>CM060906.1:73314484-73985556 GCA_030737815.1 Allium fistulosum
TTTTATTTGACCAAATTCGATGTTTATCATTTAATTTTCTACCCTGGCCAAGTGATTATTTTATAAATTCGAATTTCATGGGTATATATCATTTCAACCCATTATTAATCCAGTTATTCAATGCCCAAATGGTTCATATGAACTTTCATACAATGTCAATAATATATACAATCTGTTAAATTATTAATATATACAATCTGTTAAATTAGCACATGTCATAATAATCGTTTGTTATCACATATCATGACGTCAACTAACCATGATGTCCCATTAAAATTCCCAAACAGCAATTAGTATAATTTATCACTTCGTGGTTTTGGTTTAACTTACATAATAATTTTAGTATTGTATGGGTGGGTTTAAACACTCACCTAAACCGCGGACTGAAACACACGAAGGAAAATGAGACAACACGGATATGGATACGCACACGAATAATGCAATTACATTAAAGAATGGAACTGAAGTGACTACTTGAATGGAACAAATGAACTTCAGGCTTGGCAATTGGGAAACGGGTCTAGGCAGGCAGTGACGTAGGGCAATTGGAGGGTGGATAGTGACTAGAAACGTGTGGGTGGACTGTAGGCTTGGTGCAGTAGCTGTATGGGAGGCTGGACGGTAATGGAGGAGCTTAGGTGGAAGAGGAAGGCACTAGTTTCAGGGTGTATGATAGTTTGGCAGAGGATAGGCGATGGACCGAATTGGAGTTCTGGGGAGGCGAATATGGTAGGCGGGATGGGTTTGTATGGAGCTTACAGGTGAAAGGAGGTAAAAAGCTTCGTTGGGGGAGCGACTGGCCAAGGCTAGGTGACGAATGGAGGGAGGCCGATGGTGGTTGGCGAATGGCTGCAAGGCTGCTGCGAGGTGACTAACGTTGATGGAGGTAGTGAAAAGCGGAGCGGAGGGCGAGCTAAAGCTCTAGAAATGAAGATGGGATGATGGATGAAGTATGAAAATGAGGAGGGAGAGAGAGAGATATATATTTTCTTTAGATTGTTTGTTTGTAAAGAAAGAAGAAAGTTGAGGTGGCCAGAGCAGTTTGAGCTTATAAAGTAGAGTGCACAGTGAAGATTTTTTTTATAAAATACTGATATTTCTGATGCGTGCAGCCGAGCATTAAATGCGGTGAGACATGTCATGCAAATATTTAATTCAGGTGAGATATTGTCTGCATGGAAGACGAGGCAAGCAGGGTACCACTATGCACTATAATTCGACCACTTAACATTGCGCACCAGAAGTCAAAATACGAAAATAAATATATCTTGGAGATCAGCGCGACGATATGAACCATACGGTGTAATGAAATCTGTGTTATGAAGTCGTGTCACAACTCCACTGCTGTTGGCAATTACCCCAATTCGAAACGTACGACAACCTTCAAATCACGATAGACAGAGCTAGAAATGTCGAAATTGGATGAAACAAATTCTAACATTTTAATCAAAGAATTTTCTAGATTATTTTCATGTAAAAATATTTACATTTTGAAGAATAATATTTCACTACAATATTAACTGATTTTGGAATTTAAAATTTTAAATCAATCAGATTTTCATATTTCTCAACAATGAATTACTTTACATTTTTATCTCATTAGACGCATTTTCAATGTGAATTTTCATTGTTAAATTTTATTATCTATTTTAATTTTAAAATTATCGTTAAGTTTACTATTTTAATTCGTTAAAAATTTGAGTTGTTACAATCTCCCATACTTAAAACTTTTCGTCTTCGAAAAGGAACGAGATAAAATAATTGAACAAACAAGTAGAAAGATAAAAGAGATTCAAGGCATGAATTGCATATCTGATACTATAGCAATTCGAGATTTGAAGCATGGATACTATCTTCCTTCTTCTATGTGGAATCTCGATCATCACTACTTCACCGGACCTTGACCAAATTGACTAATTTACTTCTCAGCTGTTTCATACTTCTATCTACTACACGAAGTAGTCTTCTCTCAATAGTAAGATTTGGCCCAACATCTAATTCTTCAAACTGGGCAGTTGGAACTATCACTGATGGGTCATGTATATATTTGCGGAGATGTGAGACATGAAACACATTATGCACGCCTAGTAGTTTCTCTGATAATTCAACTATAAATGCCAAAGTACCGATCCTTTCTGAGATGTGAAAAGAAACTGCAGATCTTGGAGTTAGCTTTCCCTTTCTCCCAAAGCGAATTACATTCTTAAAAGGTGAAATTATGATAAATACTTGATCCCCTACTGCAAATTCCAAGTCTCCACTCCTTCCATCAACATATTTCTTTTGCCTATCCTAAATAGTCTTCGTTTTACTTCTAATCTCTCTGACTTTCTCAGTACTTCAAGAATCATTTCAGGCCTAAGAACAAGTCGATTCACTAACTCAACCCAACAAGACGGAGATTTACACGGCTGTCTATAGAGAGTTTCAAACGGTGCCATGTCAGTACTCGCCTGATTGCTATTATTGTAGGTAAATTCGATAATATGGAGATGGTCTTCGCAAGTTACTCTGAAATCTAGAATACAAGTTCGAAGAAGGTCTTCTAGAATTTGATTTACTCTTTCAGTTTAGCCATCCGTCTGAGGATGATAGGTTGTGCTCGAATTTAATTAATTACCCAATGTATCCTGAAAAGCTTTCCAAAAGTTGCAAGTGAAGATAAGGTCTCTATCATATAATATACTTGTTGGAACTCCATGAAGTCGAACAATTTCTCTTATATAAATCTCAGCCAGACTCGGAGCAGTTCGAGTTGTCTTTACAGGAATAAAATGAGCAGATTTGATCATCTATCAACAATTGCCCAAATGCTCTCATTACCTTTCCTTGTCTTCGGTAGTTCATCGATAAAATCCATAGATATTTGATCCCATTTCTAATTCGAAATCTCAAGAGGTTGCAACAGTCCAGCTAACTTATGATGATCAACCTTTATTCTTTGACAATTTTCACATCTGTTGACGTGGATAGAGTTGTCTTGCTTCATTCCATCCCACCAATACAACTTCTTCATATTCTGATACATTTAGTGACTCCTGGATGAATAGAAAGTCTGGACTTATGATTCATTCCAAGCATGTCTCAAACCATCTACATTTGGTACACAAATTCTGTTATTAATTCTTAGAATTCCATGTCTACCAATTTCTGCACCCCACCCGCTTCTTGAATTTTCTTTTTTTTAGAACAGCTTCCTTGATACGCCTTAGCATTATATCTTCATCATGTTTGACAGCAATGCGATCCATAAGAGTCGGAGAAGCAATAAGTTGATACAACATGGCTTTGTTTCTACTTAGAGCGTTAGCCACTACATTAGCTCTTCCGGGAATGTAGTTGATGTCGAGGTCATAAGAAGCTAAGAATTCGAGCCATCTAACCTGCCTTTGGTCCAGATCCTTCTGATAAAACATATACTTCAATGATTGGTGATCTGTAAAGAGTTCAAATTTTGTTCTCAATATGTGTCTTCGTAATTTCAGAGCAAACACTATTGCAAGTAACTCCAGATCATGCAATGCATAATTGACTTCATGAATCTTCAACTGTCTACTAGCATAAGCAATTACTTTGCCATCTTGCATTAAAACAGCACCTAATCCATCTCTGCAAGCATCTATATATACAGTCAAACCTTTACTTACATTTGGAACAATAAGAATAGGAGTAGTGGTTAACTTCTGTTTTAATTCATTAAACGCTTCTTGCATTCGTCATTCTAATCAAACTTTACATCATTCCTAGTCAAAGCTGTAGGAGGCGAAGAAATTCGAGAGAAACACTTGATAAATCTTCGATAATAACCTACTAATCCTAAGAAACTTCGAACATCTGTTGGAGTTTTATAAATTTCCCAATCATTGATCATGGTGATCTTAGCTGGATTAACCAAAATCCAATTCATATAAACCACATGCCCAAGGAATCTAACTTCATCTTGCCAGAAATGGCATTTAGTAAATTTAGCTTTCAACTGGTGGTTTCTCAGAGTCTCTAGTACAATTTTGAGATACATTTCATGCTCTTCCTTACTCTTAGAAAAGACCACAATATCATCAATGCAAATAAGAACGAACTTGTTCAGAACTTCCCGAAATACTCCGTTAATAAGATCAACAAAGTAGGCTGGGGCATTAGTTAAACCGAAAGGCATAACTAACCATTCGTAGAAACCATCTTCGGTATGGAAAGCTATCTTGTGAATGCTATCCTCCGCAATTCTAGGTTGATGGAAACCTATGGCAAGGTCTAGTTGAGAAAACACATGTGCTTTTTGTCACTGATCAAACATACCATGAATACAAGGAATTGGGTATCTGTTCTTGTAAGTAAGCTTGTTCAACTCTCTATAATCTACACACATCCTTAGAGAACCTTCGGATTTAGTTACAAACACCATTGTAGCTCCCCACTCAAAATGACTACGTCTAACCAGACCTTTAGATAATAAACCTTCGATTTGAATCTTTAACTCTGTCCTCTCCGAAGGTGACATTCTTCTTGGAGCAAGTACTATAGGTATAGCTTCGGGGACAAGATCAATTTAGAATTCTATTTCACGTTGAGGTGGTAAACAATTTACTTCATCGAAAACATCAAGAAAATATTGGACAACCAGAGTAGTGCTATGATTACTAAGATAGGAATAGAGTGAGAAAATAAAAATCTTAGCAAGAGTTAGGGGCATTTTACATTCTATTACCAAGCGGGTTCCGTTGTCGGCAATTAACGAGACCGTTCGAGTTTTGCTAGAAATGTTAGCATCAAACTTTGATAAGCAATCTATACCTAATAATATATCGAACCCTTTGAAGCCCAAAACATAAAAGTCTCCTATGAACTGGCATATGTCTTTATGGAGTTTTACCCTTTTACAAATCATTCCTACGTTTGTAAGACCACCAGTGGTGTTTGATACACATAAAGATTTATATGCAGGTTCGAGTTTTAAAACATGTTTAAGTTGGTCACATAGGTCAACGGATATAAAGCTATAGGATGCTCCAATATGAAATAAAACACGAACATGCATACCTTGCAATATAAGGGTACCTTGAAACAGAAGATAGATTCCTCTACCTTAAGAGTAGAAGCTACAACTGCAAAGATGCCAGATGGGGTGCCCTTCTTCTAAGTGGGACAGTCGTTCTTAAAGTGGCCTGGTTGCAAATAAATATGGCATATATTTGTCCTGGTCATCTGGGCAGGGGGTACAAACGCTCCTGCGGTAACTAGGCAACTGTTGGCATAATGTCCTTTCTGGTCGCATCTGAAACATGTGATAGTAGACTGATATGTAGGCCTCTTTTGAGCATATCCAACTCCGCTCTTGCTTTGCCAATTCTTCTTTTGTTGATTAAAACTCATCTTTCTCTTTCCTCGATTGTTGGAGGTTGGTTGAGAGTTTGGGCTTTTGCAGCTGGTGCCCTCTTCTAAAGTAAGTTTTCATATCTAAGTGCCATATCCATAAGAGCTGGGAAGGAATCATGCACATGCCCTATAAGAAGATCCTGAAAATCCTCATGCATGCCTTTTATGAATTTCTCATTTTTCTTCAGTGAGGTGGCAATTAGACTGGGGCTGAACTTTGATAACTCGTTCAATTTTCTCTCATACTCTGAAACTATCATATCCCCCTATTTAAGGTCCATAAAGTTTCTGTATAACTTAGTCCTCCCGGCCTGGGCCATCCATTGAGCTAGAAGGCTTCGTTGAATTGAGTCCAAGTGATATTTTCTTCAGGTGTGTGGGTCGTGACAGAGTCCCACCAACATTGAGCGGCTTCTTGCAACTGCCAAGCGACTAGCTGATGCTTCCGCTCATTAGTTATCTCTAATTCGGTGAAAATCCTCTCTAAGCCCTTCAACCATTATTGTGTTTCTATGATACTTTCGGCTCTCGTGAACTTTATACCTCCAAGTTGTGTATACTCTTTGCTGAGATACTGAATATTACCAAAGAAACAACTGGTGCTACAACTTCATCAATAAGGCCATTTCCACTTCCCCTACCTCTAACGTACCTTCTGTTACTCATTCTGAAAAGTCAAGGATGGGTTCAAAACATAGACTAGAAACTAAACTTAAGAAAATCCTAATCAAAGAGAAATCTACTAAGGAAATTATTATTATTATTATTATTATTAATTTTGAAATATAAATTTTTAAAACCTTTTATTTTATAAAAATACGCTCTCAAGAAAGATTATACTCATTCTAGGGTATTGCTAACCCTATTTCTAATGAGTTTACCCCATTGGCTCAGGTGTTCGCTTAACCTCGCTCTGACACCAATTGTGACAACCCACCTTTTCTAAAACAATATAAGTTGACAATAAACCAAACATGTGCAACGCAAACTATTCCAAAATGACATATTATCAATGAGGTTCTATAATATGAATCAATATAAAGAATCACAGACACATAACAACACAGAATGTCGCAGCGGAATTTAAAATAATTTATATAAGTAGTTCATGAAGCTACTAAATAGATTTACATCAGAGTTTAACATTTAATATACAGAACTGGAAATTCATAGGAGTTCATTACTACATGTCCAAACTGAGGTAGGGAAATAATACTAGATAAAAGTGAATTCTTCACTAACGCTTATCCTCCAAAAAGCTGTCCTCAAACATTGTAATACTCAGGCTGACCCGAGCATAAAGTAAAATAATATACTCGAGTTAGAATTTAAATTTCTCATGTAACTTAAGTAAAATCAGGTGCAATATGGTGCCAATAACTTAAAAGATGTTACTGGATTTTCCATCTCTTAAGGATCCGTTAACTATCTATATGTAGTAAGATACACTATATATGTAACGTCTATCAATGAAGTAAATATTTTCTTAGCGTTAAGGCTTTACATTAATCCCACTTAATGTTTTTAAGCATCGTCATACAGTTTGCATGTAACACAACCGGTAGAACATCGATAGTCGGTGATGCGCCTGATACGACAAAACTAAACCAAACTCATAGTGGTCTTGTATAAGAATAATCGTATGACAAGGCATGTGAGGCAATGCTCAAGGTAGAATACTACCAGTTTACCCTTCTCGGCTGGTCGTAACCCATAACGGCCGACTGTGAACATCAATCCCATAATCCGAGGGTGCGCACCAATCAAGTTTTAAAGTTAAGATGGTAATACGAAGAAACATGTTCGCTAGAGGAGCTAGACTCAGTGGCCGGTACAGCTCCTATTTTAGCCATTTTAAAATGACACAAGTGTCGTGGTCATCCATCATCATTCTCTTCCTTTGGATCCAGCAACGTTTGCCAATCCAACCACTTCATTTTGGAACATCCTCCACGTACATAGTTATTAAAGTGGTTCTGGTATCGACAGAGATTACCGTATCTGGCTTCGGTCTCTTTAATAACCAATTGTTCATTTTTTACACACCGTTTGGTTATTTTAAATTTAAACAAAACACATCGTATTTTCAAAATATATCTCATTATTTAAATTAAATCATTTGCATAAAAATAAACTTTGAAATTTAAAGCAGTTCTTTCTCTTCTTTCTTTCTCAACATATTTAAATTCAAGTTCAAATTTCAATTTAAACAATTCCAAATTTCACAATCAATTTCGGAAAATTTCAAATTTCGCTTTCAATTTATATCAAATTTTTTCCAAAATTCAATTTAAACAAATTAAATTCAATTTTAATTCAACAATTTTAATGTAAAACAATTAATCGTAAATTTAATTTAAATTCCCATTTTAACAATTTTAATTTTCAATTTAAATAGATTCAATTCAAATTTCAATTTAACAAAATTTAATTTAAAAACACAATTTTGTATCTCAAATTCAAATTTCAAAATCTAACTTCTCAAATAATTCAATTTAAATAAATTCAAATTTCAAAATCTAACTTCGTAAATAATTCAATTTAAATAAATTCAAACTAAATTTAAAATTCAAGTTTTAACCTTAAATTTAATAAAGTCAAATTTAAAATTTTAAACCATTTCATTTGACCAAATTCGATGTTTATCATTTAATTTTCTACCCTGGCCAAGTGATTATTTTATAAATTTCAATTTCATGGGTATATATCATTTCAACCCAATATTAATTCAGTTATTCACTGCCAAAATGATTCATATGAACATTTGTACAATGTCAATAATATATAGAATGGTGATAGGGTTATTTCACAACCAGTGATCAAACATACAACTAATCACAATATCATCAATTTACGAGTTTACACATGTAATCGTGACCCGATCTGTTAAATTAGCATATGTCACAATAATCGTTTCTTATCACATATCACGGCGTCAACTAACCATGATGTCCCGTTTAATTTCCCAAACAGCAATCACTATAATTTATCACTTCGTGGTTTTGGTTTAACTTGCATAATAATTTTAGTATTATATGAGTGGGTTTAAACACTCACCTAAACTACGGACTAAGATGTGCGAAGGAATAGAAGACAACACAGATACGGATACGCACATGAATAAAGCAATTAGATTAAAGAATGGAACTAAAGCGATTACTTGAATAGAACAAATGAACTTCGGGCTTGGCGACTGGGAAGCGGGTTTCTGAGCAACAAGGCGAGATAAGTGAAGGTAGGGAGGCAGTGACATGGGTAACTGGAGGGTGGATGGTGACTAGAAACGTGTGGGTGGACTGTAGGCTTAGCGTAGCAGCAGTGTGGGAGGCTGGATGGTGATGGAGGAGCTTAGGTGGAAGAGGAAGGCACTGGTTTTTGGGTGTACAACAGTTTGGCGGAGGACAGGCGATGGACCGAAATGGAGTTCTGGTAAGGTGGATATAGTAGGCAGGATGGGTTTGTACGGAGCTGACAGGTGAAAGGAGGTAAGAAGCTTTAGTGGAGGAGCGACTGCCTGAGGCTGGGTGACGAATAGAGGGAGGGCAGTGGTGGTTGGCGAATGGCTGCAGGGCGGCTGCGAGGTGATTAACGTCGATGGAGGCAGTGACGAGTGGAGTAGATGGCGAGCTAAAGTTTCGGAAACGAAGATGGAAGGAAGGCTAAAGTATGAAAATGAGGAGGGAGAGAGAGATATATATTTTCTTTAGAACTGTTCGTTTGTAAAGAAAGAAGAAAGCTGAAGAGGCCAGAGCAGTTTGGGCTTATAAAGGAGAGTGAACAATGAATTTTTTTTAAAAATACTGATATTTCTGATGCGTGTAGCCGAGCATTAAATGTGGCGATACATGCTGTGAAAATATTTAATGCAGGTGAGATATTGTCTGCATGGAAGATGAGGCAAGCGGGGTACCGCTATGCACTACAATTCGACAACCGAACGTTGCGCACCGGAAGTCAAAATATAGAAGTAAATATATCATGAAGATTAGTGCGATGAGATGAACCATACGGTATAATGAAATCTGTGCTATGACAGTTGTGTCACAACTCCACTTTTGTCGCCAATTACCCCAATTCAAAACATATGACAACCTTCAAATCACGATAGACGGAGCTAGATAGATCAGAATTGGACGATACAAACTTCTGACTCTTAATTAGAAAATTTTGTAAATCATTTTCATGTAAAAATATTTACAGTTTAAAAATAATATTTCACTACGATACTAACTAATTTTCGAATTTAAAATTTTAAATTGATTATATTTTCATATTTATCAATAATAAATTACTTTACATTTATATCTCATTAGACACATTTTTGGTGGGAATTTTCATTGTTAAATTTTATTATGTATTTTAATTTTAAAATTATCGTTAAATTTACTATTTTAATTCGTTGAAAAATCCAGGTCGTTGCACTAGGGGTAGGAGGAATGATGCCAAAAAGCATCAAAGGAATATGAGGCCAGAAGAGTACATGACTCTAAATGACATGCTCGAAAATATCTACCTTCCAATCAAGGATCTGAGAAGTATAAAAAGTCACCTCGAAGGGAGGCAACGGAAGCTGAGAGATGCTCAAGAATGTATTGTCGATTCCATGAGACCCATTAACATAATATGAACGAGTGTCGTCACATAAAGGATATCATTGAGGAATTAACTTGGAATTTTTTTTTGCACCAATATGTAAGTGAACGGTAGGATGTCAAACATAATCTTAGAGCCCAAGGGCCGAACACCCAGGGGAACTGGCCTGGACCAAATGGAGAGGCGACCAAGCAGCCTGATGGAAGAATCGTTATTAACACAATACCTGGAGGACCTCATCCAGTGAAGAAAAGTTGGAATGAGATGGAGAGGCATGCAATATCCTTGATGCATGTACGGCAAAAGAGCTGCGCTGCTGTAACACCTCGCAATTTTAATGATTAATTTAATATTTAATCGTTAAGCAATTGAACGCCTCTTGCACTCGACTTTTACAAACGAGCAAATTGGGACTCGATACACCCATAGTTGAGTTTTTTCGATGCTAGTAAAAATGAATATAAACCTATATGTTTGGAGTCGACAATTTACAGGGATGTATAGCGCCAGATGAAGAAGATTTGGGCTAAGCATGTTAGTTTCCTATAATAGGCGGACTCATCTTCATTTTTCTCATTCGCTTTTCATTCATGGTACTTCTTCTCCTCTTTCTCTAATTACTTTACTATTCAACTCTTAATCCCTCCTTAATCCCCAAGACCTAAACCACTAAAATAGATTTCTAAATTCAAATAAAAATCACCATAATTCATCGTATTCCGTGCAAAACCCACGAAGGAATTAGCTTGAGTTGGGGTTTGGATGTTTATTTTGAAAATCAAGAGAGGGGAAAGCTTGGTTTTTGGTAATTGGAACATAATTTAGGGAAAAACAAGTTGAGTGGGATTATTCTCTTATTTTTTATACTTTATTTATTTATGTATGAATGATTATGAAGTGTTTTGGACAAAGAGGATGTTAGTAATGTAATTAGGCTTAGGTTTGGGGATTAAACATGTTAATATTCACCCATTATTTTTTAAGACCTTAATCCATATTTACGGAACACTTAGTAAGCCCTAATTTTGATTTTGGGCTAAGTAATTGGTTTTATATGAAGCTAATAGTGATTAGAGACTAATTAGATGACATTGTTAAGCGCATGTCATTTTTTAGTGATAATTAAACTAATTTAAATAGTTTTGGAAAAGTTAGTAAGCTAATCAAGTGAGTTTTGAACTCTACACATATTATTAAAGTGATTAGAGGGTTAAAGAAGCTTAATTAGTATTTATAAAATAGTTATATGATTTTATTAATGAAGTATAGTTTTTAAAAAATGGAAATGGTACCTTATTAAAAAGTAAAATGAAGTATACTTAATTTCAATCGAGATAATTTAGTATTTAAAGGTTTAAAATGATTTATGAGCTAACGATATATTTTATAAAATAGATGTAAGAAAATATAAAATGTTTATAAAGGGAATACCTTATTATAAATGAAGAGATTTAGTATTACAAAGGGTTAAATAGGTTTATAAGCTATTATTATATTTTATAAAACGATATGCGATTTTATAAAAAGAGTGTTTTAGTTTTATTTAAAGGATTTAGTATGTAGAAGTAATATTTGAGTAAGCAATAAAAGAATTACTTATTTAAATATACGTATACGGGTATTTGACGATATATATAAATTAAAATGATGTGTGTATTATAGGTAGAATTGTAGTGTGTTTATTTGTTTACATAGATATGCAATTGTTTGATTATATTGATATACTACTGAATAGAAGTTCGCTGCAGGCATTTCAGTAGCCATAGTGACTATCGTGTGTGTTAATTTGCATGATAGTACACCGGGTCGAGTAATCACTCCGATCAAGTCTGAAATGGTACTTGTGCAGTTATTATATGTTTTCATGAACGTGTGTGCACAGGCATGCATGAATGAGTGTATCGACACACAGATAAGCTACGCATAAGGCATGGAGGCCAGGTTTTTCATTTTGGCGTGTCAGAGGAAGCTGGGTCGCCATAATCGCCCGTTGAACTCTACTCGTGCAAAGGGTGGATTTTGGTATCAAAATCGATTTTCATATACTTATTAAATCTACTTCCAAAACATCTACAAATAAACCCCGGTAAAGGTCCAATGGGTTAGAGGCAAGCTCTGGAAGCAAGGCGACTTATTAGGCGAAGCGTCGAAGGATATGGCATGTGAATCGGTGGCCAGAGGGGAATTTTCTCCCTGTCTCTGGTGCACTACTTAGGAAAAGTAGGTTTCAGTCAACTGATGAAATGGTTTATTCAACTAAATGTGAATAAAATTGGTCCCAAGGAGGTAAGTCTTAATTAGAATACTGGGGAAGAAAACTCAGTCGACTGGCAATATGTTTAGTCGACTAATCTCAATCGACTGAAAGAATGCCTAGTCAACTGAATGATCGAGCAGTGGCTAACTTTGGGGATTTTCCCCTGTTCGAGTGCGGTTCTTCGTGGTATCTTGGCATTGCTTCGGAGAGGCTTCGGGATACTCATAAAAGTGGGATGCAATGCAAAGTGTGGAATCCAAATGCTGGTGCAAGGCGATGAAATGTATAGTGGTACATGTATGGTCAATGATGATCGGATCTGTTATCAATGTAGTAATTGATTACACAGTCGCTTTTGGCAAGTGTATAAGATTGAGCGGAGTTAGCCGTACCTCTTGGCTTTGACTTTATGGTATATATATTTGATGAATGGTATCAGTCTTATAATTGTGACCATACACTATATTGAACTTATATTAGCAATCTAACATCGTATTGGCTTTATATTAGGACCAGACATATTATTGGTCTTTTAGTAGTGACCGTATGTCTGGATAGACGATGATGAGATAACGGTCTTCGTTTGTGATTGGCGTATTTGATGGAATAATATTATAGCTTATGTATGCACATGTATACAATATCGGTGTTCCTTCGTGGCCCCGATAGCGTATTACGTGAAACACGGCCTTATGGGAGTGATGTACTCTGATTTCTGTAATGATATCTATTTATCAGTTGCTTTCGCTAGTGCGGTGTCTTATATATTGCCATTCTATTCTATTCATGTATATTCAGTATATTGTATGTTATCATCCCGTTGTGAGATCCTATCAATATCTTGGTTTAGCATTTTGTTCTAATTTTACCCTGACAATCTATCTTTTTTGTATTCAAGAGTCTATCATTGATATGAGACAATGACTTTTGGGTATTACGAAGGGCATGTTGCAACATTTAGTATCAGAGCTTAGGCTCAACACTTGGACAAGTAGACCAGTTTGAGTTAATCAATATTGTGAAAGGATATATGTAGAGAGAGAATACATATATTTTTTCTACTATATTATACCATATACACCACTTGTCTTCTAGATTTGATTTGCCTCTATAGCTAGTTGCTAAGGTATCTTTGTCAGGCTATCAGTATGAGTAGGCAGAGTGAACGTGGTAGTCTGAGAT
The DNA here is from genome assembly GCA_030737815.1 of Allium fistulosum. NCBI lineage: Eukaryota > Viridiplantae > Streptophyta > Magnoliopsida > Asparagales > Amaryllidaceae > Allium > Allium fistulosum. The sequence continues at coordinate 73,327,890 of CM060906.1, forward strand.
GCCTGATCAGTTATAAGACTATTTAGCAACCATGTAACGACCCTGAATTTTGAACAATTTAAATTGAAAATATTTAATTAATTTTAAATATTTGAATGATGATTTGACTTGAATTTCAAATTATCAGAATGAATTGGCGATTAAATTTTTGAATTTAATCTATTGAAAGTTGAATAAAATTTGAATCTTCGATTTTAAGCCGGTTAAAAATAATTTAAAGGCTTAGAAAATTCATATTGATAATACTGAAGATAATAGAAGCTTCAGAATTGATTTTGAAAGCGATTTGTTCAATTTTGAAATATTATCGTTTGAATTGAATTTAAAAATAACCTTCCGAGGCACAGTCTCGGAATTTGACGAAACCAGTTCCATTGGGTCCGTAATATTGAATTATTACTAGATTTCAATTTTCGTATTTATCAGAATTGTTTTGTGAATATATGGCGGGTAAACGCGTATAAAATTAAATTGAATTCAATTTGAATTTCTGTAATAACCGGGATTTTTGCATCGATTTGATATCATTGTTAAACGATTTCTCTGCTAGCTAATTGCTTATAGGAATTTCGATTCGAATTGGAATTCGTTTAATAAAAAAAAATTGTTGTTGGAATTTTTGAATCGGTTAAATTCTTTTGGAAAAAAAGAAGAAAAATAAATAAATTATACTCCAGCCCATACCCTATATCATACCGGCCCATACCCTAACCCACGATTTTTCCCCTTTATCTCTGATAAAACACGAAACCCTCCTCTCATTTCATTCGTAAACCTAAAGCAATCGAAAAGAAAATAAATGGCGGCGATTCTTCGGCGTTCGATCGTCTTCGGAAAAAAAAAGGCGACTCCGTTCTTTCCTTCTTCGATCTGAGAATTAGGGCTTTTGGCCTCGCGTTCGCTTCTGTGGGATTGGCTAGAGCTTCGACTTTTCGCAAATTAGGGTTTCGAACTCTTGGGCTTGCTCGAATCTCTGGAGGTGATCGCGGCTACTTCAGTACGCGTCGAAAAAAGGTGAGTGGATAACCGCTCACATCTAATTCCAGCTCAAGTTATTCGTGTTCGATTTTCGTTTGGATGCTCGTTCGTAAGTATATGTTGGTGTTCAAATTGTCTTTGGCCATATGATTTTGTTTGGATGATTGTGATAAATTTTTGACCTTTTCCATATGCGTATATACTCGTTTAAACAGTTTCGTGCTTCCCACGATGTTGAACGATTCTAGATTGATTTATGATTTTGACTTCGCTGATTTCTTGGCCACCACGGTGTTGAATTTGAGTTGTTCGATCTGCTATCTTTAACTTGGCCACAACTTGATATTATCTGGCTTGACTTTTGTTTTTGACATCGGCTTTGAACTTTTTATGATTTCTGACTTCGAATTGATATCTCCTGAGTTACTGGCTTGCATTATTCTTTGCGGCTTGATATCTTAGTTTTCTCTGACCAGTTCATAGATGTGCAATGCTCCTTTGTATGTCTGCATCCATTGCTGTTAGTGTCTGGTTCACTTGGTAGCTTTTTGTTGTTGACCAGTGTAGTCTTGTTCTTCATATAGTTGTTCAACCTGATCGCTTGTATAGGCATTCATGTTGTATTGTAGCCTCCATCGACTTTCGTTGTCTGATCTGTGAGGCATTTTGATCATTTTGAAGCACTCGAGTCTGGTTTGGTTGCTGTAGTCTTGTGGCAGTTGCTATGCTTTTGATCTTTTCCATATTGGTTCTGAGTTGAGGGCTGCTGTATGTTTGATACAGATATATATGTGTGTACATACATATATATATTTGTATTGCTGCACCTCTCTGCATTTTTATGGTTTCTTCTTTGTATACTGGATTATTGTTGAGACTTGAGTATGTTGGTCTTGTTTTTCTGGTTGACGTAGAAGTTTGTTGTCTTCACTTTGCAGTTCTATTTCACTGTGACCTGTAGCCTTCACTGTTGTACTTCACTGTGTACACTTTGATGATCTTGTATGTTGTCCAGTTTGTTAGACCTGTCTGCATTCAATTCGTTTGCATCTTTCAGTGGCTCCTGTGCATGAACTGGACTGCACTTGTATATCTACGCTTGTATACCATTAGTTTCAATAGCCTGTTTCAATATCCATATGGTTTTTCCACTGTTGCTTTCTTTGCACCATTTATGTTGCAAGTATTTCTGGTCGAAAATGTTTGGTTGGCCTTTGCATCACTGTGCTGTAGTCTGTTACATCTGGACTTCGGCACTTGACTTTTTAAACAAGAAATTTATCACTTGACTTCAGTATCAATTCACAGTTTTTGAACTCATTGATGGGCACTGCTCATACTTGATATTTGATCACTGTTTCTGCCTATATGTGAATATATTGGTGGATTTGTACTGTCTGCATTTTGTGTTGGTTTTGATCATGTGCACTTTTACAAATTTGAGTTTTGTTGGGTTGAGCTGATCATTTGATCTTCATGTGTAGCTTGTCTCGACTCAAGTCTGGTCTGCAGTTCTTGAAGTTCATTGTTATCTGTAGCATTGTTGGTGTTGTTCATGTCATTCTTGAACTTGTAGTTCGAACTGATTAGTCTCCAGTTTTCATGTATGTCTGGTCTTGTATTTCTTTTGAGTTATGGTAGCATGTACTTGAGTGATGGTGCCTTGTCTTTGTGTATGGCCATTGCATACAGTTTGGACATATTTATCTTGTTTCAGTTTGGTTATGTGACGTTGCCTCTGTGTATTTTGTAGCAGTTGCATGTTGCACCGTTATCTATGCACACGAGTTGGTGGGGCAGTGCACACGTGTATGAATGCACACGTGTGTACGGCAGCCAATCGAGTCTTGATGGGTTTTAAAGTGACAACTCCAATTGTTTTAAATTGATTTAGTCGATCGATAAATTGTTTATTTATCTCTGTTGATGATTTAAATCTGCTGATTTATTGTTTAACACTGTTTAGTGTTAAAATTTTTGTTATCCGATTTCTTTGTTAAAAGAGTCGGATAGACGGGAATTACTGTGACTGTCGTCTATTTAAATTATTACTGCCTATATGCACTAATAAACTGGTTTGAATTAGACTGACCTGTGTATTATTTTCTTTTGAATATAATACTCGGGTCAGACCGAGTATTTCTACAGCTTGAAGATTTTCGAGCAGCGAAGTTAGAGAGAGAGTAAAGAATCACTTTTGTTTTCAGAAGAAAATTGTATTTTAAGATATTCCGCTGTATCAGTATTAAATTGTATAAACTCTGATGTATATAAAAAGATTTATAGTAATGAAATCAAGATTCATTTGTTTAAATTCAGTGTTATTATTCTGTGTTTCTGTGGCTGATTCTGTTTAAACGTTATAAACTAAATAACAATTCGTCTTTTTGAACGTTTCGAGTTGGTTTAATTACCGACTGGAGACGGTCAGAAGGGGGAACGTTACAGAGTGGTATCAGAGCTTTGGTTTACACAAAGCTTAGTTATGACGTTTAATATGAATAGTTACTAGAAACACTTTAAAAAGGTAACGTTTTTCAAATCCAAAGAAGTATAAAATTGTTTTTGAAAATAAAGATTTTTAACTTAAGAAAAGTTAAATTGAATTGAATTAGTATTAATAAATGAATGGATTTGAAATTTAACTAAAGGAAAGTTAAATAAATCGTACTTGATTTGATAAATTATTGAGATAGAAAGTTAAACTTGAAAGATTAGTGATTATATAATATGAATTTGGAAGTTTAAATTATAAGTTGTTTAACTTATAAAATGAGAAATTTAAGTAAACCAGTTGTTAAATGGTTAAACAGTTTTGTTAAGTAAAACAAAATCTAAATTTTGAATAGTGATATGAATTTGACTTTAGTAAAGTTAAATAAAATGAAACATGGCTTAAGTAATATTGAATCAAATTGAATTTGATATCAAAATGAATTGATAAAGTGAAGAATGAATATGAATTTGAGTTATATAAAGGAAATTCAACTTTAATTGTAAAAGCGAATTAGTGAATATGGTGAGTATAAGAATTCAATCAGAATTGGAATATAAACCAATTGAAATTAAGTATGTTGAACCAAATTGAATGTAAGCAAAGTAAATAAATTTGGTTAAATTGAATAAATTTGGTTTTGCCAGTTGATTGTATAGAAATTCATTAAGTGAATGAAATTGAATTAATGGAAATTGAAAGCTAAGTAATTGAATTCAAATTGAAAGGTAAGTAAATTTAAAGAGAATCAAAATTGATTTGAATTGAAAGCAAACTAACTTGAATATAAATTAGTGAATGTGAACTAATTGAATATGAATGAATGTTAGTAAAATCAAATGCGAATGAATCAAATGCGATTAAATTGGAAATCAAATCGATGAATGATTTACTAAAGAACTAGTAGATTGTCTTGGAAATGGAAAACTGATAAATTTATATAATAGTTTAAAGTGGAAATTTTGAATTATTATAAACGGCTTAAATTGAAGATTTGAAAAGTGTTAACATAATATTGGAATTGTATAAGTGTTAAAAATGAAATATTAATGGATTTCATAAGTAATGGAATTTAAAAGTTTTATAATGTGAAGTTATAAAATGAATCGAAGTTGCGAAATAAAAGAATTTATAAGTAATTTACTTGTAAATTAAAATTTTGATATAAAACTGAGTTATAAAGGAATGGGTTAATAAAGCAATTTTTATAAATTGAAGTCTTTATAAATAGAAATGGAATTTATAAATGTTGTTTATAAATTCGAAACTGACTTATTTTGATAAGTAAATTCTTATAGCTTGTTAAAAGTAGTATATTCACAATTTTGGACCGTGAATATAATATTGAATAAAATGGACATGTTTTGGGAAAGTGATATTTTAAAACGAAGTAATTGTTTTAAAAAGATGTTTTCAAAGGCATTGAATATCGAAACCATAGATTTCAATAGTCATTGTTGAAATAGATGTTTTCGAATAAAAGGAAATGATGGACTATAACACTGTTGTTATAGTAAATGATTTCCGAAAGGAAATGTTTTGTATAGTATTGGGATTTATATATCTATCTAAATTTCGAATCCCTATACTAGTGATTTTGAGTTGTCGTAACGATGTTTTACGTAACATTCGTTTTGACTCAAATAAATATGTGAAAGAGAATGATTTCCTTAAAGATGAAATATATACTTAATTTTGATTTAAGTATATCGAATATTTTCAAATGTTGAAAATAAATGGATTTGTGAATTACTTATTTTTAAATAAGTATGGAAATGTTTTTCCAAATATGAAATGTTGTGAATATATTCCGTAAGGGATAAATGATTTGAAATTCACTTTTGAAGTCGAAGTTGAAAAGTTAAATGAGAATTTGAACAATTTGTTCAATTTGAAATTTTTCAAAAAGATTGAATCGTTGAGTTAAAATTGAGTTTAACTTCGACATCAAAGACAATATAAGTTGAGCTTTGAATTTCAGATGATGATTTGGATTGCATGTCTAACATTGTGAATTGATGACATAGTAATTGATCTCTATTAAATATATATCTGTTGGTGGCGAAGAATTTATTCTCTTAGCTTAACACCCTTCTCTGAGACGTACGAGCTCAGAGGTTATATATCGATAGACATCAATTCTGTGTTGAGAATTGACGATGTAAGCGTGAAATCCAAATTGAATGTGAAAGTCGATAATAAATGGAATTATGAATATGAATTAGGTTTGAGATAACCTTAAATTTCCAAATCGACTTAGAGGAAAATTTTGAAATCCTCTATTTTGTTATGAATATGGATATGTAAGTTTTCAGAACTTATATATATGAATGCGGTAAATTTGAAACCGTTAGTTTAGAAAGACATTGTTATGGAAATCTTATGTAAGCTTACATGGATATGATATGTACGAAATGTGAAATGAAGTACTATATATGTATAGTATTATGTTTTCTAAACTGAGGATATGGAAAAGTACCTTCCATTTATTATTGGAGAAGGTATTGGAACTCGTGAAGAGTGTCCAATTGAAATTCGTAGCTACGTAGAATTTTCCATAAGTTGGAATGTCCATTTGGACTAGAATCCCTCGTGATGGGATCATGTTGATTATGATGTATGTTAGCGTAATTTGAGGGGCGAGATGCCTACAGTTACAAGCGATTCCATTGGGATAATGGCGCAACCGCCGAGTAAACTGCAATCTAAGCGCCAAGCGAAATTTGAGGGGCGAGATGCCTACGGTTACAAGCGATTCTACTGAGATAGTAGCGTAACCGCCGTGTGGACCGCGATCTATGGCAACAACCATGGCGAAATTCAAGAGAGATGTGAAATCTACGGTTACAAGCGATTCTACTGGGATAGTAGCGTAACCGCCGAGTAAACTGTGATCCATGGGGGGAACGTGCTTTCCATATCCATTTTTTAAAAGTATTTTCACTGGGAATTGAAGCAAGTATGTTTAGTACTTGGAGATTTTTAGACCTGCGCCTGGCCAGCGTATGTCTAATGTCTGTGAGAACGAAGATGGACTTGTTAAATTTCGAGTTAGCAAGTATTTTCAAACTGTAAATAGCAAATCAATGGTCTGAAAGTAAAATTTCAAAATTCCTACCTAATAAACTAAGGAAGAGGATTTTTGCAATGTTTTGAAAGTCCACAGCTTTGGAAGAGATATATTATATAAATCTCTAACGTGACAGATTTTAAGTTTGAATCTGAGTGTTATAAATTAAAAATGTTAGTAAAAGACTTTTGGGTTTTGAGTTTAGAAAATCATTGAACAAAAGAGAAGATAAACAAAACTAATGAGATTAAACAAATGAAATGAATCCTATATTCATTTAATTGTAAAGAGTTTTAAGCTTAGAAAAAATTGACTAGAGTATAAATATCGATGAAATTTTAACAACCTTTCCTTTTCGTGGACGAAAAGTTTTTAAGGAGGGGAGTTTGTAACGACCCTGAATTTTGAACAATTTAAATTGAAAATATTTAATTAATTTTAAATATTTGAATGATGATTTGACTTGAATTTCAAATTATCAGAATGAATTGGCGATTAAATTTTTGAATTTAATCTATTGAAAGTTGAATAAAATTTGAATCTTCGATTTTAAGCCGGTTAAAAATAATTTAAAGGCTTAGAAAATTCATATTGATAATACTGAAGATAATAGAAGCTTCAGAATTGATTTTGAAAGCGATTTGTTCAATTTTGAAATATTATCGTTTGAATTGAATTTAAAAATAACCTTCCGAGGCACAGTCTCGGAATTTGACGAAACCAGTTCCATTGGGTCCGTAATATTGAATTATTACTGGATTTCAATTTTCGTATTTATCAGAATTGTTTTGTGAATATATGGCGGGTAAACGCGTATAAAATTAAATTGAATTCAATTTGAATTTCTGTAATAACCGGGATTTTTGCATCGATTTGATATCATTGTTAAACGATTTCTCTGCTAGCTAATTGCTTATAGGAATTTCGATTCGAATTGGAATTCGTTTAATAAAAAAAATTGTTGTTGGAATTTTTGAATCGATTAAATTCTTTTGGAAAAAAAGAAGAAAAATAAATAAATTATACTCCAGCCCATACCCTATATCATACCGGCCCATACCCTAACCCACGATTTTTCCCCTTTATCTCTGATAAAACACGAAACCCTCCTCTCATTTCATTCGTAAACCTAAAGCAATCGAAAAGAAAATAAATGGCGGCGATTCTTCGGCGTTCGATCGTCTTCGAAAAAAAAAAGGCGACTCCGTTCTTTCCTTCTTCGATCTGAGAATTAGGGCTTTTGGCCTCGCGTTCGCTTCTGTGGGATTGGCTAGAGCTTCGACTTTTCGCAAATTAGGGTTTCGAACTCTTGGGCTTGCTCGAATCTCTGGAGGTGATCGCGGCTACTTCAGTACGCGTCGAAAAAAGGTGAGTGGATAACCGCTCACATCTAATTCTAGCTCAAGTTATTCGTGTTCGATTTTCGTTTGGATGCTCGTTCGTAAGTATATGTTGGTGTTCAAATTGTCTTTGGCCATATGATTTTGTTTGGATGATTGTGATAAATTTTTGACCTTTTCCATATGCGTATATACTCGTTTAAACAGTTTCGTGCTTCCCACGATGTTGAACGATTCTAGATTGATTTATGATTTTGACTTCGCTGATTTCTTGGCCACCACGGTGTTGAATTTGAGTTGTTCGATCTGCTATCTTTAACTTGGCCACAACTTGATATTATCTGGCTTGACTTTTGTTTTTGACATCGGCTTTGAACTTTTTATGATTTCTGACTTCGAATTGATATCTCTTGAGTTACTGGCTTGCATTATTCTTTGCGGCTTGATATCTTAGTTTTCTCTGACCAGTTCATAGATGTGCAATGCTCCTTTGTATGTCTGCATCCATTGCTGTTAGTGTCTGGTTCACTTGGTAGCTTTTTGTTGTTGACCAGTGTAGTCTTGTTCTTCATATAGTTGTTCAACCTGATCGCTTGTATAGGCATTCATGTTGTATTGTAGCCTCCATCGACTTTCGTTGTCTGATCTGTGAGGCATTTTGATCATTTTGAAGCACTCGAGTCTGGTTTGGTTGCTGTAGTCTTGTGGCAGTTGCTATGCTTTTGATCTTTTCCATATTGGTTCTGAGTTGAGGGCTGCTGTATGTTTGATACAGATATATATGTGTGTACATACATATATATATTTGTATTGCTGCACCTCTCTGCATTTTTATGGTTTCTTCTTTGTATACTGGATTATTGTTGAGACTTGAGTATGTTGGTCTTGTTTTTCTGGTTGACGTAGAAGTTTGTTGTCTTCACTTTGCAGTTCTATTTCACTGTGACCTATAGCCTTCACTGTTGTACTTCACTGTGTACACTTTGATGATCTTGTATGTTGTCCAGTTTGTTAGACCTGTCTGCATTCAATTCGTTTGCATCTTTCAGTGGCTCCTGTGCATGAACTGGACTGCACTTGTATATCTACGCTTGTATACCATTAGTTTCAATAGCCTGTTTCAATATCCATATGGTTTTTCCACTGTTGCTTTCTTTGCACCATTTATGTTGCAAGTATTTCTGGTCGAAAATGTTTGGTTGGCCTTTGCATCACTGTGCTGTAGTCTGTTACATCTGGACTTCGGCACTTGACTTTTTAAACAAGAAATTTATCACTTGACTTCAGTATCAATTCACAGTTTTTGAACTCATTGATGGGCACTGCTCATACTTGATATTTGATCACTGTTTCTGCCTATATGTGAATATATTGGTGGATTTGTACTGTCTGCATTTTGTGTTGGTTTTGATCATGTGCACTTTTATAAATTTGAGTTTTGTTGGGTTGAGCTGATCATTTGATCTTCATGTGTAGCTTGTCTCGACTCAAGTCTGGTCTGCAGTTCTTGAAGTTCATTGTTATCTGTAGCATTGTTGGTGTTGTTCATGTCATTCTTGAACTTGTAGTTCGAACTGATTAGTCTCCAGTTTTCATGTATGTCTGGTCTTGTATTTCTTTTGAGTTATGGTAGCATGTACTTGAGTGATGGTGCCTTGTCTTTGTGTATGGCCATTGCATACAGTTTGGACATATTTATCTTGTTGCAGTTTGGTTATGTGACGTTGCCTCTGTGTATTTTGTAGCAGTTGCATGTTGCACCGTTATCTATGCACACGAGTTGGCGGGGCAGTGCACACGTGTATGAATGCACACGTGTGTACGGCAGCCAATCGAGTCTTGATGGGTTTTAAAGTGATAACTCCAATTGTTTTAAATTGATTTAGTCGATCGATAAATTGTTTATTTATCTCTGTTGATGATTTAAATCTGCTGATTTATTGTTTAACACTGTTTAGTGTTAAAATTTTCGTTATTCGATTTCTTTGTTAAAAGAGTCGGATAGACGGGAATTACTGTGACTGTCGTCTATTTAAATTATTACTGCCTATATGCACTAATAAACTGGTTTGAATTAGACTGACATGTGTATTATTTTCTTTTGAATATAATACTCGGGTCAGACCGAGTATTTCTACAGCTTGAAGATTTTCGAGCAGCGAAGTTAGAGAGAGAGAGTAAAGAATCACTTTTGTTTTCAGAAGAAAATTGTATTTTAAGATATTCCGCTGTATCAGTATTAAATTGTATAAACTCTGATGTATATAAAAAGATTTATAGTAATGAAATCAAGATTCATTTGTTTAAATTCAGTGTTATTATTCTGTGTTTCTATGGCTGATTCTGTTTAAACGTTATAAACTAAATAACAATTCGTCTTTTTGAACGTTTTGAGTTGGTTTAATTACCGACTGGAGACGGTCAGAAGGGGGAACGTTACAGAGTGGTATCAGAGCTTTGGTTTACACAAAGCTTAGTTATGACGTTTAATATGAATAGTTACTAGAAACACTTTAAAAAGGAAACGTTTTTCAAATCCAAAGATGTATAAAATTGTTTTTGAAAATAAAGATTTTTAACTTAAGAAAAGTTAAATTGAATTGAATTAGTATTAATAAATGAATGGATTTGAAATTTAACTAAAGGAAAGTTAAATAAATCGTACTTGATTTGATAAATTATTGAGATAGAAAGTTAAACTTGAAAGATTAGTGATTATATAATATGAATTTGGAAGTTTAAATTATAAGTTGTTTAACTTATAAAATGAGAAATTTAAGTAAACCAGTTGTTAAATGGTTAAACAGTTTTGTTAAGTAAAACAAAATCTAAATTTTGAATAGTGATATGAATTTGACTTTAGTAAAGTTAAATAAAATGAAACATGGCTTAAGTAATATTGAATCAAATTGAATTTGATATCAAAATGAATTGATAAAGTGAAGAATGAATATGAATTTGAGTTATATAAAGGAAATTCAACTTTAATTGTAAAAGCGAATTAGTGAATATGGTGAGTATAAGAATTCAATCAGAATTGGAATATAAACCAATTGAAATTAAGTATGTTGAACCAAATTGAATGTAAGCAAAGTAAATAAATTTGGTTAAATTGAATAAATTTGGTTTTGCCAGTTGATTGTATAGAAATTCATTAAGTGAATGAAATTGAATTAATGGAAATTGAAAGCTAAGTAATTGAATTCAAATTGAAAGGTAAGTAAATTTAAAGAGAATCAAAATTGATTTGAATTGAAAGCAAACTAACTTGAATATAAATTAGTGAATGTGAACTAATTGAATATGAATGAATGTTAGTAAAATCAAATGCGAATGAATCAAATGCGATTAAATTGGAAATCAAATCGATGAATGATTTACTAAAGAACTAGTAGATTGTCTTGGAAATGGAAAACTGATAAATTTATATAATAGTTTAAAGTGGAAATTTTGAATTATTATAAACGGCTTAAATTGAAGATTTGAAAAGTGTTAACATAATATTGGAATTGTATAAGTGTTAAAAATGAAATATTAATGGATTTCATAAGTAATGGAATTTAAAAGTTTTATAATGTGAAGTTATAAAATGAATCGAAGTTGCGAAATAAAAGAATTTATAAGTAATTTACTTGTAAATTAAAATTTTGATATAAAACTGAGTTATAAAGGAATGGGTTAATAAAGCAATTTTTATAAATTGAAGTCTTTATAAATAGAAATGGAATTTATAAATGTTGTTTATAAATTCGAAACTGACTTATTTTGATAAGTAAATTCTTATAGCTTGTTAAAAGTAGTATATTCACAATTTTGGACCGTGAATATAATATTGAATAAAATGGACATGTTTTGGGAAAGTGATATTTTAAAACGAAGTAATTGTTTTAAAAAGATGTTTTCAAAGGCATTGAATATCGAAACCATAGATTTCAATAGTCATTGTTGAAATAGATGTTTTCGAATAAAAGGAAATGATGGACTATAACACTGTTGTTATAGTAAATGATTTCCGAAAGGAAATGTTTTGTATAGTATTGGGATTTATATATCTATCTAAATTTCGAATCCCTATACTAGTGATTTTGAGTTGTCGTAACGATGTTTTACGTAACATTCGTTTTGACTCAAATAAATATGTGAAAGAGAATGATTTCCTTAAAGATGAAATATATACTTAATTTTGATTTAAGTATATCGAATATTTTCAAATGTTGAAAATAAATGGATTTGTGAATTACTTATTTTTAAATAAGTATGGAAATGTTTTTCCAAATATGAAATGTTGTGAATATATTCCGTAAGGGATAAATGATTTGAAATTCACTTTTGAAGTCGAAGTTGAAAAGTTAAATGAGAATTTGAACAATTTGTTCAATTTGAAATTTTTCAAAAAGATTGAATCGTTGAGTTAAAATTGAGTTTAACTTCGACATCAAAGACAATATAAGTTGAGCTTTGAATTTCAGATGATGATTTGGATTGCATGTCTAACATTGTGAATTGATGACATAGTAATTGATCTCTATTAAATATATATCTGTTGGTGGCGGAGAATTTATTCTCTTAGCTTAACACCCTTCTCTGAGACGTACGAGCTCAGAGGTTATATATCGATAGACATCAATTCTGTGTTGAGAATTGACGATGTAAGCGTGAAATCCAAATTGAATGTGAAAGTCGATAATAAATGGAATTATGATTATGAATTAGGTTTGAGATAACCTTAAATTTCCAAATCGACTTAGAGGAAAATTTTGAAATCCTCTATTTTGTTATGAATATGGATATGTAAGTTTTCAGAACTTATATATATGAATGCGGTAAATTTGAAACCGTTAGTTTAGAAAGACATTGTTATGGAAATCTTATGTAAGCTTACATGGATATGATATGTACGAAATGTGAAATGAAGTACTATATATGTATAGTATTATGTTTTCTAAACTGAGGATATGGAAAAGTACCTTCCATTTATTATTGGAGAAGGTATTGGAACTCGTGAAGAGTGTCCAATTGAAATTCGTAGCTACGTAGAATTTTCCATAAGTTGGAATGTCTATTTGGACTAGAATCCCTCGTGATGGGATCATGTTGATTATGATGTATGTTAGCGTAATTTGAGGGGCGAGATGCCTACAGTTACAAGCGATTCCATTGGGATAATGGCGCAACCGCCGAGTAAACTGCAATCTAAGCGCCAAGCGAAATTTGAAGGGCGAGATGCCTACGGTTACAAGCGATTCTACTGAGATAGTAGCGTAACCGCCGTGTGGACCGCGATCTATGGCAACAACCATGGCGAAATTCAAGAGAGATGTGAAATCTACGGTTACAAGCGATTCTACTGGGATAGTAGCGTAACCGCCGGGTAAACTGTGATCCATGGGGGGAACGTGCTTTCCATATCCATTTTTTAAAAGTATTTTCACTGGGAATTGAAGCAAGTATGTTTAGTACTTGGAGATTTTTAGACCTGCGCCTGGCCAGCGTATGTCTAATGTCTGTGAGAACGAAGATGGACTTGTTAAATTTCGAGTTAGCAAGTATTTTCAAACTGTAAATAGCAAATCAATGGTCTGAAAGTAAAATTTCAAAATTCCTACCTAATAAACTAAGGAAGAGGATTTTTGCAATGTTTTGAAAGTCCACAGCTTTGGAAGAGATATATTATATAAATCTCTAACGTGACAGATTTTAAGTTTGAATCTGAGTGTTATAAATTAAAAATGTTAGTAAAAGACTTTTGGGTTTTGAGTTTAGAAAATCATTGAACAAAAGAGAAGATAAACAAAACTAATGAGATTAAACAAATGAAATGAATCCTATATTCATTTAATTGTAAAGAGTTTTAAGCTTAGAAAAAATTGACTAGAGTATAAATATCGATGAAATTTTAACAACCTTTCCTTTTCGTGGACGAAAAGTTTTTAAGGAGGGGAGTTTGTAACGACCCTGAATTTTGAACAATTTAAATTGAAAATATTTAATTAATTTTAAATATTTGAATGATGATTTGACTTGAATTTCAAATTATCAGAATGAATTGGCGATTAAATTTTTGAATTTAATCTATTGAAAGTTGAATAAAATTTGAATCTTCGATTTTAAGCCGGTTAAAAATAATTTAAAGGCTTAGAAAATTCATATTGATAATACTGAAGATAATAGAAGCTTCAGAATTGATTTTGAAAGCGATCTGTTCAATTTTGAAATATTATCGTTTGAATTGAATTTAAAAATAACCTTCCGAGGCACAGTCTCGGAATTTGACGAAACCAGTTCCATTGGGTCCGTAATATTGAATTATTACTGGATTTCAATTTTCGTATTTATCAGAATTGTTTTGTGAATATATGGCGGGTAAACGCGTATAAAATTAAATTGAATTCAATTTGAATTTCTATAATAACCGGGATTTTTGCATCGATTTGATATCATTGTTAAACGATTTCTCTGCTAGCTAATTGCTTATAGGAATTTCGATTCGAATTGGAATTCGTTTAATAAAAAAAAAATTGTTGTTGGAATTTTTGAATCGGTTAAATTCTTTTGGAAAAAAAGAAGAAAAATAAATAAATTATACTCCAGCCCATACCCTATATCATACCGGCCCATACCCTAACCCACGATTTTTCCCCTTTATCTCTGATAAAACACGAAACCCTCCTCTCATTTCATTCGTAAACCTAAAGCAATCGAAAAGAAAATAAATGGCGGCGATTCTTCGGCGTTCGATCGTCTTCGAAAAAAAAAAGGCGACTCCGTTCTTTCCTTCTTCGATCTGAGAATTAGGGCTTTTGGCCTCACGTTCGCTTCTGTGGGATTGGCTAGAGCTTCGACTTTTCGCAAATTAGGGTTTCGAACTCTTGGGCTTGCTCGAATCTCTGGAGGTGATCGCGGCTACTTCAGTACGCGTCGAAAAAAGGTGAGTGGATAACCGCTCACATCTAATTCCAGCTCAAGTTATTCGTGTACGATTTTCGTTTGGATGCTCGTTCGTAAGTATATGTTGGTGTTCAAATTGTCTTTGGCCATATGATTTTGTTTGGATGATTGTGATAAATTTTTGACCTTTTCCATATGCGTATATACTCGTTTAAACAGTTTCGTGCTTCCCACGATGTTGAACGATTCTAGATTGATTTATGATTTTGACTTCGCTAATTTCTTGGCCACCACGGTGTTGAATTTGAGTTGTTCGATCTGCTATCTTTAACTTGGCCACAACTTGATATTATCTGGCTTGACTTTTGTTTTTGACATCGGCTTTGAACTTTTTATTATTTCTGACTTCGAATTGATATCTCTTGAGTTACTGGCTTGCATTATTCTTTGCGGCTTGATATCTTAGTTTTCTCTGACCAGTTCATAGATGTGCAATGCTCCTTTGTATGTCTGCATCCATTGCTGTTAGTGTCTGGTTCACTTGGTAGCTTTTTGTTGTTGACCAGTGTAGTCTTGTTCTTCATATAGTTGTTCAACCTGATCGCTTGTATAGGCATTCATGTTGTATTATAGCCTCCATCGACTTTCGTTGTCTGATCTGTGAGGCATTTTGATCATTTTGAAGCACTCGAGTCTGGTTTGGTTGCTGTAGTCTTGTGGCAGTTGCTATGCTTTTGATCTTTTCCATATTGGTTCTGAGTTGAGGGCTGCTGTATGTTTGATACAGATATATATGTGTGTACATACATATATATATTTGTATTGCTGCACCTCTCTGCATTTTTATGGTTTCTTCTTTGTATACTGGATTATTGTTGAGACTTGAGTATGTTGGTCTTGTTTTTCTGGTTGACGTAGAAGTTTGTTGTCTTCACTTTGCAGTTCTATTTCACTGTGACCTGTAGCCTTCACTGTTGTACTTCACTGTGTACACTTTGATGATCTTGTATGTTGTCCAGTTTGTTAGACCTGTCTGCATTCAATTCGTTTGCATCTTTCAGTGGCTCCTGTGCATGAACTGGACTGCACTTGTATATCTACGCTTGTATACCATTAGTTTCAATAGCCTGTTTCAATATCCATATGGTTTTTCCACTGTTGCTTTCTTTGCACCATTTATGTTGCAAGTATTTCTGGTCGAAAATGTTTGGTTGGCCTTTGCATCACTGTGCTGTAGTCTGTTACATCTGGACTTCGGCACTTGACTTTTTAAACAAGAAATTTATCACTTGACTTCAGTATCAATTCACAGTTTTTGAACTCATTGATGGGCACTGCTCATACTTGATATTTGATCACTGTTTCTGCCTATATGTGAATATATTGGTGGATTTGTACTGTCTGCATTTTGTGTTGGTTTTGATCATGTGCACTTTTATAAATTTGAGTTTTGTTGGGTTGAGCTGATCATTTGATCTTCATGTGTAGCTTGTCTCGACTCAAGTCTGGTCTGCAGTTCTTGAAGTTCATTGTTATCTGTAGCATTGTTGGTGTTGTTCATGTCATTCTTGAACTTGTAGTTCGAACTGATTAGTCTCCAGTTTTCATGTATGTCTGGTCTTGTATTTCTTTTGAGTTATGGTAGCATGTACTTGAGTGATGGTGCCTTGTCTTTGTGTATGGCCATTGCATACAGTTTGGACATATTTATCTTGTTGCAGTTTGGTTATGTGACGTTGCCTCTGTGTATTTTGTAGCAGTTGCATGTTGCACCGTTATCTATGCACACGAGTTGGCAGGGCAGTGCACACGTGTATGAATGCACACGTGTGTACGGCAGCCAATCGAGTCTTGATGGGTTTTAAAGTGACAACTCCAATTGTTTTAAATTGATTTAGTCGATCGATAAATTGTTTATTTATCTCTGTTGATGATTTAAATCTGCTGATTTATTGTTTAACACTGTTTAGTGTTAAAATTTTCGTTATCCGATTTCTTTGTTAAAAGAGTCGGATAGACGGGAATTACTGTGACTGTCGTCTATTTAAATTATTACTGCCTATATGCACTAATAAACTGGTTTGAATTAGACTGACCTGTGTATTATTTTCTTTTGAATATAATACTCGGGTCAGACCGAGTATTTCTACAGCTTGAAGATTTTCGAGCAGCGAAGTTAGAGAGAGAGAGTAAAGAATCACTTTTGTTTTCAGAAGAAAATTGTATTTTAAGATATTCCGCTGTATCAGTATTAAATTGTATAAACTCTGATGTATATAAAAAGATTTATAGTAATGAAATCAAGATTCATTTGTTTAAATTCAGTGTTATTATTCTGTGTTTCTGTGGCTGATTCTGTTTAAACGTTATAAACTAAATAACAATTCGTCTTTTTGAACGTTTCGAGTTGGTTTAATTACCGACTGGAGACGGACATAAGGGGGAACGTTACAAACCACAAAAGATGTTTTTCCACCCTCGTACATTTCCAGCAGTTGCGGTTGGTGTCAAAAGTAGTGTGGCCCTTAAGCCACCTGTATTTCTAGCTCCACCAGGTTTAGAATCTTCGAAGCAGTGTCGAATTTCCTTAGCCTTGGAGGGAAGCCGTATCTAAGTCCTAAGACTGTTGCCAAGGCATGATTTTGGACACACGCATGAGAGGGCTTCCGCCGATATAGGTTTGGAGAATATTCTCATAAGGAAGATTGCTTCTCGTCATTTAGGGAAGGGAGACTTTAACTGGGTAGGAAGTAGTGTTTGTGTGGATGATGAGCAGGCCTGTGAGTTGGAATTAATTCAGGCATCACTTTGGTTCTTAGTTCATTTCTGAGATCTAGAAAGGCATGTAGCTTGAGCATTCCATCCATCTTGAGTAGGGCAACTTGTCGGTAAAGGAGTGTTGGCCAATTCAACCTTTTGTTTTTGGGTTTGGGATTGGTATTTTGTTGTGGTCAAAAGGGTTTTTCCTTCGGTCTTAAGCATTGGGGTCCACTTTTGAAAGTCATGTCAGGATTGTTCTCCTCCAGGAGAATGCCCATGAAATATTGTTTGAGGCAGCGAAAGTGGAAAAGTAATTGGAGCTCCAACCAAAGCGTAAATACCCTGATACAAGGAAGATTGAGCTTATTCGAAAAAAGAATGCTGGCCTAGTATGTAACTCCTGTAGCATGTGGGGGTATATCACTATGAAATGTTATCTAGCTGAAGCGAAGAGTAAGTGCTTCAATTACAAGTGGCTTAGGAGAAGCGGAAGGAGCTTATTTAATGAGGAATGCTCTATTTTTGGAAACTCGCTTCTGTTCCTTCCAACACTTGAGCGGTATATTTTATCCGTTGCTAGTTACTTGGTAGGTAGGCTAAACTTGACACCTTTCATAGTAGGTCAATTCTTCCTTAGAGATAAACCTTATATGAGTCACCTTAGTTGCAAAGCTGTGTTGAAGCAACTGAGAGTACTACTATTCGAACTTGATGCACAAGATTTCAAGTTGAGTGAGGTTGGTCGATGAAGTGTGACTTGGACTTACATCTAGGTGGGATGCCCAGCAATGAGAAAAGACCGAGCAGATGACTTATAGGCATTTGTCTAGAGTTATTCACGTTAAGGTTGTATTTTTCTTTGTGTTAGTAAACAATAGGCGATGGGAGTAATCCCATGTGTTGAAAGGACATTTTCTAAAGATTGGTCCATTTACGTGTCAGTCCTTAACCTATAGTTTGAGCGTAGAGTTTCTAGGTGACATGCACTAGTTAGAAAAGGGTCTTTCATTTGATTCTAATAGATGAACACTTCAGTCAGATTCTTGAGATGACTGAGAGATTTTTAACACACTACCCTAGTCGTGCGAGAAGATTTCATTAGTCAGATAATTGAATTGGATTGGAGTTCGCGTTGAAGGAGTCAGGTGGCCGACCTTGATTTAAAAAAAAAAATCTTACGAGCGAATGAAGGGTTTGAATGAGCATCGTGTCATTTGGACGATCTTTGTTATTGTTAAATTTTAATGTAGTATAGTTGTTGTTGCGTGAGGTAGTTCGGGAAGGATTTCTCGACTAGTTTTGTGGCGATTCGGATAATCTTCTAAGTGACGAGATGATACTTGCCTAGTCGACCATCGTAGTGCACTTAGTATATTATCCTTATTAACGTCGTGCAGTCGAGTTGATTTTGAACCCGAGCAAACCTAGGAAATTATAAATCTTCATTTAATGATGATTTAAATAGTATAATTTTCTCTTCTGGAGAATGAGTTTTGTTTGGAGGAAAAGGAAAGTTAAGGCATTGGTTGCTGGATTTATTCGAGAGATTCGAGACTCGGTGATCCTAAATAGCATATGAGTTTTCCTTCTTGTAGTGGTGGCCTTTTGTGTACTATATTCACAAAAGGGGTTACACCACTTAGGAATTTATTCCTTTGAATGTCGAATTGACTCATTGGAGTTTATGGTTTGACATGCGCGTTTGACTCTTGATTGTTACCATGCATGTTGGTATAGACTCCTTTTAAATATTTCATTGTTTAGTATGATTGCTATTTCTTGTTTATTTATTATTGCTATTTGCCGTGGATTGATCGTTGCATGTTGCTTATTATTGCTATTTGTCGTGGATTGATCATTGCCTGTTGCTTATTATTGCTTGTTTCTTGCTATTGTTGCAACTACTTAGATTTTCATGCTACAGTTTGATGTTGTTTGTTATTGTTTGTTTTTGCTATCAGTTGATTTTTATTGTTATTGATTCTTGTTGATTGCTTGCTTGAATGTTTAATAATTTGTATGCTAGTTATTATTGCATATCATTGTTTTCTATTGTTGGATGGTTGCTTGATGTTTATTGATGTTGGCTGTTATTGGTTGATTGTTGCTTGCCTTATATGTTTGATTACTTGTATGGTAGTTATAATTTCATAATTTAATATATGACTTGGAGAGGGACAACAATAGCCATCTGTAATAGATTGCATATCATCCAAGCCTACTATAGGGTTGAGATGGGATCTATACTAATCCACTGCCTTTTGATGTGACTCAGAGTCTATGGTATATTTTGATACTAACTCACTTGAGCTTACTCTCTAATTGATTGTCATGTATGAATGTAGCAGTGTAGGTTACTACACTAGGGTTATACATGTTAGAATTTTGTGGTAGTGCACAATCCTTTTTATATAATACAATTAGGTACTTGAGAGCTGATGTATAGCTATTTAAATGCTAGTTTGCTTTGATTGGCATTTAATAGTGAGAAGCTTTCTTAGGAGAGGTATGAATTTTTAGGAATGTGGGATGATGTAGGTCATCATGTATTTCCTAATTTTATGCATTCTAACATGGGAGTTTTTGTGATGTTGATTACATAAAGGAAGGTACTGTTGAGATTTTCTGAAACTAAGATTCGAAAATTTTGGTCAGTCTAGTTACTTTCCCATACTTATGGGAATTTCGAGGACTATATTCTTTTAAGGAAGGAAGAATGTAACACCCCATAATTTTAACGATCGAATAATTAATTGATTAATTTAAATATATAATCGTTAAGTAACGAAATGCCTCTTGCACTTGAATTTTACAAACGAGCGAATTGGGACTCAATACGCTCATAGTTGAGTTTACATTTTTAACGTGCGTATGATGAGTATAAATTTAACTAGGTTTAGAGTCGATGATTTACGGGGACAAATAGTGTCGAATGAAGAGGATTTAGGCTAAGCCTATTAGTTGCTTATAAGAGGCTAACTCCTGTTCATTTTTCTCATTTAATTTTCATTCTTCTTCTCCTCTTTCTCTAATTACTCCATTAATCTCCTCTCAATCCCACCTTAATCCCCATCCCTAAACCCCTCCAATAAATTCCTAAATTTAAATAAAAATCATAATAATTCATCTCATCCTATTCCCTGCAATACTCGAGAGGAAATTAGCTTGAGTTGGGGTTTGGATGTTCATTTCAAAACTCAAGAGAGGAAAAGGCTTGGGTTTTGGTGATTGGAACATGATTTAGGGAAAAGAAAAGTGAGTGGGAAGATTGTCTTGCTTAATTGATTTGTTATATTTATTTATGTATGAATGATTATGAAGTGTTTGAGAAAGTTAAAGGATGTTGGTAATGTAATTAGGATTATGTTTATGCCTCAAACATGTTTATGTTCACCCATTATTTGTTTAAGACCTTAATCCCAATGTATGGAATAGTTAGTAAGCCCTAATTTTGATTATGGGCTAAGTAGTTGATTTTGTATAAAGTTATTAGTTATTAGAGAATAATTAGATGACACTGTTAAGTGCAGGTCATTTGTTAGTAATATAATTTAAATAGCTTTGGAAAAGATAGTAAGCTAATTAAGTGACTTTTGAACTCTACACTTAATATTAAAGTGAAAAGAGGGTCAAGGAAGCTTAATTAGTATTCATAAAATGGTTATACGATTTTATAAATGAAGTATAGATTTTATAAAATAGAAATGAGATTTTATAAATGGAAATGAGATTTTATAAATGGAAATGAGATTTTATAGAATAGTAATATGAAATATACTTAATTTCAAGTGAGATAATTATTTAAAATGATTTATGAGCTAAAGATTATAGATTAAGTGTAATATTATATAAAATATTTATGAAAGGAATACTTAATTATAAATAAAGAGATTTAGTATTTCAAAGGCTTAAATGGTTTATAAACTATTATTATATTTTATAAAAGGATATGAGATTTTATAAAAAGGATGATTTACTTTTGTTGAAAGGATTTAGTAAGTAGAAGTAAGATTTGATCAAGTAATAAAAGAATTACTTATTTAAATATACGTGTATGTATATGAGTATGGGCAAGTATATGTATATGGGTATTTGACGATATATAACGATTAGAACGATCTATGTATAATAATTAGAATTATTGTGTGTTTGTTTATTATATAGATATGCAATTGTTTGATTATATAGATATACTACCGAAAAAAATTCCTTGCGGGCATGTTATGTAGCCATGGCTACTATCGTGGATGCTAAGTTCTGGGAGAGTACATCAAGTCGAGTAATCGCTCCGGTCAAGTTCGAAGTGGGACTTGTGAAGTTAGAGTGTGTTTGCGTAAACATGTATACCAATGCATGCATGAATGAGTGTATCAACACACATATAAACAATGCATAAGACATGGATGCCGGGTATGTCATTTTGATGTGTTACAGGAAGCCGGGTCAACATAATCGCCCGTTGAACTCTACTCGTGCAAGGAGAGGATTTTGGTATCGAAACAGGTTTTCATATACTTATTGAATCCACTTCCAAAACATTGACAAAATAACCCTGATAGTGGTCTGATGGGTTAGAGGTAGCTCTAAAAGCAAGGCGGTTCATCAGGCGAAGTTCGAAGGAAACAATATGCGAATTGGGGGTCGGAGGAAGTTTTCTCCCTGTCCTAGTTTCACTGCCTTCGAACAGTAGGTTTCAGTCAAATTATGGAATGGTTCGGTCGACTGAATGTGAATAAAATTGGTCCCGAAGAAGCAAGTCTTAATTAGAAGACCGGGGAAGAAAACTCGATCGATTTAGGTCGACTAAGAATATATTCAGTCTACTGAGCTCAATCAACTGAAAGAATGCCAGTCGACTAAATGCATGGGTAGTGGCTAACTTCGGGATTTCTATCCCATTCGAGTGTGGTTCTTTATGGTATCTTTGTGAAACTTTAAAGAGGCTTCGGGCAACTTGGAAAAGTGGGAAGCAAGGCGAAGCGTGGAATCCAGATGTGGGTGAAAGGCAATGCAATGTATAGTGATATGTGTGCGGTCAATGATGTTCAGATACGATATCAATGTAGTGATTGGTTACACTGTCGCTTTTGGTGAGCGTGTACGATTGAGCAAAGTTAGTCTGTACCCCTTGGCTTTGATTTTGGAGTAGACATATTTGATGAATAGTATCGGTCGAATGATTGTGACTTAAACTTATATTAGTCTTGTATTAGCTAAAGGCATATGGCTTTATCCACAACACTTTATACCCTAAATGGGTATCAAACCCCGTGCTAGTTAAGAAAGCAAATAGGAAGTGGCGGACATGTATTGATTGCTTGGACCGGAATAAAGCATGTCGGAAGGATAGTTTCCCGTTGCCTAAAATCGACCAATTGGTAGATGGGATTGCCGGAGACGAGTTACTTTCATTCATGGCTGCTTACTTCGACTATAACCAAATACCAATGCGTATTCTAGATCCGGAGCACACAAATTTTATAATGGATTTAAGATTGTACTAGTACCAAGTGATGCCATTCGGCTTGAAGTACGTTGGAGCTACCAACTAAAGATTGGTGAATTCCATGTTCAAGGACCAGGTCGATGGATAATGGAAGTGCGTGGATGATATGCTCGTAAAGTCATGGCTATCGACGAACCACATGGGAGATCTTTAGGAAATGTTTGATGTGCGACAATGAGGTGAAATTAAATCCATTGAAGTGTTTCTTTAGAGTCGCATCGAGCAAATTCTTGGGATTTACTGTAAATTCAAGAGGCATTGAGGCTAATCCAGATCAGTCTAATACCTTGGAATATGTAACTGTCCTAAGGACAAGGAGGGAAACGCAGAGCTTGAACGGGAAAGTTTCCGTGCCGAGTCGGTTCATCTCAATGGCAACTAATAAATGTATACCATTTTTTGATGTCCTCAAAAAGGAGAAAGGAAATATTATCCAGATGAAAGAATGCTCGTATGCTTTCCAAGAATTACCAAGGCATATGGACAGACCATCAGTCTTATCCAAGCCTTTGGACAGTGAAGACCTGTTTATCTACTTGGCGGTGTCCGCTCATGCACTAAGTGTAGCATTGGTACATGAGGAGATAAGGATCCAGAGGCTAGTATATTATATCAGAAAGAAATTTACAAGAGTATAAAAGAACTACCCAAAGCTAGAAAAGCTTGCTTATTTCTTAGTTATTTCTGCGAGGAAGTAGCGGCCATGCTTCTAAGCTCATCCGATAAAGGTGCTGACCGATAAGCCCTTAAAATAAGTACTCCACCAATCCGAGACTTCGGGAAGGTTATTGAAATGAAACATCAAGCTGAGCTACTATGACATCACTTACCACCCAAGAAGGGTGATAAGAGGATAAGTGTTAGCAGATTTTATCGCTAAATTTATTGTCCGGGATGGGGAAAGAGAAGAAAATATGGTCCCACTTTCACAATGGAAATTATACATAGACGGACCCTTCGATGAACGCAACTCTGGGATAGGAGTGGTACTCATGACCCCAAAATACAGTGAATTATCTACACATTAGAGCTAGAGTTCCCCATGACAAACAACGAGGCTAAGTATGAAGAATTGATAATGGGACTCGGGATAGCAAAAGAACTAAGGGTAAGGATGCTGCATGTATTCAATGACTCCCAGTTGGTGGTCTGCCAGGTAAAAAAGAAATTCCAGGCTAAAGGTGCGAGACTTGCCCCTTATTTAATGACGATGTTAGAAATATTAAACGATATAGAGCATTACATGATTGTGCACATCCCCGGAAGGAGAATACGAAGGCTGATTCACCGGTCAAGTTGGCTAGCTCCGAGGATGCATATTCAATGGGATTTATTCCAAAGGAGATTTTGTCTGCTTTAAGCATCAACCGGATGGATGTCTAATGGATCTTGGAGACCAAGGAGGAAAATGAGTCATGAATGACTCCGATCAAGAACTATTTGCTGAAGGGAACTCTCCTAAAAGGACAAAACAAACGATGGATGCTCCTTTATAAAGTATCGCTTTTCATAATGCAAGAAGGAGTGCTATACAGAAGAGATTTTTTTAACCTCTAGTTTAGTGTGTAACTAAGGATGAGGCTAGGAAAACCCTCATCGGAATCCATAAGGGTACCTAAGTTGATCACACTGGGGGTTAGACCTTAGCGAAGAAGATTCTTTGCTATGGATACTTCTGGCTAACAATAAACCATGATACTGTTGACTACACCAGACGGTATGCAAAAAATTTAGGAGCCCCATCCATAGAGCTTACGCAAATAATTAGCCCTTGGCCATTTCCAATTTGGGGAATTGATATAACCTATGTCCAACCGATGCCGAAAGGATGAGCTAAGTATGATATTGTTTCTGTAGATTTCTTCACAAAGTGGGATGAAGTGGAACTGTTTACCATGATCACAACAAGAAAAGTGATCAACTTTATGACAAAGAATATTATTTGTATATTCGGGGTTCCGTAGAAAATTATAATTGATAATTAAACTCAATTTTAGAGTACCAAGTTCAAGGATTTCTACAATCGGTACAAAATTAAGAAAATATTTTCAATAGTAGCACACTTGTAGGAAAATGGGCAAGTGGAGGTGGTGAATAAAATCATCAAGTCCATCTTGAATAAACGGTTAACTAAAGCTAAGGGAATCTAGGTCGATGAACTCCCATTTGCACTATGACGACCCATAAGTTTGCGATTAGGCATACTCCATTCGCTCGAGCCTACGGAGCTAAGACCATGATTTTGATAGAGCCGAAAATCCCTTCTCATCGGAAAAAGGACTATGACCCAAAGGTGAACGAGGAACTCTTGCTTGAGTCCCTCGACTTAGTTGATGAAAAATGAGAAGAGACTGAAATAAGGGTAGCTGCTTATCAAAAAAGAGTAGCCCAACATTTCAACACCAAGGTCTGGAGTCGTACTTTTGAAGTAGAGGAATTTATTTTGAAATGGGCCATTCCTGCTACAAGGGCACTTGGTCCGAATTGGGAAGGTCCTTATGCGTTTAAACAAAATCTTGGAGATGGAACTTTAAAGTTGGCTACTGTTCATGAGATTTTGATTCCATGGGGATGGAACAGAGACCTGTTGTGATGCTATTTCACTTAGATTTATTTACTTTGTTTTCTGCAAATAAGCCACTGTAGTGAATCGGGGGCAATACAATAAGGCAGGACTTGCCACTTCCTTCATTTATAAATAAAGCTAACTCCTTGAACCAATGGAACCATATTCTTTTGAGCAAAATCTTATGCTCGTGATTAGCAGTGCAGTCAGGTACTCGGAGATAGGTACCGACTAACTCCTTTGAGATAGGATCAGCGAAAAGGAGTATAATCACATGGATCGATCGGATAATTCACCCTTATCCCTTCATTCATGACTAATGCCCAGAGATAGGCAAAGTAAATGAGGGATGCCCTGAGTCAGGCACTTGAAGCACCGTTCCTAGAGATAGGAACTAGTGTACAACCAAGGATTTCACGACCATGCTTATGGCTCGACGTGACATGCTCGGCCAAGAATAAGTGAGGATGATCGATGAATGTTCTCGATCAACAACAGAGACATGTGAGATCGAGAACGGGTGCTCGGAGATCGATGCCCAAAACACTGATTCATGGAGATAGGAATTAGTGTATAATCGTAGCTTCCACGATGAAATTTGTGGTTTGGTAGGACATGCCTAGTCGGGGATAAAATGATGATGGTCAAGGAGCAATTTTGATTGATGCTTGAAAATTAGCAAGGTTGAACGTTGATGCAGAGGGATAAGCATCTGAACTATTGACCCC
Source organism: Allium fistulosum (assembly GCA_030737815.1). Taxonomy (NCBI): domain Eukaryota; kingdom Viridiplantae; phylum Streptophyta; class Magnoliopsida; order Asparagales; family Amaryllidaceae; genus Allium; species Allium fistulosum. Next base: position 73,354,220 of record CM060906.1, read on the forward strand.
TAAAGATAGGGATCGGTGGGTAACTGGATTATCTATTACTTATGGCTCGACAAGACATGCCTAGCCAACAATGAGTGAAAAAGATGAGTGTATAAGCTCGATCAACGCCTGGAGAAAAGCGAAATTGAAGTATGATGTCTAGAGACAGACGCTCGTAATTTTTTTCCAAAGTAGGAAAGGGCGAGAATTTGAACACTTCTTTGAATATGACTTTGTTCATGACTGGACGAAACTCGATGAAGGATGCACAAACTCTACCTTGGAGATAGCTAAATGAATAATAAGTTCCATTTGTCCAAGATAGAAATACTTGGCTAATGGTAGATTATACTATGTGATGGAATATAACTGAACAATCACAGAAATATACTTATATGTATAGGGCTATATTAAGTAATAAAATTTCATATACAGAGACAAAAGTTATATTATATATGTAGGCAGTTGTATATAAGCAATCAAAATAAAAGTCCAGGAATGTAAATACAATCAAAGGTTGTATATTTAAACCATCTTTATTTACAATCATCTTTTATACAAGTGATGCGAGGGCCAGTCTCTCCCAAATTTAGCCGACATGCAAAAAGAAATAGAATACATTAACAGAAGACCAAAAGGAACTGCCTTCAAAATACATCAAAAGGCACTGGAGCCACTTTTTGCAATAGCCAAATCGGAAGCATACTTTTTCTTTCCTTATTTATTGTCACCCTTAGGATCATCCTTTACAGGGCACTTTTTCGAATCCATAGGTTTTTCCCTTTTTGGGGTTATCCTTCATAGGAGTGCTGCCTTTTGAGTGAGTGGTCTCTCCCTCGGTTAAAATGACAATAGGATCTTTAGATTACTTAATGGGAGTGTTGAAGGACTTGGAGGATCTCCCAAGGCCACTACCTTTTGGAGGCTTGATTTTGATTGTTGGAATTTTTGAAGTAAGGCTTGTTGTTTCCGAGCCTACAAGTATTTCATTTCGCGGCTCCATTTTGACCTTAATTTTGTTGAAGTTGATCTTCAATCTCTCCACCATGAAAATTGAATCGGTTGGGCTTATAACATTGGTAATAGTAATGTCTTCCCTTAAGGACTTTAAGGTGTCATCTAATCTTTCTAGACCCTCTGCGAATCAGGAACAAGGACGAAACTAGAGGGGGAATTGGGGCAATAAGTGTTGTGGTGACAGTGGTTGACTTGGTGGACATAGCAACATTACCCAAACCATGAGTAATTGGTGGCAATGGAGGGGGAAGTAATGGATGACTTATGTAATAACCCATAAAAATAAATACAAAATTAACTAATAAGAAGAAAATTAATAAATAAAGTAATAATAAGCTTAAAAATGGAAATTTTGTAATATCGGAATTTGGCCATGAAAGTTATGTCGTTGCGTTGGTGATAATCTTCCAATCAATTTCCATATATAAGGTTTTGAAAACGGAGCTCAAACGAAAAATTTATTGGCATTTGAAGTTTTTAGATTCAAAATAATTTAAATAGAAATCAAATAAATAATTAGTTCTTAAATTCGAGATTTAAAAAGTAATAGTAATTGGACTTAGGGGTAAAGTAAACTTTAAAATAAACGTTAAAGTTAAAAATCATCTAAGGTATTAAATAAATAAATCAATGGCAAGAGAATAACATTCCCAAAATAGGCCAATCGGTCGACCGCCTAGGATGGACGGGTTGATTGGTCAATGTTAGCAGGGACTACAGCTTTGTGCATTTGAATGGTCTTGATTTTATTATTTTTAACTAACTTAAATCAAATGGTTCTAGTGCTTTCTGACGACTATAAATAAGAGTTTAGCATCCTCACTTTTATTCACAAATTAATTTAGGTACTAAGTGAAGCTCCATCGGTCTTTCTCTTCAAAGATTCAGAAAAATTCTCTAAGGTTTCAAGTAATAAATTTTAGGTATTTATTGTTCAATTTCTAATTTTATTCTCCTCAAATCCCTAAGTTTCTAAATCTAATTCATATACAATCGCACTGTTGTATATTTCAAAAAGGAGAGATCTGAGAGATATTTAAGAAAGCATTAACAAATCCAGAAGGAAGAGCTAAGGGCATTTTTTGAGTGGAAATCTTAGTCTTTTATATTTAGTAATTGTATAATATAATTTAGATTTGATATATGCCTTTGGGGAATTTTTTTACAAAAACATCACACTAAAACCCTAAAATTCCCCTAAAGTGAAGTATCAATTCTTATGTTAGAATCTCAATTATTTTGTATTAAAATAATGGATTTGTGTACATATTGCAATTTTAGTGTTTTACGTTCTATTCCGCTTCATATATTTTTCTTTGCATCTAATTAAGGGATTTGAGAAGAATAAATTATGAAATGGTGTGTAAGGCATTGATTCTTTTTCATAGTTTTCACTGCCTATTTCCATAATTTAAATAGTAACTCCCTTTTTAAATTTTATACATATAAGTTGAATAGAACGTAAAAGTATTTGAATTGTAAGTTTCTATTATTGTTGATTTCGCTATTTTAATATAAAGTAAGTTTGGTATAGATTCTATTTTATACAATCTGTTGATTTATGTGGAATTGGATATATGGTATATTTTGTTAATATGGAATTGGACTTGTATAAATTTAAAGTTTTGACATTTAAATGTTAGTTTAGGGCGTAATCTTCGCATGCTTAGAAATATCTTACGCGTTTGTGTGTGTATTAGCGTAAATAATGTATAATTATAACATATAAATTACGTAGTTAATAGGCTATTAATCATCATTAAATCCTTTTTAGGAAAGAAGTTAATTGTAAAGGAGAAAAAAAGTTTTCTTGTAAGGCCTTGATATGGAATGCGGTGAGATGTATGATAATATGTTAAGAGGGTGTTGTAAATTATTATTAATTTATAGGGATGTGAGGTCAGTCAAAAGCACATGAAAGTCTACCCGGCTAACCTTGCTAATAGCAGTGTGACTTTGGGGCTGATGTGAAACATCGCCTATATTAAGTATCCACAAATGATGTGAGGTTAGTCCCACATTCTATAGGGTAAACCTACCCAACTAATCTGGCTACCAGTACCTACATATAGTTGAACTAATGCGAGATGTCATAGTTAGGTTACGGATCATAATACGAAGGACCTACTTTAAGGTTGAAGGTATTGAATGGCTTATTAAGGGCCTGCCTCTTCCCTATGTAGGAAGTATTAAATGGTTCGGGGTTAGCGGTTAGGCATGATAGAGGATATCTCGGTTGGGTCTGCTTTGAGTTTGAGGTATTAAGTGGCTATTGTAGGGTCCTCCACTCTCAGAAGTAATAAGTAGCCTAAAGAGATTTCATGCAATGTCAGCTAGATAGACCGGAGAGGAGTCCACCTTAGGATAGGCATTAAAGGACGGGGAAAAGCCTTGAATGAGGTATTAAATGGTTAGTGTAACGACCCATAAATTTCAACTGTTTTAATAACATAATTAGTTGAAATTTTGTGAAATTTTAAACGATAAAATTTTGAAATATAAATTTGATATTTGGAATGCGTTTAGTAAATCATAGCAACTGGTAAATTTTCGTCCGAAAATATGAAAGTTTATTTCGGGCGTAAATTTACTTCAATTTAATCAGTTAAAAAGTAATGAAAATAAAATGTTTTCGAAACTCAAATATTTTTACATAGAAAAATTCTAAATCATCTTCTGAGCAAGATTTCAGTTTGTTGTTTTTCCAAATTCGGACATCTTTGGCTCCGTCGTTCTTATTTTCTGCAAAATAGCAGTATTCTGGTACCGATATCGATTTTTATCGGATGATCGTACCACTGATTTCTATATACCGTTTTGATCGTCTCGTCGTACCGATCTCTACGGTATATTCGATTGTCAAATTCGGAGTTCCGTTGTACGTTGCACTTTATGAAACGGTTAAACGTATTGGTACCAGTTTTGTGTCCGTTGGTTTTGTGACTTTTCATTTTCACTGTACAATACAAACAACTATCAACGGCTAGGAATTTATTATTTCTTAAATTTACGAGACGTGATTTTTGCTTTTCTACCGGTTCCAACATTTCTTTATTGCTTTGGTTCTTTTCATTTACTGTTATGTGACTGGAGCAAGATATATTGGCTTTTGAGTGCCAGACACGTGCACTTCCTTTTATCAAATCAAGCCTGTTAATCCTTTTCATTTCTCTCTTTACCTTCATTTGCTCTCCCCTTCCCTCTTATGTCCATTCTTCCACTAAACAAAGAAAAAAAAACGTATAAAATTAGCTTACGTTTTGTGTCCATTTATTTGAATGAAACGTTGCCTTTTTTTTTTAAACTAGACTGCACGTTTCTTCTTCCTCCAATGCTTCATCTCCCATCGGCCTATTCTTCCACCTCTACTGTTTCGCCACCTACCAGATCTCGTCAACCAGTGACCATCTCCACAGCCTTCGCCACTGCCATGCCATCCTCCTCCCCAGCTTGGACACGCAGCAAACCCGACCTCGTCCTTCCTCCATCATCCACTCGCCCAAGCTTGCGACACCCCTGGCCGCACCTCCTGTACCCACCTCACCACCAAAGCATCGTCCATCACGGCCGAAGCCCGAACCTATCACAGCCGCCCCTCCAACACCGCGAGTCATTTCCTTCCACCTTGTCGTGGCCGACCGTGCTCCAGCCTTGCATGACGCCCCACTTCCCAATTCCAACGACAAACACGGCTGTAACCACTGCTCCACCTCCCACTTTTTCCACCTCCGGTCTCAGCCGTGCTCGACCCCGTTACATTGCCTTTGCCTTTCAATCGGTTGCCTGTGAATTTCGTGGGTGAGCATTGCAATTATGTTATATTAGACTCTATATAAAGTATGTTATTATCCACTTTGATTTTTTTTAATCTACATATATGCGAATCCAGTTTTTTTGTATAGGCTTTGTTTTGTAGCTTCCACATGTATATTAGTTGATATATTCTATACTTAAAAATAATATTATTATATTCTTTATGTTATAAGTTGTTGACCGGTTGTTTGAAGTATATTTGTGAATAGAATTTCAAGTTTATATATATGTACTACTATTAGTATTATACAGATGGGTTTATTGTATATAAAAATCTGTTTTAGTAGTACCTGTATATATATAATAATAATAATAAAAAGGTTTACACTGGTTTTCTGTTAAATATAGTGAATATCTATATATAGATCTATGGTTATCTGTCCTATATAGGTTGCATTAGTACTTTTACACGGATTATATTGGTTGTACAGTTATTATATGGTGTTGTGTGAATCCTATATACAAAGTTATACTTGAAACAACTTTCGTACATCTGAAGCTTGAAATTTTATATATGCAAATGTATTTAGTTGTGAAACTTATTCGTAAAATATTGATATGCGTGTTGATAATAATACTGACGTCAGGATGTATATGTATTTACGATAATTATGAAAGTATGTTTAATTTTATAGTTTTTTTCTTAAAATAATAAATAAATATATAAAGGGATATTATATGTATATACTATAACGTTTATCCGTTTATATGGATTTTAAATAATGAGTTTAAATATAATATGTATATATCACCTTTAAATGTATGCGTCTTAAGAATAATGATTTTATATATTCTATTTTATATTTGTCTTAAGTTAAACCTTGATTTTATAAAATAATAATATAAATACATTTTCCGTACATCTTAACTGATTGATTTTCTTTTCATCGATCCCTATCTATCAGCTTGTCCGTCGAGTCCGTATCCATCTAGCTTTGATTTGGAATTCATGCTCGGATCCATTACTCAATTCATCGTCTATCCTCTCTAGCCTCGAAAGGTGAGCACTCACTCACGATTAACGTTCTTTTATTTATTAGATTTGATTTCAATTGAAACGACAATTGAAATTTGCTGCTGTTAGTTAATTACACTGTTATATATGCTATTACCGGTATCAGTTCACCTGTGACATCTGACACCATTATCTGTTAATTATTTATGCGATGATAATACAGTTTGGTTGATAATTGATTGATTTTTGATGTTTATATTGGACGTTAATTTGTTAATGTTAAAATGATAAATGGTATGCAAATTTAAATGGATATAGAATAGTTAAATGTTAAATTTGATTAAATGAAAATTATGACCCCTTTAACTGTTAACTTTATTGACACGTAGGATTTGTTTAATTACACTTTGAACCTCTGAATGTAGGTTGTTAAATTGATGATGTATGAAATTGAATTGAATGACAAGTGAAAACCGTAATGTAATAATCTTTAATCTACATGAAATGATAGTGTAGATTCTAGAAATAATTATATTAATTCGTACAAATAACAATGCGAATTAATACGGTTATTTCGGGATTATTTGAATTGATTATTGGATTGTTATTGATTGTTGTTATTGCTTGTTTATTTACTTTGACACCATCCCAGTTATCACACTGCAAGTTCCCTTTATTATGCTTTGTTTTGAATTGAATTGGAATCGGGTTGAAATGATAAATACCCAAAATTAAACTTTGACCTAGGATAGGAAATTAAATAAAACCCGATTGGTCAATAATTTGATTTAAAATAAAACGAAGATTTTATTTGAATAAATAATATGGTTTTGAAATGAAGTTGAAATTTGAACTTTTAATGGAAGGAGAATGTTAATATTTTAAAATTTGAAGCAAAATATTTAAAAATGAAATTGATGGAAGAATATTGTTTAATTTGAGAAACGATTGAATTAAGTTTGAAATTATTGAACTTTGAAATGATTTAATAATTAAGTTTGAAATTATAATTAAGTTTGAAATTATTAAACTTTGAAATTATTAAATAATTAAGTTTTGAATTATTTAATAATTAAATAAGATTGAATTACTTAATGATTAAATTAAATTGAATTTTTAATAAGTGAATTTTACTTCGTAATAATTGAAATTGAGTTTCTTTATTAATTAAGTTTGGAAATCATTAAAGTAAGTAAATAGGTGAAATTGAATTTCTTTAACAAGAAATAAAATGTGATATTTTTGGAATTAATGTAAGACTTGTAATTGAAAGAAATGATTTGACGAATTTAATTTAATTCAAAATGGTAAGTTTTGTTTAATGAAGTTGAACTTAAGAAATTGATTTAATGAATTGGAAATTTAATTGAAATTGTTTTGAATGATAAAGTAACTTAACGAATATTGAATGAAATCGATAAATGAATTTGAAATTGATTTGAATGTTAAATAAAATTTATTTAAATGATTTCGGAATTGAATCTTATATACGAATTTAAATTGATATTTGAATTGTTTAAAATAAAGATTGAAATTGAATTATAGGGTTTTGAAATGATAATTTGGAAGTTTTGAAACGTAAATTTGGAAATTGTTTTAGAAAGACAAATGAAATGTTGATTTACGAATTCTATTTGAAATTGAAATTGATTTGGTTTTTTGAAATATATAAACGACCAATCGGTGTAATAATTACGAAAGTTATTAAAGAGACCGGGATCGGTAATGGATATACTCTCTATCTGAACCGAAACCACTTTAATAACTACACGCGGAGTGTTGATCCAGAACGAAGTGGATGGTTTTGATGAACGCGTTGACTGAAGAAAGAGAACGATTTTGGATGACCCTTGACATGACTAAAACAGGAGCCGCGCCGGGCCATTGAGGATCGCCATCTCTAGCGGACACACTTCTTCGATACCATATCTATTACTTTTGTGATTCGATTTGGGTGCACCCCTCGATTATGGGAGTGTTGTTCGCGGTGTTGGGGTAGTAGCTGCTATGCCCAACATCAGTCCGGATCAGGCAACTACTAGTATCCTAGTTGGTATCGCCTCATGTACCTTGTCATACTGATTATCCTATTCGCGACCACTACGATTTTGATTTGTACCTTTAGTATATGGATTGCCCTCTGGTGACTTCCGGTTTTGGGGAAACTACGGTCTTGTATATGCTTTTGGGAATAAACAGGTTAAGAGGTGTATGGGCCCTGCTTAACCCTACTTTGATATCTTTATATTACTGATAGACATTATCTACTTAGCGTACATTACTACCTATTAGATAGTTTAACGGATCCTTAAGGATGGTTATTCCAAACATCCTTTGAGTTACTTGTATTTCAATTGCTATTTCACTTGAGTTGGATTTATTAATATAAGAATGTTAATCCTGACTCGAGTGTCTTGTGTTTTTGCTTTACGCTCGGGTCAGACTGAGTAGTTCGGCTTTCGAGACTCACCTTTGGAGTTGGAGCTTTGCTTGGAGATCCAGCTATCTATCCTGCTTTCAGATATTCGATGATTCCAGTGATGCATTCTGATTTGTATCTGATGTATCGTGTTACTCTTCCATTGTATCTGGTTTAACTCTGATGTATCGTATTACTCTTCTGTTGTAAACTCTGATGTATTTTATATATTCATATAGTAGCTTCATGAACTACTATCTCTTTTATTTCCGCTGCACTTATTACTCTGTGTCTGTGATCTGTGATTATTTATTTACTGTATATGTTCAGTTTTGCCAAATTTAAATTAACAACGCGGTATTTTGAGCAATTCAACTCCGGCATGAGTGTCTACCTATACACTTATAATGGACGCGAATGGTCCAAAATAGCGGGTCGTTACAGTTGGTATCAGAGCTTTGGTAGCTCTAGGCAAAACTTAACATATAGGGTAAATTTATTTACAGAATCACTCTCATTCGAGTTTCAATCTCTTCCTTTGACTCAATTCCTTTGAATTTTGGAACGTTCCTCTCGGTTCCGAAATTCATTCGTGTCCTTCATTATTCGTCTTCTTTCAATTCTGGAGCACCCCATAACTCCATTTTGAATGATATCTATAATCGATCGGCGGTCTCGCCAATCTTCGAATAATTCGTAAAAGAGCAAAACTCATTTACAATAGGCATCGATTTACCGGAGATTTCAGTATCCTTGGTTTACGATGCTGTCTATTCCATGTTATACCTGAATTCCATCTCGTGAGATCGAGTGTTGATTTACCTCGGAATTCAGCATCGATCTTATTCTTGAAGTTACGGACGACTCGGTTAAGGTTGCCCGTGAATTAAATAAACTCATCCATCTCCCGATTGGGGTAATTGAATTATCTTATCTTCTGTTTCGAACTTATCTTCGAATAAAATTCTCTTTGATTTAAGTCCATCAAAATTTGAATCCCTATCCTTATTTTGAAAATCCATTCCTGTATCGTCGAGCAAAGAAGTGTATTTGTAAATTTATATAAAAATGTTTTATATATTGTGTTGTTTGAGTTGTTGATGTTGATTTGGGTTTCCGATCGATACGTCTGATCAACGCAATCGATAGGATTTCCAAAACACTTGAACAGAGCAAACTGACACAATATTATTTTCAAATTTGGAAAATGAAATAAATTTGTTTGATTATATTGTGAAAATATAAGTAAAATTTCCTGGAATTTAATAGGTTAATTAAATTGTTTGTTTGAAATGATAATATTTGATTATCATTTATTGTTCTAAATGAATTTATAATTATGGTTTATAAATTGATTTGGAATTTGAAATGAATTAAATTCAGAAATTTGAGAATTTAGTTTCCGGTGATTTCGGACTTTGTTTTTTAAATTTTAAAGTATATATTATTGAAAGTATTTTCGAATAGAAATCGTTTTCATAGAATTTTAAATGTTGAAATCAATGCTCTTCTCTTTGTCGCTGGAAAATAATTTCGGTGATGGCGGCCGCATCATCGACATTCATTTTCGAGTTTCGAAGTGGAGATACTATTCTGTAGCTTAGCTACGGTTTTGTTTTGAAAAATATTTTGATTTGAATTTCTTCAGTATAATTTGATTTATATATATAAGTACCTTATTTTAAAATTTAAATTTGATTTGATATAAATATATAGATGTATCTCTAAATTGTTTGAAGTAAATTGGAGATTTAAATCCTTAAAATCATGTTAAAGATGTTTTCAATTATAAATAAAGCTAAATTTTGGAATAAATATTTAAACTTGAATAATTGAATTGGGAAGATTTTATTTGTATATTGTTCAACTGCATTCTAATACAACTTACCTAAATCATTCAGAAGTTGAATATGTAATTGGATAATATATAAGATAAATTGAATTTATAAATAAAATTTGAGTGTTTATAATAAATGTTATACACCAAATTTTGATTATAAAGATGTTAATAGAGTTAGATAGGATAATAAGTAAACTCAGTTAATAATGAAATAAATTTGTTGAAAGAATTAATAAATCGAAATTTTATTAACATATGAAAATACCTTGAATTTAAAAGAAATTAATAGATGTAAATTAATTTAAATTGAAACTTTTATGGTTTAAATTAATTTATATGGGTTAAATATATGTGATTAGATATATTAAGTAGAATAAATTTAACAATAATTTGGAATAAAGAAGAATTTAAATTGTTGAAAATAAAATATGATTATAATAAAAGATTATTCAAATTATGGTTTTAGAAATTGTAAATTTAAGATAATTGAATAATAAGATGATGAATTTAGTAATAGTTGAGACTGATTTTAGTGAAACTAAATGGATTAAATCAATTATTGAATATCAATTAATTAAAATTTGAATTTATATGGTTTAAATTAATTGTTATCTTGTATTTCAAAATCTGTTTTTCTTTCTAGTTGTTTCTATTCTCCTACCTCGTTCCTTTTCGGGGACGAAAAGTTTTGAGTGGGGGAGAGTGTAACGACCCATAAATTTCAACTGTTTTAATAACGTAATTAGTTGAAATTTTGTGAAATTTTAAACGATAAAATTTTGAAATATAAATTTGATATTTGGAATGCGTTTAGTAAATCATAGCAACTGGTAAATTTTCGTCCGAAAATATGAAAGTTTATTTCGGGCGTAAATTTACTTCAATTTAATCAGTTAAAAAGTAATGAAAATAAAATATTTTCGAAACTCAAATATTTTTACATAGAAAAATTCTAAATCATCTTCTGAGCAAGATTTCAGTTTGTCGTTTTTCCAAATTCGGACATCTTTGGCTCCGTCGTTCTTATTTTCTGCAAAATAGCAGTATTCTGGTACCGATATCGATTTTTATCGGATGATCGTACCACTGATTTCTATATACCGTTTTGATCGTCTCGTCGTACCGATCTCTACGGTATATTCGATTGTCAAATTCGGAGTTCCGTTGTACGTTGCACTTTATGAAACGGTTAAACGTATTGGTACCAGTTTTGTGTCCGTTGGTTTTGTGACTTTTCATTTTCACTGTACAATACAAACAACTATCAACGGCTGGGAATTTATTATTTCTTAAATTTACGAGACGTGATTTTTGCTTTTCTACCGGTTCCAACATTTCTTTATTGCTTTGGTTCTTTTCATTTACTGTTATGTGACTGGAGCAAGATATATTGGCTTTTGAGTGCCAGACACGTGCACTTCCTTTTATCAAATCAAGCCTGTTAATCCTTTTCATTTCTCTCTTTACCTTCATTTGCTCTCCCCTTCCCTCTTATGTCCATTCTTCCACTAAACAAAGAAAAAAAAAACGTATAAAATTAGCTTACGTTTTGTGTCCATTTATTTGAATGAAACGTTGCCTTTTTTTTTAAACTAGACTGCACGTTTCTTCTTCCTCCAATGCTTCATCTCCCATCGGCCTATTCTTCCACCTCTACTGTTTCGCCACCTACCAGATCTCGTCAACCAGTGACCATCTCCACAGCCTTCGCCACTGCCATGCCATCCTCCTCCCCAGCTTGGACACGCAGCAAACCCGACCTCGTCCTTCCTCCATCATCCACTCGCCCAAGCTTGCGACACCCCTGGCCGCACCTCCTGTACCCACCTCACCACCAAAGCATCGTCCATCACGGCCGAAGCCCGAACCTATCACAGCCGCCCCTCCAACACCGCGAGTCATTTCCTTCCACCTTGTCGTGGCCGACCGTGCTCCAGCCTTGCATGACGCCCCACTTCCCAATTCCAACGACAAACACGGCTGTAACCACTGCTCCACCTCCCACTTTTTCCACCTCCGGTCTCAGCCGTGCTCGACCCCGTTACATTGCCTTTGCCTTTCAATCGGTTGCCTGTGAATTTCGTGGGTGAGCATTGCAATTATGTTATATTAGACTCTATATAAAGTATGTTATTATCCACTTTGATTTTTTTTAATCTACATATATGCGAATCCAGTTTTTTTGTATAGGCTTTGTTTTGTAGCTTCCACATGTATATTAGTTGATATATTCTATACTTAAAAATAATATTATTATATTCTTTATGTTATAAGTTGTTGACCGGTTGTTTGAAGTATATTTGTGAATAGAATTTCAAGTTTATATATATGTACTACTATTAGTATTATACAGATGGGTTTATTGTATATAAAAATCTGTTTTAGTAGTACCTGTATATATATAATAATAATAATAAAAAGGTTTACACTGGTTTTCTGTTAAATATAGTGAATATCTATATATAGATCTATGGTTATCTGTCCTATATAGGTTGCATTAGTACTTTTACACGGATTATATTGGTTGTACAGTTATTATATGGTGTTGTGTGAATCCTATATACAAAGTTATACTTGAAACAACTTTCGTACATCTGAAGCTTGAAATTTTATATATGCAAATGTATTTAGTTGTGAAACTTATTCGTAAAATATTGATATGCGTGTTGATAATAATACTGACGTCAGGATGTATATGTATTTACGATAATTATGAAAGTATGTTTAATTTTATAGTTTTTTTCTTAAAATAATAAATAAATATATAAAGGGATATTATATGTATATACTATAACGTTTATCCGTTTATATGGATTTTAAATAATGAGTTTAAATATAATATGTATATATCACCTTTAAATGTATGCGTCTTAAGAATAATGATTTTATATATTCTATTTTATATTTGTCTTAAGTTAAACCTTGATTTTATAAAATAATAATATAAATACATTTTCCGTACATCTTAACTGATTGATTTTCTTTTCATCGATCCCTATCTATCAGCTTGTCCGTCGAGTCCGTATCCATCTAGCTTTGATTTGGAATTCATGCTCGGATCCATTACTCAATTCATCGTCTATCCTCTCTAGCCTCGAAAGGTGAGCACTCACTCACGATTAACGTTCTTTTATTTATTAGATTTGATTTCAATTGAAACGACAATTGAAATTTGCTGCTGTTAGTTAATTACACTGTTATATATGCTATTACCGGTATCAGTTCACCTGTGACATCTGACACCATTATCTGTTAATTATTTATGCGATGATAATACAGTTTGGTTGATAATTGATTGATTTTTGATGTTTATATTGGACGTTAATTTGTTAATGTTAAAATGATAAATGGTATGCAAATTTAAATGGATATAGAATAGTTAAATGTTAAATTTGATTAAATGAAAATTATGACCCCTTTAACTGTTAACTTTATTGACACGTAGGATTTGTTTAATTACACTTTGAACCTCTGAATGTAGGTTGTTAAATTGATGATGTATGAAATTGAATTGAATGACAAGTGAAAACCGTAATGTAATAATCTTTAATCTACATGAAATGATAGTGTAGATTCTAGAAATAATTATATTAATTCGTACAAATAACAATGCGAATTAATACGGTTATTTCGGGATTATTTGAATTGATTATTGGATTGTTATTGATTGTTGTTATTGCTTGTTTATTTACTTTGACACCATCCCAGTTATCACACTGCAAGTTCCCTTTATTATGCTTTGTTTTGAATTGAATTGGAATCGGGTTGAAATGATAAATACCCAAAATTAAACTTTGACCTAGGATAGGAAATTAAATAAAACCCGATTGGTCAATAATTTGATTTAAAATAAAACGAAGATTTTATTTGAATAAATAATATGGTTTTGAAATGAAGTTGAAATTTGAACTTTTAATGGAAGGAGAATGTTAATATTTTAAAATTTGAAGCAAAATATTTAAAAATGAAATTGATGGAAGAATATTGTTTAATTTGAGAAACGATTGAATTAAGTTTGAAATTATTGAACTTTGAAATGATTTAATAATTAAGTTTGAAATTATAATTAAGTTTGAAATTATTAAACTTTGAAATTATTAAATAATTAAGTTTTGAATTATTTAATAATTAAATAAGATTGAATTACTTAATGATTAAATTAAATTGAATTTTTAATAAGTGAATTTTACTTCGTAATAATTGAAATTGAGTTTCTTTATTAATTAAGTTTGGAAATCATTAAAGTAAGTAAATAGGTGAAATTGAATTTCTTTAACAAGAAATAAAATGTGATATTTTTGGAATTAATGTAAGACTTGTAATTGAAAGAAATGATTTGACGAATTTAATTTAATTCAAAATGGTAAGTTTTGTTTAATGAAGTTGAACTTAAGAAATTGATTTAATGAATTGGAAATTTAATTGAAATTGTTTTGAATGATAAAGTAACTTAACGAATATTGAATGAAATCGATAAATGAATTTGAAATTGATTTGAATGTTAAATAAAATTTATTTAAATGATTTCGGAATTGAATCTTATATACGAATTTAAATTGATATTTGAATTGTTTAAAATAAAGATTGAAATTGAATTATAGGGTTTTGAAATGATAATTTGGAAGTTTTGAAACGTAAATTTGGAAATTGTTTTAGAAAGACAAATGAAATGTTGATTTACGAATTCTATTTGAAATTGAAATTGATTTGGTTTTTTGAAATATATAAACGACCAATCGGTGTAATAATTACGAAAGTTATTAAAGAGACCGGGATCGGTAATGGATATACTCTCTATCTGAACCGAAACCACTTTAATAACTACACGCGGAGTGTTGATCCAGAACGAAGTGGATGGTTTTGATGAACGCGTTGACTGAAGAAAGAGAACGATTTTGGATGACCCTTGACATGACTAAAACAGGAGCCGCGCCGGGCCATTGAGGATCGCCATCTCTAGCGGACACACTTCTTCGATACCATATCTATTACTTTTGTGATTCGATTTGGGTGCACCCCTCGATTATGGGAGTGTTGTTCGCGGTGTTGGGGTAGTAGCTGCTATGCCCAACATCAGTCCGGATCAGGCAACTACTAGTATCCTAGTTGGTATCGCCTCATGTACCTTGTCATACTGATTATCCTATTCGCGACCACTACGATTTTGATTTGTACCTTTAGTATATGGATTGCCCTCTGGTGACTTCCGGTTTTGGGGAAACTACGGTCTTGTATATGCTTTTGGGAATAAACAGGTTAAGAGGTGTATGGGCCCTGCTTAACCCTACTTTGATATCTTTATATTACTGATAGACATTATCTACTTAGCGTACATTACTACCTATTAGATAGTTTAACGGATCCTTAAGGATGGTTATTCCAAACATCCTTTGAGTTACTTGTATTTCAATTGCTATTTCACTTGAGTTGGATTTATTAATATAAGAATGTTAATCCTGACTCGAGTGTCTTGTGTTTTTGCTTTACGCTCGGGTCAGACTGAGTAGTTCGGCTTTCGAGACTCACCTTTGGAGTTGGAGCTTTGCTTGGAGATCCAGCTATCTATCCTGCTTTCAGATATTCGATGATTCCAGTGATGCATTCTGATTTGTATCTGATGTATCGTGTTACTCTTCCATTGTATCTGGTTTAACTCTGATGTATCGTATTACTCTTCTGTTGTAAACTCTGATGTATTTTATATATTCATATAGTAGCTTCATGAACTACTATCTCTTTTATTTCCGCTGCACTTATTACTCTGTGTCTGTGATCTGTGATTATTTATTTACTGTATATGTTCAGTTTTGCCAAATTTAAATTAACAACGCGGTATTTTGAGCAATTCAACTCCGGCATGAGTGTCTACCTATACACTTATAATGGACGCGAATGGTCCAAAATAGCGGGTCGTTACAGTTAGAATCTGCCTAGTTCCCATTAAAAAGATAATAAGTGTCTTAGGTGCTATTTCTTACATTGTTAGGACATTACTGACGATTGATTCTGGTTATTGGGTTGAAAAATTAATGGTTATGAAATTTGATTGGGAAAGCCGTACGGCTTCTAGTTAGAAGACTTACAAAATAGTTAGTACGTAAGACATATTCTTAATTAAATTATACTACCCAAGTGCTATTATAGAAAGACTCGAGAATTTTATTCACTAGATATCGTTATTCGGACTCCCACCTCATTACAACATAATGTAGAGATGATGCAGACTTTCGAAGATGGTGGCGGAGACGCAGGCTTGTGGCAATTATTTAGCTGTCTATGTTATTTTCATATTTATAACATACCCTCTGATACATGATGTATTTTGAGATATTTTACCATGAATATTTGGTGTTGTTATGTGGAATTATGTTTTTTGTTTTCACATTTGAATTTTTAGACAAATGGGTACCGTTTTGATATATTTTATCCTTCCGTTGTGAGATTCTGAATGTGCAGATAGATAGCTCTATGTACTGTTTTTTAAATAAATTTTACTAACCAACATCCAGCTTTGGAATGGGTCTAAGGTTCGATGGGCCTTTTCTGGATCGAAAATTAAGCCCGTTTCAAGACGGGTTGTTACGTTTGGTATCAGAGGTTAAGTTACCCGATCAATAGGGATAGGTATACATCTGAGTGGAGTACTTGTTATTTTTGGAAGTATTTTTCAAAACCGTACTACACACACGCGCGTGCGCACTCTTATTTTGAGCATGCACCTAACTCTACAAATCTTGACTATTGAAGTGGCCGTGACCATATTTCGAAAAGATGGACGAAGCAATTATGAGTTAAGCCAATAAATAAAGTTAAATATATACTCCTGTCCTAATTACCCCACATGGCGGAGGTATCCTAAGGAGTGGATCAAGAAGGGAATGACCGCCACATATAGAAGCACCCTAGAAGCTGAATGATAGATAGGAGATAAGAACCTATATGCTGTAAGCATCCAGAAGTAAGGAATGATAGGAGTGAAGCAAGATGCGAAGTAGGAGCGGAGCAAATTCCCACAAAAAGGTTCATGTTAATCACCGCAAGGAGATAACCAGATTTTTATGAAGATTGAGTAGGGAAGAAGGAAAATTCAATAAAAAGGATAATTAAAATCAATTTCCAAATCAAACCCCATAGGAAAGAACTTGTTAAAAGGTTTTTGGAAAATTCATTGAAATGTTTTGAATGGGTTTTTCAATGGATTTACTGGGAAGTTGTTTTTTGAAAAAGTAAGGAAATTTGAAAATTCATGATTTTTAATTGGTTGATTCAAAAAAATATTTTTTGGTTTTTTCGATAAAGGGATTTTTCATTTTTGAAATAAATGTAAAATAGAGCGTAGGTTAGACTTGATTGTTTTTCATATTTCATAAATTTTGAAGTTCTTTTTTTAAGAATTCTTTTTAAAAGGGGGAAAAAATGGACATGGTGCTTGATTAAAATGAGGTAGAGAGAATAGAAGGGTAAGAATGCCCAATAATGTAGGTAGGAACAACATTCCCATATAAGGACATGCGGAGAATATCAGCTAAAATAGATAGCTAAAGCAGTAGGAAAATGCATTGCGATGAGTCAATATTGGAAAATTTATATAGTAATAGCATTGGGAATTTATATAAAATAGGACTAGTAATCTAGTTAGAAATAGTATAGGAGAGAAGTAATAGTAATAGCATAGGAAAATAATAGGATAGAAGTTATTTTTGTCGACTCCACTTTTCATTGTTTAAAGTTATAGAATGTGTTTTTGAATTTTACACACACACAGAGATATATATATATATATATATATATATAATTGGTATGATAATTGAATTTTTGAATGTTTTGGATTAAAATTCCCAATTTTAAAGATGTAAGTCTTTGAGGTAAAAGTGTTTGAGAAGAGAAATTTAGCTAAACAGTTTTTGAATTTTTAAATCTAGGGTTAAGGATAAAACGGCAAATGTTTTTGAAAAACTATGTTTGAATGTTTTTGAAATTTTTTATTTAAATTCTTTTGAGAAGTTGAGTTCAAATGTTTCCTAAAGATATTTTTCAACTAATTAATAAAAAAATAAAAAATATATAAAGAAATAAAATAAAATATGGTGTTTAAAAGCTTTTGAGAATTAGATTCTTCAAACTGTTTTGCAAATTTGAAATTCTTCTGGAAAATATGTTTAAAAGTTATCTTCTAAAATGAGAAAATTTCTTAATTTCAAGTGCCACATACTAGCGTAATGAAGGCTTCTAAGTTTGTATTTTCAAAGATAAAGGTTTTGGATTGGCTACTTCATGATTATGAAATTTTAGTTACATAAAGAATGGTGAAAACCAAAACCATATTTTCTATAAAGTAGATAGGGATTACTACCTATGTAAGATAGGGTAATGATTTTAGAATATGAATAAAATAGGAATGGTATGTACAACCTGATTTGAAAATTTGAAATCAATCCCGAATATTTAATTGTAGAATGTTGGTAAAGTTGTAAAGGCATTCCAAATATGGGTTGTAAATTAGGTTTCCCTACCAGTCCCAACTTTAACAATTGACAAATGAAAACCATCATGAAATTCAAAAGATTCATAGTGCAATCTATCTAATATCTGACTACCAAAATCACCACTCCAGTTATCGTAAAAAAAAGAATCAACAACATGATTACAACCCATCACTTTGTTTGCAACACTACCTCCAACTTCCTCTATTAGTTTTCCGTATAAAACACAACAAATATGCAAACCATCCTCAAATCTGTTATCACAGAGTAGAGATACAGATTTTGTATCAGTGAATAACTCAGACTTCACTATATCAGAGGATTTGCACCATGAACAAAAGAGTCTGCATCATCTTTAGAAAAGGAAAAAAACCTAAGAACACTTACTGAATTACTGGAGATCGATGAGGGAGGTACTGAATTATAATTCAAAACTGCAGGATCAAAAGACAAAGGATCGAACACCTTAGTCTCATCTGTAAGCGAAATAGCAAAGATAACTGAAAGGTCAAAATCACTAGAAACTCCAAAATTATCGCTGAAACCAGACATCTTATCCACCACCTATACATCACCCTAAAAAAAGAAGTAAACTCTCCAAAAAAATCCACTAGATCTCCAAATTTCGAACAATAATTCTTGCCAATGTTTACTGCGTTGATAACATCGAAATGTATGAACAGTTCTTCCCAGAATTCTAAACCCTCTTTTCTCTGCAACTAAAGATGATCTAGGAGAATTCGCTTAAGTTTAATAATTTTAAGAACAAAGAGGAAACCATGCTCAGTAACAGAGTGATTCTTACTAGAATTGAAATTCATCGGGCAATCTTTCTTTTTGTGACCAACACAACCACATCTAAAACAATTGGTAGCAACACAGCAATCTCTAATCAAATGAGAGGAGTCACCACAATGATAGCAGAACTTTCTCCCACCTCTGAAATCAAACCCTGTAACAACCATAATCTGCACGTCATGATTAAAAAGCAAGGAAGCTGCTGTGAGAGGGTTGGGGAAGAAGAAGTTGTTTCGACTGAGTACTGTTCTCTGGAGTTAGCTGAAGGTCATCAGAAGTAGTGGGCTTGTATGGGGAAATGGAAGCATAAGGAACTGGCAGAAGAAGATGAATGGGTACTGATCTATGAGTGTGTTTGTTCGAATGTATCAGTGTACAAGTGTAACGACCCCGAATTTTATAAATATTTAAAATGATAATTTATTAATTTTGAGTTGATATTTGTGAAATAAAACGATAAATGGATTGCGAGTCTCCCCGAATTAAACTAAGTTTGGTATAAATCATTTTGTAACTTTAAAATATTGTATATATGTGGATATATATGTGAATGGATTTATATATGAGTAAATCTGGAATTATAAATATAAGTATATATATTTAATTTGAATCTAAATTGTAAATAAACGGTTTAAAAATGAAAATATATAAGATAGATAAAGTATAAAATCCAATAACAAATCATAATCTATAGATTCACCTATATTATAAAAATGAATAAATTATATAGTTTTATTCAATATAAAGTAAATACATATATCTTGATAAATCAATACGATATAATACAAATAAAATAGGTGCAAAAATAATAAGACGAAAGAAAGGAAAATAAAATCTTCTTAGGCAAGTAAATAATGAGAAATAATCTGCACTTTCAAATATAGTAACTTGTTAGAAAATAAAGCTTGTATAGGATAAGTATGTAAAACAAATGGCTCGAGTATGGGTATGCAGACTTGAGTATAACTAAGTCTAAGTAGATATGTAGGCTGGTAAGAAGAAAGTGTGCTGAGATAAGAATCAAAAGCAAAGTAGAAATATAGTTTGCATGTGGCTTGTGAATCAAGGTGCAGGCAAGTATAAAATAATAGGATAAGTATAAAATAAAAACATCAAGGACAATGTCATTTAATGCTTGCTAAGACAATATCTCCTCTAGTACATTAGTATACAATCTCGGCCACCAAAATATAGAAAAATCTCTGATAAATGGTACAAACTTGCACACTATTTTGTATAAAGGAATGATACCCTGTTTTATACTTCACCTGTAAACTATTTCTCCTATACTCTTTTCATTTTCAATTCGAACTAAACAAGACTAAAAAAAAAATGAAACTCCATTTAAAAACCTAAAACAAAGATTCAACAACCATCAGCATATCAATACAAAACGGTGAGCAAAGGATTTGGCAGAATGATTAGAGTGGAAACATGTTTCCAGTTTTTCAAGTTCAAAACAGATTTCAAAAACAAGTCTCTGTTCTTCTTCTTAATCACTGTGAGCAAACTCCTATTTTTCAAACCTTAGCCTGTTTTGATTTCTTGTTGCTTGTGAGTAACTTTCTTTTAAAAACCATAAGTATATTTGAAACTGTTTTTATGCTTGATGTTTGGAATGGATACTCCAAGTTGTTGTATATTTCTAAATTATTGAACCTGAATAACTAGATGATGTACTGTGTAAGTTTGATAGCCTGTTCTTCCTGTTTTTGGCTTTCAGAGTAAAGTGAAGAGAAATCAAATAAACTTCACCAAAACATTTTAGCTAAGGATTGTTGGATAAAACAAGTTGTTTAAACTCAAACCACAGCTTAAAATTTGTTTCAAGCTAGATCATGAAGGGTTTACTCCTGTAACCAAAGTTTACAGTAAAGATAAAAATCTTATGAAAATTTCGAGTGTCTTAAATTTATGGTTTGATTTTATAACTTGAATAATCACACAAAGATACGATTTTTAAAAGAAATATAATGATTTTTACTTAAGTGGTTTAGGAGCAGTTTGTATTTAAACTAAAATTGCATTCTCCTCAATGTTTGATGAACGATCCAATTGTAAACCTTAAAATTTGGATTGAAGCCTGTTTGAGCTTCGGAGATAATGGGAAAATTGTCCAGAAAATTTTCGTATGCAAGAATTAGTTGATCGAACCCAAAGTAGGGTTTAACAACCCAGTTTGGTCGATACGTTTAAATCTGGAAATTCGTCGCCGATGACGAATCGTGGTCGATCGGACCAAGGGGGATAGGCGCGTGGGGTCGTGGCGAAGTTTTGGTCAGGAGCGCGTGGTCTCCGGTGATCTGAGGAATGCTGGCGAGGTGGTTTTGTGGGGGTGTTTAGGTCTCAGTTTCAAACGAAGTGCTAATTTTCGATCCAGAGTTTGTAAGGTTGAATCGAATTTCGAAATCGAGTATTGGAAGGATTCGCGACTTGCCGACGTTGGTGGAGCTCGCCGGAGCAGCGGCGATGCGCGTGCACGTGCACGGCAATGACGATGACGTGCTTGTCTGGGTTTTCGAATCGAGATACTCGAAGGGGTTCTCGAGTAGACAGTCGATTAGCTCGTGTTTGGACTCGAGTTCGCGAGAGTTTCATCGTGCAGATTATTTAAAACTTAGGAAAATAACTTAGTTAAATGTAGAAGAAAGGTTGGAGGCAGAGTCGAGTAGGAAGGCGGGTTGTCTCGAAGCAGGATTCGAGTGGAGCTCGGGTAGGACCCGAAGTAGGAGCTAAGCCCTGGTTTCCTTTTATAAGTTTTAAAAACCCAGTTTTAAAATTTAAATAAATTAGTCTAAGACTTTTCTTAAAGTAAAATTCAAGTGTAAGTGAATTCTTTAACATTGATTTAATAAGTTATGTATTTAGTTAACTTAAGTGTGTTAAGCTAAGATTATTTTATGTTAATATTGAAAACTTAATTTAGGTAAATTAATTAAACGTAAATTAAGGTAAGATGTTAAATCTAGTTGATACTGAAATTAAGAAAGTAATGGAATAAATATTTGATCTTAAAGTAATTTAGTTTTAATGGTTTAAGATTTAATTAATGGAAGTAATTAAAGAATAATTACTTATTGAAATTAATTAGAGGTTAATTAATGAAAGAGATTAAAGGATTAAGTACTTGATTAATTAAAGATAATTAAATAATTAAAAGTAAATTATTTAATGATTAAAGTGACTTAATTATTAATTAAGGTTGATTTATTTAATAATTCAAGGTTAATTAATTATGTAATTAACTTAAAGATTAATTAATAAATGATTAAAGGATAATTAATCAAAATGATTTGTAATTTATTAATGACTAATTAACCAAGATTAGTAATTTATTCATAAGTAATTAATCTGATTTAAATTTATCAGATAATTAAATTATCTTACTTAGGGATGTTTGGATTCTATTGGATGACTTGATTGTTTGATATCCCTGATATATGATGCTTTGTGATATACCCTGATTTATGTTGTGATCTGTGATTTACTTATCTGTGATATATATCTGTGATCTGTGAATAAAGATGAGCGTTATAGTTTATATCGCTTATCAATTATATTTCTGTATTCTGATATGTGATGATTCATTGTGTTGCACTATTGTGTGTTAAAACCCCTGGACTACACCTTTACACACACAAATATGGATTTCACGTGGAAATCAATTAAGTCACAGATAATGTAAATTTGATGTTTTTGAAATTGAAATTTTAATTTCAAATGATTTTGAAATTTGAAATTTGGGTTTAAAGTGAAAAGCTATTGAAATAGAATTTCAAAGATAAAAGTTATTTTGAATAACTTAATCGAGTTTTGAAAATTTAAATAATTTGATTTAAATTTGAATTCAAGTTTGGAAATTGAATCCTATGATTTGAAACTAGGGATTAAAAATGTTATAAATGTGTTTATCTGAATTTGAACCATTTAAAAGTATAATTTTGAGAATTTGAATTTAACCCAAGGATTTCAACTCGTATAAATGAATCAGATTTTCTAAAATGAAACTATTTTTTTTCAAAAGATAAAGGCTTTCAGATAAGAAATGAAATTCTAATTTAGTTAAAGGAATTTCAATATTGAAGTGAAAATGGTTTTCCAAGTTATGAATGAATTGTTTTGAAAAGCTATAATTTGAATCTGTTATCTTTAACAGATTTAAAATAATGATTTGTTTAAATCATTTGAAATGGAATTGTTTTGAAAGTTATAAGTTAAATCTTTGATTTGAAGATTTAACGAGTTAATCAAATTGAAATGGAAATTAATTTGGAAAATCTGTGAATGAATCTTTTGTTTAAAAGATTAAAATGTGGAAACTGTTTAAACCGTAAAGGTTGAATCTTTTTGTTTAAAAGATTTAAAAATGGTAATTTGTTAAACCATTTGAAAAGAAAGTTGGGTTTAAGTTGTGACTTAATTGAAATCCCATATCCATATGATTTTCGAATATTTCGCTCACTATTCGGTTTAGCCGGGAGAGGACCTTTGGGTCGTATAACCCATTCCGAATATGTGATACGTCGATATGGATCGCATTTGCTATATTACAGCATGATAGGGGGTTCTCGCTTCGCAGTTTGGTGGCGAACGGGGGACTCTTACCCCTACATGTCCCTGAGTGGGATGGGTTGGTTGTGACAGTCGAGAGGCTGGCCGTAAAAGCAACTGCGAGGTGCCAGTGTGAGCCACGGTGGGGCCGGGATGGTTGCAAAGCCTACCGGTCGCTGCTGCCGGAAATGTCCGAGTCGTCACATGTGGTATCAGAGCTAAGGTTGAACTTTAGCTCAGGAGTATAACACGTTAAGTAGCTCATTAGAGATAGAGTGAAGTAAACTCTAGAATGAGTAATTCTCAGATATCCGTCCGTACGCCTCAGTAAATTCTCTTGCTATCCACTGATAGTGAGTATGAGTGCAAGAAGAGGATGAGATAGGGGACAGGAGAATACGACTATAAATGGTCAATACTCTGTAACAATAAGGAAGCAATCTTTTCTCTATCAATCTCTTTTGTTCAGCATCTCTTCTCTATTCTTCGATAATTTCTGGTAGATCCAGGAAGAAGAAATTCGATATATTTGTATGGGACATAAACTCCAAATGGACCAGAATTGTTTGTATGGATGAAATTGGTTGCTTTGTTTGTTATGGTTGATAAGTATACTTTGGTTTCTAGACTAAAATTTTTTTTGAAATTGTATCCATATATCCGTCTATTCTTTGGACCCGGATATATTCTACGAATGGTTAGTTATCCTTTCGAACTGACCGATGTCACTGCATACTTCGTAGACCTGGATAACCCGAGTATCTTGTGAAGTGCTAAACAGATTCGTTCGTGTATCTGTTATTAATATTCTGATTTGGTAAGCCGAATGCAGAATAAATGTTCAGTTTGAGTTGATGAAATATTCTTCATCTATCTTTTTGTCTCCTTGGTAATTTCGAGGACGAAATTCTTTTAAGGGGGGAAGTCTGTAACGACCCCGAATTTTATAAATATTTAAAATGATAATTTATTAATTTTGAGTTGATATTTGTGAAATAAAACGATAAATGGATTGCGAGTCTCCCCGAATTAAACTAAGTTTGGTATAAATCATTTTGTAACTTTAAAATATTGTATATATGTGGATATATATGTGAATGGATTTATATATGAGTAAATCTGGAATTATAAATATAAGTATATATATTTAATTTGAATCTAAATTGTAAATAAACGGTTTAAAAATGAAAATATATAAGATAGATAAAGTATAAAATCCAATAACAAATCATAATCTATAGATTCACCTATATTATAAAAATGAATAAATTATATAGTTTTATTCAATATAAAGTAAATACATATATCTTGATAAATCAATACGATATAATACAAATAAAATAGGTGCAAAAATAATAAGACGAAAGAAAGGAAAATAAAATCTGCTTAGGCAAGTAAATAATGAGAAATAATCTGCACTTTCAAATATAGTAACTTGTTAGAAAATAAAGCTTGTATAGGATAAGTATGTAAAACAAATGGCTCGAGTATGGGTATGCAGACTTGAGTATAACTAAGTCTAAGTAGATATGTAGGCTGGTAAGAAGAAAGTGTGCTGAGATAAGAATCAAAAGCAAAGTAGAAATATAGTTTGCATGTGGCTTGTGAATCAAGGTGCAGGCAAGTATAAAATAATAGGATAAGTATAAAATAAAAACATCAAGGACAATTTCATTTAATGCTTGCTAAGACAATATCTCCTCTAGTACATTAGTATACAATCTCGGCCACCAAAATATAGAAAAATCTCTGATAAATGGTACAAACTTGCACACTATTTTGTATAAAGGAATGATACCCTGTTTTATACTTCACCTATAAACTATTTCTCCTATACTCTTTTCATTTTCAATTCGAACTAAACAAGACTAAAAAAATGAAACTCCATTTAAAAACCTAAAACAAAGATTCAACAACCATCAGCATATCAATACAAAACAGTGAGCAAAGGATTTGGCAGAATGATCAGAGTGGAAACATGTTTCCAGTTTTTCAAGTTCAAAACAGATTTCAAAAACAAGTCTCTGTTCTTCTTCTTAATCACTGTGAGCAAACTCCTATTTTTCAAACCTTAGCCTGTTTTGATTTCTTGTTGCTTGTGAGTAACTTTCTTTTAAAAACCATAAGTATATTTGAAACTGTTTTTATGCTTGATGTTTGGAATGGATACTCCAAGTTGTTGTATATTTCTAAATTATTGAACCTGAATAACTAGATGATGTACTGTGTAAGTTTGATAGCCTGTTCTTCCTATTTTTGGCTTTCAGAGTAAAGTGAAGAGAAATCAAATAAACTTCACCAAAACATTTTAGCTTAGGATTTTTGGATAAAACAAGTTGTTTAAACTCAAACCACAGCTTAAAATTTGTTTCAAGCTAGATCATGAAGGGTTTACTCCTGTAACCAAAGTTTACAGTAAAGATAAAAATCTTATGAAAATTTCGAGTGTCTTAAATTTATGGTTTGATTTTATAACTTGAATAATCACACAAAGATACGATTTTTAAAAGCAATATAATGATTTTTACTTAAGTGGTTTAGGAGCAGTTTGTATTTAAACTAAAATTGCATTCTCCTCAATGTTTGATGAACGATCCAATTGTAAACCTTAAAATTTGGATTGAAGCCTGTTTGAGCTTCGGAGATAATGGGAAAATTGTCCAGAAAATTTTCGTATGCAAGAATTAGTTGATCGAACCCAAAGTAGGGTTTAACAACCCAGTTTGGTCGATACGTTTAAATCTGGAAATTCGTCGCCGATGACGAATCGTGGTCGATCGGACCAAGGGGGATAGGCGCGTGGGGTCGTGGCGAAGTTTTGGTCAGGAGCGCGTGGTCTCCGGTGATCTGAGGAATGCTGGCGAGGTGGTTTTGTGGGGGTGTTTAGGTCTCAGTTTCAAACGAAGTGCTAATTTTCGATCCAGAGTTTGTAAGGTTGAATCGAATTTCGAAATCGAGTATTGGAAGGATTCGCGACTTGCCGACGTTGGTGGAGCTCGCCGGAGCAGCGGCGATGCGCGTGCACGTGCACGGCAATGACGATGACGTGCTTGTCTGGGTTTTCGAATCGAGATACTCGAAGGGGTTCTCGAGTAGACAGTCGATTAGCTCGTGTTTGGACTCGAGTTCGCGAGAGTTTCATCGTGCAGATTATTTAAAACTTAGGAAAATAACTTAGTTAAATGTAGAAGAAAGGTTGGAGGCAGAGTCGAGTAGGAAGGCGGGTTGTCTCGAAGCAGGATTCGAGTGGAGCTCGGGTAGGACCCGAAGTAGGAACTAAGCCCTGGTTTCCTTTTATAAGTTTTAAAAACCCAGTTTTAAAATTTAAATAAATTAGTCTAAGACTTTTCTTAAAGTAAAATTCAAGTGTAAGTGAATTCTTTAACATTGATTTAATAAGTTATGTATTTAGTTAACTTAAGTGTGTTAAGCTAAGATTATTTTATGTTAATATTGAAAACTTAATTTAGGTAAATTAATTAAACGTAAATTAAGGTAAGATGTTAAATCTAGTTGATACTGAAATTAAGAAAGTAATGGAATAAATATTTGATCTTAAAGTAATTTAGTTTTAATGGTTTAAGATTTAATTAATGGAAGTAATTAAAGAATAATTACTTATTGAAATTAATTAGAGGTTAATTAATGAAAGAGATTAAAGGATTAAGTACTTGATTAATTAAAGATAATTAAATAATTAAAAGTAAATTATTTAATGATTAAAGTGACTTAATTATTAATTAAGGTTGATTTATTTAATAATTCAAGGTTAATTAATTATGTAATTAACTTAAAGATTAATTAATAAATGATTAAAGGATAATTAATCAAAATGATTTGTAATTTATTAATGACTAATTAACCAAGATTAGTAATTTATTCATAAGTAATTAATCTGATTTAAATTTATCAGATAATTAAATTATCTTACTTAGGGATGTTTGGATTCTATTGGATGACTTGATTGTTTGATATCCCTGATATATGATGCTTTGTGATATACCCTGATTTATGTTGTGATCTGTGATTTACTTATCTGTGATATATATCTGTGATCTGTGAATAAAGATGAGCGTTATAGTTTATATCGCTTATCAATTATATTTCTGTATTCTGATATGTGATGATTCATTGTGTTGCACTATTGTGTGTTAAAACCCCTGGACTACACCTTTACACACACAAATATGGATTTCACGTGGAAATCAGTTAAGTCACAAATAATGTAAATTTGATGTTTTTGAAATTGAAATTTTAATTTCAAATGATTTTGAAATTTGAAATTTGGGTTTAAAGTGAAAAGCTATTGAAATAGAATTTCAAAGATAAAAGTTATTTTGAATAACTTAATCGAGTTTTGAAAATTTAAATAATTTGATTTAAATTTGAATTCAAGTTTGGAAATTGAATCCTATGATTTGAAACTAGGGATTAAAAATGTTATAAATGTGTTTATCTGAATTTGAACCATTTAAAAGTATAATTTTGAGAATTTGAATTTAACCCAAGGATTTCAACTCGTATAAATGAATCAGATTTTCTGAAATGAAACTATTTGTTTTCAAAAGATAAAGGCTTTCAGATAAGAAATGAAATTCTAATTTAGTTAAAGGAATTTCAATATTGAAGTGAAAATGGTTTTCCAAGTTATGAATGAATTGTTTTGAAAAGCTATAATTTGAATCTGTTATCTTTAACAGATTTAAAATAATGATTTGTTTAAATCATTTGAAATGGAATTGTTTTGAAAGCTATAAGTTAAATCTTTGATTTGAAGATTTAACGAGTTAATCAAATTGAAATGGAAATTAATTTGGAAAATCTGTGAATGAATCTTTTGTTTAAAAGATTAAAATGTGGAAACTGTTTAAACCGTAAAGGTTGAATCTTTTTGTTTAAAAGATTTTAAAATGGTAATTTGTTAAACCATTTGAAAAGAAAGTTGGGTTTAAGTTGTGACTTAATTGAAATCCCATATCCATATGATTTTCGAATATTTCGCTCACTATTCGGTTTAGCCGGGAGAGGACCTTTGGGTCGTATAACCCATTCCGAATATGTGATACGTCGATATGGATAGCATTTGAAGACCGGTGTTGAAGACCGGATATTTTTGAAAATGGAAGGATTACCGTCGAGTTACTCTGCATCGGCTGATCCCCGATATAGAGGTTTTATCATCCTTAGTGACGGGAAGTCCGGACGTGATTGGAAATTATCCGGATTTGCGAGGGCTTCGTGAGAAGTGCCTTCGGTTCTGTTCGATCCCGGAACAGACTTGTATGGATTGTATGTCTGACATTACACTTTGAGATATAAAGCCGATTTCTTTCAAATACATATCTGTTGGTGGCGGAGAATTTATTCTCTTAGCTTAACACCCTTCTCTGAGACATACGAGCTCAGAGGTTATGTAGTTGAAATTTATCAGCGATATATCCCAATTTGGTAATGTGGCATGCTGAGTGTTGCTGTGTGATGATCAGTGTTTGATCATTTGTGATATGATCATTTGTTTGATCTTATATCTTTGTGATCATAGGTTGATCATCTGTTGACCCAAAGCATGGCTTTGTGACAAAGCGTAGCTTTGTGGACGAGACTTCGTCAGGACCTCACAACCCGGAAATGGTCGAAACAGGATCGTTGCGGCAAGGTTATGAGGGTCGCGCCCTTTAGGGTATGTCATTTCCTTCTGGAAAGGGGTGGTGTCATGGTATGGAGCCCAGATACTTACTCATGTGGATACACTTTCTTTATGATGTGTGATGTTGGATACCGAGCTCGGATAAAGGTCCCAAAGGACCGGGTGATGACATATTCGTGAGTTACCTGTTACAGGGGTAACCCGGCCTTGTTTGGCAGAGAGCAGTTTGTCTCTCGGGACGTCCCGCCAGAGGCGATCCCATGCAGTGGAAGGAAGTTCCTTAGCCTGACCATTTGTTGGAAATCCAAAGAAACAATACGTAACTTGTACGGTTTTAGTTGTATTACCTGCTATGGAATGTGGCGGTAACCTGCTATTGAACATAGTAGCTATAGTAGGCATACGATACTGGTCGTATGTTGGCTAAGATTAATATTATACTTTCGAAATGTTTTCTGCACTATGCACTAATAATAATATCCAATTGATTTTGCGTAGTAAGCATCTTTGACTATCATAAGAAGAAATCTCCTCTAATTCTGCGTTTGCATTGTGTGTGTGGCGGGAGGTCTTATGGTAGTTTCATTTTCCAAAAGCATTGCGAATTTCAATGTTTTAAAAACCTTTTGTTGTTGTTTAAAGATAAACTGTTTTTGTTGCTCACACCAGTCCCATGACTGATCCGGAGTTTATTGTTCCCTTCCTAAACTCTGGGTGCCCACTATTTTCCACACGGGCAGTCTAGAGTTGGGTTCTTTTCAGATATTCAGGTTTAGTAGATTATCTGGAGCTAGTTCATTCATCGGAGTTGCTTATCTTGGAGTTGTGGATTCATTCTTGTCTGAAGATCATTTTGGAGTTATCACTTCTATTGATATTGTTCCGCTGCTGTTGTTATCTTTTCTTTTCCGCTGCTATTTGTTGTATCATATCTCTGATGTATATTGATATTCATTGTATCACTCTGTTGTATCAGATATTGTATATCAATGTATTATTCTTTTCTTCCGCTGTGTTATTTACTTAATTGTGTTATAGCTCCGGCGAATCGGATTTGAACGGTCGAATCTGCGGCATTCTAGTACAATGTGAAGTACGGATGTTGATTTTCGAGCAGGCAAAACCCGAGTCGTCACAACAAGTTTGATGTATCTGTAACTGGGTTGTTATTGGGCTGAGTACAAATGTGTGTACTGGTCTATAAATACTAGTGGTGTGTCTTGTAAGAGATGTGAAGAAATCTGAATAAAATTGCTTCTCAATTTTCATTTTTATGCTGAGTACTTTCTGAGTTAGTTTGATTGTTTGATATTATCTGTTGTTAGTTACAGTTTTAATTTGATCTGAGACTTTCTTCTTGTTCATTTTAGTTGTAATTCATCTTGTTCTTCTTGTTATATCAATTCTCTGTTTTGATTCAAGTTCTGCATCCCTACCTATTCCAGTCTTGTTTTTATTGATTGGATTGATCCTATAGTTTCTTTAATTTTGTTGATGATTCTTGCTTATTGATTTTATTTTTAGTAATCTGTAACTTGCATCTTTGTCCAGCAATTAGTTTCTTGCTTGAAAAAATTATCTGGTTCTTGAAAACTGCTGATCCATTCTTGAATCTCTTACTCTAACTCTTCTTCGAGGAAAAAACCCTAATTCTTCCACTTTACTTCGAGTCATTTTCCATTTTTACCCGGTTCTTGATTTTCCAAAACGATTTGTGCACGTGCACACACCTACACTATCATCTTCTTTCCAAAACTCATCGTCTCCATTCCAGAAATTCCTCACAAACTCCATGGCTAAGAATTCAGATCAACATGGGCCTTCCAATTTGGTATCAGAGCAGGCGTCGGAGTTTAACCTCAATCCAACGACCGATCAAGAACAAACCCTAAATCCAGATTCCACCCTAAATTCGAATCCAGACAACCCATGGCTGCGGCAAGATGAAATCAATAATCGTACTACTTATGCCTTAAGAAATTTAGAAATCACTGCTAGAAATTTGGAGTTTACAGTCCAGAATTTGGATAAGAAGTTCGATCAATCCACCAAAGATTTGCATACTAAATTCGAAGGGGTACATAACATGCTAACCACCTTTGTTACTGAGTATCGTAATCACAGGAACCCTTATCAACCACCTCCTGTAGCCCCACCTCCGACAACCTTTCAGCCTTATCCTCCTCATCCAACACAACCACCACCACCTCGAAATTACACACCACCTCACCGAACACCTATAGCCCCACCCCGAAATGTTCCCTTCTTTAATACTCCTCCAAGGTATCCTCAAGAACCTCTAATTCCTCATCCACCCAGAAACCCGAACCACGATTACCATAATCACTTGCCATACCCTATCATTAAACTTGATTTTCCTACCTATTCTGGAGAAGAAGGAGTAGCTGATTGGCTAAGGCAAGTAGAACAATATTTCAAATTTCATCATACTGAAGAATATCAGTAGGTCGAAAATTGTTCTTTTGCCTTGAAGAAGGAGGCCTTGCAATGGTACCATTGGTATGTGAACACTGTAGATAACAATGAAGCATGGACAGTCTTCAAGGATGAGATAATGGTCAGGTTTAACTCTGAAGAAATAGAGAGACCATTTGAAACCTTGTCTAAACTCAAGCAACATACAACTGTAAGGGCTTATTTGAGAAAATTCGAGCAATTACAAGCCGTAGTGGAAACTCTACCTCCAAGATATTTACTTGATAGGTTTATTGGTGGATTAAAGGAAGAAATACGGTATGATGTTC
Source organism: Allium fistulosum (assembly GCA_030737815.1). Taxonomy (NCBI): domain Eukaryota; kingdom Viridiplantae; phylum Streptophyta; class Magnoliopsida; order Asparagales; family Amaryllidaceae; genus Allium; species Allium fistulosum. Next base: position 73,386,487 of record CM060906.1, read on the forward strand.
TCACTTCCAGACTAGTAGATTTTAGAGAAGCAGTGGCCTTAGCAAAAATGTTTGAAAGCAAATGCCTCCAAACCAAGAAAATTAAGTACCCTTCAACCGGGCCTTTAACTACTAATTCCAAAACTACCCAGCTACCCTTATCAAGATCATCCCAAGAATCAACTTCTTATTCCCAATATAACCCTGCTAATAGCTCCAAAGATACCCAGATTGAATCCCTGGCAAAAAGTAGAGGACTTACCCCTAGTCAGATCATTGAAATGAGGAGGCAGAATTTGTGCTATGGTTGTAAAGAGAAATGGTCCCGAGATCATAAATGTAAAAATCCTCAGGTTTATGTATTGGAAGGCATGATGCCGTTACTGAATGGGGAAGATTCCACTGATAGTGAAGTATCTATGACTGAATCTGAAGTACAAGTTGAGGAAACCTTAGCCATAACTTTACAAGCTTTATGTGGGATTCCTGCCTTATCCACCATCAAGGTAGAAGGCAGTATTCAAGGGAAAACTGTTCAGATTTTGATTGACTCTGGATCTACCCATAGCTTTATCAATGACAAGCTTGCTAGAAAACTGAAGTTGAAGGTTGATGAGACCAAACTATTTGAAGTAATGGTGGCCAAGGGAGAGAGACTAACTGGTTCTGGAATTTGTAAAGATGTTGTACTCAAGTGCCAAGGTTGTACCATGGCAGTGGATCTGCTCTTGTTTCCTTTAGATGGCTGTCAAGTTGTGCTTGGAGCTCAGTGGATGAAAAGCTTGGGAGAAATAACACTTAATTTGGATCAACTGCAAGTTAAATTTGTTTACAATGAAAAGCCTTATGTGTGGCAAGGTTTGAGACAGGATGAGTTGAAATTCATTAATAAGAAAAAGCTAAGTAAAGAATGTGTGCATGGCCAGGTGACTATGATGATTTGTTGTCAATCTATACAAATAGAACAAGATACCGTTCCTATTCCACCAGAGATTGATGCCATCCTCAAACACTACCCTCTAATCACCAGTTCTTCTCCTGATCTACCCCTAACCAGACCCCATGATCACAGAATACCTCTATTACCAAATTCTAACCCTATCTGTCTAAAACCTTACAGGCACTCATATCACGTCAAAAATGAATTGGAAATTATAATTCAAGACATGTTAGACTCTGGCATTATTAGACCCAGCCATAGTTCTTATTCATCACCTGTTGTTATGGTAAGGAAGAAGGATGGCACATGGAGACTGTGTATTGATTATAGGAGATTAAATGCACAAACCATTAAGGACAAGTTTCCTATTCCTTTAATTGAAGAGCTTTTTGACGAGTTACATGGTTCTCAGTACTATTCGAAGTTGGATCTCAGATCTGGTTACCATCAAATCCGGATGCTTGAAGAAGACATTCACAAGACTGCCTTTAGAACCCATGATGGTCACTATGAATTTGTAGTGATGCCCTTTGGTTTGGCAAATGCCCCTTCCACCTTCCAATCTCTCATGAATGATATATTCAGATCTTATTTGAGAAAGTTTATTTTAGTGTTCTTTGATGATATTCTTGTGTATAGTCAATCATGGACTGATCATGTTAGACATCTTGAAATAACTTTTCAACTTTTGCAGAAAAATGCTCTAGTGATCAAGCTTTCCAAATGCAGGTTTGCCAAGCAGTCTATTGATTATCTTGGTCATGTCATTTCTGTCGAAGGTCTCTCAGTTGATCCTAGCAAGGTGCATGCTGTCCTTAGCTGGCCACTTCCTCAAAGCTTGAAGGCTTTGAGAGGGTTCTTAGGCCTTACAGGGTACTACCGCAAATTCATAAAAAACTATGGTATAATTGCTAAGCCTTTAACTTCAATGTTGAAAAAAGAGGCTTTCAAATGGAGTGATGAAGCAAAAGAAGCTTTTGAGTAGCTAAAACAATGTTTGATTTCACCACCAATATTAGCCATGCCAGATTTCACACAACCTTTCATTTTAGAATGTGATGCCAGTGGGCAAGGAGTAGGAGCAGTCCTCCTTCAAAACAAAAAGCCTATAGCCTACTTGAGTAAAGCTCTTCATGGACGAAATCTAGCACTATCTACTTATGAGAAGGAGCTCCTTGCTATCATCATTGCTACGAGAAAGTGGTCACAATACTTGATGGGTAGACAATTTGTAATAAAGACTGATCATCAAAGTTTGAAGCACTTGCTAACACAAAAGATACACACTGGGGTGCAAGGAAAATGGTTGGCTAAACTCCATGCTTTTGACTATAAGGTGGAATATAAAAGTGGGCAAGAAAATAGGGTAGCTGATGCCTTGTCAAGGAGAAGTGAATCTGAAACAAATGAAGTACTGGTCCAAGCTATATCCACAGTGCAGACTCCTTGGCTACAGAAACTCAAGGAAGCTTTGCATAATTCTTCATGGTACACACAACTATTAGCAAGAGTGCAAGCAAGGGGGTTACCAGAAAGTAAATATAAATCTGTTGATGGCTTGGTATTCAGAAAGGAAAAATTTTTGGTTGATCATCACTTAAAACCATTGACACAATTTCTTGTTAAGGAATACCACTCCTCTCCTTTAGGAGGCCATTCAGGGGTCAAGGCAACTCTGCATAGATTGAGACAGGTTTTTTATTGGAAGAAATTAAAGACCAGTGTTGAAGATGTTGTCAAGTCTTGTGAAGAATGTCAGAGAAACAAGCATGAGAACATCTTGGTACCAGGGTTGCTACAACCCCTTCCCATACCTGACAAAATTTGGTCTGATATTTCCATGGACTTCATTACCTGTCTACCTAAAAGCCACAAATATACTGTCATCTTCGTAGTAGTTGATAGACTTAGTAAATATGCTCACTTCTTTCCACTTCAGCATCCATATACAGCAAAGGATGTAGCCTTGGTTTTCTTCCAGGGTGTCTTTAAATTACATGGGTTTCCTAAAACAATTGTGAGTGATAGAGATACTATTTTCACAAGTCTTTTCTGGCAAGAGCTTTTTAAACTTCAAGGCAGCTCACTTAAACTCAGTTCGGCCTACCATCCCCAAAGTGATGGTCAAACTGAGGTAGTAAATAAAGTTTTAGAAGGCTATCTACGATGTTATGTGTGTCATAAGCCCGGTGAGTGGTCTAGATGGCTGCCATTAGCTGAATATTGGTACAACACTACTTGGAAGACTCCTACCAAAACCACTCCTTACAAGGTTGTGTATGGCATTGATCCCCCTACCTTACTTTCTTATGTACCCAATACTGCTAAGGTTGAGCAGGTAGAAGAAGAGTTGTTTACTCGGGATATTATCATTCAGTTCCTCAAGGATAGTCTGAAGGTGGCTCAGGATAGGATGAAAAAGTATGCAAATATGAGAAGAACTGATCGACAATTTGAAGTTGGAGACTGGGTATATCTTAAGCTACAACCTTACAAACAAATTACGGCCAGACATTATAGAACCCATAAACTTTCACCCAAGTTTTATGGCCCTTACAAGATCATGGAGAAGATAGGTTCTGTAGCTTATAGACTTCAATTTCCTGATAACACTCGAATTCATAATGTGTTCCATGTTTCCCAATTGAAAAAGAAGTTAGGAGATTCTGTGGTGGTCCAAGATAGTATTCCGAGCTTCACCGAAGAGTTGGTTGAACAACCAGAGAAAATACTTGATCGAAGGATGGTCCCTCGAAACAATGATGCCGTGGTGCAGGTTCTAATTAAGTGGAAAGACAGACCCGAGGAAGAGGCTAGGTGGGAGGATTACTGGCCAATAATCCAAAAGTTTCCTACCCTAGACCTTGGGACAAGGTCTGTTCTTAAAGCATAGGGGAGTTGTAACAACCATAATCTGCTCGTCATGATTAAAAAGCAAGGAAGCTACTGTGAGAGGGTTGGGGAAGAAGAAGTTGTTTCGACTGAGTACTGTTCTCTGGAGTTAGCCGAAGGTCATCAGAAGTAGTGGGCTTGTATGGGGAAATGGAAGCATAAGGAACTGGCAGAAGAAGATGAATGGGTACTGATCTATGAGTGTGTTTGTTCGAATGTATCAGTGTACAAGTTTGATGTATCTGTAACTGGGTTGTTATTGGGCTGAGTACAAATGTGTGTACTGGTCTATAAATACTAGTGGTGTGTCTTGTAAGAGATGTGAAGAAATCTGAATAAAATTGCTTCTCAATTTTCATTTTTATGCTGAGTACTTTCTGAGTTAGTTTGATTGTTTGATATTATCTGTTGTTAGTTACAGTTTTAATTTGATCTGAGACTTTCTTCTTGTTCATTTTAGTTGTAATTCATCTTGTTCTTCTTGTTATATCAATTCTCTGTTTTGATTCAAGTTCTGCATCCCTACCTATTCCAGTCTTGTTTTTATTGATTGGATTGATCCTATAGTTTCTTTAATTTTGTTGATGATTCTTGCTTATTGATTTTATTTTTAGTAATCTGTAACTTGCATCTTTGTCCAGCAATTAGTTTCTTGCATGAAAAAATTATCTGGTTCTTGAAAACTGCTGATCCATTCTTGAATCTCTTACTCTAACTCTTCTTCGAGGAAAAAACCCTAATTCTTCCACTTTACTTCGAGTCATTTTCCATTTTTACCCGGTTCTTGATTTTCCAGAACGATTTGTGCACGTGCACACACCCACACTATCATCTTCTTTCCAAAACTCATCGTCTCCATTCAAGAAATTCCTCACAAACTCCATGGCTAAGAATTCAGATCAACATGGGCCTTCCAAACCCACTCTTCGATCTTGATTTCTGAGTAAAAACTTTCGGAGGATAAAAATAAGAATCCTTCACCCCATGAACAAATGGTCGACCATCAGGATAATTAGATGAATGAGAGCGATCGGCAAAGAAATTAAAATTGGGAACAAAAGAATCAAAAGAATGCGAAAAAGTGGAAGATGATTGAGGAAAAAAGAAAGGAGCAGACACCATTTTTGTTTCAAAAGAGATTTGAGTTATATGTTAGATGCTAAAAATTTGAAAAGAATAACTTGTGAAATGGTGTGTAAGGTATAAAATCATTTATTCGCAGAGTGCTTCCGCAATTTGAATAGTAATTCCCCTTTCCAATTTTTTACAAAGAAGTTGAATAGAATGTAAAAGTAATTGAATTGTAAGTTTATATTAATGTTGATTACGCTATTTTAGTATAAAATAAGTTTGGTACAGATTCTATTTTATACAAGTCATTTGATTCAATTGTGGATATTAGATATATGGTATATTTTGTTGATATGGAATTAGACTTTTATAAATTTAAAGTTTTACATTTAAACGTTAGTTTAGGGCTCAATCTTCGCACGCTTAGAAATACCTTAGGTGCATATATATATATATATATATCATAAGTAATGTATAATTATAACGTATTAATTATGTAGTTAATAGTCTATTAATTATCATTAGATCCCCTTTAGGAAAGAAGTTAAGTGTAAAAGAGAAATAAGATTTTTCTTCTAAGGCCTTCATATGGAATGTGGTGAGATGTGTGATAATATGTTAAGAGAGTGTTGTAAATAATGACTAAGTTATATAGATGCGAGGTCAGTCAAAAGCACATGGAAGTTTGCTCAACTAATCTGGCTACCAGCAATGTGACTTTGGGGCTGACGTGAGATATCGCTTATAATAAGTACAAACAGAGAACATAGGGTTAGTCCTAAATTATATAGGTAAACCTTCCCAGCTATTTGGCTACCATAAACTATGAATAATCGAATTAATGTGAAACATCGCAGTTGGGTTACAGATCATAATACGAAGGACCCACTTCGAGGTTAAAGGTATGAAGTGGTTGATTGAGGGCCCACCTCTTCCCTATGTTGGAAGTATTAAATGGTCAGGGTTAGCGATTAGGCACAGTAGAGGATATCTCAGGAAGGTTCCACTTTGGGTTTGAGGCATTAATGGCTATGTGGAGTCTGCCTCTCCTATAGAAAAAAGTATTAAGTGGCTTGAAATGATTCCGTGCAATGTCAACTTGATAGTACCGAAGATGAGTCCGCCTCAGGATAGGTATTAAAGGATGGGGACCGACATTGAATGAAATATTAAATGGTCAAAGTCTACCTAGTTCGCATTGAAAGGTATTAAGTGGCTTAGGTGTTATTTCTTACATTATTAGGGCACTATTGATGATAAATATGGGTTATTGGGTTGAAAGAGTAATGGTTATGGAATTGGACTGGGAAACCCTTAGGGCATATAGTTGGAATACTTACAATATAGTTAGGATACGTAAGACATATTCTTATTTAAATTATACTGCCCAAGTACTATTATAGAAAAGGCTTGAGACTTTTATTTATCGTACATAGTTGTTGTAAGTCCTTCCTCATTACAACACACTATAGAGATGATATTGCCGATTTTTGGAGAAGGAGGTGGAGATGCAGACTTATGGCAGTTTTTTAGCATTTATGTGGTTTCTATATTTCTAATATACCCATTGAGACATGATGTATTTTGATATACTATACAATGAATATTTGGCATCGTTATGTGAGATTATATTGTTTGTTTTTTGACACTTGAATTTTTAATCAAATGGGACGGTTTTGATATTATATTTTATCCTTCTGCTATGAGTTTCTAAATGTGTAGATAAATAGCTATGCGTATTATTCTTTAAATCAATTTTACCAACCAACAGCCAGCTTTTAAATGGGTCTAAGGTTCGATGAGCCTTTTCTAGGTTGAAAATAAGGCTCGTTCAAGGCGAGTTGTCACAACCTATAATTTCAAAAATAGTGAAGTGTTAGTGGTGACCTCGAGAAAGAACTGAAGCTTCCTGAATACCGAAGAAACCAGAGAAATACCTTCAACAGGTTGAAGTTTGCTAAGTAGGGAATTTAGCAATTTCTCCCTCCTCTATTGTAGATTGCATTGGTTAAGTGATGAAGGGGGTGATTGTAAGGCTCGACAAAAGTAACTACGATATAAGCTAGGACTATAGTCTAGGTGGACTTAGAGCTGGCCCATATGGAAGTTGGAATTTCCATCGTGGGCTCTTTTGATTTTAGATATAACAATTCTACTTGGCCCAACGTGTTAGGACTAGTAAGAGCCTCGATGGAAGCTTTGCTAGAAGCTACGTCTTCCTCAGTCGGGATAGCCTTGCCTTTCTCCAAGGCTATGAGGTCATCGACATCCAAGAGTTTGGCTTTCAATTTATCTTTAATGAGGCCTACATCAAATGCAACCGTACGATGCAAGATTTCCTCTCAAGTGTTTGTCAAAGCAATGGTATAGTTGTTTCCCAACAACCTTAGTTTCTTATCATCATGGAAATTGGCAAAGAGTAGTTGAAGGATGACATTAATTCTTCTTTATCCTTAGCCGCTAGGCCCTTAAGTGGGTTATTTCATCCCTAACCTCGCCACGATCGACTTGAGCCTCTATTTTTGCTTCTGCCTTGACCTTCAGACTGGCCCTGAGTTTTCCAAATTCCTCCTGAAGTGTTTGAAGTTATATGTCCTTAGCCTGAAGCACTACATTTTTCTCATTGATTGCCTTATCCTTGACATTGACCTAGTCTATGAGTTGATCATTCTCATGGTGAGGCTTTCAGAGTTATCATTAACCAGGTTAAGAGCTAGAGTGTGTGCATGGGACATCGCACCGATCAGTTTTTCATAGTCCTAAGCTGACTTTTGAGTCTCATCCCTTTGTTTTTTGAGTTCGGTTACTTTAGATTTATTATTGGATATCATCCTATCATGTGCATTCCTCTTCGATTCGAATGATTGAATATATATCTGATTAATTCTAGTGACATTGGAGAGAACAAAAGTTAGTTCTCTCCATTCAAAGAGTTGGTCTACAAGCTCGGTAACCTCTCTTACTCTACGATTAACTTCTTTGCAAGGGATATCCTTAATATTTTTGTCAAACTAAAAATTGGTACAACACCTATGATGCCCAGAATGATAAATAAATTCTTGATTTGATTATATAGAGTGACATGATTAAGGATGGCTCTATTGATTGAATTAAGAACAAATCTACCCTTCAAGGCTAAGTACAAGGTAATATCATTAGGAGATGAGTATAATACCCATGGATTTTAGATGTTGCACTTTTGATGACTCATATATCATCTTGGAATATTATATTCGATATACCTTAAGGTCACTTGGAACAAAATGTTCGAGAGCTCTTAAGATCAATTGGAATAATATATTCAAGAATCCATAAGGTCTTCAGGAATAGGGTACTACAAATTCCATGTCATATATCTAAAGTAGAAAGAATATAAGTGGTAAGTGTGTGAAATATACTATTAAGCATGTTAATAAACTAATTTAATAGCACTTATGTTCATAGTCCAATGTCCATAAGTAATAGGCAAGATAGGAAATATGCATATAAACACTAGTTTAGGCCGATGCTCATGTGAAACCATGTAAAATAGAATCGCAATTGCTTTGGGTCTAAAGAGGTTTATTATATGCATATTCGAGTCCAACGATGTTCAAAATGCACAATCAAGGTAATATGTATGTCCAAGTCCTTGCTTATATAAATCAAGCATGATTACAATTAGATTAGAATTGTCCCCAAGGCAATTTAGGGTTACAAGAGTATAATTTTAAGAGTCGAGTAAAGAAAATGAGCTTCCCTTCCTCCTCACCTTTAAGGTTGTATTTATAGGGGTAGAAGGGTTCGATGCGGCGGCTCAATATCGCTTTCGGTGTCCAATCTTTGGCATGCATAATTCGACGTCATCAATGACGCCAGGTTCCATCTTCTACTTTCTATGATCTTCAGAATACTTCAACAATAAGAGACGACACCAATATGAAGCAAAGTTGATATGCGGTGGCATCGTTCAGTATCATATACATTTTGATAGATTTTGTATGGACATTGACAATAATAATTATCAACATCGTACCGAAGGTCTACAGTGATATCTCCAAAGTGCAGTGTCAATATAATGCAATGTTGAAGGGAGACAATGTTCATGATTAGTGATATTACTTAGCAGCAACGCTAATTCTTGATATTGATAAGAGGTGACGTTGATTGGAGTCGATATTGATTAAGTGAAACATCAATCCCGACCTTATTGATATGTGGCTTTGCTTGAGTGGTAGCACTGATGAGTAATAACGCTGAATAGATGTGACATTGAGAAAGTATGGTATTCATAAATGATGTGGCTTCGATGATGGGTGGTACGAAATCTATGCAGCATCGACTAAGTGTGGCATCATCCTTCTCCTTATTGATGAAATGCAGCATAGATTGTATACAACATGGAAGCAGTGTGGTATCACCTAAGGCTTGATATTGAGAGGAAGTGTCATCGCATAAGATAGGACATCAAAGGAAGGCAGCATGAAGGAGTGGCAGTATAGATGGGAGACAACATTGTATGATATGCATCATGGCTAAATAGTGGCATTGCGTGAGATGCGACGCAGATTATACTAACAAAACATGACATTACTTAATGATATAATAGATTTGTCATTTATTATCTAACTCTATGAATTGTCTGCGGTGTTGTATATGGTCTTTTATTGATGAGATGCGGAGCTGTAAGATTTCGGCATCGATCCTAGCGACATTAGTTTCTTTATGATGTTACCACTTATAGCATTTCCTTTAGCATTGAAACTTTATGGATAACAATTGTGGTCAAACTTTACCCCCATCGTGCGATGGTTAGGAAAGGTTGTCTGCATCTTGGTTGTCACCACTCTGGACGAGCCCGAAGGAGATAGTGGTGGTGTAGGACCAGTAGGAACCCCTTTGGATTTTTGGGAGATTGATATAGTAGTGACCAAGGGTTGGATCACTGAAAGATGTTGAGAATGAGTTTGGAGTTGAGAGCGTGATTGGAAAGAACTGATAGTTAGGCCATAACGGTTATGAGAATTGCAGGATTTTTTCCCTTGATCATAATATTCTCTTTCTTCATCCCGACGCTTCTCCCTGTCCTTATCCTCATAATATTTCCTCTCCTTCCTCTTCAATCTCTCTTCCCTAGTCTCTCGCTATAGAGAAGAGCTGTGTGGATAAGTGTAACACCCTGAAAATTTAAGGAGGAATTTTAATAACAAAATTAAATTAAAATAAAAACATAGACTGAAAAGAAAATTTTCACAAACGTTCGAATTTGGCTACAAAACTTACAACATTGTGTTCATAGCGATTTCTGAATGATTTTCATATATAACCCTTTGTAATCGGAGTTAATATGTAAAATTTATTAGCGTTGGAAGATTTGGGAATAGAATAGGAAATAAAAAATAAAACTTCACAAATAAACATGGTGAACGGTCGACCCGACAGGGTCAAAGGTCGACTAGTTGCGGTCATCCTAAGGAGTTAGGCGGTCGACCGTGCCTTTGTAAAATAGAGAGATTATTGATAAGCGATGATGTATATGAACGTCTATGATTGCTGACTTGGGTCCGAAGGTTTTGATAAGAGAACGTTATTATAGTAAAGATTCTCTAACCTAGATCTAACGGTCTAAACTAATTCCAAACCTTATAAAATCTAGTTTAATCTAACCCTAATTCTTACATAATAGTTTACGTTAACCAAACTATGCCAAAATTCATCCTCTTCCATCACTCTAAAAAATCATTAAAGAAAATAAAATCAACGAAGAAGAACACAAGCGTTTGACTCAAGGCTGAGCAAGGGGAGATATCACACGGATGGGTGATTCTCAGGCAAAACTAGATAGGAAGTGCTTATGCCTGATGTGACTGTTTTAGTAAGATGATTATTACTGTTAGGTTTAGACTATTTTAATTGATTTAGAATGTTAGAAACTCTATTTGAAACCTAAAATTGAAATCTATAATCTTAGATTAGAAATTACAGTAAATTATTAAACTTGATATTCTCAAATTTGCAAACCCTAAATTGATAAACCCCAACTTGAATTGGAATTGAAACATCGACTAGTCATCTAGTAATTAGGGTACAATAATAACTACTAATGATATGGGTTAAATAGTAATTAATAATCAAGAAATAAAATTAACAAAACCATAATTTTAGTGATTGGTCAACCTTGGAACCCTGACGGTCGATCGGTAGCGGTCGACGGAATAATTCTAGCAGTTGACCTTCGTAGCGTAAGTTGCGAGCTTGAACCTTGGCCTAAGGACGAGTTAAAGAATATAAATTATACAATTTCGGAAAAAATTATGTAAATGGAAAATTGATTCTTTGAGCCTATTTTTAGGCTAAGTACACATGTTAGAGACAGTAGAGAAGTTCATTCCCTATCAAAGGACAATAGGTCATTGCAATTTGGGTAACAGTTAAAAAACCAAATGAGAGTTTAGAGTTGACTAGGGCAATGTATTTCGCAGACACTCAAAGGGTGTTCCTTAGTGGATGCGCAACATTGATGAAGACACTAGGTGAGTGAGCCCACTGCTAACGTGGGATTCTAAAGCATACTCATGCCTAGAGCAGCATGATAAGTGGCTATAGAGTAGAAAGAACCCGGAAATAATGGCAGTCCTTGTACGAATAGTTTTGGCGCAATGTTGTACATGTGGACACTAGCGTAGTACGATAAGAGGCATTTTGCCACTACGATCGAGAGATGAACACGGGTGCTTATGATGATTCACTTTGCGAGTTTTCGTTTTGGATTCTCTCTCTCTAGGTGTAATGATGGTTATAGGTATTTATGGGAGATAAGTTCCCACAGTAGCCTATGGGCAATGCTTTCATATTGGGTAGCTCTAGGAGCATTAGCCAATCGTTAATGTGAGATTCGATCAGTAGTTCGACCCTTGTTTCCTTAGGTATTGGATCTTAAGAATTCACCTATAACACACCCTATGTCATTTAGAATAGCTTTGAAGTTAACCACACATGATCATCACAAATTAAATTTGTACTTATTCACCAGACTTTTGTCTGATACATTCCCTTTCCTTCGTTTTCCTTACCATAGGTGGACATGGTAGTAGGTGATTGACCCATTCTTGATACTTGGAGAGTCGAGCTTACCTTTGGAGACTGCTTTTTATCATATTTTCACTTAATATATTATATATTCTACTTATAAGTACATTTTATTTCTTTTATCAGACTTAGAGTATATTCTCTATGTACTCTATATTGGACCACGTACTGATTTTCTAAAACTGTTATTTGGATATTTTCCAAGATGGACATTTTTCTATATTATATATTTTATTCCTTCAGCTGTGAGTTTCGAAAGTATAGTATAGTATATCTTAGATTATATTTGTTTTTATTAGTCTTTATGATGTTAAAGTAAAACCCTAACAACTCGCATTTCTCGGCACGACACAAGGCTAAAGGCCACACTGAGCTTTGGACCAATGTGTCAGGAGGTGCCGGTTGTAACAATAAGGCTCTAGAGTGGTTCCTCGATACTCGTTAATGCCTGAGCATAGATAGTGGAAGCGGCCACTTCCCATTATACCTAAAATGAAAGAAAGAGGGTTGTATTAGCCTCGGAACACTGAAGTACGAGCAAATGAAGTATATGAGTGTTCGTGGTGCTAGAAGTGTGTAGAGTGTTGATGATTCCCTAAGTACTCTATGGACCGTGTTCGGAGGGTTACAACAAAAGGGTTTCATCTCCCTCGGCTAGAAGGTCCCTAGATGGAAAACTGAAGCCTAAAGGGTACTCTTAAAGAAGATTGTCAATCGGGATGTCCAAATCCTCGAGTGGGTTGAAGATGTTCTTCGAAGGTCATATGCGAGGAGTTACCTCAACAATTAGAGTTATAATCAAACTAAAGGATTGATGAGAGTACTTAACAACTATTCTTTCGAGATGTGGTGAAACAGAGATTTCTATGCCTTTAAGGGATATTTCTTTATATGATTCATCTTTTCCATGGTCGAAATCCTCATCGTCGTCATCTTCTTCGTTATCCTGCTATTTTTTGTCTCCTTCTTCTGGTATTTTATCCATCCTTCCTCCTACCTTTACTCTCTCCTTGTGCACCTACTCAGTGGCACTCTCTTCCATCACTCTATTTATGCCTTTATTGACATTTGCCTCCCCCAAAGAACCTTCAGCACCTCCTTATTTACCATCTTCGAAGTCGCGAGTGGGTGCGAGAACTTGAGCAACAGCTTTGACCCTCCTAGGTTGAGGTTTAACTGGAACGATGAATAACTTAGGATGTAGAAGGCCATATTAGCGAAAACTCTTATTTGTGAAAAGATATGAAGTGGTGCAATAGTGGATTTTGACTCTCTTAAGGGTCATCAATGTTTCAGAGTGCACATCACCACCATAGTTATGGGAAATTCTATAAAGAGACCATATAAGAAGTTAAATACTTGGGCAGTAAGAATCCTCAGATGAAAATGGGTAGAAAGGAAGAAGTCTTACATCCAACTAATAAAAGTCGGTTGTACCCGAAGGGGCAGCGGACGAAGAAGAATTCATTCTTGAAATAAGAATGTTTGTTGTGAAGTGATTTAATGACCTTGCAGCGGCACTAGCCTCAATGATTAACAAGGAAGGTGAGTCACATCTCTTCTTGAAGCTCAAAAGATGTGTTACCTCCCCGAAGTTTAGAGTTCACTGAAGTTGTTTCATGAATAAGACGTACAGGGAATTCAAAAGGACATATCCATTAGGATGCACTTGGATAGAAGTGAGCCCAAGCTTGTAACGACCCGTAAATTTTCAATAATTTAATTTGTTGGGTAAATAAGTTTTGGGTGATTTAATATAGAAAAAAAAACTTTATATATTAATAATTGAACAATGGTAATTAGAACTAATTAGTAACAGTTGAAATGAAGTCCCAATGATGAATAATGTAAATTAGTTATAAATTTGAATGTAAGAAACAAGTGTGAATGTTGAATCATTAATGAGATAATATGTGATAAATAGAAATTGAAGTAAATCAGTGTTAATTGAGTAATTGTAACATTTAATTTTTAAATAATAATGGATTCATTAATGTGGATTAAAATAATAGTAACGGGTGTGAGTTACTATTTAATTGACCGATTAATTTAGTTATAACAGTTATATTTGAGTATAAATTTAAATATAAGTAAATAAGGGTAAGTGGTGTATAAATAAATAAATTTGTATAATTGATAGAAATTGAATGAATTCAATATTAGGTAAGTAATTATGATAATTAGTTGAATATATGATAAACTTAAGTGTAACTTAAAGGGTACTGATAACAGCTATTATAAGTTGCCTATTTAGTCTATAAATTAATTAGAAACTCTTTAATGTCATTAATGAGAATTTATGCAGTAACGGGAGTTATGAATGTATAAAATAAATAGAAACGTAAATTTATTTATAAAGTAATAAATGGGAAAAAGGAATGGAACTAAGGTAAATTAATTAATTGGTTTAAATTTTAATTGATGTGAACAATTGACAAGATTTCACATTTAGAAATGTAACATTTTATACAAACTTAAGAATAGAATATATACAAGATCTTTCTCCTTTAATTGCCTTTTCTTTTCTTGCCTTCTCATCTTTCCTTAGCCGTGAATTCCTCTCATCAATCATGCACAAACATTCCTCAAATTCCTCTTTTCATTGAATGCAAACAAGGCAGAAAATTAATTAAATACATCGGGTTATTTGTTTTATAGTGTTGCCTTTTTATTTTCCAAACCATTCAAACTCTTGACTTTATTGCCTAGCCTCTTTATTATTTGCCTTAGCCATTCACTACACATCTTTAGCCGTTCATTTTGTTGTAACCCTAGCCGCCACTAAGTTGTAATTCACGTACAAAATATTTCTCATCTCATCACTTCTCACTTCATCTCCTGAAAAAATATAGAGTTCTAGATCCATGGCTTCTCCTCTTTTTCTTTCTCCTTTTTCTTTTACTTTCTTTTGTCTTCTTCCTCCTATGCTCGGCCTCTCCACCATATTTCCGACCTCCACTCCTCCACCACCTCCATGTACGGCCAACATCACCCTTCATCACCACAAAGACCAAGCCGATCAATGTAGCCCATGGCCGAACCCTATGTTGCTTGCAACCATCATAGCCTTGCCTCTTTGCATTCCATCTCCTTATAACTTGCCACTTTTCATCTTCCATGGTCCTTGGCTGATCCTACATGCCATAAAAACATCATGGCCGAGCCTAGTCCTATGATGGTTGAACCCTATGGTGATGTAGTCGAGCCTATTACCTTGTTTTATCAAAGGTTATGTCATCTCCCTTTCATATCTTTGTATTGTTTAAATTCATACTCTTTTGTATTGAATTATTCTTATGTTTGTGATATTTGTGTTGATTACAAGTTTGGATCTGACTCTTCATTCACTCAAAAATATCGTCGTGCCTTGTCGTGCTTTTCGGAGTTAGTTGTGTATCTTGAATTGTTATCTTCAACTTTAAAAAGGCGAGTTTTATCACTCTAGACATATGTACTTATATTATTGTGAAATGATGACAAGTGAATCTGTATAAATTGATATGTTATTCATACATGCCTGTGATATATTATATGATGTTAAATGCTGATTATATACCTGATATGTTATTATATGTTATACTGTTCATTTTAATTACTATATCTCACACTGCAAGTTCCCTATCACTATGGGTTGAAATGATACATACCCGAACGGATATTAGAATAAGGAAAAATCATTATGGGCTGAAATTATAGGCTCGATGATTTTTATTGTATTTTTATTTTATTTTATTTGACTTGGGATTGCGGATTTGAAATGATAGAACCCGGATTTTTCTTTTTAAATTACGGATTGAAATGATACATATCTGTATCACTTGACCTAGGCTAGAAAATATTATACAGGCCCATGGTTATATTTTTTAAATAATATTTTCCTAAAAAAATTATTAAGTATTTTGAATGTTTAAATATATGAAATTTGGGCTAAAGATTAGATTTAAATGACTTAAATATAAGAAGATGTTGGTTTTCTATAAGTTAAGATTTTATAAGTCAATAAGTGGCTTTAATGGAAATTTTAAAGATGTGTTGGTTTTAAATAGAATTTAAAGACATTTATTAATGTTAAATAACTTAATAATTGAATTTGACTTAATATGGAAGTTTTAAATCTAACCTAGTAATTGTTATGAATTTTACTTTATGAAACAGACATGTTTTGTGTAATAAATAATGTATTTTGAACTGATTTAATTGGAATACAGTTTAATTGGAAATTTGTAATAAAATTTATTTCACTAGAAATCATAGTTAATTGATGTCTAAATGAATAGATCTAAAAGAAAAAGATTGATTGTTATATTAACTATGATAAAATATTCTTTTGTGAAAGGTTATGTTTTGTAAAAGAAATAGTTATGATTTTAAAATGGAAAAATGTAACTTTAATTATGACCTAACTTGATAATTGGAAATTTGGTTTTTCAAATGGAAATTTTAAGTTAAGTAAATAAATATAAATTTAGTTTTATTTATGAAATGGGTATTTTAAAATAAAGTGTTAGGTTAGTGGTAAAAAGATAAAAGTTAAGTAAAATAGTGTATTTTGACTTAATAAATGAATTATGGTTTAAATTGGATATCTAATTATAAAATTTTATTTTATTAAATCATAAGGTAAATGATATCCAAATGAATGTTTTTGAAGCATGAAATATGATTTTTATAAGTTAAAAATGGCTAAAATTGAAGTTTTAATGTTTCTGAAAAGTTATAATAAAATCTGGAATTTTATTGGTAGCATTTGTAAATGATATGGTTTTAAGATGGCATTTGTTAAGTGTTATCATTTCTGAAATTTAACTAAGTTCTGAAGTAACCAAATACTATTATAGCATTTTAGAAGTGCTGCTGTTCTGAAATTTAACTATGTTTTGAAACAACTAAATACCTATTACAACACTTTAAAAGTGCTGTTGTTTCTGAAACTAAGCTGTTTGGAAATAACTAAATACCTATTACATCACTTTATAAGTGCTGCTGTTTCTGAAACTAAGCTGTTTGAAAATAACTAAATATCTATTACAGCACCTTATTAGTGCTGTTGTTTTGAATTTGACAATGTTTTGAAATGTTAATATATTTACCGTAACATTTTATAAGAGCCGTTGTAACTAAAATTTATAATGTTTTTGGAAATTCTATAATTGAATGAATGAACTTAGAAATGCTACAACTTTGAAATGAATAATATTTATCATTGGATTTAAATGGTTTAAATGAATATTGAATTAAAGGGTGTTATGATTTTCTAAGTATTTTGATTTTCAAAGAATAACATTTCTAAATTGTTATGATTTCAAAATATTATGGTTTTAAAGTATTGGGTTTCAGAGTTGTTATAACTTTTAAAGGTACTATGGTTTTGAAAATGAAATTGTGTGAAATTGTATTTAATTAAGAATTGTCTTTAAATATATTAACGTGAAATTTATTGAAATTGAAGGTTTAAGAATGTGACTTTATAAAGTGGTTTGGTTTAAGATGATTTAAAGGAATATTTCAAGTTTAATAAATTTAAGGAAATATTCAGCGATTTGGAAATTTGGGTTTTAATTTAAATGATAAATTGATTTGGTTTTTGGAATTTAAATGATATATTATTGCTTTGGGACTTGAAATGGAAATGATATTTTGATTTGGCTTTGAAACGAAACAATATAGTATTTAGTTTTGAAATGGATATGATATTTTGGGTTTTAAAGTAAATGATTTTTGAAATAAATATCCATGGGTTATAATAACGATTGGTTGGCAAAGAGACCGGGATCAGATATGGGCATACTCTCTGTCGATACCGAAAACCACTTTGACAATCGTGTACGTGGTGGAGATTCCAGAATGAAGTAGGATGGTGGCGACGATCCTATTAAGGTATGAACGTGGACCCGACTCCCGTGAGTTGGCATAAGGTGGCTAAAACAGTAGTGATTCTCGGGCCAATGAGGTAGCACCTTTGATCGGACGCATTTCTTCGATACTATTCTATTACTTTATGATTTATTTGGTAGCCACCTTTCGATTTTTGATTTGGGAGTGTGTTCCGAGGTGGGCGGTAGTGGCTGCTATGTGTTTCCACCAGCCCGGATGCGTAATTGGTATATGTAACGACCCTGAAATTCCGACCCAATTTAAAAATTTTAGAACCGTTGTTTTAATTAAAAATGAGAAACTTACATACGATTTCAATCGGCGTCCAAACTTTGGTTCTAAATTGCGCCAAGATGATTGTAGATATGGGTAAAGTTTCGTCGGAAAATACCGCAGTAAACTTCGTGCGCGTTTTACTGCACATCAGTTCATTTTAAAGCGTGAAAATTTCATCTTCCGAACCTAAATATTTTTACATAGAAAAATTCTAAATCATTTTCTGACGAAGGCGTCGTTTTTCGTTTTTCAAAATTCGGACATCTTTAGCTCCGTCGATCTTATTCTTCGCTGTTTTGCTGCATTCTCCGTAGTAGAAATTTCAAATATTCAAACGATTTCCGTTACCGTTCAAACTTCACATTTGGGATGCGTCTAGATAGACATAGGCGTACGCCAAATTTCGTCGAAAAATATTGTAGAAAATTTCGCTCGTCAAATTTACATATTAGTTTTAATTTTGCGTGTAAATTTTCTATCGTCCGAACTTTAATATTTTTCGCAATGTTGCATAAGAAAAATATTCTGATCATAACGGCGCATTTCGTTTCGTCAAATTTCGCTTTTTATTGCTAGTAAAAATGTTCACTCGTGCAAATGGTTAATAAGATTCGCCACTTCGCAAACAAGGTCAAACCACCAATATCTTCATACCGTTGTGTCCGCCTCGTCGCACTGATCAAAACGGTATATTTGTTTGTGTCAATCGGAGTTCGGCGTCGCAAATTATAATTGTTAACGGAGCACGCACCGGTCCGTTACGCAGCGCAAACCGGTACCCAACATTTCAATATTTCAAATTTGAGAGAGCCTTTCAGCTGACCTTGGGAACACCAATAGCCTCCATTGTGAATCATCATTATATTTACTGTGCACACTGAACCCCGCATTTATTGCACGTCACTCCATCCTGCTGCATGCTATCTTCTCTCTGCAACTTTATATTCTTCCCTTCCCATATTCTTTGCTATTTAGTTATCCTCTTCATTTTCAGATTGGTAACAGCTCACTACAACTTTATATTCTCTCTGCAAAACGGTAACAGCTCACTCATTCTCTCCTCTTCATTTTCTCTTTTTCTTTTATTTTTGAACTTCAAAAGAAAATAAATGAAGACACCACCAGCCCGCCACCACCCAACTCTGCTCAGCTGCACCTCCGCCCTGCCAGTCCCTTCGCCCCACCACCAGCCCGCCACCACCCAACTTCGCCCAGCCCCAGCCCGCACCCGAACCCACCAGCCCGCTCCGCCCTCCAGCTCCGCTCCACCCACAGTCCCTCCGCCCCAGCCTCTCCTCCCCCTCCGCCCTACCGGCCATCCACGACCCGCCCTGCCCTCCAGCCCGAGCCCCACTGTCACCAGCCCTGTACCCGCACTGCCACCAGCCCTGTACCCGCCCTGCCCTCCAGTCCGAGCCCCACTGCCACCAGCCCTGTACCCGCCCTGCCCTCCAGTCCGAGCCCCACTGCCACCAGCCCTGTACCCGCCCTGCCCTCCAGTCCGAGCCCCACTGCCACCAGCCCTGTACCCGCCCTGCCCTCCGCCCCAGCACCCCACTGCCACCAGCCCTGTACCCGCCCTGCCCTCCAGCCGAGCCCTACTGCCGCCAGCCTCCTCCGCTCCAGCACACGCCAGCCCCCTCCGCTCCAGCACCCGTCAGCCCCCTCCGCCCCAGCACCCCACTTGCCACCCGCCTGCAGCCCACGTCCCCCGCACCCGAACTCCACCAGCCCCGCACCCGAACTCCACCAGCCCCGCACCCGAACCCCTGCACAGCCCCGCATCCCCGACCGTTGCCCAGCTCCATCCCAGTCAGCCCGCCTGAAGCTCGATTTATATGCAGTGTATTTATAGTATAAAATATATATTACGTATATGAGGGGTCATTGTATAAACTTTAGTTGTTTAGTAGATTGATATAATTTTGTACAGTGTTGTTTATAAATTTGGGTACAGAACTGTTTTATGTAAACTTTGTTTCAAAATTTTGTACCAACGGTTTCTGACTTTGGTTATAAACTTTATTTTATATAATAATTTATAAATATACAGTGGTTTTTCCGGTAGTTTAAGATTAACAGTATATATACTTTTTAACAAACTTTTCGTATTGTTTCAGTTACCGCTCCGGATTCTTAGGACATCGCTTCGGCTCATTCGCTCTCGTCCCGACTTGTTTTGGTACGTTATATATATACAAATCAATATATACATTGTATTAAACTATTGTTGAACAATCTTTTGTTTGATTTGTAGTTCGTATTCGTGCTTGTGTCGTCTATTTTATCTATTCGTCTTCGTGCTTCGCCGCCATCTTCTCCAACCACGAAAGGTGAATATTTTATATTCACGACTCAATCTATTATGCTATGACAATCAAGTGGTAATTGTTGTTAATATTAATCTGGATATTAAATTGTTGATTGGTAAAATTTGGTTGAAATAAATTGCTAATTGCTAAAAATTTGGCACCATGTATTGTTTAAATTGATTAAACATGTTGAAATGTAATATGATGTTAATTAGGGTAACTAATAGTGACATTAAAATTGATAAGTACGATTGATATAGAAATTGATAACGGACACCAAGTAAAAATCTAAATGTAATAATCTTTAATCCGTTGGATTCTAGGAATAATTATATTAATTTGCATAATTAACTAATGTAAGTTAATATGGTTATTTCGGGATTATTTGAATAAGTTGTTAATTTGTTATGTATGGTTGCTATTGCTTGTTTATTTACTTTGACACCATCCCAGTTATCACACTGCAAGTTCCCTTTGTTATGATTTGTTTATATTGAATGATATCGGGTTGAAATGATAAATACCCACTTAAACAACTTGGCCTAGGATAGAAAATAAAAAAATAAGAAACCCGATTGGTCAACAAAATTATTTTGAAATTGAAATCTATTTGAAATCAAGGAATGAACTTAATAATTTGTTTGGAAATCAAGTAACGATTTAATAGATTTAGTTGAAATAAATTAATGGATTTAATTGAAATTAATTAATGGATTAATTGGAATAATTAATGAATTTAATGGAAACGGATTAAATAAATCTATTTAATTGAAGGAAAATGAATTGGAGAATTTGATTGAAATAAGATTTAAAACAAGTGAGTTTTAGAATTTAATAATTTAATTTATTAGATTGGTAGATGCAGATTTAAACTAAGTTTTAAATTAAATAGATTTAAACTTGTTAAATAATATTTAGATTTAGGAAATTTTGACTTAAAATGGAATACGAAACTAACTAAAGTTTTATGGATTAAATTTAGCGACAATATAAAGGTAAATGATTTTAAATCTAATGAAATCGATTTAATCAAATTTATGATTATATTTAATGTAACGATGAATGTAAACATGAATTGAGATAAATAGAATTTGATCTAACGATTCGAACTTAATTGACCGGTAAATTTGGATAAATTGATTTTGAACTAAATTTAATAAGAGAGTTATTAAATTGAACTTGAATACTTAACTATATTGTTAATTAAATGTTGAACTACAGATTTCATTTGGAAATATGATTTTAAATATCCGAAATAAATTGAATCGTGAAATGTCAAATTTTGGAAATCAAATTTGCACCTTGACTTCCGGACTTTGATTTGTTTTAAACTTTAACTTAAATGACCATTGGGTAATAAATACGTAGTTATTAAAGAGTCCGGGATCGGATATGGACATACTCTCTGTCGATACCGAAAACCACTTTAATAACTATTACACGCGAAGTGTTGATCCAAAATGAAGTGGATGGTTTGGTGATCGCGTTGACTGAAGAAAGAGAACGATATTGGACGACCCCTGACATGACTAAAACAGGAGCCGCGCCGGGCCATTGAGGTTCGCTACCTCTAGCGGACGCACTTCTTCGATACCATATCTATTACGTTTGTGATTCGATTTGGGTGCACCCCTTGATTTGGGAGTGTTGTTTCGCGGTGTTGAGATAGTAGCTACTATGCTCAACATCAGTCCGGATCACGCAACTACTAGTATCCTAGTTGGTATCGCCTCATGTACCTTGTCATACTGATTATCCTATTCGCGACCACTACGTTTTGATTTGTACCTTAGTATATGGATTGCCCTCTGGTGACTTCCGGTTTTGGGGAAACTACGGTCTTGTATATGCTCTTGGGAATAAAACGTGTTAAGGATGGAATGGGCCATGTCTTAACACTATTTTAATATCGTACTTTACTGATTAGGCATTACCTATCTATCGTTGTATATATATATAGATAGTTTATCGGATCCTTAGAGATGTTATTTCACCCATCTTTAAGTTATGAACTATTACCTTGCACTTGATTTAATTGTATAAGATTTTGAGTCCTGACTCGAGTGTTTCTTTTGCATATGCTCGGGTCAGTCTGAAGCTATCCAGTTGCTGATCAAGGTTGGTTGAAGATGCTGAAGGCTTAGCATTTATCTTTATCAGTCTATTTATATTCCTGTATTGATGTCCTAGTCTGTTGGACATTTTTGGTATTAGTCACTTGATGTTAAGACATTGTTGTATATTATATAGTGGCTTCATGAACTGCTATTATGACGATGTATTTTCCGCTGCATTATTCTGTGACTGTTCTGTGATGTTGTATTGATTCTCATTTACATTTATGTATTTATAATCCCATAATGATTCGTGTTTTGTATTATTTAAATTGACATGTGTGGATTATTGTCAATTTAAATGGTCCAAATATACGGGTTGTTACAGTATATCTAACCTGGCATTGCCTTGTTGTGCCGTGTCACCTACCATAGCGAGCTTTACTACGAGTTTGGATTTGTTTCGTAGCCGGTGGAGTATTGAGGCTAGCTCCCGATCTGGGGGTATGCTAATACTGGATAGACTATTGGGACTATTATGTGTTAAGGGGAATATTGGGTCACTCCTTAACGCTATTTAAAAGTAAGTTTATTTTAGTATAGACATTATTATAATAGAGAATATTACTACATAGTAAATAGTTTAACAGATCCTTAAAGAATGGGCGATCCTAAGTATTCTTTAAGTTACTTGTACCTTATATTACAGTTTACTTGAGTTAGTTTACATTGTGTAAGTACGTATGTCCTGACTCGAGTGTTTTATGTTTTGCTTTACGCTCGGGTCAGACTGAGTGATACAGCATTCGAGACTCACCTTTGGAGCTGGAGTTTTTCTTGGATCCAGCTATCTATTTCGCTTTCAGTTATCCAGATGATTCCAGTGATGTATTCAGCTTTGTACTTGGTTATTGTATTGAGACTTCTGTTGTATCTTGTTTAACTCTGATGTATATATATAGTAGCTTCATGAACTACTATCTCTTTGCTTCCGCTGCATTATTATATACTCCGTGTCTGTGATCTGTGATTTATTTACTGTATATTCTGAGTTTTGCCAAATTTTATTTATAATCTATTGTTTTGAATTATTCAAGTCCGGCATGTGTGGATTTATTGTCGATTTGAATGGTCCAAAATAGTTGGTCGTTACAAAGCTCCTGAAGAAATATTCAAAGGAAAGGATTATAAGGCAGTACCATACAGCTCGAACATGTATTTCTTGCAGGCTGGTATCCCTGTGGAAGATCGTGTGCCCATTGATCGACTCTTGGAAGTAGAACACCACTCTTCGGGATCCCATGTTGGAGGCATATTGTGTGGAGTGAGTTAGTAGTCAATACAAATGGTATAGGACCTACGGTTGTTTGATGTGCACATAAATGTGCATATATTTACATCCATATTTAATCTATTTTTATTTAAATAAATGTCAAAATTGGGTATTTTTACATGTTTAAAACCAAATTTCAAAAATCCTTTCAAGTCATCATTCATACATCAATTTGGGGGTAAAATGGTAATTTTGTGCATAAATAAATTTTGGTAATATACACTTGCACATCTTATTTTTATTTGTAGGAATTTGAATGGAAATATGAAGAAGTTCTCATGGAAATATCCATGCACAAGGATGGAAACAAATGAATGAAGATGGAAATAATTCAAGTCATGTATCATGGAGGACCGCACCTACCCACTTACTTTGATCTACAATTAGGAGCTAATGCACAAGTTAGTGGAGATAAAAGTTACATGAATACTTAATGGAGGATTAATTAGAGGCTAATGATAACTTGATGGCCACACTTCCTGAGTGGTATTTTGGGTAGTCCCCTAAATTATGGATTAGGGTTTTAGGTTTGTATAAATACCCCTCTTATGTACATATAATGAAGTTTTTAGTTTTTACATTAGAATGCAAGTTGTAGCCTCAAATTAAAAGAGAAATAAAAATGGCTTTCTAAGCCTCTTTCTTTTACTTACATTTTATTTCATGCTTTCATGTTCTTTTATGCTTATTTTCATTTATATGCTCTCTTTTCTTTCATGTTAATAGTGTAGATTTATTTTATGCAAGTAGATTAATTCTCGTTTTATTTTAATTAGCTCTTACTTTGCTTGTTTTTCTATGTTGAAATTTACAAGTGTTGAAATGATAACACAAATGAGTAGCTAAACCCCTTCAATTTAGGGGTAACGGAGCTCTCTAAATTATGTAAATTCAACATATCTTGTCATTTATGATCTCTTTTTAATGCTTCATGAAAAGTGAATGTTGATGTAAGTTTATAAAAGGGAATTTGATAGCCTATTTTTAATCACAAATGGGCTATGCTTAATCCACATAAACACAATTTACATCATCATTTACTTAAGTGATTTTGGTCATGAAATTAAAGGAGAAATAAAATTTGATGATCCATGTAACTAAAAAGTAGTAAATATATCATACTTAAAATAGTTTTTGCTTTGATTTCATGTTCATTTTCGTTACAATTGATAAGTGGTTTTATGTGTTGTATTATAGTTTGATGGTTTAAGTTATGTTAATTAATAACATAAATAAACCACACTTATGATAAATACATCACTAATTCCACTTATGATCAAAATAAAGAGATCATAGATTATTTTTGTGTTGATTTATAAAAATATGAGAAAGGATTTGCCTCTAATTTTTTTTCTATTCTCATATTTTCATTCACTTGTTCTAGCTTGTTCTATAGTTTTTATTTTAACACAATTTCAAAATCTTGGTTTAGTTTGATTGAGTAGAATTTTAAATCAATACAATTCCCTGCGGATCGGCCCGTACTCGCCACGTACTAAAATTGTACGTTGTGCGCTTACGGTTATTTTTAATTAATTTTTTTTGGCTATTTTCTAATCCGATAGAAAGTTAGTCGATTAAACAAGTTTTTGACGCCGTCGCCAGGAAATTAATTTGATTTTATATCTATTTTTCTAATTATTTTCATTTAATTTTATTGTGGGTTTGTTTTGTATGTTAATTAGCATTTAAAAAAAATTATCGTTGTGAGTTTGTGTGATTTTTTTTCATTTGATTTGGTGCTTGTCGTTTTCTATTTGCATTACATTTGCATATAAAAAAAATAGTGAAAATAAGGGACACATCCCTAAAATCAAACTTAATACACAAAACATCCTCCTCATATAAAAAATATAAATTACATTTCTATTTTCAAATACTACAATTTTCTTCCCTACAATACCCTCTCCTCCATTGCAGCAATGTTGATTCTTCATATGTGGATGTTATTCTCACATCCATAATTAAAATTTGCACCCCATTAATTATCAATCTTTAAAACGTAATAACTTTTTGTAGAAACGACGGATTAACAAACCATTTTCACCATTAAATCGCAAATTTTATTATCTTTCTAATGAGTGGCATTGTGCATATGTAAAAACAACGACAGGACAATCTATTCTATGCAATAGTTGCAGAAATGATTGCAATTATATGGAATGATTGCAGACAATTCAACATTATACGCAATAGTTGCAGAAATGTCTGCAATTATACCATATAATTGTAGAAATATCTGCAATTATATGCAATAGTTGTAGACAATTCAACAACAATATGCAATAATTGGAGAAATGTCTGCAATTATACGCAATAGTTGTGGAAATGTCTGCATTTATATGCATTAGTTGCAGACAATTCAGCAACTATATGCAATTGTTGTAGACATGTCTGCAATTATACGCAATAGTTGCAGAAATGTCTGCAATTATATGCAATAGTTGCAGACAATTCAACAACTATAAACAATAATTGCATAACTGTCTGCAATTATATGCAATAGTTGCAGAAACGTTTGCAAGTATATGCAATAGTTACAGACAAGTCAACAACTATATGCATTAATTGTAGAATTGTCTGCAATTATATGCAATAGTTGTAGAAATGTCTGCAATTATATGCAATAGTTGCAGATTTGAAGAAAAATCGAAGATGTTCAAATTTTGCAGAATTCTCTGCAAATATATGAAATAATTGCACCCTTATTGCAAATATGATTTTTTTGGTATCAACAATGGATCTCATTTTAAAAATCATAATTTTTTTGATTTTTTGGTAAAAACGGTATGTTGATCCGATGTTTCTACAGAAAGTTATACGCATTTGAAATGTTAAAAACGTAATGGTTGTTTGGGTCTTTTTGCGCACATGAATTTGAAAACAGGGACCGAAAACTTATTAAAAAATGGAAGGATGTTTTGTGTATTTGCAAACTTTAACAGGGATGTATGCCAAACACACCTAAAAAATATACACAATTTCATTTAATAAAGAAATTTTTTTGCATTCCATTTCAATTACATTTACAATTACAATTTTCAATTCAGGAAATTATTATCAAGGACAAAATTTCTCAGCGTTTTTGCCTCAAGGACAGACCTTCAATATTTTATCCTGAAGGACAACTTTCTTTAGGTATCAGTTTTTAGTCATTAATAGCAGTTTTTAGGTATCAGTTTGTAGTTATCAGTAGCAGTTTTTAGGTATCAGTTTTTAGCTTGGTAGCAGTTTTGTTGTCCTTATGAATAATTTTGGAAAATTTTTGTCCTTATGAATAATTTTTTGGAGAATGTTTGTCCTTGTGGTAAAAATATTGAGGTTGTGTCCTTGAGGCAAAAAATATACAAATCTTTGTCCTTTAAATTAATTTCCCCTTTTCAATTTATAATTTTCAATTATATTTTCAAAACTGCCTCAACATACACTGCCTTCCTCCACCCCACTGCCTTGCAAATTCACCGTTCTTCACTGTTCAACATTTCCTACCCTCACTGTTCACTGGCCCTTACCACATCCCCACAAGTTCACCAACAATACAACCTGATCACCACCTACAACTTCACCCTACCATCAAACTTCCCTTTACTCAAAACTACCTGTCTCACTGCCTCACTGCTGCCATACAACAAACAGTTAAAACTCCTCAAACAAACAACAATCCCTATCTATGCACTTCTCAATTCTGTGCATCTGTGCATCACCTCTGAACCACCTCACTTCCACCACATACACCATCCATTCATTGAACAACCATCAGGTCCACTACACATATACCACTGTCCAGACATCAGCTTCACATCTGCTCCACCTTCATACAAACTGCAGTGCATATTCACTGCTACCCAACTTCAACAAACTTCCATATCTCTTCACACTTGCTACCACTGCTACTACTGGCATCTGCTTCAAACACATACCATAAACAATTCCATTACATCCTCAATCACAAAACAATGCATACATTTTCTTCATCACTGCCACAAAATATATTCAACTGTCCACACATATACAACCCCTGTCAACTTCTTATCCACATACCCTAAACAGTGAAACCACTTCATCACATTGCTGTTGCTCAATAATCCCTGTTGCCCAATCACCCCTCTAACCATCATCATTAGCATATTTTCAACTCTCCCTGCCACCATATCATACACTGACATACCTCCTTGCTGCACAAATCAACATTTGCTACATCCACACTCAAACAAAGCCCTACAACCCATGTTGTTTGTCACACAACCACTTGCCTTCCTTCACCTACAACAGCCACCGCAACAACCACATCATCTTGCCTCTGCATCTCCTCCAGGCCCTCACTGCATCATAATCAACCACTTCACAATCACAATCTACATACAACATCTACATTGTTAGCAATCAACATTCAACTACGTTTGCAAACCCACTGATCTCTATGCATAACATTCCAGCCTCATCATTCAACCTCCCCACAACCTGACCAAAACTTCTGCATACATAATCAACATACTACCACCCCTGACAACACCACTCCAACATACATCTATTAACCACACTTCTTACTGCCTTGCCTTTGTTACTCCCCTCTGCCTTTACTGCACTTCTGAAAACTTCTGCACTTCTGATCATCCACTGCCTAATCTCCCACTACAATAACAAGTTCACCATCAAACTGCCTTTCACTTGCCTTCCCCTCCATAGCTGTCATACCATTCACTTCACAAAACATGCAAACATTCCTCTACCTCAGACCAACTACCACACCGACTTACCTGTCTCTATTAACAGTCCTTCATCTTCACACTGCATATATACCACCTTCCTTCCACATATAGACCAACAACTACAAGACTGCACACCTCCTCTTAACTTCAGTTCGAACCCCCCCCCCCCCCCCCCACACTTACCACATAACAGTTCTCGTACCCCTCTTGCATGTGCCTGCGCTGACCCTATTACAATCACCGAACCACTTACTTGTTGCCACCCATCACATCATCACTGCGAGTTCAAAACTCCCAAATTCAACATCATCAACCACTACCGTCAAACTTTGCCATAGCAGCCTCTTCAAACTAGCAACCATCATTTCCTCCTCTACCTACAACAGCTACATCTATACCACTCCATTCCTTCACCAATACTTGCATCATCTCTACCAACCTCATCACACTTAACCACCACAACCTATCCAATAGCCATCTCATTACTGTGCACTGTCACAATCCACCATCTCTTTACAGGCTCAATAATCCTTCACATCAGTGCTCCACCACCCGAGATTCCCCACTGTCCTCAATATCCTCCACCTCACCACGACTTCAATCTCCACAACTCAAAACACCATATCGTGACCCTTAGCGAATCACCAAATGCCGAAACCAAGCCCAACACTGCCTCTACCAACTAAGATCACCATGAATTTGAATCAATACTCAAGCGACTAAAAGTGGAAACTAATTTCGGGTTTTGAGAAATTTCGACTTAATTTTTTTTGGGAAGCAAACGAGAAAACTTGGTTACTTTGATTTTTCTTCTGAGCGCTTTTATCGAGTTTGTAGTGTTTATTTTAGGGAATGAGAAAAGTTTGGTTAGTTTTGTTTTCGGGCTGGGTTGGTTGTGTTTTGTGTATTTCATTTTGAAATTTAGCTTGCGAACTTTTTGTTTGGGCTGAAACTTATTTTTATAAAAAAAGGAAATTGTTCTTTTGTTTTGCTTTGTTTTCTTTTGGTAGGAGGTTTTGTTTTTATAAAAAAAGAAAAAAAGAGTTTTCTTTCTTTTAGTTTTTTGTTTATCCTTAAAAATCAAAAAAAAATTGTCTTGTTTTAATTTGTTTTAGTTCCATCCTTATATATTAAAAAAACAATTGTATATGTCTTGTACAAAATTTTAAGTTGCCAAAGCAGAAATCGCAAGGAAAGAAAGTGCTTGCTAAAAACTGCCTTGCTTTGCTTGCTTATATTAAAAATCACCACTAAAAAATTAAATTGCTAATAATTATGCATGCTCAGGTATCATGTTTTCATCTCTTGTTTTAGTTTGCTTTGCATTATTGGTTGCTTGCATTTAAAAAAAATTCAAAAACAAAAATAAATTTTATCCATAGGTGCATCGTTAAAATCACGTTCAATTTCTGCTTTGCATTCATCTCATCTTATTTTTATTTTCTAAAGGCAATACCCAAATCCACATAAGGTGGGGGATTTCATCACCCCTTCCTCGGCCCACAAATTGCATACCATCTTAGAATTTGCTAATAATAACTGTTAGACTTCAGACTTAAGGGAGTCACGAGCTCACCTAGGGCTTAATTGTATCTTGACAAGTTGTCTTCTTTGAACAATTTATATTCTTGGTGTCTAGGCTACGGCAGAGCAATAATCAGTTATAAATATTACGGTGATTCATAAATATTATACTGGTTTTTATCTAAAGGTACTTAAACCTTCGGCTGCATTGCTATGGTGATTCGTGGTGCACCGATAACTCATGTCCGTTACCTGGCTAATAAATATCTTGTTTATTTAAGACGAAGTGTGATTATTCAATTTTGGGTTAGGAGCTACTAAGGATAGAAAATTTGTAATTAAGTCCTTGCATTCACTTAGTTGCATTAGTTCATGTATATTTAAAAAAAACAAAATCCGAAACGGGAAAAAAATTTGTAAATTTAACTTAACTTAGTTTTTTTTAAATCCAAAAAAAAGAAAAAAAAATCCTTTTAAATCTACTCATTTGAAAATTTTCAAACAAAATAAAAAATCCAAAAAAAAAATTTGAGTTAGTTTTCTTAAAAAACAAAAATCCGAAGAAAAAAATATATATATATGTATATGTATATATCTTTTCAAAAACAAAGCAAAAAAAATAAAACAAAAACATATAAAAAAAATTGAAAAGCCAAAAATCAAACTTCTCTTTTGAAAAATAAATTTCTCTTGGTAAATATTTTTCCTCCTTTTAAAAAAATAAAAAAAAAACAAACAATTTCTTACTTCATTTTATAAAACTTTGCTTCTTTCTCCTAAATTCGATTCTAACTTCTTTCTCTTCTCCACTTTTAATTATGCATGAGTACTTGGACTCGTGACACAACAACAAACACTTGGACTCATGACTCATCTATGAATTGTTTAACTCGAACAAAAGATCTTCCTTAAATGGCGAACGAGAGTGCCCCTCGAACTCTTATGGATGAATCTTTCTCGATAGAGTTTCTATTTCATCTTGCATCACGTTACCCGCCCCTATGGATAATCATTTTGAAATTCACTTAAACCATACTACCACGCTTCCAAAATTTGGCAATTTTGAACACGATGACCAATACGTTTTCCTGACGAAATTCGAACAAGTTTGCGCAACCATGAAACTCTAACAACTTTCTGATGACGGAATCAAACTTCGATTAATTCCATTTGCTCTTACGGATTATGCCAAAAAATGGTTGTATAGCTTACCATCTAATTCGATCAAAACTTGGGAAGAATTTGTGAAAGTTTTCTTAAAAAAGTTCTACCCCTTGGAAAAAACATCTAAAATCCGAAACAAAATCGTAAATTTTCATCAATTCAGGGGAAAACCATTCAGAAAATATTTTGAAAGATTTAAAGAGCTCTTGATAAAATGTCCACACCATAACTTCGAAAAATGGACGCTTTGCCAAATCTTATACGATGGACTCGAAAACAGCTCATGAACCATGCTCGAATCAATGTGCCAAGGCAACTTTCTCGCCCAGCATCACGATGATGCTTGGCAATTTCCTGAAAACCCAGCCGAAAAGTCATCCAAATAGGAATGTTCAAACGAAAAATCAATTTACTCACGATCAAGCGCACACTCGATAGGATCACCTTTGTCTTTGCAAGCTAAAATCGATGCAATGATGAACAAATTTGATAATGCTTTCTCATCAAACCAAATGACCCAAGCTTCCCAACCCATGTGTTATAAATGCAATGATCCTAATCACATAGCCGATTAGTGCCCTAATTATATAGAAAAACTCAACATTTTCAACAAGGTTAAAAACGACCCTTTTTCTCAAACGTACAATCCTGGTTGGAGAAATCATCTGAATTTTGCTTGGAACCAAAATAATCCCAACACGAATGTGGTTTGTCCCAATTTTCAAGCATTCCCAATGTAACGACCCTAAATTTTCCGACCCAATTTTAAATTTTAAATTCATCGTTTCAATAAAAATTTTGAAATTATAACGATCTCAATTTACGTTCAGATTTTATTTGTGACATACGTCTAGTTAGTTATGAACATAGAAAAAGTTTCGTTGAAAAATATTACAGTAAAG
The DNA here is from genome assembly GCA_030737815.1 of Allium fistulosum. NCBI lineage: Eukaryota > Viridiplantae > Streptophyta > Magnoliopsida > Asparagales > Amaryllidaceae > Allium > Allium fistulosum. The sequence continues at coordinate 73,418,585 of CM060906.1, forward strand.
TCCGTTCGCGTTTTACTGTATATCAGTCCATATAAAGCTGCGTAAAATTTATCTTCCAAATCCAAATATTTTTACACAGTTATGTTGTAAAAATTATTCTGATCAAGATTATGTAATTCGTTTCGCCTAGAGTTGTCATCGCCTGCTCCGTTTAGATTGTTTTGCAAATCGTCCCATTTAAGCGGCGTAAATGCAAATTTTATAAAATCGTCGTATCACCAATATTTTTATACCGTTGTGATCGCGTCGTCGCGCTGACCAAAACGATATATTTATTCGTGATAAACGGAGTCGGAGGAAAAAAAAACGTCATGTCGTTTAAACCGGTTTAACGCACCGGTTAAACACGTTGCAGCCTAGTATTCTACCCGTTTAAAAATAAAAAAGAAATAACTTCAGCCGAGTGCTTCATTTATTTGGGGAGATGAAGTGTGAAGGGTTGCGTTTGGGAATATGTGAAACGTTTGGGAATTCGTTGAGTTTTGGAAGCTCACGTGACTTTTGGGTAAGCTCAAATATTTATTAACAATACTCAAAAGTTTGGTTAAAGGCTAAAGTAACATTTCATTTTCGTTCACTCTTCCTATTTTCATTTTTGCAAGCTTCATGTAATGCCTCTTCTCTTCTTCATAATTCATGCTTTAAAAAAAAATGTTGTGAAGCCTGGCCAAACTAAAGCACGCACACCCATTTCTACCTCTTCCACCACCCAACCGAACTCCGGTAACCTCCGCATCTACCAGCCCTCCTTCGCCACCGCACCCCACTGTCTGCCACTCATACACCGGTCACTACCACGCCCTCCAACGACACGTCCCTCCGACCCCAGCCCACACCCTTCACCTGAAACCGCCCGAAGCCACCACTGCCACACCCCTCTCCGCTTTCGCCCACGCCGGCCACCAGTGCGCCACTCTCTCCACTGTCCAGTCATCCGCTTCCTTGAACCGCGCGCGCCAAGTCCACCGAAACCCACCCAGCCTCCTCAGCCAACACCACCTTGGAACCACCGCACCCCGCCCACACACCACTTCCTGTCCCCTGTCTTGCCTGTACCCATGCCGAGTAGTGCATGCAGTATGAACGTGTGCGTGTGCGTGTGCAAGTGTATGTGGATGGGCATTGTGTTGCATGCTTGAGTTTTTTTTTTTTTAAAAAAAAAAAAAGGTAAAGGGGTTGCGTGAGTATGTTGTATACCGAGGAAGGGTAGGCGTGAATTATGGGGATTGTTGTGAGCAAGTGTTGTTTACAAACCATGTGTGTGCATGCAGTAGAGGGAAGGAGCTGCAAAAATTTTGTCTCGACTTATAAAAAAAATGAAACTGAGATTGTTGAAATAGCTTTAAATATTGCAGTAAAATATTTTCGCTAATTTCTATTGGTTGCCGAAATAGTAACCGACTTTTCTTCGCTTGTTGCAGCGACCGACTGAGCTTCTTTCGCAACAGCAAATTTTCAGCTCCGTTCTTTTCCTCCGTCTTCGGTAAGCGCATCTATATAAATTTATAAATTATATACAATGTTCATTGTATTAATATCGTTCCTTTTTGTCGATATTACAGTGTTCGTTGTTCGTGCTATACCGACTCTGTTCTTATTTCTTCGTGCTTCGCCGCTAAATTTCTTTATCCACGAAAGGTGAATTAATTTTCACGACTATATTCTTATGCAAGTTTGAATTGATAAATGATTGCTATGTGATGTTGAATTGGATGTTAATTGTTATTGTTAAGTGATAAATTATTTGCAAGTTAAAATTTGATATAGGATGATTAACGATATAAAATGAATTATATATGTCGAATTTGGATTGTTAACTTGACCCCTTTTATATGGTGAATATTGATTAGTTAAATATGACCCCTTTTAAATGGTTAAGTAAATTGACACGTAGAATTTGGTAATGTCACTTTGGACTATTGAACGTATTGAATTAACTGTTGTAATTGAAATTGAACGACAAGTGAAACCGAAATGTTATAATCTTTAATCTACTTGAAATGATAGAGTAGATTCTAGAAATAGTTATATTAATTGGCGTAAATAACAAACGCGAATTAATACGATTATTTCGGGATTATTTGAAATTGTTGAATTGTTGTGAATGGATGCTATTGCTTGTTTATTTACTTTGACACCATCCCAGCTATCACACTGCAAGTTCCCTTTGTATGTTTTGATTTTTGAATTTAAATGGAATCGGGTTGAAATGATAAATACCCAAAAATTTTGACTTAGGATAGAAAATTAAAATAAAACCCGATTGGTCAAATGTTTTGATTTAAATAAAATAAAGTTTTATTTGACGAATAACAAAGTTTTGAATAATTTGAAATTTAAATTGGAATGAATGTAAATGTGAATATTTGAATTTGGAACGAATATTAAAGTGGTAATTGATAAAAAGAATATTGTTTAAAATTTAATTATTTAATAATTAAATTTAGAATTATTTGATAATAAATATTTGAAATAATTAAAAATTAAGTGTTGAAATTATTAATAATTAACCTTTGAAATTATTAATAGTTAAGTTGTGAAATTATTAATAAGTAGTTTGAAATAATTAATAATTGAATTTTTGAATTTATTAATAATTAAGTTTAAAATTATTAATGAATGAGTTTGAAATGATTAATAATTAAGATTTAAAATTATTGAAATTTGATGAGATCGAATTATAATTAAATTGAATTGAATATCTTGATTAAGAGAAATTGAATTTTGAACAAGTGAAAATAAGTTTTAACTAAGTTTGAAATTTGAAAGGAATATCTTGATAAGAAATTGAATGCGCTTTATCGAAACAAATGAAAGACTTGTAATTTAAAGAATTGGATTTGGAAAGTGTAATCGTAAAAGTTGTAAACTTTGATAATTAAATCGAATTTAAGACGTAACGTAATGAATTGGGAATTTAATTGAAATTGTTTAATGATAAATAAATTTAATGAATATTGAATGGAAGCGATAATTGATTTAAATCGTTTAAACGTTAAATTTAGTTAAATGATTTTGGAATGAACTTATATACAAAATGCAATGAATATTTGAATTGTTTTAATTGAAACTTTGAAATTGAATTATAGAAATGTTGAAATTGAAATTGGAAAGTTTGAAACGTAATTTTGGAAATTGATTTCGAAAGACTAACGAATTGTCGATTTACGAATTTTAAATTCAAATTGAAATTGTTTTGGTTTTGAAATATATTAACGACCAATCGGTGTTATAATCACGAAAGGTTATTAAAGGAACCAGAGTCGGTTTGGGACATACTCACTGTCTAAACCGGAAACCACTTTAATAACTATACGCGAAGTGATGATCCAGAATGAAGTGGTTGGATTGGCGAACGTTGATGATTGAAGAAAGTGAACGATAATGGATAGCCTTGACACTTGTGTCAAATTGGAAATGACTAAAACAGGAGCTGTGCCGGGCCAACGGAGGATTAGCTACCTCAAGTGGACACACTTCTTCGTAAACTATTCTCTTACTTTGTGATTGATTGGTGCGCACCCTTGAATTTGGGAGTGTTGTCTCACGGTGTTGCGGGCGTTGCGGCGTTGCGTTCTCACCAGCCCGGATCAGGCGAACGGTAGTATCACTACCTTGGGTATAGCCTCATGTGCCTTGTCATACTTGTATTCCATTTATGCGCGACCACTACGATTTTGATTTGTACCTTTAGTATATGTATTGCCCTCTGGTGACTTCCGGTTTTGGGGAAACTACGGTCTTGTATATGCTTTTGGGAATAAAAATGTGTTAAGGGTGGAATGGGCCATGACTTAACGCTATTTTGATACCTTTATTATTACTGATAGACATTATCTACTTATCGTACTCTACTACATATAGATAGTTTATCGGATCCTGAAAGATGCTTATTCCAATCATCTTTGAGTTATTGTTATTTCAAAATTTCTAACCATATTATCTGTATAAGAATATATGTCCTGATTCGAGTGTTTGTTTGTGCATATGCTCGGATCAGACTGAGGATTGTTGCTGTAGCTTATTTGGAGCTGAAGACTTGAAGACTATCTTATCTTTATCAGTATTGTTCTTTCCATTTGGACTATTTGGACATCTCTGTTGTTGTATTTCTTTTATTTGAGACATTGTTGTATTTTCTTAGTAGCTTCATGAACTACTATTATGACATTGTTGTAATTCCGCTGCACTATTCTGTTATGTTATATTTTCTGTGATTCTGTGATGATTCTCATTTATATAATTATACTCCATTTATGATTCGTGTTTTGTATTATTTAAGTTGACATGTGTGGGTTATTGTCAATTTAAATGGTCCAAATATACGGGTTGTTACAGTTGGTATCAGAGCTTTGGTTCCCGATAACCTTAGCCTGTGGAGTTTAAAGCTCATTAGAGATAGGGTGAACATACCCTAGAATGAGGAGAATCATTTCAGAATCCACATCCTTTGATTCATCTTTCTTATTGAAATCGTTGAATAGAATTTCCTTAAGTTCTATAAATTTCTATCTTGATTCTAAATCACTTTTGGTATTCCAGGATGGCTACCAGAAGAAATGTTAGAGGCAGGGGTGGAAATGCTCCTGGTCCACATGCTCCAGCTCCCGCAGTCCGATTCTCCACTCTTAGCAAAGAGTATACTCAGCTTGGAGGAGTCAAATTTACTGGCTCCGAAAGTATTATCGAAGCACAACAATGGCTAAAGAGTTTGGAGAGGATCTTTTCTGGCTTAGAGATCGCAGATGCTCAGAAGCGCAAGTTGGCCGCTTGGCAGCTGCAGGATGCTGCACAAGATTGGTGGGAATCAGTCACTTCTTGAACTGATGAGGAAACCATCACTTGGGCCCAGTTTAGGTAGTAATCTATCTAAATTCCTACTAAATAAATTTCTATCTTATCTCGTCATAATTTTGATTCGTTTCATATCATTTGTAATAGGGATTCCTTTATGGCTCAATGGATGCCAGCTGCTGGGAAGGCCCAACTCTATCGGTCTTTCATGGATCTCAAGCAGGGCAGCATGACCTTTACTGAGTACGAAAGGAGGTTTAACGAACTCTCCAAGTTCGGACCGGGCTTGATTGACACACCTCTACTGAAGAACGAGAAGTTTATACATGGCGCACGCCCAGAGTATTACGAGCTCCTCACCGCTCATGTCCATGGAACTTTCACTGAGTTGATGGATTTCGCTCTTCGATACGAGGGAAAGCCTAAAGGAACATCTGTCCCCAAAGCCCCAGTTACTCAGACACCAGCTAATCAGTCGGGAAAGAGGAAGCAAAATTTTGAGCAACAGAAGAAGAATTGGCAGCAGAAATCTGGGATTGGCTATTCTCAGAAGAAGCCTATTGACATATCCTCCATCACTTGTTTCAAGTGCGACCAGAGGGGTCACTACGCCAACAGCTGTCCAACATCTGCCGGTGCCGCTGTTCCGCCTCCTCAGAATACTAGGAACGACCTCTGTCACGTATGTCTGCAGCCAGGCCATTTCAAGAAGGATTGTCCTATGTATAAAAAGGGAAAGACGGCCGGGGTTTTTGCTATGACTTCTTCAGCTCATGATCCACCTACCCCACCTGCTCCTACTGATAACCAAGGTACATTACAGGGTATTTTTATGTTGCATACTTTACTAGTTAAAGTTCTATTTGATACCGGAGCAACACATAGTTTCATATCTATTGATTTGTGCAATAAACTTGGTTTGGAACCCATTCTTTCATCTACCTTCTTATGTGTATCAAACCCTATTGGAGGGCCCGCTAACCTTAAAAGGGTTTGTAAATATGTCACTCTTATGCATGGCATTCACCACTTCACTTGGGATTTCTATGTCCTTGGATTCGAAGCATTCGATATACTATTAGGCATTGATTGGCTACGGAAGTTCGAAGCCAATATCTCATGCAAAGCTCGAACAGTCTCTCTCATCGATAACCAGGGTATGTCTTTAGTTATAGAAGGCAAATCACCTCAAGAATATGCTGGGAGTTTTATATTTTCACTTGACTCCCATCCAAATGAACTAAGCTCTACTCCAGTGGTCCAATCCTTTTCTGATGTATTTGGAGAAGTCAATTCTCTACCACCACCGCGGGAAATCGAATTCCGCATTGACCTTATTCCTGGTGCCCGACCAGTAGTTCTTCCTCCTCGGAGAATGGCTCCTAAAGAAAAAGCTGAACTGAATGCTCAAATTGAAGACTTATTTTCTAAAGGCTTGATTCGGCGAAGTCATTCAGAATGGGGTGTTGCAGTGGTGTTCGTCACAAAATCTGATGGTTCTCTCAGAATGTGTGTGGACTATAGAGAGCTGAACAAACTCACACACAAGAACCGATATCCGATGCCCCGCATCAACGATCTCTTCGACCAGCTCCATGGAGCTAAAGTATTCTCTCAACTCGATCTGGCTACTGGCTTTCACCAACTCAGAATTGCCGAGGAGAGTATTCCTAAGACAGCATTCCGCACTGAGACTGGTTTCTTTGAATGGCTGGTTATGCCGTTCGGTCTTACTAATGCCCCAGCTTATTTCGTCGATTTGATGAATAGAGTTTTCCGGGATGTTCTTAACAAGTTTGTGCTTGTTTTCATCGATGACATTCTCGTCTTCTCTAAGGATGAGGAAGAGCATAGGTCACATTTGGCTTTTGTTCTTGAAACTCTACGCAGCCATCAGCTTAAAGCCAAGTTTTCAAAATGCCATTTTTGGAAAGATGAAGTTCGATTTCTTGGCCATATTGTTTCAGAGAATGGGATTTCGGTCGATCCAGCTAAGATCGCCGTAATCAATGTAAGTTCTATCCTTACTTATCAATTCTATAAAAAAAACAAGTTATCAATTTCTTAATTCGAATCTTTGGAATTTGCAGGATTGGGAGACTCCCAAAACTCCTACAGATATCCGCAGTTTCTTGGGTTTGGCCGGCTATTACCGCAGATTCATAGAAAACTTTGCCCGTATTGCCGCACCACTTACCACACTGACCAGAAAGAATGTGAAATTTATTTGGAGCGAAAAGTGCGAAGCAGCTTTCAATGAGATGAAGCGAAAGTTGACCTCTGCCCCAGTTCTTACAGTTATTGATGGTAGCGAAGGATTGACCGTCTATACAGATGCTTGTCGAGATGGACTTGGTGCTGTTTTAATGCAAAAAGGAAAATTTATTGCCTATGCTGGTCGTCAGTTAAAGACCCATGAAACAAACTATGCAACCCACGATTTAGAGCTTCTTGCGGTTGTATTTGCTCTTAAGCTATGGAGGCACTATCTATTGGGAACAAAATTCGAGTTATTCACGGACCATAAGTCATTGAGGTATATCTTCTCGCAAAAGGATTTGAATCAGAGACAAGTCCAATGGCTCGAATTTCTAGCCGCATATGACCTTGATATTAACTACACTCCGGGGAAAGCAAATGCCGTAGCCGATGCTTTGAGCAGAAACCAAGCTATGATATGTTGTAATCTTGTTGAAGGAATGTTATTCCAGCTTTCCGTCTCCCCAGCTCTTATGGATCGTATTATAGCCAAACAATACGAGGACACTTTGCTTTATCGCATCAAAGAAATAGTTCTTGGCAGAGTTGAAAATGCTGATAATAAAGTGGGTGCACATGTTGATAGTAATGGAATTCTGAGGATTGATAATCTAATTTGTGTTCCTAATGTTGATGGTCTTAGACAGGAAGTGCTGCGAGAAAATCATAAGTCTTCGCTTTCATTTCATCCCGGTGTCACTAAAATGTACCAAAATATGAAGAAGTTATATTGGTGGAGTGGGATGAAGCGCGATATTTCTACCTATGTTAGCAGGTGTACCACTTGCCAACAAGTTAAAGCTGATCACAGAAAGACAGCAGGATTGCTTCAACCTCTAGAGATTCCAGGTTGGAAATGGGAGCAGATTTCTATGGACTTTATTGATGGGCTACCAAGGACTAGAAAGGGTAACGAAGGTATATGGGTGATTGTCGACAGACTGACAAAGTCCGCTCACTTTATTCCAGTCAAGACCACTCGTACAGCTTCGAGTTTGGCCGAGATATACATGAGAGAAGTTGTTAAACTTCATGGTGTACCATCTAGTATTGTATGCGATCGAGATCCTATTTTCACCAGTAAATTCTGGAAAGCATTCCAGGATACTTTGGGCACAAAACTGAATCTGAGCACAGCTTATCATCCTCAGACAGATGGCCAAACTGAGAGGGTGAATCAGATTTTGGAAGATCTTCTCCGGGCTTGTATTATTGACTTTGGTCGATCTTGGGAAGACCATCTTCATTTGGTTGAATTCACTTATAATAATAGTTACCAGGTAAAGAATTTGAATTTCAAATTTGAATAAGTATATTTGAATTTGAATTAATTATCCTTTATAAACCAGGCAAGCATTGGTATGGCACCGTTCGAAGCCTTATATGGACGGCCGTGCAAATCGCCAGCTTGTTGGATCGAGTCTGGAGATCGATTAGTGCTTGGACCAGAAATGATTATGGAAGCTTCCGAAAAAGTCGAAGAAATCAGGGAAAAGATAAAGACGGCACAGGATAAACAGAAGAGCTACGCTGACAAAAAGAGAAGAGATCTCGAATTCAGTGTAGGAGACAAAGTATTTCTGAAAGTGTCGCCTTTGAAGAATATTGTTCGATTTGGAAGAAAAGGGAAATTAGCTCCCAGATTTGTTGGTCCGTTTGAGATTACAGAAAGAGTTGGAACATTAGCATATAGAGTTGCACTACCAGAGAAGTTCGCTGGTGTTCACAACGTATTCCACGTCTCACATCTCCGTAAAGTTGTACACGATCCATCCATGATCATCCCTACTGCCCAGTTGGATGAGATAGTTATTGAGCCAGACTTGACTATTGAGCGAAAGCCGCTTCGGATAGTTGATCGTGAGACAAAACAACTCAGAAGGAAGTCGGTAAATCTCGTCAAAGTACAGTGGAGTGCAGATGAGAGAGATTGCACATGGGAAACTGAGGATAGTATTCGGGATTCAAACCCCGAACTATTAATTTCAGGTATTATTCAAATTTCTCGAAATCTATCTTGACTTTCCTACTTATTTCATGTCTACTTCACTCTTCTCGTTCCTTTTCGAGGAAGAAAAGTTTTGAGTGGGGGAGATTGTAACGACCCTAAATTTTCCGACCCAATTTAAAATTTTAAATTCATCGTTTCAATAAAAATTTTGAAATTATAACGATCTCAATTTACGTTCAGATTTTATTTGTGACATACGTCTAGTTAGTTATGAACATAGAAAAAGTTTCGTTGAAAAATATTACAGTAAAGTCCGTTCGCGTTTTACTGTATATCAGTCCATATAAAGCTGCGTAAAATTTATCTTCCAAATCCAAATATTTTTACACAGTTATGTTGTAAAAATTATTCTGATCAAGATTATGTAATTCGTTTCGCCTAGAGTTGTCATCGCCTGCTCCGTTTAGATTGTTTTGCAAATCGTCCCATTTAAGCGGCGTAAACGCAAATTTTATAAAATCGTCGTATCACCAATATTTTTATACCGTTGTGATCGGGTCGTCGCGCTGACCAAAACGATATATTTATTCGTGATAAACGGAGTCGGAGGAAAAAAAACGTCATGTCGTTTAAAACGGTTTAACGCACCGGTTAAACACGTTGCAGCCTAGTATTCTACCCGTTTAAAAATAAAAAAGAAATAACTTCAGCTGAGTGCTTCATTTATTTGGGGAGATGAAGTGTGAAGGGTTGCGTTTGGGAATATGTGAAACGTTTGGGAATTCGTTGAGTTTTGGAAGCTCACGTGACTTTTGGGTAAGCTCAAATATTTATTAACAATACTCAAAAGTTTGGTTAAAGGCTAAAGTAACATTTCATTTTCGTTCACTCTTCCTATTTTCATTTTTGCAAGCTTCAGGTAATGCCTCTTCTCTTCTTCATAATTCATGCTTTAAAAAAAAAAATTGTTGTGAAGCCTGGCCAAACTAAAGCACGCACACCCATTTCTACCTCTTCCACCACCCAACCGAACTCCGGCAACCTCCGCATCTACCAGCCCTCCTTCGCCACCGCACCCCACTGTCTTCCACTCATACACCGGTCACTACCACGCCCTCCAACGACACGTCCCTCCGACCCCAGCCCACACCCTTCACCTGAAACCGCCCGAAGCCACCACTGCCACGCCCCTCTCCGCTTTCGCCCACGCCGACCACCAGTGCGCCACTCTCTCCACTGTCCAGTCATCCGCTTCCTTGAACCGCGCGCGCCAAGTCCACCGAAACCCACCCAGCCTCCTCAGCCAACACCACCTTGGAACCACCGCACCCCACCCACGCACCACTTCCTGTCCCCTGTCTTGCCTGTACCCATGCCGAGTAGTGCATGCAGTATGAACGTGTGCGTGTGCAAGTGTATGTGGATGGGCATTGTGTTGCATGCGTGAGTTTTTTTTTTTTAAAAAAAAAAGGTAAAGGGGTTGCGTGAGTATGTTGTATACTAAGGAAGGGTAGGCGTGAATTATGGGGATTGTTGTGAGCAGGTGTTGTTTACAAACCATGTGTGTGCATGCAGTAGAGGGAAGGAGCTGCAAAAATTTTGTCTCGACTTATAAAAAAAAATGAAACTGAGATTGTTGAAATAGCTTTAAATATTGCAGTAAAATATTTTCGCTAATTTCTATTGGTTGCCGAAATAGTAACCGACTTTTCTTCGCTTGTTGCAGCGACCGACTGAGCTTCTTTCGCAACAGCAAATTTTCAGCTCCGTTCTTTTCCTCCGTCTTCGGTAAGCGCATCTATATAAATTTATAAATTATATACAATGTTCATTGTATTAATATCGTTCCTTTTTGTCGATATTACAGTGTTCGTTGTTCGTGCTATACCGACTCTGTTCTTATTTCTTCGTGCTTCGCCGCCAAATCTTTATCCACGAAAGGTGAATTAATTTTCACGACTATATTCTTATGCAAGTTTGAATTGATAAATGATTGCTATGTGATGTTGAATTGGATGTTAATTGTTATTATTAAGTGATAAATTATTTGCAAGTTAAAATTTGATATAGGATGATTAACGATATAAAATGAATTATATATGTCGAATTTGGATTGTTAACTTGACCCCTTTTATATGGTGAATATTGATTAGTTAAATATGACCCCTTTTAAATGGTTAAGTAAATTGACACGTAGAATTTGGTAATGTCACTTTGGACTATTGAACGTATTGAATTAACTGTTGTAATTGAAATTGAACGACAAGTGAAACCGAAATGTTATAATCTTTAATCTACTTGAAATGATAGAGTAGATTCTAGAAATAGTTATATTAATTGGTGTAAATAACAAACGCGAATTAATACGATTATTTCGGGATTATTTGAAATTGTTGAATTGTTGTGAATGGATGCTATTGCTTGTTTATTTACTTTGACACCATCCCAGCTATCACACTGCAAGTTCCCTTTGTATGTTTTGATTTTTGAATTTAAATGGAATCGGGTTGAAATGATAAATACCCAAAAATTTTGACTTAGGATAGAAAATTAAAATAAAACCCGATTGGTCAAATGTTTTGATTTAAATAAAATAAAGTTTTATTTGACGAATAACAAAGTTTTGAATAATTTGAAATTTAAATTGGAATGAATGTAAATGTGAATATTTGAATTTGGAACGAATATTAAAGTGGTAATTGATAAAAAGAATATTGTTTAAAATTTAATTATTTAATAATTAAATTTAGAATTATTTGATAATAAATATTTGAAATAATTAAAAATTAAGTGTTGAAATTATTAATAATTAACCTTTGAAATTATTAATAGTTAAGTTGTGAAATTATTAATAAGTAGTTTGAAATAATTAATAATTGAATTTTTGAATTTATTAATAATTAAGTTTAAAATTATTAATGAATGAGTTTGAAATGATTAATAATTAAGATTTAAAATTATTGAAATTTGATGAGATCGAATTATAATTAAATTGAATTGAATATCTTGATTAAGAGAAATTGAATTTTGAACAAGTGAAAATAAGTTTTAACTAAGTTTGAAATTTGAAAGGAATATCTTGATAAGAAATTGAATGCGCTTTATCGAAACAAATGAAAGACTTGTAATTTAAAGAATTGGATTTGGAAAGTGTAATCGTAAAAGTTGTAAACTTTGATAATTAAATCGAATTTAAGACGTAACGTAATGAATTGGGAATTTAATTGAAATTGTTTAATGATAAATAAATTTAATGAATATTGAATGGAAGCGATAATTGATTTAAATCGTTTGAACGTTAAATTTAGTTAAATGATTTTGGAATGAACTTATATACAAAATGCAATGAATATTTGAATTGTTTTAATTGAAACTTTGAAATTGAATTATAGAAATGTTGAAATTGAAATTGGAAAGTTTGAAACGTAATTTTGGAAATTGATTTCGAAAGACTAACGAATTGTCGATTTACGAATTTTAAATTCAAATTGAAATTGTTTTGGTTTTGAAATATATTAACGACCAATCGGTGTTATAATCACGAAAGGTTATTAAAGGAACCAGAGTCGGTTTGGGACATACTCACTGTCTAAACCGGAAACCACTTTAATAACTATACGCGAAGTGATGATCCAGAATGAAGTGGTTGGATTGGCGAACGTTGATGATTGAAGAAAGTGAACGATAATGGATAGCCTTGACACTTGTGTCAAATTGGAAATGACTAAAACAGGAGCTGTGCCGGGCCAACGGAGGATTAGCTACCTCAAGTGGACACACTTCTTCGTAAACTATTCTCTTACTTTGTGATTGATTGGTGCGCACCCTTGAATTTGGGAGTGTTGTCTCACGGTGTTGCGGGCGTTGCGGCGTTGCGTTCTCACCAGCCCGGATCAGGCGAACGGTAGTATCACTACCTTGGGTATAGCCTCATGTGCCTTGTCATACTTGTATTCCATTTATGCGTGACCACTACGATTTTGATTTGTACCTTTAGTATATGTATTGCCCTCTGGTGACTTCCGGTTTTGGGGAAACTACGGTCTTGTATATGCTTTTGGGAATAAAAATGTGTTAAGGGTGGAATGGGCCATGACTTAACGCTATTTTGATACCTTTATTATTACTGATAGACATTATCTACTTATCGTACTCTACTACATATAGATAGTTTATCGGATCCTGAAAGATGCTTATTCCAATCATCTTTGAGTTATTGTTATTTCAAAATTTCTAACCATATTATCTGTATAAGAATATATGTCCTGATTCGAGTGTTTGTTTGTGCATATGCTCGGATCAGACTGAGGATTGTTGCTGCTGCTTATTTGGAGCTGAAGACTTGAAGACTATCTTATCTTTATCAGTATTGTTCTTTCCATTTGGACTATTTGGACATCTCTGTTGTTGTATTTCTTTTATATGAGACATTGTTGTATTTTCTTAGTAGCTCATGAACTACTATTATGACATTGTTGTAATTCCGCTGCACTATTCTGTTATGTTATATTTTCTGTGATTCTGTGATGATTCTCATTTATATAATTATACTCCATTTATGATTCGTGTTTTGTATTATTTAAGTTGACATGTGTGGATTATTGTCAATTTAAATGGTCCAAATATACGGGTTGTTACACCCAAATAATGCTTCGAATCTTCCCCTTCAGCTCAATCATTTTCAACCAAATTTTGCAGGTCCGTCTAAAAATCAACCGCAACAATCAAATTTTCAACCATATTTTGCTCCCTCTCCCCAAGATGTTAAATGTTTAAGTTCACTTGAAAATAGTCTTGAAACTTTGGCTAAAGCAACTACTCAAAGCCTCCAATCAAACAATAATTTGCAAAATTTATTCACCTTATATATGCAAAACATGAGTTAGTCGATTGCAAAACTTGAAATGCAAATGAGTCAACTAGCCATGTCTGTAAATGAACGTGAATGAGGCATATTCCCAAGCCAGCCTGTTCCAAATCCCAGAAACCAAAACACTAATTCGAATCAAGCCCATGTTATTCAAGATAGCAACGTAACCCAACTGAATGCTATTACAACTCTGTGTTTCGGTAAATAAATCGATAATCAAGTAGTTAATCCAAACGATTTACCAGAAACTCCTCTCGACGCTTCTAAAACAACAAACGAATATGAACAGAACGTGGAGCCAAACATTGAATCGAATGCCAATCAAAATTCTTCTTCTACTCAAGTAGACCCGCCTACTGAGTATCGTGTTCCATTTCCACATCGTCTTCGATCCAAGAAACACTCAGACCAAATGGAAAAGATGTTTGAAATTTTTAAACAAGTAAAAGTTAACATCCCGCTTCTTGACATCATTCAGCAAGTCCCAACTTACGCTAAATTTCTTAAAGACTTGTGTACCCAAAAGCGACACACTCAAGTGCCCAAAAAGTCTTCTTAGCTGCCAGTTTAAGTGAATTCTTGTCCCAATCCATTCCCATTAAATATAAAGATCCTGGGCCCCACAATCTTGTGTACAATTCGAGACAAGACGATTAACAAATGCTTGATAGACTTAGGCTTAAGTGTTAATTTGATTCCATACTCTGTGTATGAACAATTAGGCGTAGGTGAGCTTACACCAACAAAGGTCACGCTTCAATTCGCTAGTCGTTCCATTAGGAAGCCTATGGGAGAAATTGAGGATGTGCTCATTAGAGTAGGGCAATTCATATTCCCTGTTGATTTTATCGTTCTCGAAACACAACCTGTTTACAACCTTACGAGTCAAATCCCTTTGATATTGGGCAGACCATTCTTGGCCACCGCAGATGCCTTAATCAATTGCCGTAACGGTTCGATGAAAATTTATTTTTCAATCTTGAAAATCAATCAAAAGAACCATGTGACCAAACATTCAACGTTAGAGCCATTCATAAAAACTTTGAAAATGAGATGATTGACCTTAACAATGAACGCGAGATAAAGTACGATATAATGTTTCATGAAATCCCCAACGAGATTGAATAAACACTCCCCTTTGAATCGCTTCCAGTTGAGTCTGAATATCAACCAAATTCTTTGACCATGCAACCCCTGAGGTTGGACCTTGAGCCCCTTCTCGATCACCTTAAGTATGCATACTTAGGTGACAATGAAACGTTTCCCATCATAATTTCTGCAACTCTCTCTCTCTTGATCAAGAAACTTCCTTACTTTTAATCCTTTCAAAAAACAAGGAAGAAGTTGGATGGTCGATCACCGATATAAAAGGAATTAGTCCCGCTCTTGTTCAACATCACATTCATTTAATTGATGACGCAAAGCTTGTTCGTGACGCGCAACGAAGGCTTAACCCAAAAATAAAGGATGCGGTTCATGACAAAATTCTCAAACTTCTTAATAACTGAATCATATACCCAATCCTTAATAGTTCATGGGTTAGCCCAATTCATGTTGTACCAAATAAATCTAGACTTACTGTTGTTAAGAACGATTCAAAAGAACTTATTCCAACTCGAACTCAAACGGGTTGGCGTGTTTGCATTGACTATCGAAAATTAAATGCCGCAACACGTAAGGATCGCTTACCTCTTCCTTTTATCAACCAAATGCTCGAACGTTTAGCCGGCCGTGAATTCTATTGCTTTCTTGATGGTTATACCAGCTATAACCAAATTCCAATCGCTCCCGAAAATCAAGAGAAGACAACTTTCATGTGTCCCTTTAGCACTTTTGCGTATCAACGTATGCCTTTTGGCCTTTGCAACGCTCCTGCTACGTTTCAAAAATGCATGGTCGGCGTCTTTTCGGGATGATTGAACGTTTTCTTAAAGTGTTTATGGATGCTTTTTCTACCTTTGGAAATTCTTTTTATGAATGCTTGCATCATCTTGAGTTGGTTCTTAAATGATGCAAGGATAAACACTTAATGCTAAATTAGGAAAAATGACACTTTATGGTCACTCAAGGCATAGTCCTTGGATATGTCATTTCAAGTAAAGGCATTGAGGTAGATAAAGCGAAAATCGATGTCATTACAAATCTACCCATTCCCAAATTTTTTAAAGACATTCGCTCTTTCCTTGGACACACGGCTTTTATTGACGCTTTGTGAAAGACTTCAGTAAGATTGCTCGACCACTTACGAGTCTTCTTGGAAAAGACGTTCCATTTGACTTTAATTCTGATTGTGTTTCTTCTTTTGAACGTCTCAAAAATAAACTTGTTTCTACTCCTGTAATTTTCTCACCGAATTTGGATCTTCAATTTGAAATAATTTGTGACACTTCAAACTTAGTAGTTGGTGCTATCTTAGGACAACGCATCAACAAGATCCTTCATGTTATCTACTACGCTAGTATGACTCTTAATGATGCTCAACTTAATTACACAACCACTGAAAAAGAGCTTCTAGTGATAGTATACACACTTGAAAAGTCTAGACAATATCTGATAGGCTCACACATTACTGTTTACGTAGACCATTCCGCTTTGAGATATCTCTTCGCTAAAAAGGATGCTAAATCTCTCTTAATTCGTGGGATCCTTTTATTACAAGAATTCAATCTTACAATCAAGGACAAAAAAGGATCTGATATTGTCATAGCCGATCATTTGTCTCATCTTCCCAATGCACCATCGCCTTTACCAATCAATGAAAACTTTTCCGATGAACAACTTCTTTCTGTTTCTATCCATCCATGGTATGCCGACATAGTGAACTATTTAGTCACTAAAGAAACTCCTTCATTTTGGTCGAAACAAGATAAATATAAAAAAAATTCCCAAGTCAAGTATTTCTATTGGAATGATCCTTACTTGTTTAAATACTGTTCCGACCAAATCATTCGACAATGCATTCCAAATTGTGAAATCAAAAGCATTCTTTCGTTTTGCCATGACCAAGCGTGCGGTGGTCACTTCGGTCCGAAGAAAACCGCTGAAAAAGTACTTTAATGTGTCTTTTACTGGTCCACTCTTTTCAAAGACTCGTTCGAATTTTGCAAAACTTGCGATCGTTTCCAAATGCTTGGAAGAATTTCTCGATGAAATATGATGCCTCCAAACCCCATTCTTACAATAGAAATCGTCGATGTTTGGGGTATTGATTTTATTGGACCTTTTCCCGATTCTTTTGGAAATTTGTATATTCTTCTCGTTGTTGATTACCTCTTGAAATGGGTCGAAACCGTTCTGTGTAAAACCAATAACACAGAATTGTTCTGAAATTCCTTAAAGAAAACATCTTTTCGAGGTTCGGCACACCTCGCATAATAATCAGTGATAACGGAACCCATTTTTGCAATCATACTTTTGAAACTTTAATGAAGAAATACTCGATAACCCATAAGTTATCCACTCCATATCATCCTCAAACTTGTGGCCAAGTTGAATTTTCAAATCGTTGAATCAAACAAACCTTGGAGAAAACCGTAAGGAAAATCATAAAGATTGGTCTCAGAAATTGATCGACGTGCTTTGGACTTACTGTACTGCTTTTAAAACTAACCTTGGGATGTACCCATTTCGTTTAGTTTATGGGGAAGCGGGCCATTTACCAGTTGAAATCGAACACAAAGCATTGTGGGCAATTAAGAACTTAAACATTGATCTTGAAAAAGCTGGGGAAAACCGAAAAATACAACTCAACGAACTAGAAGAAATTAGGAATGACGCGTATGAAAACGAGAAAATTTACAAAGGAAGAACAAAAGTTTTTCATGACAAGTCAATCCTAAGAAAAATGTTTTCACCTAACCAAAAAGTTCTTTGATATGACTCTAGACTTCACTTATTCCCTAGGAAACTAAAATCGAGATGGACCGGACCATTTGTGGTACGAACTGTTTTTCCATATGGTGCCATAGAAATACAAAACCCCAGGGATGGATCGATTTTCAAAGTCAATGGTCATCGCTTGAAACTTTTCTTGGAATTGCCAAGTAATCAAGAGGAAGAGCTCATGATTCTTCATGAGCCATGCTATGTCTAGTAAGAAATGTTAATCCTCTTTTGTAAATATGTACATATTTTTCCCCGTTACACTCATTATATCATGCATTGACTATGGGGACATAGTCAAAATCAAGTGTGGGCGAAAGTCTCATCTTCATTTTGATTTTTCATTGTTTATTTTTTGCATTTTCTTTCCAAACCTCAAACAAAATTAAATATATATATATATATATTCATTTTAGCTTTTTGATTTATTTTTGAAGAAACATTATAGGATAAGTATGAATTTTGGTTATTAAATTGAAATTTTCGAAGATATATTTGTCTTAATAAAAATAAAAGTAAAGTTTGATTACAAGTAACGATGGTTGACCTAGTATATAGGAAGATTCATAGGTGATAATAATGAAGTATATCCTAATTGAAATCTTTGCTTAATAAGTGGTTGATTTGTAGTAAAGGCGATAACATTTCAAACCTTCTAAGTTAAGTGGTGCTAAGATAACGTTGCAAAAACTCTCTCTTAATAAAAAAAAGGAAAAAATTCTTGTTGTATGTATGTATATATATTATTAACACCTAGAGTCATGTGTTCTCACGCAAGTGTGTACACTCGCCATGCTCTATACCCTTCTCAAATAAGCCCAAAAGGCAGTGCATGATCGGTATATCTGGCCTCAGTTTATCTGAGTTAGTTGTATGTATATAAAAATTCTTTCATTAATAACGCCTACAATCGATAGGTGTAAACACTTGTGTGTACACTCGCCATGCTCTATATTCCCCTCACGCAAGCCAGAAAGGCAGTGCATGGGTCATATATCTGGCCTCAATTTTCAGAGTTAGACGTACGTAAATATTGTTAATATCAATAAAATTTTCAAATAAAGAGAGAGTAAGCAATTGAAATCCAAGCACTGTTTTCACTTATTTGATTTGACTCATTATTCAAAAGAAATGAAAATACCACTTTGAAAAACTTTGATAATCGACTAAGGATTCATTTCATAGTTGCACTATGTTATCAACCGAAACAACTAGCCAAACTAGAGTCTAATTGTGATGATAACTTAATTTTTGTTGGAAATTTTGACAAGTAAAAGGACTTAAGTTTCTTGATAATGGTCAGAACTTATTTTTAACTTACTCGTGTTAGTTTGAAATAAAAAATTTCATTTGTATATATTTTCAAAAACTTGCATCCATATCTTTGTAAATAAATCTTGCATTTAAGAATTTTTAATGTTGCATTTGGATTTTATGTGTAGTATCCGCTGAAAACCCTCATGAGACACCACTCGTCCTATTAGGGACTCCTAAAGGTTTAACGGCTTGTTGCATACGCTCAATGCAATCATCTTTCCTACGAAAACGGATTTATCTTAGTTTTTCTTTATTCGATGACGAATAAAAAGATAAGTGTGGGAGTATTTGATGTGCACGTAAATATGCATATATTTACATCCATATTCAATATACTTTTATTTAAATAAATGTCATAATTGGGTATTTTTACATGTAATAAAACCAAATTTCAAAAATGCTTTCAAGTCATCATTCATACATCTATTTGGGGGTAAAATGGTAATTTTGTGCATATATTAATTTTGAGAATATTCACTTGCACATTTTATTTTTATTTGTAGGAATTTGGATGGAAATATAAAGAAGTTCTCATGGAAATATGTGTGCATATGGATGGAAACAAAGAAATGAAAATGGGAATAATTCAAGTCATGCATCATGGAGGACCCCACCTACCCACTTACCTTGATATACAATTAGGAGCTAATGCACATGATATTGGAGATAAAAGTTACATGCAGATTTAATGGAGGATTAATTAGAAACTAATGATAAATTGGTGGCTACACTTCCTAAGGGGTATTTTGGGTAGTCCTCTAAATTATGGATTAGGGTTTTAGGCTTGTATAAATACCCCTCTTATGTATATGTAATGAAGTTTTTAGTTTTTACATAGAATGCAAGTTGTAGCCTCAAATTAAAAGAGAAATCAAAATGGCTTCCTAAGCCTCTTTCTTTTACTTACATTTTATTTCATGCTTTCATGTTCTTTTATGCTTATTTTCATTTATATGCTCTCTTTTCTTTCATGTTAGTAGTGTAGATTTATTTTATGCAAGTAGAATTCTCTTTTTATTTTAATTAGCTCTTACTTTGCTTGTTTTCTATGTTGAAATTTACAAGTGTTGAAATGATAACACAAATGAGTAGCTAAACCCCTTCAATTTAGGGGTAATGAAGCTCTCTAAATTATGTAAATTCAACATATCTTGTCATTTATGATCTCTTTTTAATGCTTTATGAAAAGTGAATGTTGATGTAATTTTATAAAAAGGAATTCGATAGCCTATGTTGTAATCACAAATGGGCTATGCTTAATCCACATAAACACAATTTACATCATCATTTACTTAAGTGATTTTGGTCATGAAATTAAAGGAGAAACAAAATTTGATGATCTATGTTACTAAAAAAATAGTAAATAGATCATACTTAAAATAGTTTTTGCTTTGATTTCTTGTTCATTTTCATTACATATAATAAGTGGTTTTATGTGTTGTATTATAGTTTGATGGTTTAAGTTATGTTAATTAATAACATAAGTAAACCATACTTATAATAAATACATTACTAATTCCACTTAAGATCAAAATAAAGAGATCATAGATTATTTTTTGTGTTGATTTATAAAAATATGAGAGTGGATTTGCCTCTAAATTGTTTCCTAATCTCATATTTTCATTCACTTGTTCTAGCTAGGTTTACCATTTTTAGCTAAACACAATCTCAAAATCTTGGTTTAATTTGATTGAATAGAATTTTAAATCAATACAATTCCTTGCGGATCGACCCGTAGTTTCAATGTACTAAAATTGTACGTCGTGTGCTTGTGGTTATTTTTAATTAAAAAAATTCATCTATTTTCTAATCCGATAGAAAGTTAGTCGATTAAACATTGTTCTGGACCCTTAGACTAGGATCTTTGTTCAGTAAGGAAGGTTGATTTTGCAATGGAGCTACAGGTACTATCACCCCTTGCAACTCAGTCGAAATCGAGAATCATATAGCATAAATGTCATTGCTTGAGCAGTAGAGGAGCCGACCTTAAGAGGAGTCGATGGCTCAGCGCCAACATTGAAGCGGGGTGAATGGCGAGTCATTCTAAACTGGAAAACTTGATGGTGAACAGGGTCAAGTATGTTATATTTCGAAATTCTAGTTTATCATAAACCAATGTGACCAACACTTAGAAAAAAACAAAAGTCAATGTGTGTTGATCTGGAGGATTCTGAACGTTGACCAGGGCAATTTGAAATGTCAATCTATATACTGTGTGTCATGTGTCCCATACACGACAAACAGACCATTCTATGTAGATAGCTTGCTCCTGCTAGAAAATCAGCTTTGCCACATGATGGAACCATGAATTGTATCTTACCCATTATAGTAGGATAAACGATAACATAACCACTGTTTGGAGCGATATGGATCTTTCTTTGTAGGAGCACCGGATTATGCAGTAAATTAAAGTGGGGTATGGTGAGATTATTTGAATGTCAAAGTGTATTCAATATGACCATTAATCAAAACCATCTCAGTTCTATTGAAGTATGCACATGAATTTCAAATGTCCAAAAGTACAAGGCTATTACAAAGGCATGTGAGACCTGAAGCAAGGTTAATGGAGACTTAAAGCTAACAATGGTTAAGTAGAGAACTATCGTGACTCGAGTGGTTGTAGTGTTAACTTCGAGTTGAACTTGGGATCACCTTAGCGAAGTTCACAATTTTGTAATAGCCAAGGCTGCAACGTAGTCCGATCAAAAATCTAAACCCAGGTTGTTCAACAGTCATATACGATCTCAGACTATGGCCAATGATGATGCCACGACCATGCAGCAGCTATGGAAACCCCACCTTTGGTTGTCGAATCTGGATTTGGATTAAAAGAGTTCGAGGTTGAAATCTTTGGGCAAGGCCGCGGTTGTCGAAATCGAGAGTTAGCGGTAGCAACTAGTAGGAGGCGGTAATGGCGGCTTTAGATGATCGACGATAGTGGTGATCGAAGGAACTGGGTCACATGATGTTGGTGCTAAGCTAAGAGCAAAGAATTTGAGATATGTGAGGATGAGGAAAAATAAAAGTGAAAGATTGAAGTAATAATTCGCTAAGTCGTATAACTTATATGGTTGTCATGACTTAGCAAATCATACTGGTACTAACAGGAAGAGGTCAGTACCAACATGACTTGATTGTCAATAAAAATAGGAGGAAAGCAAAGGAATTCTCACCTAGTCGAGGCATGGAACGATCTTCAGAGGGATGTGGATCTAGGTTATGGCATGGAAAGTGGTATCAATACTATTTGAAATAGTTGAATGGACGCTCTTAAATATAGACGACATTTCAAAGAAACTCGTGGACGACCAATAGACTTGAGAAAATGTTTATATACACTTGTCATGATCCAAAGCATACTTTATTTTCCACAGAAGTGTACTTTGAGGGGAAAGTGGTATCCAACTTTTAAACCAAGCAGCTTTTAGATGAATTTGGACGTTGGAACGAAGATGAAATAGTTCGAGGACTTAAAGGCAAGCTTGGAATGGCATCGGAAAAGACTTCAAGGAGTTTTGAATACAAAACTACTTGAAAAGTAGTCGGTACCTACATGAATTCATGTTAGTGCTAAGTTCTTTCGATGCACATTGGTAGTCTCGGGAACTTTGGACAGTGAACAGTTGGGTAAGTTAGTCTTTGTGGGGCCCATCTCCAATGGAGTAGGTGAATAACTCCTAAAAGCTATACGGAGAAGGACAAGTGCCAAATAGTCAGTTCATCTTGGTAATGACCAGAATTACTAGCGAAATGTGCTCATAGCTGGAAGATTTGAAGTATAAGATGAAGTAAAGGAGAAGCATATGGTTTGCTCTAAGCAAATCATTTCGGTGCCGATATGATTCATGTTGGTACTGACATGATTATGTTACTGTGGGGACTTCGTTTTCCCTCCTAATATTTTGGATTTGGAGTGTTACCAGGTCTTCAACGATCCGGCAACTCTGGTGGGCAATTCCTGTATAAATATCAAACTTAGAACAACCTTTAGAGGACTTTTGGCCATTCTCTTCTTCACTCTTGATCTCTACTTGGACATTGTCACCTAGGAGGCTATGCTTTGTTGTTCTAAATGAATTTTAATTGTAAAGCCATTGTATTTGTGACAAACAACTTTATAATAAGATTAAAGTGGACGCAGGCCATATAGTTTGCCGAACCACTATGAAAATCCATATTTTCTTACTGTTTTCTTGTTATTTTCTACTAAATCTACTCGTTTTCATCTACTTCGGGACATTTTTCCACTTTTTGACCTAACATCCACTATATTTTTATATTCCTCAAAAGCCTGAGGGAAATACAGAAACCTTTCAATTTCTATAATGAGTGTTGGGAACTACTTGCCTTAGGATTCTAATCTTGAGCTCTTAACAAATCGTAGACAAATGGTGATGGGTTAATCTTTGTCGGCTGTATCACATGAAATTTGTATCTTTAGTCCATGCCCTAATCTCGACCTTGACCTTGAATTTTCTCAAAAAATCGAGAGATATTATTCACTATCACCTATCATTTCTCGACGACCTAAGTATAATGCATGCACCTTGAGTTTACTCAACAAATAAAAGCTTGTATCTTACCTCATCTCCACAATATATTATAGTACTACGCATAATATCTCAAGCTTGATTTTTCTGAACAACTTGTGTGTATGCAAGTAATCTATTAATATATAGAGGATAGAGAGCAACTCATATTAAATATTCATAACCTTTGATATATTCTATGTGAAATTGATTTAAGGAATAATGCACTTCTTAAAGAATTCCCTCATGATTCAAGCATTCGACACGTCTAAAATCACGGTATACATACCATACATATGTTTATATTCCAAAAAAAAATTTAGATTTATTTTAGTTCCACTTATATTTTAACTGTACATATTATTATTATTACTTAGCCTTTTGACCAGGAAGTATTGAGATAGACTGGATAACTGAACTTGGAATTATCTAGGCAGGAAGTTCGAAGAGATAGCCTAAGTGTCCAAAAACCAAGTGCAAGCAAAGCCACGGGACAAAACACAAACCAACATAAGAGAAAAGAACCAAAATCCACCTAAGTCGTGGATCGATACCGATCCAACATTATGGATAGGCACCGATCCAAGAATCTTCAACAAAACATGCCCCCACTCCTACTACATACCCACGATGATGCTAGAAGCCTATTTTAAGTTTTGTTTTTTTGATTTCATGCAATTCCCTATCGATCTCCACGAGCACATGAATGGAAACTCTACTTCTCCATAGATCCTTCATTTAAGCTCAAAAACAAGCTAGTAATCATGCAAACCACTGTGGAATAACGAAGCTAACAACAAATCGAGCTAAGACAAGAATATCAAAACCACCCATATGGATGAATTATGGATCAGTACCGATCCAAGAGGTTGGATTGGTACTGATCCATGATTGTTGCTGAATTGTCCACCTATTTTCTTGATGAATTAGTCTATGGCGTGGAAAATGAGGTGGAGATCATTAAGGTGAGATTTTAGGCTTCCTAAGTCTATAAATAGAGGGGTAGGGCTCATTTCTAAGGATCTTTTGGCTTTTGCTTTCCCTTATTCTAATCACTTATAATCACTGTCAGATTTATACTGATCCATAAGAACTTCCGCTTGTAATCAACAAGATAATCAATAAGATCGCCAAGTGGACGTGGGCCAAGCTTAGCCGAAGCACTATAAGTTGCTTTATGTTCTTTTCTACTCGTTTTCATTTAAATTTCTTCACTTTTTATGCTATACATAACCTTTCAGGTGTTTGTGCCATTTTTGGTTCAAACATTTTGGTGCTTTCATTGAGAGTTGAACTTAGGCTACATGGATCCATCATCTACTATTAGATTTTTTAATTCCAAGAGATAGATCCAATTTCCAACCTTAAAGTTCTACTATTCATATTTTTAGTAATCTAAAAGAAGTTATTCTCCATGGCCCCATCAAGGAGAGAACGTGTTACAACTTCCAGAGCCACTAATGATGCTGAGAACCAAGACACTAACCGTGTGGATGGAGCTGCCCAACAAGAACAACCAGAGATCTAGATTCCAGCTGATGTCATGACCAGAGTGGAAATGGATCGGATAAAAAAGCAGATAGAGGATAGATTCTAGGAGACTCACAATGAGATGACCAGTAGATGCAGCAGAGCTTGAGGCTGTTGAATGAACTAATTACACAGAACAGTCGAAGGAGGAGATGGAGGGATTCAAGTTCAGAATCTGAAAGTTCCCCATTGCCCGACCAAAGACAGAGGGTTAAAAAGTAGAAGATGACTCAAAAACACTATTGGGGAATCATATCAGGGAAGAAGACAAACCCATGGCTTGGGTTTGTGGATCGGTACCAATCCAACTGTTGGTGGGCCTATAGCTCGCCCTCTAGATGGCGGCATGGTCTTTACTTCTGACCATGCAACAAATGATTGGAATGCTGAATATCGAGCTGCTTCTACCGGTACAACTCACAGAAATCAAACAGGGGGACTGCTAGACGAATGGATTTCCCAGAGTATAGAGAGCCTAGGTATTCAGAGCCTAGTCGAGAGCGTTTGTCGGGCCAAGCACTCAGGGCAGATCTTGATTACCGACGTTTTGTCGAACCTGTAAACCAAGAGTATTTGGAAGATATGGTCAAGGGACTTGTAAAAGAAAATCATTCAGAAGCAATGATGAATGAGGTACTTCTCCGAGTCGGAATTCGTTTACCGAGGGCATTCTATGCGTGAAGTATCCACAGAGGTTTTTAATGCCAACGATGCCACTATATAGTGGAAAGACAAATCCAAGGAAAACAATTAATGAAGTACGAATGGCATATGCACTCCACTAGAGCATCTGATGCAGTGAGATATCATTGCTTTCCAAATTTTCCTAGAGGGAATAGCGACAATGTGTTTCACTCGGCTCCTACCAAGATCCATATCGTCTTTCATTGAGTTGCCATGAAATTTTTGGAGCAATTCTGTTTACATACTACACATCCAAAAGATGTGCTGTCATTATCAAACCTCTTCCAAGGAGCAGGAGAGTTCTAATGG
The DNA here is from genome assembly GCA_030737815.1 of Allium fistulosum. Taxonomy (NCBI): domain Eukaryota; kingdom Viridiplantae; phylum Streptophyta; class Magnoliopsida; order Asparagales; family Amaryllidaceae; genus Allium; species Allium fistulosum. The sequence goes on from CM060906.1 coordinate 73,444,710, forward strand.
ATTTTTTGAACTGGTTCCATACAACTATGATGGAAGTAACAAATCCAGATGATGATATAGTGTTGATGGAATTGATTAGGGGGATTCATCCCGAGATCGACTTTGGGAAATGGTTGGAAATGAAACCCACGTCGATAATGGATATTTTCTACATGAAGGCTAACCAATTCCTGCATTTGTAGGAGGCACACAATCAGCCCCGAAGAGGTAAGGATGGGAATTTAGTTGAAGTGATATAGAGCAACATTTCTTTAAAACAGTCCAGGGGAAGTTCTGGGAATATGGATGTAAACGTTGGCACTAAGAACGGTGATCAGAAGCAAAAATGACAGCGGGGCTAGAAAGCGAAAGTTTAACAATAGGAATCACCCCAGGATTCCTAAGTATGATAATTATACTAAGTGTAATAACTCAATCAAGAATATTTATCTGGAAACTCAAGGTACTGAGCAATATAGGAAGCCGGATTTGAGGGAATAGATTGAGAAGGAGAAGAGATCCAATAAGTTCCGTGGGTTTCACGAGGCCCGTAGTCATAATACCAATGAATGTAGGCACTTGCGCAATATGATTGGGTAGCTGATTCGAAAGAAGAAGTTGCAGCAATTTTTGAAAGCCCTGAAGGATGGCGGGCACAGATATTCCAACCCCTATGGGTCGACATCACAATGGGGGCAAGCCAGGCCTAGTGGTGAGGAGCCTAAGTAGCTTGAAAAACATTTGGTAATCAACAAAACATCGGTGGACCCCATCCAACTGATAAGAGTTTGAATGAGATGGACACGTATGCTGGTGCTTTGAAGCTTATCAAGAATGAGAGCTGTTTGGCAGTTGAGGGTGGAACTCCGGCAAAATAGATCAGATCCATGACAGATGACATTGTTTTCCATAACAGAGATGTTGATGGGGTGGAAGCCCCAACGATTGACCTGTTGGTTATAACGACCGATTGACCCTACTATTGTACAAAAGGCACTGGCTGATTGTGGTAATTCAGTCAACATTCTATTCAAAAAAGCCTAAAACCAGAAGCTTCTGGTGGGCAAGGACTTGGAATTGTGTAAATCTCGGATTCGGGTATTTAAAGGGATAGCTATGAAGGCCGTCGGATATGTGGAACTACTAGTGGTACTTAGAGAGGGCGACCATAGGCAAGTGTGTGTCGTGCCTTTTGTGGTGTTGGAGATTTACTCCGCTTACAATGCATTTTTGGGTCGACTGACCCTGGCTGAATTCAAAGTGGCTATAGCTCCCTGGTGTTTGATGCTTAAATTTACTATAAAGAACTGTGTGGGAGTAGTGTGTGGAGATCAAGCGCTTGGCTATGAGTTTTATGTCGCCGAGCTAAGGGAGGCGAGGCGAAGAAAGGAAAAGGTGTAGAGGGGACCCTCTGCATCAAGGATTTGGGCGCATAGCAACTAATGCCAAAGCCGTATCTTGGGTAACATAGTCGGTTACATAAGGATATGGATCTGTGAAAAGAGCCACTGGATGGAAGAGCAGCTCCCACCAAATTAAAGATCAATGTTCTAATCAGCCAGGACAATCCAACACGGGTCCTGAAGGTCGGTTCATAACTCGGCGTAAGAATGATGAAGGAGTTGGTTAGTTTTTTCCGGGAGAGCCTGGATGTATTCGCCTGGTCGCACTCTAATATGTGTGGAATCATGCCGGAGATAGCGAGCAATGCACTAAATATAAATCCCAAATGCATTCCTATGAAACCGAAGTGCTGCAGCCTGGGCACGGAGAGATCCATTGCACTTAAGGAAGAGGTGGATAAGCCGACGAACAATGGCTTCATCCACAATGCCTAATACCCAGAATGGGTGTCTAATCCTATCTTCGTGAAAAGTCAAATGGGAAGTGGAGGAATTGCATCGACTATTCCGATCTGAATAAGGCATACTTGAAGGACAACTTCCCGCTTCTAAGGATTGATGAGTTGGTGGATTCGACCACCGACAACGAATTGCTTTCATTCATGGACTAGATACAATCATATTCCAATACATGTCCCAGACCAAGACCATACCGGCTTTATTACCGACTTGGGACCGTATTGCTATCTGGTCATGCCTTTTGGATTAAAGAAAGCTGGAGCAACTTACCAGAGACTGGTAAACTGGATATTCAAAGATCAGGTTGGATGCTCGATGGAAGTCTTTGTGGACGACATGCTTGTGAAATCACGATGTTCGGGAAACCACATTGGCAATCTGGCAGAAATGTTTGGCTTTTTTCGAAAATACGGGATGAAGCTCAACCCTTTGAAATACTCTTTTGGCATTGCATCGAGGAAATTCATGGGTTTCATTGTGAACTCCCGTAGGATTGAAGCCAATCAGGAAAAGATAAAGGCGTTAAGGGACATGGAGGCACCAAAGACAGTTAAGGAGGTCCAGAGCTTGAAAGGGAAATCGCCACTCTGAGTCGATTCATTTCAGAGCCACTGACAAATTCATCTGATTCTTTGATGTAATTAAGAAGGGAAAAAGTCCAAAGGGAAAACGAAACCTTGCTTGGACGTAGAAGTCTGTAACAAGCTCTGGTGGATCACATGGAGAGACCCCCCATCCTCTAAAAGCCAGTGGATGATGGGGACTTGTTATATATCTTATAGTGCGGTGCATGCTTTAAGCGCCACACTCATATGTGAGGAAGCTTGCATCCAACGATCGATCTATTATGAAAGAAATTACCAAAAGCTGGAAAATCTTGCATACTACATGTTGATTACTTCTAGGAAGCTCCACCTTTACTTTCAGGCTCATCCGATCAAAATTATTACCGACCAGCCTTTATGACAAGTCTTGCAACAACCTGAGACTTCTAAAAGGCTGTTGAAATGGAACGTTGAATTAAGCCAATATGATATAACTCATCACCCTTGGAGGGCTATCCAGGGTCAAGCATTGGAGAATTTTATAGCTCAGTTCACTATGCATGATGATATTCCAAGGAGTAGTGGTGAGAAAACACTAGATGAAAGATATACATGGATGGTTCATCTAATGAACGATGTTCTGGTGCCGGAGTTGTACATGTCACTCCTGAGGAACATCCAATATGTTATGCCCTGAAATTCGACTTTTTCGTGACAAAAAATGAAGCAGAATACGAAGCTTTGGTTGTAGGACTCAAGATTGCCAAGGAACTGAGGATAAAAACTTTACATATTTTCTATGATTACCAGCTAGTGTTGTGTCAAGTGTAGAAAGAGTTTCAGGCAAAAAGAGCAAGGCTAGCCCCTTATATAAACCGAGTCCTTGAGCTACTTAGTGACATTGAATATTATATGATAACACATATTCCCAAAAAGGAAAATGGGAAGGCCGACTCACTAGCTAAGCTGGCCAGTTTCGGAGATGCACAGCTCATTGGCTTGGTTCAATGGAAATATAATTAGCTCCGAGCATCAACCAGATGGATGTCAAAGGATCTTAGTGGCTGAACTTGAAAGGGAGTCATGGAAGACTTTGATAAAAGATTACTTGTAGAGAGGAATGAATGAGCGATGGAAACTCCTCCAAGCTTTGAGATATAACATACAAGGAGTACTTTATAGGAAGGGTTTCTCTATCCCTATGATTTGGTGTGTTACTCACGATGAGGACAAACAAGTCTGGAGAGAAGTATATGAAGGGGCTTATGGTGACCACACTAGGGAGCAAACCTTGGCAAAGAAGATTCTCCGTTATGGGTACTTCCGGTCAACTATCAACTAAGACATGGCTGATAACACCAGAAAGTGTGACAAATGCTAGAGGTTTGCTAAGATATTGAGAGCACCATCGACGAGGATTACTCAAACAGTCAATCCTTAGTCGTTTGCATTTTGGGGAATTGATATTATCAGTATGTTGTTGATATATAAAGGTAGTTTGAAATACACCATCGTCACGGTCGATTACTTTACCATATGTGCTGAGGCGGAGCCATTAGCTACAGTTACCATGAATAAAGCGATCGAATTTGTATTTTGGAATATTATCTATCGTTTTGAGTTTCACATGCGATCGTTACCAATAATGAAACCCAATTCGACAGCACCAAGTTTAAGGATTTCTGCCGCGGACATTGTATAGAGAAGATATTTGTTGCGGTGGCACACCTTCAGGCGAATGGATAGGTTGAAGCTATAAAAAAAATTATCAAGTCCATTCTTAAGAAGCAATTGGAAAAGGCTAAAGGAAATTAGTGGGTCAATGAACTTCCATTGGTTCTTTAGGCTTATCGAACACCTATAAGTTAGCGGCCATTCACCATCCACCCTAGCCTACGGTTTGTAGGCTATGATTTCGGTTGACCAGGAAGTACCTTCTCATTGGGTAATTCATTATAATCGACAGATGAATGAGAAACTCCTACTGGAGTCTCTTGATATGGTTGATGAGAAGTGGGACAAAGCTGACTTGAGAGTAGTTGCACACCTAAACTGAGTCACCCGATATCACAGTGCCAGGGTCAGGAATTAGAAATTTGAGATTGGTGACCTGGTTCTCAAACGAATCTTCCTAGGCCTTGGAAACTTAGGTCCGACCTAGGAAGGTCCGTATGTGATAGAGAAAAAGCTTGGCGATGACACTTTCAGGCTTGCAACGGTTAATGGGATCTCACTCTCGAGGGCGTAAAATAGCGAGCATTTACGATGCTATTTCACTTAGAAAAAATTTGTACACAATTTAATGAAGCCATATAATAAGATAGAATCAGTCATTTCCAGTTTTCAATAAATGGCTTTCTGGATCTGTCTTTACATTGCTTAAGTGTTGTGAAATATGATCGACTCAAATAAATCTACATGTGCGCAATATAGGCGTGCATGTACCCGAAGATAGGGGCCAACCAAACTATCACAGTTCATGATCGGACCCTTGAAGTTCAATCACTCTCGGTGTCCGAAGATCGATGCCAACTAACTCTTGCTCCTGAAGTGGAGGTAGGTGTATAAACTTGAAATGGACATGACTAAACTATCCATCCACTAACTCTTGCCTTTGACATAGGGGCATGAATATAAACCCAGAAAGGACGCGACTGGACCGTCAATCCGTAAGCTCTGGCCTGGAGTTTAGCTAAGCGTCAATGTTTTGTCCATAGGATGGAAAGACCGAAGATCATTGCCCGGAGTTAGGCGAGATCTCATCCGAACCTCAATCGATGCCCGAGGACAAGCACGATCATGTCTAAAATTCCTCAAAAAGAATGCTTAAATCACCTTTTCATGTGGTTGAATTCCGACTGGATTCCAGCATCCATTATGATTATATGTAAATGCCAGAGACTGGTATTCCAATGATTGTTTTACATTCACGAGAATGAAAAAAGGCCGATAAATCACAAAACGGGCTAATGACTTGATTCGTTAATAACTAAGGAAAGGAATGGATCGTAAGTACATTGAATGGAAAGCACACTTCTTTGATACTAAAAAAATTCAAATGAAGATTGAACAAAAAGTCTTCATTATTAACAATCAAAATAAGACTTGGAAGAAAACATACAAGTGTTATTGATATTAAAACTAAAGAAGCTAAAGCGAAGGCCCACTCCGCACTAATATCGGTTGAGAAAACAAAAGCGAACAATTAAAAAGGACCTAAGAGCTGTTATACAACCAAAAAATGCAAAGAAGATGGATGATCACTCTTTGATCCTATTCTTTCTCTATTTCCGCTCCTTCTTCTTTACATAAGATGGCGCACTGGATCCTTCCGATTGCTTCCTTATCTTTCCCTCGCTTCCTTAGCCTTTGGATGGAGTGCTTTGCAATGATCCAGAAGGCATGCTCTGAGTGCTCCAGGGCGGAGGAATGGTGATGGGAGAAAAAAATAGTCTAACCGAGCAGACTATGGACAATGTAGGAAGAAAAGTTTCTATCTTCTTTAGCTTGACCAATTTTGCTAGGACAAGTTTTTGCTCAAGCGCTCTCATGGTAGGGCCCCGTAGGGGCTCGGAGGGCCTAGTAATAACGTTGTTGTCAGTTTGCACTCCCTAAAGCTCACCAGCCCCTTCATCCTACAAAGTATTTTTCATTCACACGCCAAGCCCAGAAGTCTCAACAATCCGGATACTCGGCACCGTTGTTGAAGTGGTTATGGTCACTTATTCCATTATGGGTATCTCTTGTCCTGACTGGAGACCTTTGTTGGGAAGCAGGACGACCTGGGGCTGACCTGAAACTTGAGAGATATAAAAAGAGAGATTGGCGATGTCAATCGACGACATATGGAATCTCTAAAATATAGGCGAGGTCAACGAGATACCTCCTTCGGTTTGGGATTCAGTGTGAGCCGGAGTGCCGCCGAAATTCCCTTCCAAGATGGGGGAAAGGATGGTGGACTTTAGCATTTGAAGTTAATATGGATTGTACCCTGGAACCAAAGATGGATCTTGTGTATTTTTGGGTTCAAAGGTGTCCACGATAGTGGCATCTTTGGGCGATGATCTGTAGCCTTTACCTAAGTCTTTTTGCACTGTATCGACTAGCTCCAGATGGAGAATAAGCTGGCCCTCTTTTAGCACCTTGGTGGCTCATCTCCTACTAAGATCTCCTTCTCAAGTTGTGCTAGATTCACCTCACCACCTTTCAAGAATTCCCTTTCTTCCTCGATGACTTGTTCCCAAGCAAGGGCAAGAACTCTAAGGTAATCACGGTCGAACCTTTCTATGTTGCGGAATTTGAGTACCTTGGCATTATACATGTTGTGCATTGGTTTGAACTTCTCCATCGTCCTCTTTTCTGCGGCTTCAATCTTTTTCTTGTCAAGTGCATCCATGCTTTTGGCACGTTCAACTGCCTTGTCTTTTTTATCGTAAGGAGCAAGCAGCTCTTAACAATAGTCCTGAGCTTGTTGGAAAGCATCATTCTTCTCTTTTGTCTTGCGCTCGATTTTGGCCGACAACTCAATCACCTTCTTGTTTAAGGCATCTCTTTCCAGCACTAAGTTGGGATTCTGATGATGTGCAGTTTCAATCTCGTCATGATGCTTGTTTCTCTCATTTTCAAGTGCCTTGATGGCATCCTCAGCTTTTTTCTCGGCTTGATCTTGAGATTTCTTTATGTTCTCAACCTCAACATCGAGATAAACAATGATTCATTTGTCCGGCGACTATAGTAGATTTGAATTATCAATCTCGAGTTTCATTTCCCTTGAAACATTAGAGACTTTCTCAACTACCCATGCCTATTTGCTATATTAATTATAAGCATCATTTACATAAGCAACGTCTGTATCTTCGATCTTAGGCAGAATTCTCTTAAGGTTAGGCATGAACATGAGTCCATCAAAGCAAACATCTGAAAATTGTTCCCTCAGTTTGGCCATTCGAGCATCGGCAGCACGTTGTTGCTCCATAGTGATGACCAGGGCTTCAACTGTTTGTTTGCGGGCTCTATGATGGGAAGTATTATAATTTATTTTATGGTGCATGTTGTTGGAGGATCGACGGGAGTGAGAGGGTGCCAAATGTTGCACGGTAATGGAAGCTGGAAGAGGTGCAAGAGAAACATCGCTTGGTGGCAAGTCATCACAGCGATCAAAATGCCTATCTGAGCCTCTCGGTAGAGATGACCTAGACCAGGAATGACATTTGGAAGTAAAGTCACGTGACATATAATCTCTATCATAATTCTGCTTGTCGCGACTGCCTCTATCATGACTAGACCGATAATCGGATTTAGAATCTCGACCCCTGCCTTAATGGTATGTGCTTGGACGATGCCTATGTGGTCGAGATATGTTTTCCTTGAAGGACTGATATATATACTTCTTCCACTCCATAGATCCTATAAAAAAACAGGAACAAGTTAGATTCGATGAGTAAGAGCATGAGTTAAGTGTAATGTAGTGTCGTGAAGTGCATGCGTGCATGAGTGTCCTAGCGTCCCCCCGACAGACCATGTTTTGGAGCTTTTCTCAAAGGAGTGATCTCCCCTATGTTGATGGAAGGAATGTCATCGTTAAAGTGGATGAGGGAGTCATGACCCTCGACGCTCATGTCATCAATGCCAAAGGAGTTGAATACGGTAGGAATGGACCCCAACTTATGTATCTATGGAAGGAAGAGAAGGAGTTTTCTCAACAGTCGTAACTGGTGGAGGCTTTGAAGAAGTCCGTACCTAAGAAATTTTCACGAATAATCTCTTCTTTGAAGAAGACTGTTGTCATCTATGGGTTGTTCAGTCAAAGACTCATTGCCCACATTAGTATCGCCATGGCCAACTTTATCATTTCCACCTACATTTTTGCCTTCCTTGGCGTGTTCTTCCCCTTCATCAACATTTTCTTCAACTTCTGCCCTTCAACTTGGGACTAGGGGCGTGTTAGGATTAACATCGCCTCCCCCAGGCGTGATATTATTATCATCATCCTCATCGTCGTCAAAATCCATTTGGACTAGACCAATGCTAAGCCCCCTTCTAGTAGATTATCAACTAGGAGATTCTCATCGGAGAGAAGTACTCCAATGTCTCTACCCCCCCCCCCCCCGAAAGTGTCATGAGAACTCTGATGACATCCACAAGAGCCGCACCGCTAGATCTCGCCAGAACATCTAAATGATGAAAAGAATATGTGTTAAGCTTAATAATAAAAAAGGAGAATTCATGGCAAACGAATGGGGTAGAACTTACACCCAGATATCCATCTTCGTGAAAACTTGGGTAGACAACATACGTAGAACCATTCACTCTTGAAATAGCTAAGTTTGTTCCATGTACTAGTGATGACTCTGTAGCCCTTTTCAGCTCCAAGTAAGTTAAAAAGGACTTCCTTTTTAGCTATTAAAATTGTATATATACTGGATCTCTTCGTCACTGGGTACTCGGTGCAAATGTTGAATAAAGATAATGTACGTACTAAGAAGGAAGGCGTAGCTATTTGGGTGTAACTGCGTCGGAGTTAATCTCATGAAGCTTAGAACTTGACGAATGAATGGGGTTAATGGTGAAACATATCCCGCCAGACACATGTATCTATTACAAGTAGCATAACCCTCCAGGGGATCATGAGCCCTCTAGTGATGGGAAGGGACTAGTATGTCTTGAAATGGAATTCTGTGCTTATCACAGCTTCTACAAAGTGATCCTTCTTCTATTTTTAAAGCAACGGAATTAATGGGATTGTCTAAAAGAACAACATCTTCGAGAGCATCAAGAGCAAGTATAACTTCAACCCTTCTGCTGACTCTAGTGGATTTTTTTAAACTAGTTCTGCGACTTGTGGATTTTCTTGTTGATGTGAAGGATGTACTGGATTATGTCACGCAGGAATTATAGTTGAACTTGACTTAGCATTGGATTCAATTTATGTGAAAGCAAATGGACCTACGACTTGAGTGGCGAGACGCTCAAAATGTCTTAGATACATTTCTGTAAAAAAACTCAATAGATAATCAATATCAGATTAATTATAAACTATACCCCCATGCTAAAGTGAAACCTAGTGCGGTGTCATGTAGTGTCATACGGTTCAGATTTTCAATATTGTAAAATAGTTCATTATGACATCTGGATATCGCCCAGAGTGACCATCATTATTAACCGTCTAATCAAACTTCACGTCAATAGCTATGCATTGGATATGCTTCGAAACTCAAGAGTAAACGTTTGTCAAATGGGTGTGATTTTTGAAATAGCCCAAATGTAAGTGAGTTTGAAAACTAAAAGTACACCCAAGTGTCGGATTTATACCGATCCAATACTTGGGTAGACTTTTTCTTCCCTACTCCCAAACGCCACCTCTTTGCCTTGATTCCAAGGCATGGCTATCAACGTAGGTCCCATCAACGCCTAAATCCAACTCCATTCGTGAATGCTTCTAGGCCATCACCTACCTAGTTCAGAGTTTGGCCTTGGATTGGGTTTGTTTGCAAGTCAAAGGTGAGGGTTTGAGTCGACGACACGAGTTCAACTACAGTGGGGCAAGGCAAAGGGCGTAAGGGTCAAACAAATGACAAGCATCGGCAAACCTAAGATCGAAAGGAGGTAGAGTTTGATTGGGAAGGCCAAGTTTTTTAATGGTGGTACTTAAGCTTAAATCGGTAACTCAAAAGAAAATAAAAGTGAGGATAGGGAAGGAAATGGATTAGTTTTTATGACCCTAACCCTATTCTCAAGGCAACAAAAACATGGACTTCTTAAAAGTCCTAGATCGGTACTAATCCAAGGACTTGGATCGGTACTGATCCAAAGTTAAAAAAATACAAAACTATGATGATGATAATCCTTGTATATGCTGTAAACGCATATAAAAAATTATTCAAGAATGTGCACATGTATACATGAGCATGTACAAATTTAATCCTGATGACTAGAGTCAATTGAAATCAGATTCAAACCTGGAAAATCCATGAGAAGAACTAGTTCGAAACTACTGAGTTCAGAATGGCAGATCGTGAAAACATTCAAGATTTATAGTTTCAGATGCTGGCAAAGCGCCACAGTGAATAACTATGAATGTAACTCTTCCCAGAAATGATTCGCAGGAAGGATAATGACCTTTTGAAACGCAGAGTGAAGTCCTTCACAGCAATCCCAGCTTGTCTTGATTCAAAGCACATCATGTTTGAAATAAGATCTACTTTAGCGAGCAAGTGTTATCCAGCATTTTGACCAGCAGAATTTGGATAGACTGGACAAATCAAACTTGGAATTATCAAGGCATGAAGCTCGAAGAGATAGCGTAAGAGTCTAGAAACCAAGTATAAACAAAGCCACACAACAAAACACAAACCAACATAAGAGAAAAGGAACCAAAATCCACCTAATTCGTGGAATGGTACCGATCCAACATTACGGATCGGTATCGATCCAAGAATCTTTACCAAAACATGCCCTGTAACGACCCGCCATTTTGGACCATTCGCATCCATTATAAGTGTATAGGTAGACACTCATGCCAAAATTGAATTGCTCAAAATACCGCGTTGTTAATTTAAATTGGCAAAACTGAACATATACAGTAAATAAATAATCACATATCACAGACACAGAGTAATAAGTGCAGTGGAAATAAAAGAGATAGTAGTTCATGAAGCTACTATATAAATGTATAAGATACATCATAGTTTACAACAGAAGAGTAATACGATACATCAGATACAAATCAGAATACATCACTGGAATCATCGAATACTGAAAGCAGAATAGATGGCTGGATCTTCAAGCAAAGCTCCAACTTCAAAGGTGAGTCTCGAATACTAGTACACTCAGTCTGACCCGAGCGTAAAGCAAAAACACAAGACACTCGAGTCAGGATTAACATTCTTATATTAATAAATCCAACTCAAGTGAAATAGCAATTGAAATACAAGTAACTCAAAGGATGTTTGGAATAACCATCCTTTAAGGATCCGTTAAACTATCTACTAGGTAGTAGTGTACGATAAGTAGATAATGTCATCAGTAATATAAAGATATCAAAATAGTGTTAAGTCATGGCCCATTCCACCCTTAACACATTTTTATTCCCAAAAGCATATACAAGACCGTAGTTTCCCCAAAACCGGAAGTCACCAGAGGGCAATCCATATACTAAAGGTACAAATCAAAATCGTAGTGGTCGCGTATAAATGGAATACAAGTATGACAAGGCACATGAGGCAATACCCAAGGTAGTGATACTACCGTTTGCCTGATCCGGACTGGTGAGAACGCAATGCCGTAGCGCCCGCAACACCGTGAAACAACACTCCCAAAATCAAGGGTGCACTAATCGACAACAAGTAATGAGTAGTTCGAAGAAGTGTGTTCACTTGAGGTAGCAAATCCTCCGTTGGCCCGGCACGGCTCCTGTTTTAGTCATTTCCAATTTGACACAAGTGTCAAGGCTATCCATTATCGTTCTCTTTCTTCAGTCATCACGTACATCATTCCAACCACTTCATTCTGGATCAACACTCCGCGAATGTAAGTTATCAAAGTGGTTTTCGGTATCGACAGAGAGTATGTCCATATCCGATCCCGGTCTCTTTAATAACTTCCGTAATTATTACACCGATTGGTCGTTTAATATATTTCAAAACCAAATCAATTTCAATTTAATTAGAATTCGTAAACCAACATTTCATTTGTCTTTCAAAAACCAATTTCCAAAATTTACGTTTCAAAACTTCAATTTACCATTTCAAAATCTTATAATTCAATTTCAATATCTATTTAAAACCATTCAAATATTGATTCAAGTTCGTATATAAGTTTCATTCCGAAATCATTTAAACAAATTTTATTTAACATTCAAATCAATTTAAACTCATTTATCGATTCCATTCAATATTTGTTAAGTTACTTTATCATTCAAAACAATTTCTATTAAATTTCCAATTCATTAAATCAATTCTTAAGTTCAACTTCATTAAATCAAAACTTACAATTTTGAATTAAACTAAATTCGTCAAATCAATTCTTTCAATTACAAGTCTTACATTAATTCCAAAAATATCACATTTTCATTTCTTGTTAAAGAAATTCCATTTCACTTATTTACTTACTTAAATAATTTTCCAAAAACTTAATTAATAAAGAAACTCAATTTCAGTTATTACGAAGTAAAATTCAAAAATTCAATTTAATTTAATCATTAAATAATTCAATATTAATTAATTATTAAATAATTCAAAACTTAATTATTAAATAATTTCAAAGTTTAATTATAAAAAAATTTCAAAGTTTAATAATTTCAACATAATTATCATTTCAAACTTAATTATTAAATCATTTCAAAGTTTAATAATTTCACACTTAATTCAATCATTTCTCAAATTAAACAACATTCTTTCATCAATTACATTGTTAATATTTTGTTTCAGATTATTAAATATTAACATTTTCCTTTCAATAAAATTCAAATTTCAACTTCATTTCAAAACCATATTTTTATTCAAATAAAATCTTCGTTTTATTTTTAAATTAAATTATTGACCAATCGGGTTTTATTTAATTTTCTATCCTAGGTCAAAGTTCAATTTGGGTATTTATCATTTCAACCCGATTCCAATTCAATTCAAAAATCAAAGGATAACAAAGGGAACTTGTAGTGTGATAACTGGGATGGTGTCAAAGTAAATAAACAAGCAATAACAACAATCAATATCAATCAAATGATCAATTCAAATAATCCCGAAATAACCGTATTAATTCGCATTGTTATTTGTACGAATTAATTTAATTATTTCTAGAATCTACACTATCATTTCATGTAGATTAAAGATTATTACATTACGGTTTCACTTGTCATTCAATTTTAATTTTTACACTACAACAATTAATCCAATATACGTTCAATGGTTCAAAGTGTAATTATCACTATTTTACATGTCAATTAATTTAACAAATAAAAGGGGTCATATTCAACTAATCAAATTCAACATATATGTCAATTCAAATTTTAAATTATCCTACGTCAAATTTACTTGCATAATATTTATCACTTTATACATTATAATTTTAACGTCTAATTGTAAACATCAAACAATCAATTATTTAACAACAAAACTGGATTATCATTGCATATATAACAGATAATGGTGTCAGATGTCATAGGTGAACTGATACAGGTAATAACAGTGTAAATATCTAACAGCAGCATATTTCAGTTGTCGTTTCAATTGAAATCAAATTTAATAAATAAAAGAACGTTAATCGTGAGTGAGTGCTCACCTTTCGAGGCTAGAGAGAATAGAAGATGACACAGATACGCATACAGATACGGACACTGAATTTGAGTCACGAATCCAAGCACGAATTCGATGGTCAAAGCTGATATCAAGGAATAGATGAAATCAAATCATAATTTGATTGGTGAAGATAAATGGGTATAAGTGAACTTTATATAACTATATATGTAACTATTTATATGTATATAAATCATATTCTAAATTCTAACCCATATTAAATTAAATATATATATATGGCTTTTAAAATCATAGTTTTTAAATTTAAAATAATGTATAAAATAAAACATATATTCGAGATATATATATTGAAACAAATACATATGTGTTTTAAATCAATCTTAAATTTTTAAACGTATGTATTGAATTTAAGGCATATCTATATTAAAATCAAAATGTTTATAGGTATATACAAAAATTATTATTATATCCAAACCCATATATTTAGAATACATACCTAATATATATTTTAAACTCCATACCTCTTATAAAATCAAAGTGACTTACTTTAAAATCAACGTACAATTCTTATGCACCCAGGTAGTATAGTTTATAACTAGCTATATATGTAACCGCATAAACGTTACACTTAACATATTACATAGATGAAAAATGCAGACCGTATATATGTAAAAGTGTAAACAATGTATGCAAGCTATTCAAAGTACTTGTATCCTATATAAAACTATAATATGCGAACAAGAGAAACAGACATAACACTTACACATTTCAAGGCAATATGTATTGGTCATTAAGACACATAAGTAATAAGCTAAAATATGCTTACATATACCCCTAAAACAAATCATTAAATAACCAATATATATACACGTGCAATGTAGATAGCACTTCTTCCCATTCAAATAATAGTATACTTATCATAGTTTAAAGTTTCCAAATACACTTAAAATCTTATAACGGTATATAATTACAAAACAAACATCGCATAAAATCAACGTTTGACTCAAAATAGCTATGACTGTAATATAGGAGGCTGCAAAAATCAAATTCTCTGTTTCAAGCTTTTATATAAATAACTTATATATATTATAACTTCAACAGATTATATGCAACACAAGTAAACTTTATATGTATCTCAATAGAGTATAGTAAATATATAAATGCAATACCACTGCATAATATTGTACTCTGACACCTACACATATAAACTTTTATATATATACTGATATTTAGAAATATGTTGAATATAATATATAATAGAGAATATATGTACCTCGGAGAAAAGAATGCGAACGGAGGAGGAAAGAGTGGGGTGGCGTGGGTGTGGGAAATGGCCAAGACGGACTGTTGAGATATGGCTGTGCTCGGCGATGTGGAGTAGATTCAGGTGGCGGATGGATCGAGGTTGATGGATGCTTGGATCAGGGGAGGGGCGAGCATGGTTTCGGCCATTGGGTGGTGGCTTTGGCCGAGAGATGAGCTGCTGGGCTGGACGAAGTGCTGCCCACGTGTGGACGCGGCAGAGGAAAGCTTGGCCTACGGTGGTTGCTCGGTACTCGGTGGCTGGAGGAGCACGAGTGAGGGGAGGGGAACGAAGACTTACGCGTCTAGTGGGGAGCTCGGCCAGAAGTTGCGGAGGGCAGTCGCATGGAGTTGGATGGCGTTTGGAAGGCAAGGTCGTGGATCTTGAGTTGAGTAGGGGAGAGCGGAGGGGTTATGGGTGAAGCAACGCTGAGGAGGTAGCAAGGAAAAACGTGTAGAACTAGGTCAGGTTTGCAAAGATAGGAACAGGGTTTGAGAAATATATATCTTAGTTTGTTTGTTTAATTTTTTTTTCTCAAGAACAAAACAACACAAAAGTGAAAGGAGAGAAGGAATGTACGAATGGAAATTAACCAGTAGATATGAATTGAAACTTGGGAATAGAGAAGTCCAATATTGAATTTTGGGAACAGTAATAACTAGTGGCTAATGGTATTACATGGTGGGATTTGAACAGACTTAGGAAACCAAAAAGGCTTGAATGTAGAACCGGCAAAAATCAAAACTAGAGAACAAAAGTAATCAATTGAATGGCTTCCAGCTAATTCGTTGAATTCAAAAAATAATTAAAGCTAGGTGTTGCTTAGATTACACGGCTGTCATTTGAAAAGACAAAAACAAAAGGACTCAAAATGGTACCGATACGGTTATCGTTTTGTGGATTCCGCTGCTTACCGGACTCCAAAACACAGAATTGAATATACCGCAGAGATCAGCCCTACGAGACGATCAAAATGGTATACAGATATCAGTGGTACGATTGAATTATAAAATTTCAAATTTTCTAATAGCGGAAAAATGTAAGAAAAACGCTGAAAAATAAGATCGACGGAGCCAAAGATGTCCGAATTTGGAAAAATGACAAACTGACATCTTGCTCAGAAGATGGTTTAGAATTTTTCTATGTAAAAATATTTAGGTTTTGGAAATATTTTATTTTCATCGCTTTTTAACTGATTGAATTTGAAGTGAATTTACGTGCGAAATAAACTTTCATATTTTCGGACGAAAATTTACCAATCGCTATGTTTAACTAAACGCATTCCAAATATTAAATTTTTATTTCAAAATTTTATCGTTTAAAATTTTACAAAATTTCAACTAATTACGTTATTAAAACAGTTGAAATTTACGGGTCGTTACACTCTCCCCCACTCAAAATTTTTCGTCCCCGAAAAGGAACGAGGTAGGAGAATAGAAATAACCAGAAAGAAAAACAGATTTGAAATACAAAATAACAATTAATTTAAACCATATAAATTCAAATTTAAATTAATTGATATTCAATAATTGATTTAATCCGATTAAAATCAATCTCACTATTCCTAAATTCATTATCTTATTATCCAATTATCTTCAATTTACAATTTCTAAAATCATAAATTTGCATAGTCTTTTATTATAATCGTATTTTTTTCAAAATTTTTAAATTCTTCTTTATTCCAAATTACTGTTAAATTTATTCTACTTAATATATCTACTCACATATATTTAACCCATATAATTTAATTTAAACATAAAAGTTTCGATTTAAATTAATTTACATCTATTAATTTCTTTAAAATTCAAGGTATTTTCATATGTTGATCAAATTTCAATTTATTAATTCTTACAAAGTAAATTTATTAATTCTTTCAAAACAATTTATTAATTCTTTCAAAACAAATTTATTAATTCTTTCAAAACAAATTTATTAATTCTTTCAAAACAAATTTATTAATTCTTTCAAAACAAATTTATTTCATTATTAACTAAGTTTACTTATTATCCTATCTAACTCTATTAACATCTTAATAATCAAAATTTAGTGTATAACATTTATTATAAACACTCAAATTTTATTTATAAATTCAATTTATCTTATATATTATCCAATTACATATTCAACTTCTGAACGATTTAGGTAAGTTGTATTAGAATGCAGTTGAACAATATACAAATAAAATTTCCCAATTCAATTATTCAAGTTTAAATATTTATTCCAAATTTTGGTTTTATTTTAATTAAAATCATCCTTTAACAAAATTTAAGAATTAGATTTCCGATTAACTTTAAACAATTTAGAGATATATATAATATATTTATATCAAATCAAATTAATTTTTAAAATAAGATACCTATATATATAAATCAAATTTTACTGAAGAAATTCAAATCAAAATTTTTCAAAACAAAACCGTAGCAAAGCTACAGAATAGTTTCTCCACTTCGAAACTCGAAAATGAATGTCGATGATGCGGCCGCCATCACCGAAATTATTTTCCAGCGACAAAGAGAAGAGCACTGATTTTAACACTTTGAAAATTCTTTGAAAACGATTTCTATTCGAAAATATTTTAAATACTATACACTTTAAAACTTTTCAAATCAAAGTTTGAAATCACCAGAAATTTAATTCTCAAATTCTTTATTTAAATTCCTTTCAAACCCCAAATCAAATTATAACCAAGTTTCATAAATTCATTTATTTATATTATGCAATAATCAATTGTTTACAAAATAATAATTGAAAATCAAATATTATTATTTCTGACAACAAATTCATTAACAATTTAATTTCAGAAAAATTTATACTTGTATATATAATATAATCATTCAAAAATTTAATTTGTTTACCAAATTTGAAAACGATATTGTGTCGGTTTGCTCTGTTCAAGTGTTTTGGAAATCCTATCGATAGCGTTGATCAGACGAATCGATCGAAAATCCAAATCAACATCAACAACTCAAACAACACAGCATACATTAAAACATTTATATATTAGTTTACAAATACATTTCTTTGCTCGATGATACAGAAATGAATTTTCAAAGTAAGGATAGGGTTTCAAATTTGATGGACTCAAACCAAAGAGAATTTTGATTCGAAGATAAGTTCGAAACAGAAGAAAGGGTGATTAAATAATGAAATAAGAAGATGGATAAGTTTATATAAATCGCGGGCAACCTTAACCAGGTCGACCGTGACTTCAAGAATAAGATCGATGTAGAATTCCGAGGTAATCTACATTTCGATCTCAAGAGATAGAATTCAGATATAGCAGGAAATTAATAGCATCGAAAACCGAAGATACAAAAATCTTCGGTAAATCGATGCCTATTGTAAAGGAGTTTTCACTCCTTTATGAATCATTCTAAGATTGGCGAGACCGCCGATCTATTATAGATGACATACATAATGGAGTTATGGTGTGCTCCATGATTGAAAGAAGATGAATAGTGAAGGACATGAATGAATTTCGGAACCGAGGGGAACGTTCCAAAATTCAAAGGAATTGAGTCAAAGGAAGAGATTGAAACTCGAATGAGAGTGATTCTGTAAATACATTTACCCTATATGTTAAGTTTTGCCTAGAGCTACCAAAGCTCTGATACCAACTGTAACGACCCGCCATTTTGGACCATTCGCATCCATTATAAGTGTATAGGTAGACACTCATGCCGGAATTGAATTGCTCAAAATACCGCGTTGTTAATTTAAATTGGCAAAACTGAACATATACAGTAAATAAATAATCACAGATCACAGACACAGAGTAATAAGTGCAGCGGAAATAAAAGAGATAGTAGTTCATGAAGCTACTATATAAATGTATAAGATACATCAGAGTTTACAACAGAAGAGTAATACGATACATCAGATACAAATCAGAATACATCACTGGAATCATCGAATACTGAAAGCAGAATAGATGGCTGGATCTTCAAGCAAAGCTCCAACTTCAAAGGTGAGTCTCGAATACTGGTACACTCAGTCTGACCCGAGCGTAAAGCAAAAACACAAGACACTCGAGTCAGGATTAACATTCTTATATTAATAAATCCAACTCAAGTGAAATAGCAATTGAAATACAAGTAACTCAAAGGATGTTTGGAATAACCATCCTTTAAGGATCCGTTAAACTATCTACTAGGTAGTAGTGTACGATAAGTAGATAATGTCTATCAGTAATATAAAGATATCAAAATAGTGTTAAGTCATGGCCCATTCCACCCTTAACACATTTTTATTCCCAAAAGCATATACAAGACCGTAGTTTCCCCAAAACCGGAAGTCACCAGAGGGCAATCCATATACTAAAGGTACAAATCAAAATCGTAGTGGTCGCGTATAAATGGAATACAAGTATGACAAGGCACATGAGGCAATACCCAAGGTAGTGATACTACCGTTTGCCTGATTCGGACTGGTGAGAACGCAACGCCGCAGCGCCCGCAACACCGTGAAACAACACTCCCAAAATCAAGGGTGCACCAATCGACAACAAGTAATGAGTAGTTCGAAGAAGTGTGTTCACTTGGGGTAGCAAATCCTCCATTGGCCCGGCACGGCTCCTATTTTAGTCATTTCCAATTTGACACAAGTGTCAAGGCTATCCATTATCATTCTCTTTCTTCAGTCATCACGTACATCATTCCAACCACTTCATTCTGGATCAACACTCCGCGAATGTTAGTTATCAAAGTGGTTTTCGGTATCGACAGAGAGTATGTCCATATCTGATCCCGGTCTCTTTAATAACTTCCGTAATTATTACACCGATTGGTCGTTTAATATATTTCAAAACCAAATCAATTTCAATTTAATTAGAATTCGTAAACCAACATTTCATTTGTCTTTCAAAAATCAATTTCCAAAATTTACATTTCAAAACTTCAATTTACCATTTCAAAATCTTATAATTCAATTTCAATATCTATTTAAAACCATTCAAATATTGATTCAAGTTCGTATATAAGTTTCATTCCAAAATCATTTAAACAAATTTTATTTAACATTCAAATCAATTTAAACTCATTTATCGATTCCATTCAATATTCGTTAAGTTACTTTATCATTCAAAACAATTTCTATTAAATTTCCAATTCATTAAATCAATTCTTAAGTTCAACTTCATTAAATCAAAACTTACAATTTTGAATTAAACTAAATTCGTCAAATCAATTCTTTCAATTACAAGTCTTACATTAATTCCAAAAATATCACATTTTCATTTCTTGTTAAAGAAATTCCATTTCACTTATTTACTTACTTAAATAATTTTCCAAAAACTTAATTAATAAAGAAACTCAATTTCAGTTATTACGAAGTAAAATTCAAAAATTCAATTTAATTTAATCATTAAATAATTCAATCTTAATTAATTATTAAATGATTCAAAACTTAATTATTAAATAATTTCAAAGTTTAATTATAAAAAAATTTCAAAGTTTAATAATTTCAACTTAATTATCATTTCAAACTTAATTATTAAATCATTTCAAAGTTTAATAATTTCACACTTAATTCAATCATTTCTCAAATTAAACAACATTCTTTCATCAATTACATTGTTAATATTTTGTTTCAGATTATTAAATATTAACATTTTCCTTTCAATAAAATTCAAATTTCAACTTCATTTCAAAACCATATTTTTATTCAAATAAAATCTTCGTTTTATTTTTAAATTAAATTATTGACCAATCGGGTTTTATTTAATTTTCTATCCTAGGTCAAAGTTCAATTTGGGTATTTATCATTTCAACCCGATTCCAATTCAATTCAAAAATCAAAGGATAACAAAGGGAACTTGAAGTGTGATAACTGGGATGGTGTCAAAGTAAATAAACAAGCAATAACAACAATCAATATCAATCAAATGATCAATTCAAATAATCCCGAAATAACCGTATTAATTCGCATTGTTATTTGTACGAATTAATTTAATTATTTCTAGAATCTACACTATCATTTCATGTAGATTAAAGATTATTACATTACGGTTTCACTTGTCATTCAATTTTAATTTTTACACTACAACAATTAATCCAATATACGTTCAATGGTTCAAAGTGTAATTATCACTATTTTACATGTCAATTAATTTAACAAATAAAAGGGGTCATATTCAACTAATCAAATTCAACATATATGTCAATTCAAATTTTAAATTATCCTACGTCAAATTTACTTGCATAATATTTATCACTTTATACATTACAATTTTAACGTCCAATTGTAAACATCAAACAATCAATTATTTAACAACCAAACTGGATTATCATTGCATATATAACAGATAATGGTGTCAGATGTCATAGGTGAACTGATACAGGTAATAGCAGTGTAAATATCTAACAGCAGCATATTTCAGTTGTCGTTTCAATTGAAATCAAATTTAATAAATAAAAGAACGTTAATCGTGAGTGAGTACTCACCTTTCGAGGCTAGAGAGAATAGAAGATGACACGGATACGCATACAGATACGGACACTGAATTTGAGTCACGAATCCAAGCATGAATTCGATGGTCAAAGCTGATATCAAGGAATAGATGAAATCAAATCAGAATTTGATTGGTGAAGATAAATGGGTATAAGTGAACTTTATATAACTACATATGTAACTATTTATATGTATATAAATCATATTCTAAATTCTAACCCATATTAAATTAAATATATATATATGGCTTTCAAAATCATAGTTTTTAAATTTAAAATAATGTATAAAATAAAACATATATTCGAGATATATATATTAAAACAAATACATATGTGTTTTAAATCAATCTTAAATTTTTAAACGTATGTATTGAATTTAAGGCATATCTATATTAAAATCAAAATGTTTATGGGTATATACAAAAATTATTATTATATCCAAACCCATATATTTAGAATACATACCTAATATATATTTTAAACTCCATACCTCTTATAAAATCAAAGTGACTTACTTTAAAATCAACGTACAATTCTTATGCACCCAAGTAGTATAGTTTATAACTAGCTATATATGTAACCGCATAAACGTTACACCTAACATATTACATAGATGAAAAATGCAGACCGTATATATGTAAAAGTGTAAACAATGTATGCAAGCTATTCAAAGTACTTGTATCCTATATAAAACTATAATATGCGAACAAGAGAAACAGACATAACACTTACACATTTCAAGGCAATATGTATTGGTCATTAAGACACATAAGTAATAAGCTAAAATATGCTTACATATACCCCTAAAACAAATCATTAAATAACCAATATATATACACGTGCAATGTAGATAGCACTTCTTCCCATTCAAATAACAGTATACTTATCATAGTTTAAAGTTTCCAAATACACTTAAAATCTTATAATGGTATATAATAACAAAACAAACATCGCATAAAATCAACGTTTGACTCAAAATAGCTATGACTGTAATATAGGAGGCTACAAAAATCAAATTCTCTGTTTCAAGCTTTTATATAAATAACTTATATATATTATAACTTCAACAGATTATATGCAACACAAGTAAACTTTATATGTATCTCAATAGAGTATAGTAAATATATAAATGCAATACCACTGCATAATATTGTACTCTGACACCTACACATATAAACTTTTATATATATACTGGTATTTAGAAATATGTTGAATATAATATATAATAGAGAATATATGTACCTCGAAGAAAAGAATGCGAACAGAGGAGGAAAGAGTGGGGTGGCGTGGGTGTGGGAAATGGCCAAGACGGACTGCTGAGATATGGCTGTGCTCGGCGATGTGGAGTAGATTCAGGTGGCGGATGGATCGAGGTTGATGGATGCTTGGATCAGGGGAGGGGCGAGCATGGTTTCGGCCATTGGGTGGTGGCTTTGGCCGAGAGATGAGCTGCTGGGCTGGACGAAGTGCTGCCCATGTGTGGACGCGGCAGAGGAAAGCTTGGCCTATGGTGGTTGCTCGATACTCGGTGGCTGGAGGAGCACGAGTGAGGGGAGGGGAACGAAGACTTACGCGTCTAGTGGGGAGCTTGGCCAGAAGTTGCGGAGGGCAGTCGCATGGAGTTGGATGGCATTTGGAAGGCAAGGTCGTGAATCTTGAGTTGAGTAGGGGAGAGTGGAGGGGTTATGGGTGAAGCAACGCTGAGGAGGTAGCAAGGCAAAACGTGTAGAACAAGGTCAGGTTTGCAAAGATAGGAACAGGGTTTGAGAAATATATATCTTAGTTTGTTTGTTTAATTTTTTTTTCTCAAGAACAAAACAACACAAAAGTGAAAGGAGAGAAGGAATGTACGAATGGAAATTAACCAGTAGATATTAATTGAAACTTTGGAATAGAGAAGTCCAATATTGAATTTTGGGAACAGTAATAACTAGTGGCTAATGGTATTACATGGTGGGATTTGAACAGACTTAGGAAACCCAAAAGGCTTGAATGTAGAACCGGCAAAAATCAAAACTAGAGAACAAAAGTAATCAATAGAATGGCTTCCAGCTAATTCGTCGAATTCAAGAAATAATTAAAGCTAGGTGTTGCTTAGATTACACGGCTGTCATTTGAAAAGACAAAAACAAAAGGACTCAAAATGGTACCGATACGGTTATCGTTTTGTGGATTCCGCTGCTTACCGGACTCCAAAACACATAATTGAATATACCGTAGAGATCAGCCCTACGAGACGATCAAAACGGTATACAGATATTAGTGGTATGATTGAATTATAAAATTTCAAATTTTCTAATAGCGGAAAAATGTAAGAAAAACGCTGAAAAATAAGATCGACGGAGCCAAAGATGTCCGAATTTGGAAAAACGACAAACTGACATCTTGCTCAGAAGATGGTTTAGAATTTTTCTATGTAAAAATATTTAGGTTTCGGAAAAATTTTATTTTCATTGCTTTTTAACTGATTGAATTTGAAGTGAATTTACGTGCGAAATAAACTTTCATATTTTCGGACGAAAATTTACCAGTCGCTATGTTTAACTAAACGCATTCCAAATATTAAATTTTTATTTCAAAATTTTATCGTTTAAAATTTTACAAAATTTCAACTAATTACGTTATTAAAATAGTTGAAATTTACGGGTCGTTACATGCCCCCACTCCGACTATATACTTGTGATGATGCTAGAATCCTATTTCAAATATTATTTTGTCGATTCCATGCAATTCCATATTGATATCAATGAGCACTTGAATTAGCAACTCTACTTCTTCATAGGTCCATCATTTGATCTCAGAAACAAGCTAGTAATGGTGCAAACCACTATGAAATCACGAAGCTAACAACAAATCGAGCCAAGACAAGAAGATTAGAACCATCCGTATGAAGGGATTATGGATCAGTACCGATCCAACCTCATGGATCAGTATCGATCTATGATTGTTGTTGAGTTGTCCACCTATTTGCTTGGAGAATTGGTCTATGGCATGGAAAACGAGGTGGAGATCATTGGGGGTGGGATTTTAGGCTTCCTACGCCTATAAATAGAGGGGCAGAGCTCATTTCTAAGGATCTTTTAGCTCTTGCTTTCCCTTACTCTAATCTCTTATAATCACTATCGGATTTATACCTATCCACAAGAACTCCTGCTTGTAATCAGTAAGATATTCAATAAAATCACCAAGTGGAGGTAAGCCAAGATTAGCCGAATCACTATAAATTGATGTGTGTTCTTTTCTACTAGTTTTATTAAAATTTCTTCACTTTTTATTCTCTACTTAATCTTTTAGGTATTTGTTCCCTTTTTTGGTTCAAACGATTATATAAGTTCAATTTATTTCTAACTATTATACTTTAATTAGCTTATAATATTTGCATGTATCTTATTTATTAAATAATATTTAATTAATTTTAATTCTTAGTTTAATTAACTAGTTTAGCTAAATTTTATTAAAAATTTTAGAAAATTTATTTTATTCATCTTAAATTATTTAAGAAGAATATTCTTTTCCATTTTTGTTATTTAGATAAAAAGAAACTATTATTAACAAAAATGAGATTTATGACCCATGGAGACAGTACAAAAAAATAAAGTAAGATAGCCCATTAGTACATTAATAATAAAGCACAACCTACATGTTAATGACACACCATCAAACAAGACTTCTTACTCTAATCTAGTTCAATACCAATCCGTTGAAAGATGATGAACATTATACCCTTGATTTCTACCACTTTGTGGACAGGTTGCGAAAGAATGTCAAATGCACCAACTTAGGTGTCTATATTATTGAAAATTGTTTTAGTGTCCACTTCCTTATTGACTTTATGAGATTTATGATAATTATGCATTAACAGACCATATTTATAACTCAACGTTTTATTGATCCTTTAGAGAATAAAGTTTGTAGAGCCTGCACTAGTCAAGTTAAGTCGTACATAACTGTTAGGAGTAGGATTTGCACTCATGTCGAGTTGGAGTAGTGCCGTAGAATAACATCAGGTTGATCTGCTTGAATTATAGACTCGTTAGATCATAGTAAATTGATGGTGTAAGCCTTAGATGGATCTATAGCAGGTAGGATTGACGTAGGGAACTGAACTTAAGGCAGCATGCTAGCTTGAGAGAATGCAACAAGTCGAGGAGAATTAGTAGACACAACTTTGTCATGGAAGAGTCATGCCCAACAGGAAGAGGTCTACCATTCGAAGTAGACAAGTTGTAAGGTAGAGAAATTGGAGAAGCATGTGAGGGGTGTGCATGGGCACCGTTGGTTAATGAACATAAATTATTATAAGACTAGGATGAAAATGATTGGGAAGTTCTTTAGAATCAACAACATTAGAAGATGCAACCGAGTTTAATGGAAAAGCCTAAGTTTCAGTCGCATTATAGACAACAAGCTAAGCCTGCGGTTGCAGCAAGTATGAAAGAGCTTCAACAGTAGTTTGGAGAGTGGAAATATGTGCACCATGAAGGATCATAGTGGATAAATCATTAATGCCTAGGGACTTTTGCAAAAATACGCATTGAACCTTGAGCACTCGGATGACCATGAAGATTAGCAGGCAGGAGTTTAGGAACTGCACACGTACATCAGTAGGTAGTTGCATAAGAGGATCACATATATCATTCATCTTAATAGGCCTAGCAACTATAGAAAGTACACAAGGATAAGAGTGAGATTTAACAGTATGAGCATGCAAAGAACATGAATATGCAACAATATTCACGGAAAAACGCCGCAGAAGAACGTGGATGAACTTTGGAAATTGGTACATCATGAGGGGTGTTAGCACTAAATTTAGGTCAAGGCAATTTGAGATACTTAAGTAGGATTACATTCCGATAAACTTAAAGTCAATGGGTTTATTTGTGATGCCCTCTATCCCCCCGTAATAAATAGCTTGCACTCATAAGAAGTCATTATGCAATTTATTGATTGTCCAAGTCCTTCGACACAAAGTTACAAATTAAAGGTGGCTTGGTCGGCCATTAATGTATCTTACTCAAGCTTTTTTTATGCTAGGTAAAAAAAATTAAAATAAAGGAGAAGATGGAATCGGAAAACCCTCCCTTTTGGTGGGTTACACTTGTATTTATAAAAGATTTCAGTCATTGGATTTGTGCCACGTGTCACCTAGAATGAATGGACGATGAAGATTGACTCTCATAGGAAGGAATCAGCATTTGCATGGTAATTGGATGTGTGACGACTATTAGAAAATTCCTCACAACAACATCCTTTTTATGGAAACATTTACTTTATAAGCTTATCTCATGATGATTCAAATTGATTGAGAAGGCTCCCGTAAATCAATCCATGATGGCTTCACAATGGTTGACTCAATGACTTATTGTGATGAGCCTATAATGGCTCACATGTATTGCTTCATGATGACCTTTCTGCATTATCATGTTAGGACTATGGATATAAAAGCTCTCATATACTTTATTGTAGTTGCTTTAGAATTTATGGACCAGGAGTGCTAACTTTTTTTATCCACGATAACTCTTTATTCATTCTTCGCGATGACCTTTAGTTTTAGCACATCAATGATTCTAACAAATTACCTCATGGTGGCTCTAGTATTTCGTTTCATGATGACTCTAAGAAATTCTCCATAAAGACTTTGTTATACTGCTTCATGATAGCTCTCAATGCTTTTCATCATGAAGGCCCTATGGGAACACTTTACGATGATTCCTGGCTCTTTGTATCATGATGGAATTATTAAGTCCTTGCAATAGCTACTTCATGTGTTTATTCATGATGGTTCCTATGTGCTATCTATTCATGATAACCTTTGGAATTATCATGAAGGCTTTATCATATTGCTTCATGGTAGCTCTCAATGCTTTTCATCATGAAGGCACTACGGGAACACTTCGTGATGACCTCTTCGTGAACCACTTCTAGATGGTTGGGCTATTCTATCTTTTAGTAACTTCCCAAATTGGTTCACAATGACCTTACTAAAGTGATCATGATGACTTCAATTAAATATGATAGTTATGGGGAACCTCCCATAATGTCTTTAAGAGATTCTTTACTCTTTACGATAGCACATGATGACCTCAAATTGTACACGATGACTCCTAACAACTCACAATGGCTTCAGTTAAGCACGATGACCTTTATCATTCAAGATGGCTTAATCAAGCATGACATCCCCTAATAGCACAAGATGTCCTTCTTGTTATCAATCTATTCTTAGAATTTTGGGTGTAACACTTGCCCCACCTTTGCATAAGAAGTTTTTTATGCTTTTGCTAAAGTAAACTTCTGTTCTTGCATTTTTCCTTTTTGATCTGTTATCATTCCTTGGTGCTTTATCCTTCATCATTGATTGCTTGTACTGCCCCATCTTGCTATAACTTTTTTTCATTAACACTATGACTTTTCATAAAAGGTTTTCCAATCCTTTAGAATTACTTTTATTTGTAATGATCATTCGTTGAAATATTCTTTATGGTGAAATTTTTTCACAAATTTGCTCGAAGATGCCCTTATAAAAATTTCACTACTTTCTTTAGAACACATTGATGCAAAAATTGGATATATATATATATATGTATGTATGCTTATTAAAGTAGGATTGTCCAAAAAATGAATTTTGTGAAAGTATAGAAA
The DNA here is from genome assembly GCA_030737815.1 of Allium fistulosum. Taxonomy (NCBI): domain Eukaryota; kingdom Viridiplantae; phylum Streptophyta; class Magnoliopsida; order Asparagales; family Amaryllidaceae; genus Allium; species Allium fistulosum. Next base: position 73,472,736 of record CM060906.1, read on the forward strand.
TCTACTTAACACGTTTTAAGAGTAGCTTTTATTAGAACAAACTGATGTTGCGATAAGATAGAAAATTTTGAAGTATTGGAAAATGCATTTTTTTTCTTTTCTTGTTCTGAGTTTGGTTATTCTTCAAATTAGGAATTTAGTCGATTGTCCATCTTTAGGCAGTTGTTTTCATAGACCTTGCTTGACCATCAAAATTTCCATTGATCATCTCTCTTGGATGGGTGTTTTGACCAGGCCTAGCAGTAATTTCAAAGGCTTAATTGACCATCACTATTTGGATGGTCGCTTTGGCATGGCCCGAAGGCGGGACAAAAGGCATTTCGTCCATCTCCATTGGATGGGTGCTTTGCCAGGCCCAACGAAGAGATCAAAAGGCCTTATTGACCATCAATCTTTGGATGGCTGCTTTGGCTAGGCCCGAAAGCGAGATCAAAGGCTTTTCTCCATCTCACTTGGATGGGTGCTTTGACTAGGCCCGATTATGAAATCAGAGGCTTTATTGACCGTCACTCTTTGGATGGTTGCTTTGGCCAGGTCCGAAGGCGAGACCAAAGGCTTTTCATCCATCACCCTTTGGATGGTGCTTTGATCAGGCCCGACAATAGGATCAAAGGCTTTATTGACTATTGCTCTTTAGATGGTTGCTTTGGCTAGGCCCGAATGTAGGACCAAAGGCTTATTGTCCATCTCCCTTGGATGGGATGCTTTGACCAAGCTCGGTAGTGGAATCAAAGACTTTATTAACCATCACTCTATAGATGGGTGCTTTGACCAGGCCTAGTGGTGGGCTCAAAGGCTTTATTGACCATCACTCTTTGGATGGTTACTTTGGCCAAGAAAGAAAGTAGGAGCAAATGCTTTTTCGTCCTTTTCTGGATATGAAGGAGGCCCTTGTTCAACGAATCTTACCAACCTCGTCAGGTCGGAAGATAAGTTTGAACGCGTGCATTTCAATTCCAAGGCCAATTACTTAGATGGAATACCTATTTCATCTAATATATCATTCTTAGCAATTTTCTTTTTCATGCAATGTTGTGAAGTATGGCCTCAGGTGTTCGGCATTCCAAGTCCTTCATATCACATTTCCTTCAGGTTTACTTAATTGATATGTCCCTGGCGGGATTACTTCGTGAATGATAAGCGGATCTTCCTTATTTGGTCCCGGGGGCGTCTACGGGAGCTTTTGTGTTCGTCGTTATTTTCCTCAAAACTAGGTCTCCTTTCTTAAACGTCCTTTCTTTCAATTTGGATTATAATAGTTTGTAATTTTACATTGATATTTTGTAGTTTGAATAGCAGCTTGATCTCTTAATTCGTTAATCAAGTCAAGTAATTCCTTTTCCAATTATTAATTCATCTAATAGGGTATAAGTAATTCTTTGACATGAGGGAGCGTCAACTTCAACGGGTAACATTGCTTCAATCCTTAGGTTAAGGAGAATGGAGTGTGTGTAGTAACGATCCTTACGGCTGTTTGATATGACCATAAAATGAGAGCACATTCATATACCCAATTTCCTTTGGCTTTTCCCAATCGTTTCTTTAGAATGTTTATGGTTTTATTTATTGCCTCTACTGCCCCATTGGGCCTCATGTGAGCTACTGACGAATTTTTTTATGATTCTGTTCTTTTCACAGAAACAAGTGACTACTCGCTTTTGAATCGAGTTCCATTATTGAAGATAATCTCATTTGGGAGCCCAAATCTTTTTAAAATATTCTTAATAATGAACTTTAACTTTTTTGGCAGTTATGTCTTTTAGGGTTCGGCTTCCACCCACTTAGTCTAATAATCGATTTCTACTACAACAAAATTTTCACCTCCTCTTGAGGCTGGGAGAGGGCTAATCAAATTGATCGCCCGTACATCAAAGGGCTATGGAATGGAAATGGTTGTTAGATTTCTCGGAAGGAGCCGCGGTACATAAGAAATTTTTTGGCACTTGTCACTCCTGTTAACATAATTCATGGCCTCTTCCATCATTCAGGGCTAATAGTATCCTTGTCTTGATACCTTCTTAGCTAATTTTATCCCATTGGAATTGTCTCCACAAATCCCATTTGGGCTTCCATTAACAATCTTATTCCCATTTCTAGTGTAGCGCATCTTAAGCAAGGCATTGAATATCCCTTCCTATGTAATACTCTATAATTATAGTACATGAGGGGCCTTGATACCTTAGTTTCATGCCTCCTTCTTTTCTTTTGGTAAGATTCCCGTTCTAATATATTTGACTAAGGGCATCATCCAATTATCAACGTATGGGTTTTCGCAAACACCTATCCTTTCTGAATCTTATTTGACATCACTGGACTTTCCTCATTATTTGATTGTTGACGAACTTGAGATCTGGTTAAAACCAAAGCCTCTTTACCTTTATCTTCTCTAATACTTGGGTTTGGTTGAAATCCAATAGGTACGATTTTGGCCTCTAGTGCTCCTCGAGGTCTTGTTAGCTTTGCTAAAGAATCTGCTTGTGCTTTCTTTTCCCTTGCTATTCGGTGTACAGTGAAATCCTTAAAGTGAACTAACATTTTATGGACTCTTTTGACGTACTGGGCTAATCGAGTGTCTTTAGATTGGAATATCATGTTCCATTGGTTTACCTTTAATTGCAAATCACTGAATATTTCAATTTTAGAAATTTTGATTTGCCATGCTAAAGTCAATCTCGTAATCATTAACTCATATTCTGGTACATTGTTGGCTGCTGAAATGCCTAATTTCATAGCATAATGAAGCCTGTGCCCATCGGGGGTAATCACGACATATCCTACTCTACCCCTTGTTCATTTGATGCTCCATCCATGTATAACTTCCATCTTGGTTCAATTTTCTTTTCTTTTTTGGATGTTCTTCGATGAATCCCATACACTCCATAATAAAATATGCCAAAGCTTGCCTTTTATTGATGTCCTAGGCAAGTATTCAATATCATGCTGGCTCAATTCCATTCCCCATTTCATTAGTTTCCCTGATATTTCAGGTTTACTTAGCATTTGCCTTAATAGGTACTTGGTTAAGGCTTTCATTAGATGATCTTGAAAATAGGACCTTAGCTTTCCTGCTGTCAGTGATAAGCAATGTGCTTTCTTTTCTATAATCAAGTACCTAGTTTCGGCATCTTTTAATCTTTTACTAGTACACAGGAAATTGGATTTCATTTTCCTCTCTTACCAAAACCGAGCTAATGGCATGTTCTGATACAGCCTAGTTCAAAAATAAGTCCTCTCCTTCAGTAGTGCTCGAGAGTATCAGTAGTGTTTCTAGATGATTTTTCAACTCTTGGAATTTCTTTTTGATATTCCTCTATCCATAAAAAAGTTTTCTTTTTCTTAATTGTATCAAAAAGGGAATGCATCTATACGTTGCTTTAGGTGTGAATTGATCAAGAGCCGCGACCCCACCATTTAATTCCATCACTTCCTTACACATTTTAGGTTGTGCTATATCTCTAATAGTTTTTATTTGATCGAGGTTGACTTTGACCCCTCTGCCTCTTACAATATATCCCAAAAAATTTCTGGATTGAATTCCAAAAGAGCATCTACGGATTCAGTTTCATCTTATACTTTCTCAATAGGTTAAACATTTCGCTCAAATCCTCTATACGATCCTCCTCCTTCTTAGATTTCACCACATGTCATCAACATAAACTTCCATGTTTCTCCCTATTTGATTTCTGAAAATTCTATTCACGTGTCATTGATATGTTTTCCCTGCATTCTTTAGCCTGAGTGGCATTACTTTGTAGCAGTACATTACCCACTTGTGACAAAATTTGTATGTTACTCGTTGGGTTTAAACATCGGCATCTGATTATATCCTGAATAAGCATCCATAAACGATAGTAGTTTATAACTGCTAGTTGCTTTCACTAATTGGTCCATCTAGGCAGTGTGGTTAACAATCTTTCAGGCATGCCTTGTTGAGATCTGTATAATCAATGCCTGTCCTGCACTTCCCATTATATTTCTTCACCAACACTAGAATTGCCAGCCATCTTGGTTAAAACACTTCTCTTATGAATCTGTACTCCAACGAATTTTTCACCTCCACCTTTAGTGCAGCAGTACGGGTTTGTCAATAAACCTTTTCTTTTGCTTTACTAGAATAAATTTCGAGCCAATGTTGAGTGCATGGCACATTACGGATGGATCGATTCCTTCCATGTCTGCGTGGGTCTATGAAAATACATCCATGCTTGATTGCAAAAATAAGATCAACTTCTCCTCAGCTTCTTGCTCATTCTATTATGAATTTTGCGATTTTGGCAGAGTATGAAGGATCTAATTTTACTTCTTCCAAGCTTTCCATTGATTGTGCATTTTCTCACCTATCCCTTGAATCTATGTCTGGGATTATTTCCTCCATAACCTCGTTCTTGGCATAAGTACTTTGGTTTAATTAAAAAAAAATTCTTCTTCTTTCTTCAAATCTATCTTCCTTGTTGATTACTTGGCATGGCATTAAAGGAAAATTTGGGTTATTTTCCTTAGTTACCTATTTTCGTGGATTGATATGCAAGTGCTTTTGGTTTTGGTTACATTTAATTGACTTAGGTCCATAGCAAGATCCATTCATTTTATTAAATTGCTCAAGTACGGCGAAATACATTTCACGGAATTTAACTGCATACCAAGAATAGTTCCCCACCTTGATTTACAGAGAAACTTGACTAGCGAGTGTTTTGGTGATACGAAGGCATCAAGAACTTGTCTTCCAAAGAACGCATTGTAGTGGGAAGGTTGTTCCATGACCACAAACAATGTTCCAAACATTCTTGAATGTGGAGAGGTACCGATTTGGACAAACAACTTAAGTTGACCCATTGGAGTAGAACCCTTATTATTGAATCCAAAGATCGGCTCCATACTAACTTCAAAATTTTCCTTTGAGATTTCCACCTGTTCGAAAGCATCTTTAAAATGACATTTACCTCGCCGCCCGTGTCTACTAGAATTTTAGATACATGTGAGAGTCCTATCTGTGAAGTTATCATAAAGAGTTGTTGTGGGGGAGTCAAATTCCTCTCAGCTCTCTTTAGGAATTATTATCAAATTTGGCATTTTGTTCGTGCTTTTAAAAGTCTTCAATGGAGGCTCAACATTTATTCAGTAGATCCCTTCTTTAACCTCTTTCATATACCTATTTCTTGATCCTTTGCTCAAGCCTGCTATGCATGGTTCGCCATGGGTCACATCGATATGGTTTATTTGTTGTAGTAAACCTCATGGAAGTTTACTTTCCATAACCTTAGTGTTGTTGACATGCGGCTTTTCACTACGGATGAGCTTTTGATCGGCCTTCACAAATTCTTTGAGAACCTCCTTCCTAATCGTATTCTAGATAATCACTGCTAAAACCCTACACTCATCCATTTTATGGCCGTTTACTTTATGGAAGACACAATAATCTCCCCATTTATTCAGCTTTGAATTCGTCCTTACTTTGAATGAAACTGGGTACTGGAGAACATCCTTCGTAACAACATATATAAAAGATTAGTTGATTCATTTGACACATTTTCTTTAGCGAATTCATCTCATCTTCCCTTCTTATTTCAGACTGAAAAGTTCCCTTCTCCCTTGATTCCTTCTATAAGGGAAAATTTCATCCGGTCGTGCAAACTTATCAGCTTGAAAGTGCAAATCTTATAGGTCTTTGCATCAATGAATGTTCAGGTCTTTCCAACATGGAGTATTTTCGATTAAACCAGATTTCACTACATCAATTTCTCTCTACAGCTTTCCCTTTCCACTCTATTGGCCTCTGCATTAAATCACTTCAAATAGCCCCTTAGCAATTCCCCTGGTTTTGTTTAATGTTAGCCAATACGCTTGCATAGATTGTAGGTTCCTTTAAATTAAAAAATTAGACTGAAAATTCGTATGAGAATTGTTTCCATGAGTAAATTGTCTTCTCTCTATAGCATGGGTACCATTTTGCTGCTACATCAAAGAATGTGGTTGGAAATAGTCTGCATCGCACTACACCCGAGGAATTTTACAATTCCATTCGACTTTAGAATGCCATCAAATGATAGCTGGGATCAATGATATAGTCGTATTTAATATATTAGATTTTAACATAAGAAGGCAGTGGTATAGCCAAAATTCTTTCAATGAACGGTGTGCCCCTAAAATTATTGTTGACTTTAGGGTCCATCGTTCTTTTTCCTTTTAGTTCACTCATGTCTTTTGTCATCTTATCCACCATGTCTCTGAAATAAGCTTCCTCATCACCGTAATTTTCCCGCTTTGAGTTATAGTGCTTTTGCGAGGTGGAACTTGCAGATTGGATCTTGTTCTTTTACTCGGCTTTTGAGTTAGCCGATCTTCTTCCGTCTTTTGTGGTCCTAATATGCTCTTCCTAATATTCTTACTCCTTAAGTTTGAGTATGCTATTTTTTGGGTGGAGATTCAACCTCCTCTCTTCTGTCTTTTTTACTCTCTTTGACAAGGATTTGTGGGAAACTAATGCTATGATAAGTTCATGCATAAATTCTAATTTCCTCTTTATGACTTGGAGTTCATCCTTCTCCTTCGGTATCTCCTTAGATGTAGATGTTTGCCCTTCCTCCCTATTTCCTATGTCAAACTGTGGGGTCACAATGTCCTCAAGATGAACATGATGTGCAACTTCTTTTTGTGCTTGGATGTTAACTTTCTTAATTGATTTTCTGATAAATGCAGTCATTGATTAATTTTTCCGAATGCCCCAAGTTCAATCTCTCAATGAAAGACCCATTTAGTGTTAGAACTAAATTTAGTTCATGGAAATTTGAGATACTTGAATAGGATTACACTACTAGTCAAATATGTTAGTCATGAATCCATAAGAAATAGCTTTTCACTCGTAAGAAGTCATTAAGCAATTTATTAATTGTCCAAGTCCTTCAACACAAAGTCACAAATTCAAGATGGCTTGGTCGACCATTAATGTACCTCACTCAAGCTTTTCTTATGCTCGGTAGAAAAATGAAAATGATTGAGAAGATGGAATTAGAAAATCCACCCATTTTTTAGGGGGTTACCCCTGTTTTAATGAAGATTCAATCGTTGGATTTGCATTTCACGTGTTACCTAGAATGAATGAATGGTAAAGACTGACTATCATAAAAGGAATTAGCGTACGAGTGGTAATTAGATATGTGATGACTCATAGAAAATTATTCATGACAGCATCCTTTTTGTGGCCTTTTATTATACTTTGTAAGCCTATCTCACGATGACTCATATTGATCACAAAGGCTCCCACAAATCAATACACGATAGCTTCACAATAGACTTATCATGATGAACCCGTAATGGCTCACAGGTATTGCTTCATGACGACCCTTATACATTATCAAGTGAGGACTATGGATACAAAAGCTCTCATACGCTTCCTTGTAGCTGCCTTAGAATTTATGGACCAGGAGTGCTAAATTTTATCCACGATAGCACTTCATTCATTCTTCACGATGACCTTTAGATTTAGCACATCAATGATTCTAACAAATTACCTCACGGTGGCTCTAGTATTCCATTTCATGATGACTCCAAGAAATTCTCCATGAACACTCTATCATATCGCTTTATGATAGCTCTCAATGCTTATCATCATGAAGGCTCTATGGGAACACTTTACAATGACTCCTGGCCTTCATATCATGATGACCTTATTAATTCCTTGTGATAGGTACTTCCTATGTTGCTTCATTATGGTTCCTATGTGTTATTTATTCACGATAACCATTGGGGACATCATGATGGCTCTATCATATTGCTTCATGATAGCTCTCAATACTTTTCATCATGAAGCCTAGATAGGAACACTTCATGATGACCATTTCGCGAACCTCTTCTATATGCCTTAGTTATTATATCTTTTAGTAACTTCCCAAACTGGTTCAAAATGACTTCACTAAAGTGATCATGATGACTTCAATTAAACATGATAGCAATGGGAACCTCCCACGATGGCTTTAAGAGGTTTTTCACTTATTAAGTTAGCACATAATGACCCCGAATTATACACAATGAATCGTAATAGCTTAAAATGGCTTTAGTTAAGCATGATGATCTTTATCATTCACGATGGCTCAAATCGAGCATGTTGTCCCTGAATAGCACACGATGGCTTTCTTGCTTATCAATCCGTTCTTAGAATTTTGGGTATAATAAGGGTAACAGAACACGAAGCTTTAGAAATCCAAATAAGCTCTTTTGATTGACATTATTACTATGGGCAAGACCAAAAACCATGCACATCCAACAATGAGGTGGCAAAACACATAGAAAACCAGCGCAGAGTGCGTACGACTATTATAAAGAAAAACTTTGATCTCTTTAGGAAACTTAGATGAAGCATGCATTTTTACAAGCACTCAAGCAATTCCCATCTCGCGACACCATTGGTAGGGAAGTCCATTTCAATCGGAGTTCCCAAAAACACTCACAACAGCGCTATTGATATCATTTTCCTAAAGTTCAATCTCGAGTTCAGACCACATCCAAATCGACAATGTTGTTAAGGACTCCTTAACGAACTGTACCTCCAAAACCATTTTTGAAATATGACCAATCTCGAGTCAAAAGGATATGGGCACCACTTAGAACCTTATCGCGATCATCAACTCTCTTAAATTTCACAAAAAAAAGACGCCATTTTTCCTCGAGTACAGATTAAACAACCCTATCGGTTTCTAAACACGATGAATGTAAGCACTTAAATAAAGATAATACAATTTGGCACATACCACATATATGACAATCGAATTCCCCATTTGTCAATAGCTTTTTTCAACATATCTTCACTAACAAAAGCTCAAGATTCACCACTCACAGTATGGGGAACAACAATTTTAATTAGGATCTATCACGTGATTTGGGTGGTGTGCTCCATGCTAAGGCATCCTTCCAGTTCATGTTATTTAGTGTGGGACCATAGCCAATGCTGCTTATAGCATCACCAACTAAATGCCTCAAACTTACATCTTTCCACCTGAGGTGCCATCATTGGCTTATCAACTTCAACATCCTTATATGTTTTGACAACTGCTACTCAAGAGAAGAACTCACATAAATTATTAACAGGTCTGAAATTCACTTTGCGCCTGGCCATCGAGCTGATGCATGTGGGATACAAAGCTAGCGGATCTGGCCAATGTGATAGATAGAAGATTGAAAAGAAAGATGGGATTGGCGATTAGGGAAACCTTAATTGTCCATCTCTAGTAGCCATGAATTTTAAACCAAATGTAACGAGCCAATCATTTAGCCATAACATATTTGGTTATAAAAATCTCTAAGAAGAATATTTAATTATAACCTTTATAGCTTTTATGTATGTGTATCAGTTAATTAACATTTGATTAATTATTTATCAAATAAATTGTTTATGTAATTAAAAAATAATAATAATTTTCAAATTTATATTTAATTTACCATTGATAACTTTAAGATAAAAATTTATTCATTACCATTATTGTTATGTATTAAGGTGTGTGTGTATGTTAATTAAATTTTAATTAATCGTTTATTTAATTAATCTTATATATAAATTATATTAAGTTTATACACACACATATCGTGAAATATGATTTCGGTCATGGAAGAGAAGGATGGGGAGGCCAAGCATTAAAGGAGAAGAAGGAAGAAGCATTTTCATTGACATTTAATGAAACCGAAAGGCTTGTTATTCATTTGGAGAAAGGTGACTTCTCACTTTCCTCTCTTTAATTCCAAATCAAAGTAAGATCTAATATGTAGACTATTTTCATCCTCTTATGGCAATGAATTAATAAGCATACAAAATAATCTATGTATATATTTTATTATATAAATATATGAAAAAATTTAGATATATAAAATTCGGATATTTTAAATCATAGACAATTTAAATGAATGATTATTTATAAAATTCCATGTTAAATAGATTATAACTTGTATAGCATTATTAACATCAAGAAACATAAGTGTATAAATCAATTTTATCACATCTAACTAGATCCAGTTTACAAACATATGTATATTTTATTTTGAACTTCATTTATAAAATAACATCTATAACGATTTTAAAACATATCAAAATCAATGGCAATTAATATATGTCAGATTCATCAACATGGGTCATGGATGAGCATATTTGAATATGTAATATAAAATAAAAATTGTACATAATCAGATCCAACCTTCCATGCCACCAAGATTTGAGAATAGACTCTTAGATTAAAGCACCATTTGATGTTGTAAATATCAAATGAACCGCCTTTATTTGATCTTATTTGATGTTATTTGGTAAAAATAGGTTCAGCTAAGGTGCACCGAGATAGAGACGAGGTTATCCATGAATAAAGAAGGAAGGCACAAGACTTAAAAATGAATTAATGTGACGCTTTTGTGTTTAAGGAGACAAAATGGACCTTTCACTTTCCATCCTTTAGAAACCCCTTTCTTTAATTCCATTTATGTTTTGACTAAATATAAACCACTTTATCTCTTAGCATGGTCGACCACACTTGTCCTTCTACATGGACGAAAATTCCTAATACCCATTTAAGTAATTAAATATATTTAAAGCTTATTTAAATATATATTGATACGTGAGTTGCCTACTTATAGCTCTAAGAAAATTTTCTAGGAGCTACCTACTTGTAGTAACACCTCAAACGTAAAATATAATAATAATAATTAATATTTCTTAAATATTAATTAATTTATGATACTTTGTAGACCGTTAAATTGTGTGGTTTTTCATAGAATTCACTAATATAGTTGCGAGACTTAAAGGTGTGAACATAGTCAGCGATTAACATTGAATAATTCAAATACCAATATTGTAGCAACTTCTTATGTCGTCAAAATAAATTAAATTAAATTTAAATAAAACATTTGAATTTAATTTTGGATAATATTTTATTTTGAAATGAATTAAAATTATTTTGATAACGGAGTTTTTTAATAAATTGAATTAACTAATAAATTATTTTTAAAAAATTCGTTAAACTCGAATAAAATATTTATAATAAATATAAAATATTTTTATTATGTATATACTTTATATATAATTCAAACAGAAAAAAATAAGGTTTTATTTAACACTAATATAGTCAATGAATATACAAAGATAAATAATTGTTGAATTTAGGTATATAGTAAAATTCATTGAAACACATTTTGAAAAACAAATAAAAGAAAAATTCAAATTGAATTGAAAATATATTCACAAATATTGGATAGGACATGTGAATGTAAATGAAATAAATGCAAATAAAGAGATTGTAATTTGCAATTCAAAGAGATAAGGTGAAAATTATTTTACACACGGACTAAATTGAAAAAGAAACAAGAAGAAATAAGGGATCAAATAAATACAATTCCTTTATTTCTCACTTCACTTCAACCTAAAGCCCATTCTTTTCTCATCTTACTGAAATCCCCAACTCCTTATTTTACCTTACTCCCAACTCAAGAATTGAATTAAACAGAAGAAAAATATGATGCGACGGGAAAAAAAGATGCACGGATACACATACGACTAGCGAGGGGAAGGAACCGCGTTAGAGGCGATGGATGGGTGCATCAATAGAGGCGACCCAGCCTTAAAAGCGCAATGACCAAAACAAGCGAGGGGCTTAGATAGGCAGAGCTATTAGGTAGTGGCCATGATTAGGGTTCCGCATGCGCAAAGGAAGGTGACGACGTTCTTGCTTTCAAGAATTGACAGCGTGCTTTGTGGAAGGAAGGAGAAAGAAGTGCTTGATAGGGTATGGGATATTAGACTTTGTTTTGGTATATTAGTCATCATTCACTGAGTTATTTTTTAACTCACAGCTAGGTTCTAGTGGATATTTCTCTTCGCTGGTCTTAGCTTGATTATTGGTCAAAGAATATTAGTTGATATTGGTTGTTATGGATTGGAATAGTATTGTAAGCCATTGTTAGTTGATAATGTGTGAATAGTAGTTGAGTTGGATGGATTGTTGATTTCAATGGCCTATTTGTCACTAATTATCTCATGGGATTCAAATAAAACTAATGTCCATTTGTGTTGAAATAATGTATGTGCGTAGTGTTATGGTAATTTTTTCAAATTAGTTTAGTTCAAAAATAAAGTGAGAAGGAAAGTATCTAATAATTATATTTTAAGATTTGTGGAATTTAAATTACCATTGGAAACTGAGATTTTAGCACTAATTTTTAAAATAGAGATAAAGTTTTATATTCGAGCAATATTTTATACAAGTTATTTTTAAAGAAATTAAGTTGTTTGGTTTAAGCCAAAGAGAAGTGAAATATACATTTACAAACAAGTCTATGAGTAGATATCTATTTCCTTATGATTATATATACGTATATATTTAAAGGAGTATTCTTTTATACATAGTATTTAAAATTTATTTTCCGAAACAATGTTATTCGAATAAATGATAAGTTTTGAAAAATAATATTTTCAAAAAAAATAATAAAGCTTTGAATGTGATTTAATGTTGGAAAAATATTATAATGGAAAATATTTTGAAAAGAAATAAATTTTTGAAATTAACATTATAATGAATCCCCGATTTGATAAATCTTTTTTTATATGTATGGAAATGGAATTTCGAATTGTTAAATTATTATTAAAGGTGGTTTAATGGGTTGTGAAGTGAATGAGGAATTTAATATTTTGAATTTGGAAATAGTTGGGTTTTAGAAAGGGTTTTAAATTGAAAATCATATTTGAAAAAATAATATATTATAAATTTGAGTTTGAAGGGATTCTTGATTTATAAACTCCTTTGTGTGTATTTTAAAAGGGTTAAAAGAGGAATTTCAAACTGTATTGTTACTTCCAAAATTTCCACATTCTTGTAATAGGCTCCAACAGATGGATTGGACTTAAGAATGATGATATAATGGCTCTAGAGACTAGGAGGCAAGTTTGGGATAGCAATCAAAAAGACCTTAGAAAGTTGGAGTACAATGTACATCATAAGGAGAGGTTGGTACCAACCACATTTCAAGTCGGTATGGACCACTTTTCAGGTCGGTACCGAGCTGTTTTCGTGCATTTTGGGAAACTTTGTAACTTTGGTTGAGGAGTGGTTGGCTACACTGATCATCTTGGAACCTATTTTTCGAATAACTAGTTGAACAACTTCAAAAGGTTTAGCAACAAAGGGAAAGTACTAGACATGTTAGAATTTCATGGCAACAACTTGATTTCTAAGGCAAAAGTGCTTGGAGCTTGGCAAATCGAAGCTAGAAGGTAAGATATAGGAGAGTTGAAGTACCTGCAATTGGAAATTAGATTGGTACCGACCTAATATCGGTCGGTACCGATATGATTTATGGCACAGGAGACTTCTTCTCCTCTCCTACTTTCTCGGATCTAGAGTTTGACCTATTATTTCATAATCCAACGACTTTGATCTGCGATTTCCCTATAAATAGAAGGCCTATATCAACTCGGAGAGGATTTCTTCTTTTCCTTTTGGACTTTTAGCACTTAGAAACTTTTCTATCTTCTCCTTCTCCAAACCTTCTTAAATTCAAGACCTATTAGACTATGGTCGGATTTGAGTTGTAATCTTTAAATTCCAAAGAGAAAAAATAAGATATTAAAATAAAAGTGGACGTAGGCTGGAGAATTTACTGAACCACTATAAAAATCATGTTCTTTCTTTTGTTTTTTATAGATCAATATTTTTGGTGCTTTCATTTGACATTGGGGTGTTGTGTCAACTTTTGGCTCAACATTGGTGCTTTCATTGAGAAAGAATTAGGATTTGACAAACTAAAGCTTGGATCTGAAATTTGGAAGAGATGAAGAGGCCTACTACCAGAGCGATCACCGGAGGAAGTCAACCAGAGGATGAGGTAGATAGGAGGTCTCCTCAAGTTCAAATCCATTTGTCTATGTAACTAAAGAAGGGATGGAGAGAATGATGAAAGATATGCAATATGGAATGATGGTTGGTTGGAAGGAAATGTTAGAGGGATTTTCCAAAAGGATGGGACAACAAGGAACAGCCAAAACTCAGAACCAAAGGCCAGAAAGCATTGTATGAGTATTTGGAGCTGAAGCAGAGTGAAATGAAATAGAGTCCCCATGACCAAATTAGGTCGGTACCGAACTAAATCAGGTATGCGTCGATATGAATTTACAGGGGGCACTATTGATTTGGGCTTAGGACGAGCTAGGATGCCGGGAGTGGATGATGCTAAAGCTAGAAATGCAAATCAGAATGCGAAGCACAATGACAGGAATTAAAACAGAAAGCTTACCATAGGAACATGGGGGTAGAATGAAGCTATGGATCAAAGACCTCCATTAGATGACAATGACCAAATAACATCCGATAAGGAAGGAATCCACCCTATTTCAAGCTACTACATTAGAACTGTATAATCGGAGGACATTTCTGACTGTTCCTCTGATGAGATATATCCAACATATAGAAGTGTTGGGTGCATTTGAGCAAGTGACGAACGATGTTTCCACTATACTTTATGGAGTTGGCTGCGATGTGATTCAGAGGGCTGGAGAATGGGTCCATAAACAGGGGGCCGAGTTGGTAGATAAATTCATAAGATAGTTTAGAATTCACATTTCTCGATAGAAGAATGGGATGTCGTGTTCAATCATGAAGCAGAGGGCCGGGGAGACCCTGGGAATTTATCTAACTAGATTTAATGTGGCAGCCATTATGGTTTATAGGCTAGATCAATCGATAATTCTTATGGCGGCAGTGCTTGGAGTTGTGAATAAGACCGACTTTAAAGTTGCTTTGGAAATAGATCCACCAATGGATCTTATAAAGTTTTATAATGACGCTGAGAGATATCTTCTCCAAGAGGAAGCTTAGGTAGAAAATGCTATAGTTAATTTTGTAGATGAAATAGATCCACCAATGGATCTTATAAAGTTTTATAATGACGCTGAGAGATATCTTCTCCAAGAGGAAGCTTAGGTAGAAAATGCTATAGTTAATTTTGTAGATGACAGAGAACCTTTTGGAGCAGGATATAGTAAAGATCAAGGAATGTGGAAAGCCAATGAAGGCTTAAAAGGACTGAAGCAGCAAAGGCGGGAACCAAGATTCTCTACATACACTGATATAAATGAAAACCTAGAGAGGATTTACCTAGATACTAGGAGAAAGATCCATTATCCGAGCCAACTAAGAGATAACCCATGGATCGGGAGAAAAGACCCAGAAAGTTTTTTCTTTTCCATGAGATGGATGGGCATGAAATGAACGTGTGCATACATCTTTGTGATTTAATAGAAGAGTAAGTTCGAAACAGCCGACTACAAAAATATATAAGGAACAAAACTGTAATAATAGAGTAGAAGCAGCCACCATTTGCGACAAACACATCGGGATACGACTGCAGATCATGGTCGAAAATGATTATCTCATTATCGGGATAAAAAGAAGTCAGGATCAACTTCCTTATTTTGCTTTTTTCAAATAAATAAGGGAGAATTACTATCAGGCCGCTTACACATGTACGTGGCCTTAATTGGTCTCTAGGCATGCTTTGAGTAAGATGTCTGGTAGTAATCATCAATAGTAGGAATGTTTAGAATGCATGTTGCTATGATTTCAATGTTATAAATTAATATTTGGTTTTGAAAATCATTTGAAAATGATACCTGATATATAAATTGATGGGGCATGGTTTTCCCGACTGAAGAGACAGGGCGATGAACCATAAGGTACAGGTCCCCTTGTTGGAGAGCGAGTGGATGGACTTGTACAGAAAAGAAAGTCTCCTCATGGGAGAGTGAGTGGATGGACTTGCTTGGACATTGGGTTAACTCTTCGGAGAGTGAGTGGATTGGACTTAGCATGAATATATGATCTGGAGAGATCAGACCCTAGATTGAAAATTGATAATACGCTCCAAAGAGATCAGACCTTAGGATTTGAATGCCTCATAATTTGGTAACGATTACTAATTAATTAATGGTAGTCATTGCCTCAATTTTGTTGGGCTTACTTGTAACGGGATGCTAAGCGATTCTAGATTATTTGTAAATAACGTTCCAATCAGTGGCAATGCACCCTTACGATTAACAACGCATAACTGTATGATAAGTAATTAACTTAGGATAGATAACTCCAGGATGGGATTACATTGAAATAAGATAAATTAACCCCAGGATAACACATGAAGGCTTTGGTAACACTATCTAACATGATAACCTCAAATCAACATGGAATGATTATGACTTACGACTAACGCTAAAGAAAGTACTAGAGTTTTGAGCTATAATGGCCTAAAGCGACTTTTGATTTGCATGTAAATCCAAGGGAAATAGATGACCCACCACAACTTGGATCAATGGATAGCTGGAGAGCTCGACTACAGATGATAGACTATTCTTGAAAATTGTTCTTGTGCAAAGTAGGTCTTACATTCATAAAGCATACTTTGGAGGGAAAGTCCTACGGACCAAATTTTCACATCTTAGAACAGGCTCTAACAGGTAGATTGGACTTTAGAATGATGAGGTAATGACTCCAGAGACTTGGAAGCAAGCTTGGGATGATAATAGAAAAGATCTCAAAAGGTTGGAGTATAAAGTACATCAAAAGGAGAGATCGATACCGACCAATTTTCAGGTCGGTACTGAGTTGTTTTCATGAAATTTGGGGAAAATTGGAGCTTTGGTTGAGGAGTGGTTGGCTACGCGAATCATTTGGAACCCATTTTTTAAAGAACTAGTTAAACAACTCCAAATTGTTCCGCAGCAATAGACACGTTAGAACTTCTCGACAACAACCTGAATTCTAAGGCAAAAGTGCTTGGAGCTTGATGAGTCGAAGCTAGAAGGCAAGATATAGAGGAGATGAAGGACCAGCTATTGGAAAATATGACCGGTACTGACCTGATTGTGGTTGGTACCGATATGGTTTATGTCACTGCGGGCCTTATCTCCCCTCCCACTTTCTCAAGTCTTGAGTTTGACCTGGTATTTCATGATCCAGTGAACTTCGTGGTGATTTTCCTATAAATTAAGGCATATAACAACTCGAAGAGGACTTCTTCTTTTCCTTTCGGATTTTTGGCACTTAGAAACTTTTCAATCTTCTTCTTCCTCAAACTTTCTTAAATCTAATATCTACTAGATTGTGGTTGGATTTGAGTTGTAATCTTTGTATTTTGGAGAAAAAACATAAGATAATAAAATTAAAGTGGTCGTAGGCCGAAGAATTTGCCGAACCACTATAAAAACATGTTCTTTCTTTTATATATTTTGATAGATCTATATTGTTGGTGCTGTCATTTGACATTGGGGTGTTGTGTTAACTTTTGTCTCAACATGTATGAATTATTTTCAACTAATTTACCGCTTTGAAATTGAAATAGGATTTGAGTTGCTAATTTCTTTGAAGTTAGATAAGATGCTTAAAGTAAAGATCTTGGAAAACAGGGTAATACATATATACATACATAGACACACACACACACGCATATATATATATATATGTGTGTGTGTGTGTGTGTGTGTGTGTGTATCTGTGAGTGTATGTGTGTGGGTGTGTATTGGGTAATATATAATCGTATCAATGCCATTTTTTATTTATAATGAAAATATAATAATTTATGTTATGACATGAATGAGCCTTATGATGATAAATGGTGCTTGTTATTGTTGTGGGTATGGTTGAATTTTTCGTTGTGCTTGCATTGTTGCATAATCAACTTTAGATTGCTTATTTATGTTATGTTTTATGTCATGCTAAATTTATGCTATGTTATTTTTTATGTCATATTATGTTAAGTCTTATGTTTTATGTTCATTTAAATATTGAATGTTAAGTAAACCCTTAGTGACATCGGGTTAAGCAATGGTAGGAGGATTGATGGAATCGGGTCAGTCGAAAATGGGTAAAATAGGTGGATTAAAATAATAATTCCTATTTGGATCATAGTAGGACTATAATATTTAATGAGTTTCACTAAATCTAATCTAGTTAATTTAAATAAAATCTAATTTTATTCAACTTTCTGATTTAATTTATTAAATCTATGTTTGTTAAATATAAAGTTTAAGTTTATGTATCAAATACATTTGTATGCCTAAAAGAAGTAAAGAGGGAATGAACATCGTATATGAGATCTAAATGCAATCACATTAAGATCTAAAAGGGAAAGATGAAAAGGTGGTATCATAAACTGATTACACCTTCCTCTTTTGCAAATATTCTACAATAATTATGCATAATCATCATTCAAAAGAAATGTGATAATAAATGGTTAACATGAAAAATAAAATATACATGTATAAATATCAATTGCATCACAAATAACATAACAAGCACCAACAAATTAAGGAAATGCATACATATCCATTTCCTTAATTTAGCCTCATTCTGTGGGGGGTTTAATTGATTGCTAAATAGGATAAGATCTAAATATGAATAACAATGATTATTTAGAAAATCTTAACATAAATTGATGAATACAAACATCATTATCCAAATTCAAACAAGGAGTCTAAGTTTGGTTTGGTAAGTTTTATTCAGAATTAAGATCTAGATTACATCTGAAAATAAAAATTAATGAATTAGATACTGATATTAAAAATATTTATGTATATAATTGTTAAATATAGTATCATTTATTCAAAATGTATTTATTTTAAGTCGGATAAATTTTTTCTACCATATTTTTAAATGAACAAAAGATTTTGGTAATTTTAAATAAATAATTTGGATATGAACATGAGATTCATATGTTTCTAAATGCCTTTTATATGTAAATCTATAATATATATATATGGGTGTATATACGATATTTAATTTTTTTCTCTTTAGGTTAATCCAATCTAAAGAAAAATAATCCAAAGAAATATTAAGATCAAAACATACACACGAGTTTTGGACAAATATTAATAAACCTGCAGTTTGATTTGAGATCTATGTTTTAGTTACTTATCTATATTTCAAATCTTATATTCTATTATTAAATCATATATAAATTACCTTTAAACCATTATGTTTATATAGAAAAATATTTGTAGATAAAATTATAAAATTTTCACATATAAACATTTCTAGTTTTAAACAAAAATTGAATTAAACCATGTCATCAAATTAGTTCTTTAAATCATGGTGTCAATTTCAAATCTGGATAAAGTAAGTATAGGGTCTAAAATTTATTAACATGTTGAACAAAATAATCAAATAAAATTAGAAATTACCTAAACATGAAGCCAAAGATTAGCACCTTAAATGAAGAATGAAACCTCGATACAATTAAATCAACCTCTGAATTTTGCAAGGATCTAGAGGCAAATATCACCTTGAATATTATGACTGTACTTTGAATTTAGTCTAGGAATATTTATGTCATGGAAACCATGGACATTTAAGCCAAATGGAATGGAAGAGAGAGGAAAAATAATTGTAAGGAAGAATGTATTGAATTATAGAAATGAAGGGAGATTTGTTTTAAAGGAATGATAGATATCTTTTATATTCGTTCCTTAAAATCTTCACCCTTTGATTCTTTATTAAATATCAATATATCCTCTCCCCCTTCTACATGCATGGTAAGCCATAAATGATGCCATATGGGCCCTCAAAATTTCCATAATCTCATTATCATTAATCCCATTTATATCCAATTTAAATGTTGTGCTCATATCGTATATCGTTATGTGCGTAAATAACTTTTATATACGCACTTTATTAAATGCTAATGTATTCAAACATCAAATAAACATTTGATAATTAATATTTCACAAATATTAATTCTTTTAATTTATTTTAAAACCCACTTATTTTTTATTCTATTTAAATCCAATTTAAACATTGTACATACATTGTATATTGGTATGTAGGTTTATAACTTTTATATACGCACTTTATTAATTACTTACATTATTTAAAAAAGTTAAATAAAATTCAATAATTAATGTTTCATAAATATTAATTAATTTACAATGGTTATAAATTAATTAAATCGTGTGATTTGTTCGGAGTATTCATCATTTTGGTTATGTAACTCAAAAGTGTAATTTGATCAGCGATTAACATCGTACAATTCAAATATTGACGTTACGCATCACCTTAGCTACTGGTATGACACTATGTTGAATTTATCACTTACACATCTTTTGGTAAAATCCAATTTTACTTATTATAAATGGTACCTAGTAGCAACAATTATTTACAACAATTCTCTTTGTCAAAACTATATCACATTGGAAGTTATGAAAATTGGTTCTGGTCAAAACTCCAACATCATCCATATTCAAATTTCTAATTTCAAAACCAAAACCTTAGTTCAATAACAATCATTATTATTAACCAAACTGCTATGGCCAGAAACTTTGATTTTGAGTTGACTACAGTTGACGGTGATACTAACCACATATAACAAAGGGGATGAATTCTCTGCCAAATAGTGTTTCTCTTCCAATGCTATAACTGAGACTCAATTACAGTTATTCGATGGATGTCATTCCAAGATATAACTATAATCAAAGTGGAATGTCCACATTGAAGTTTCAAAGTATTCTCAAGCTGATGGAACTATGTAACATAATCACCTCGAGATTGTTTGTTTGACCTTTGTTATATTAACTAATAGAGAATTTGTGAGTGATTCATTCCATAATTATCCAATAAGTATCAGTACAGAACCCCTTAGTGCCCCTAGCAAACACAAAAAATGCAATGCCCAACATTTGGATATCATTATGTACTTTGTTCTCAATGGATGAATCGATATCGTTTTCGAAACATCTTAACTTGGAATATTTATAACAATATGTTATTTTCAATGTGATAAAATTCTCATGATTACAATACTTTGTAATTACTATCTCATAACATATCATTTAAGGATTTTCCATATATATTATTTAGATTAATTACTTAATTATTTATATCACAATATAACAAATATATAATAGAAAGAAAAAACACCTTTTAGTTTTAACAAGATCGGCCATAGAGTTAGATATACGCAATAAATCACATTAATTACCCTAGGGCATACCCCTAACTCTACTAATCTCCCACTGGCACTTGGAGTCAATTATGGAATCTTATTCCAACTTTATCAATTGTTTTTCTCAAAAATTAATCGACAGGGTCCCTTAGTGAATAGGTATGTTATATTTTTTAATTATCTACTCTATCAATCAACTCTCGTTGATGCTAATAAGCTGCCTTTATCATATAGAACTATATGAAGTATGTCTCTTGACTTCAAGTGAACTTTAGGTTCTTATACAAACTATATCACGACGTTGTTATCATATATGAATTGCCCTCAACCTAGTTATAAATTTTTGCATTTTTTTGTACTTCTTGCATTATAGTAAGCTTTGGTTGAATCAGCTATTAATTATTGTTTGGAACAATTCCAACCTAAAGTTCTTAACTTAAGTTTGAACATGAATTTAGGACTGACTTACTACAGTCGATATCATTAATAAAGTTTGAGCCCATGCA
Source organism: Allium fistulosum (assembly GCA_030737815.1). Taxonomy (NCBI): domain Eukaryota; kingdom Viridiplantae; phylum Streptophyta; class Magnoliopsida; order Asparagales; family Amaryllidaceae; genus Allium; species Allium fistulosum. The sequence continues at coordinate 73,494,188 of CM060906.1, forward strand.
ATATTTCATAAGGAGTTCATTGTTTCTATAAACAATTCTCTTATATTTCATAAATACTCGAGAAACTCTAAAATATTACTAGGTCATCTTAATTCGAATTTGATATTTGCTCTATGTATCAAATACATGAGTGAAGTGTGATATTGTAGACAATATAACATGTATGATAATTTCTACTTCTAGTGCATAAGAAACCCATCTTACATGCTTCATATTAAACAATTTTGATATTGTTCTATATATATCATTTAGAACAATCCCATCATCCTTTTATACTAATTATAGAAGGTGTCACTTTCAAAACCAATATCGGGTACCGAACAACCAAACTAAAATGATTTTAACATGAATACATCATTAACAATCATAAGTTTGGTGTTTGCTTATAGTTTTAAATATATATTTTAGTATCTATTTTATTCTTTCTTATAGATAAACATTTCCTTTTAATTTGGTTGAAATTCAAATTATTGGATTTCTCTATCAAAGTATTTGCTTAACTCTAATGCTTAACAAATAACAATTTTGAATCATTTCATGGATTATATCCAATACTCACAAACTCGGTCATCGCTCTCACTGATTTTGAGTCATTTTGGTTGTTATGTGCAAACAATATATTCTAAATTGTTGTTTATAATTTTTATTGCAACACATATGTACCAAAACTCAAAGTCGTACCGAGAGATAAATTTTGTGAGTAAAATCCAAATTAACCAAAGCACTCTAAATGATGAATCTGTTATTTTAATTTTTTTAATTGAAATTTATGATATTATTCTTATCAATGAAGCTTATATTCCGACCATATTAACTTCCTTCTCAAAGACACTTTGCAGCCAATGGATAATATCCTTTCGGGTACCAATATCAAAATCATATTCTGATAATGTACTTAGAATCTATTCCATATTTGCACATCATGCTACATGATAGTGTCAATACACTTAATGGCCTATTGAAGACGGAGGATGTTCTCTTCTCATCTTTAATAAAATTCATAATTTCTCTTTAATGTGCGAGATTTATCATTAGACATTCTAGTGTGTTATGTCTATTTAATTCGGTTAATTTTATTCCATTCTTCCTTATAAATTTTATCTTTGGATCATATCCAAGTCCATTTTACTGCCAATAATTTCTAAAGGAAATTCCTTTGTTTGAAGTTGGCGTTCCTTCAAACGACAATTGTTTCTCGGTGCAATGGATAGACATTCATAAATAATTTATAAGTTGCACATACATATATATAAACTGATCAAGTTTTAGGTTTACGAACTTATGTTCATAACATGAATCAGTCAATCAACATTGATTGGTCCCAAACTGCTTTGGGGTAGTTCACACAAGATCCTTCATGGGTAAATATTACCAGCAGCCGCTCAACTCATACAACCTATCAATTCTTAGCATAGGATATGTAGGGGTTGTTACATCAACTCTTATCTTGTATGATTTTGTAGACTTTGTTTTAGATGAAGTAGTACTTAACCATATGTAATTCCTTTTAAGTACTTGACCCTACAAAGAGAAGTTAACACAACTTTACTCATTATCAGCAGTACTTTGTTCAACAAAGTCTGAATAATCCTTACTGATACATTATTATGTATTACAGGAAGACGTGAGTTTTGAGATTAAATATTTATTCACTTTTAGGTACTTCTGGAACTGTTTTCCTATGTACTCACTTATTCAATCAAATCAAATTTTCTTATTTCCTTTGCATGATATTTTTATACTTCTATTTTATATTTAATAAACTTGTCGTAAATGCATTACTTCTGTATCAAGTACACGTGCTCATTTCATGTTAATTCATATATGAATTAAACAAAGTATGTGGAACCATTTTTGGTATTATTGGACTTTCGGATGCATACATCTTTATGTACCAATCTAAAGAGTTCGTCAACTATTATGTCGCTTAAATAGGTGCTCTATCCTTAATTCCAAAATAATTATATATTTTTTAGACGCTTCTTTATAATGTAGCCAATGCAACAAATACAGTTATTCTAATAGATTTATTTCATAACGAATATTCAAAACATTTATAACAAAATAAAACTATATTCACTTTTAGCCAATACCAAAATTTATTATTTCATAAATAATATTTGGTACATTTACAAAAATAATTGTATCTTGATGCATTCATTGATAAGCATTATATGGCGTGTTTTCACTATTCTGCCATTATTATAGTATCATATGAAATATGAAGCTCCATTCCACTACTTATTATGGGTTATTTATTTCTTTTACCGTAACTATTTTATAGTCGAGAGTTTTCTATTAAATATCTTAAACTTGTAGAATTTTCTTTATAGAAAACAATTTTCTATATCATAATACAATTTGGAATAGAAATCACATTTCTCATTCCATATTAAGTATCTTTTAGTATTTTATACAATTCTCGTTTCAATATCACTTCATGAAGCAGAGTTGACTATTCACTCTCTTCATACCAACTATGCCTAAGTGACATCCACTCTAGTACATTCGCTTTCCTTTTCTAAAGTGGTCAAACCATTCAAAGTAAATCTTTATTATAATCAATTGTATTAAATACATGATTTCGCATAATGGTTTATTTTCTTATTTCCAATGAACTAATTTCATTATTCTCGTATATTACAAACTACGATCGTTCATCTTATAACATTTATTTATATGTGACTGAATATGAATCAAACATCTATATTTTTGTAATGTTTAAGGGATCAAAACTCAACAATAGAAAAGCTTGGGTAGATAAACACTTAAGCGACTGTAACATCACATGAAAATTAATAAGAAATTAATTAATAATAATGCTAAAAAATAAATTTTGCAAATGTTGGAATTTGCCCACGAAAGTTATACCATTGCGTTCGTAATGATTTTCTGATCAACTTTCACATATAAAGTTTTGCGGTCGAAGCTCAAATGGAAAGTTATTGATGTTTAAAGTTTTCGAATTTAATATAATTCAAGTAAATATAAATTTAAAAATTGAATATAGTTAAAATTAAAAACTAAAGTTTAAGGAAAACATTAACGTTAAGGATTAATGGACAGAATTAGATATTAATGTCAAATAAATAAAGGCAAGAAATAAATTTGACCATAGAAGAAGGCCGGTCGACCGCCTTTACTGGTTCGGTCGACCACCTCCCCTAGGAGGTCGACCTATATCTGCCGACCATCCATAATAAGTGGGTGGATCGGTTAATGTAGGTCAGTTAGGGTTTGTTTAGACCACAAACGGCCTGAATTTTATTATATTAAACTGACTTACAACTTATGGTCTAGATGCGTTCTAACCACTATAAATAAGAGGCTAGCCTCCTCACTTTTATTCATAATAAAATTGGAAAGCTAGAAAAATCCTACCAGTCTTCCTTTTCAATTCTTCGATTCAAAATCAATCGGATCTAAAGGTAATAGGTTATACACATAGATGTTTTTCTATTTCTATTTTCCCCTAATCCCTAGATTCTGAATCTAATCTGTATACAATTGAATTGTTGTACATTCTGAAAAAGAAGAATTCTGAAAAGAAGAATTCTGAAAGAGGAGTTAAGCGAAGGCGTGACTTAAATCCAAAGGAAAGCAAGAAACTATCTGTGTGTAAAAATCTTAATTTTTACAATTTAGTAATTTGTGCAGTAAAAGTTTGGATTTGTTTTATGCCTTGGAAAATTTTGTTTACGAAAAGCCAAAACCATAAAATCTAAAAATTCCCCAAATAAAATATCAGTTCTTAGATTTATTAGAATTTAAATTTTTATGTTAATATAGTAGAATTTAATTTGTTATTTGCAATTTAAATAATTTATGTTCAATTCAACTTCCACTACTAATTCCTGCTGTTACGATAAAGGGTTCAAAGAAGAAAATTATTAGGAAATGATGTGCGAAGTATGGATTTTTCCTGTTTGTACCTTGCATCGTCTATTTTGGTAATTTAGAAAAATATGAATTCCTTTTTCTACTTTTAGTTTGTATATGTAAAAGTTGAATAAATATAAAGGGTTTCAATTGTAAAATTTAGTTTCTTTAAAATAGAGGTGGTAATTATATTGATGTTAAATAAGATTGGTATTTTGAGTACATTTTTGGATATACAAATTCGTATTTCCTAGCTAAGGATATTTGCTATTTTGTAAATTATTGTATGGAACCGAGGCTTGTATGAATATGAAAGTTTTGATATTTTAACAATTAGTATAGGAAGCGAAAATCTTAGGATAGGAATATTTCTACGCATGCTTAGTAATATTTAGCTAGCCTAAAATATACGTACGTATAAATATATTAATAACGTATAAATAATAAAGTATAAATCCTATCGTATAGAATAAATAGGTTAATAAATAGTATTAAACATTATATGGAGGAAGTTAAGGATGATCATGGCAATTAATCCATAATTATAGGTGAAATAAGGAATTTTCTTATATGGCCATAATGCCTAAATACAGGTGGCTCTAATATATATATATATATATATATATATATATATATATATAAACACACACATACATACATATAAATGTATATCTGTGTGTGTATAAATATGTGTGTAGCATATGGTAGTATACTCAAAGAGCAGAAATATGATTGAAGTTATAGGGATGCGAAGTCAGTTAAATGCACACAAAAGTCTGCATAGCTAATCTGGCTACCAATAGTTTGACTTTAGGACTAATGTGAGATATTACCTATAATAAGTACCCATGGTGGATACGAGGTTAGTCCCAAATCTATAAGGTAAGTGTAACAACCCGCATACTTTATGGTTTTATATTTAAATATTTTATTTAAATATAATATCGTTAATCAGATTGAAGTCCGGAAAGTTACTTTTTGCAAACGGTCAAATTAGAACTCGGGACCACTTCCATTGAGTCCAAAATGGCGTTTGCGATTTTTTTGAGTATAAGCTTCGATATGTTTGAAGTAAGTTGGATTTTGCTATTTTCTGTTGGGCTTTTTGGGATTGGGTTCCACCCCAACTCACTCTATAACTTAGTTCAGCCCCTCTCCTCTCCTCCTCACTTCATTTCTATTTTCTTAAACTCAAGCTTCAACTGAAAATGGGGAGAGGAATGGGAAATTAAAACTCCAAGCCCTAGATTCAATTGCAAACTTCAATTCTTGCTCCAAATTCAAGGTGAAGCTTAGGTAAGCATCTCCTTCATCTTCTCCATCTCATTTCCTCTTCAATTTCTGAAATGTTCTAAACCCTAACTTAGGAAATGTTTCCTTTTGAGCTTTAAATTGAAGCTCCTTGGGTTGAAATTGAAGAGTGATTGTTCTAGCCTTGCTCGGTAGCTTCTTTCTTGTTTTTTTGGGTTTAAAGGTGAGATTTTTGAACTCACATCTAAGCTTATAGCTTTTGTTGTTATTGGGTAAGAATTCCTAACATCAATTCATGTTCATTTGTGTTCGGTGTGGATCGATTCGGTGAATTGTCCAATTTTTGGTTTTTGAAGTCCAATTTTGTGAAAAATCTCATGTATGTATGTTTGAACATGTTTACCGAGGTGTATCGAAGAGCCTATAAGGTTGGGTTGTTGCTTGGCATAAATCCCTAGTTGTCGTGCTCGATCGATCATTTCTGGTAGGAGTTGGCCCTTCATAGAGGCTTGGTTGAAAATGCTGCATAAACAGGTTTAGTCGACTGAACGTATTGGTCAGTCGACTGAACCATGAAACATAATGTTTCTGTGCACCAGTTCAGTCGACTGACCAGTCGACTGAACCTGGAAACAGAACGTTTCTAGGCTTCGGTTCAGTCGACTGACCAGTCGACTGAACCTGGGAACAGAATGTTTCCTGGCATCAATCAGTCGACTAAATTATATGTGTCAGTCGACTGAACCTGGAACCCGAAAGTTTCTGGGTTCGAGTCAGTCAACTGACGATATGATCCAGTCGACTGAATCTGGGAAACTTGCCTTTTTGCCATTTTGGGCAGTTTTGTGTGGGTTTCCGGTTTTTAATCGATTTGTGTTGATCCAATTAGTTGTTATTGCATTTTTGACTTTGATGACTCCTTTTTGATTTCGTACACGGGTTTTATAAAATGATCTTTTCAAATTGTCTCGTTTCTCCAATTTATAATTTCTATTCAAAACACACACACAACTTTGCACTTCGAGAAAAGAGGGAGGAGAATTAAATGATTAAATAAAACGCGTGCAATGAACACGTGCGTTTATCTTTTCAGTTAATTCCTAATCTATTTGTTTGACCGTTTTGACCTTTGGGTCTGGTTTACCGATGAGATGAGGTGAACTTTATACTGCTTTGAGTGTGAAATTGACTAACGGATAGTAAACCGTTTAGTGCGAACGTGGGGTATGAGACTCACGTTAACATTTTCCGGGTTCCTTACTGAGAGTTGTGACACATTCCGCCGGACAGTGGTGTCCAGTACCGCCACTATGGTTCGTTGCCTTTTGGCGTTGCCTTCGGGCGTTGCCTTTTGGCATTGCCTTCGGGCGTTGCCTTCGGGCGTTGCCTTTTTGGCGTTGCCTTCGGGCGTTGCCTTTTTGGCATTGCCATTTTGGCGTTGCCTTCGGGCGTATGGATCCTTGTACTGAGCTCGAGCATCTTTTGTTTCTTTAACAATTATATTTCCTTAGAGTATCGCCCTTCGGTATAGGTTCTTTGAACCACACGATATATGGCGATTGCCTTGTGGAAACTTGTGTTACCTTTATTGGTCTTTGTCATTTGCCTTTTGGCTTGTTTTGGGATATGTATGTCCTTGGTTTATTTGAGTTGCCTATGATATGAGGCTTGTTTTGATTCATCTTATGTTAGATGATTTGGATATCTCTTTTGGAAATAATTGTGGTACTTTATGATTTTGTATGTTCATTATCATTAGTATATCTAACTGATTTGTTTAGCTAGACTGACCCGTGTATTTTTATACTCGGGTCAGATCGAGATGTTTCAGGTTAGGTACTTTGGACTTAGCCTATTTTGCTTCCGCATGGACTATTCTGCTAGCTCCATTTTGTTATAGCTTTTTGTGTAGTCCTTTTGACTGTAACTCTGACATGTATTCTATTGACTCTCCTGTATATTGTGGTTTGCTTTACCACTTGACATGTATCATTTTGTAAACTCTGTGATGTATCTGTATATGTGAAAAATGTATGTGATGAACTACTGTTCTGTGATGTGTATTACATTTGAGTTGTTATATTTTATTCTGATAGATCCTTCAGCCACCTATGGCTTTGTATTAAGTATTTATTGGATATGTCAATCCATTTAAGTAAGAAGTAGAATTGTCGGCGTATTCAATAGATAATTAAGACAAGGCTATAGATGGTCGATCCTAACCAGCTCTATTCTTCGCATTAGCAGACGGTGTTACCTTGTAATACTCTTTGCTAATGTGGGTCTCGAAGTGGGGCGTTACAGTCTACCCAGCTAATCTGACTTCCAGTACCTACGAATATTCGGACCAATGTAAGACGTCATAGTTTGGGTTACAAGTCATAAGATGGCTATCCCAGTATAGGCCTGCTTATGGGCTAGATGTATTAAGTGGTTGTTGTAGGGTCTGCCTTCTTCCACTCAATAATTATTAAATGGTTTGAGATTATCTTTTTAATGCGGTAGTGAAAATCTATATAAGAGTTCTGCTTCGGGGTTAAGGTATTAAGTGGCTATTGTAGGATCTTTATCTTCCCTTAAAAGAAGTATTAAGTGGCTTGATTAGATTTCTTATAATGTCGGTTTTGATGTACTAAAGAGGGGTCCGCCTTTGGTTTAAGTATCAAATGATGGGGATCTGCCTAAGGTATAGGTATTAAATGGTCAGAGTCTGCCTAATTCTCATTAAAGAGGTATTAAGTGGCTCATGCTTTCTCTCGCATCGTTAAGACATAATTGACAGAGGTCGGTTGTTAGACCGTGTAGTTGCGTTGATCCGCGTTAGAGTTATAAAGTTAGACTAGAAAAGGCCCTTGGAGTATAGTTTGGACTAGAAATGCCTTCGTCTTACAGTGGAGGTATACTTAGTAGAATAAAGTATAGGATGTGTAAGACATATTACTTATCTAAATGATACTGTCTAAATACTATTATAGTAAGACTTGAGATTTTCATTCACCAAATAATATTTTTCCGACTCCCTCCTCATTATGACTCATAGGTCTAGGGGGACGATGTTGATGGAGAAGACGGAGGCGGGGGTGAAGATTTTTGACAGTTTAGTTATTTACGTTTTAAATGTAACTAGATGTACCCAGATTTCAGACAAGTTGATGTTTAGTATTTTGAATACTATGGGATGATGTGTTTCTGATATTTGGTTAAGGAGTTGTAAGGGTTGAGATATTGATGCTCGTTGTACACCCCAAAACTTAGTAGGGTTAATCTAATTAAATTCTCTTAGCTTATCATAAGATGAGCTCTCGTCTGTGCCCATAGCCAGAGATTTCCAGATGTTTTTAAAGAAGTCTCTGGTCTCCCACCCCGAAGGGATATCAAGTTTTGGATTTATTTGGAGAAGAACACTAGACCTATCGCTCTGCTATTAAGGTATATGGCCTTCAAAGAGAGGTGAGAGTTAGACAAGAAGATTTCAGAGCTATTGCAGAAAGGATTTATTCGCCATAGTGCTTTAGAAGGGGAAGCACCAGTTGTCTTTGCCATTAAGGCAAACGGTTCTTAAAGGCTATGCATTGACTATCAAGAGCTTAATAATCTGACCAAGAAAAATAGGTAACCCTTAAGAATAGATGAATTATTTGAATAGCTTTTTGGAGCCAAAATCTTTTCTCACTTGGACTTAACTCACTGGATTCCACCAATTGAAGATAGTTGAGGATAGCAAATCGAAGACTTCTTTTCGCACTTCAAACGGACTATATGAATGGGAAGTAATGCCTTTTGGGTTGAAAAGTGCCCCTGCAGACTTTGTAGATTTAATGAGTAGAATCTTTCGAGGGTAGCTAAATAAGTTCATCGTGGTACTTGTGGATGATATTATAGTATTCTCTAAAAGTGAAAAGGAACAATAAAATCGCTAAGGGAGGTACTAAGGTCTTTGAGACGGAACCAACTAAAAACCAAATACTCAAAGTGTTATTTTTGGAAGAACGAGGTAATATTTCTCGGTCATATTATTTCCAAGAAGTCCATTGATCCTGCAACGGTGGAAGATATTCAAGATTGGATGATGTTGAATGACGGCGGAAATTCCTATCGGATTAGAAAATCGTCGAAAAATGTAATAAAATAACCGCAAGCGCATGGTGTACAATTTTAGTACGTGGCGAGTATGGGTTGATCCACAGGGAATTGAATTAATTTTAAATTCTACTCAATCAAATTAACCGAAGAATTTGAAATTGTTTTAAGCTAAAAAAATGTAAAAACTAACTAAAACAAAAGTGGATAAAAATATGAGAGTAGAAGGAAATTTAGAGCCAAATCCCTTCTCAGATCACACAAATCAACGCAATGAAATTATAATCTCTCTTTTTAGTCAATTGTGAATTTAGTTGATGTGTTTATCCTAAGTATGGTCCATATGTGTTATCAATTAGCTCAACATAAACCTTCAAACTTTAACACATCATCCAAACCACTTGTCAACTCTCATAAAAATGATAATGAAATTAAAAAGAAAATTTGTTCTAAGCATGATCTATTCGCTATTGATTACTAATATAGACCATCAAATTTTGAATCTAAAATCCACTTCATTACCAAAATCATATCTAAATGAAGAGGTAACTTGTGTTTATGTTTGTTTAAGCATAGCCTATTTGGTGTCAATAACATAGGCTATCAAATTCAAAGTTAAACAACAAAAATTTTACCACATCAAAAATTTCCATTAAGCAAAAAAGAGATCATAAATTAGCAAATATGTTACTCTATATGATTAAGAGAGCTTCATTATCCTTAAATTGAAGGGGTTTAACTTCTCATATTTGTTATTATTTCAACACATATAGATTGCAACATAAACAAGAGGAAAATGAGAGCTAACTAAATTGCATGTAAATAAATCTAATCTACTTCCATGACATAAAACTACACTAATTGCATAAAGTAAAGAACAATAATTAAAAGAGCATGAAATTAAATTGCATAAATAAAATTACATAAGAATAAAAGGCTAAGAGCCATTAAAGAGAGAAAGAGAGTTCATGTATACAATTTGTGGCTACACTAAACTAAAGAGAAGGTGGTAAGAGCTCTCTACATGAAACATAAGGGGTATTTGTACATGCATAAAACCCTAATCCATATTTTAGGGAACTACCCAAAATGCCCCTTAGGAAGTGTGGCCTCCAAGTTATCATTGGCATGTAATTAATCCTCTATTAAATGTGCATGTGCTTTTAATCCCCACTAACATGTGAATTAGCTCTTAATTGTAGATCATGGTAAGTGGGTATGTGGGGTCCTCCATGATTACATAAATTCATTTCCATCTTCATTTGTCTTCCATCCATTGTGCATGCATACATACATGAAGCCTCTTCCATTTTCAATCCAAATTCATACGAATAAAAATAAAATGTGCAAGTGAATTTTCTCAAATTAATTTACAAACAAAAATGACCATTTTGCCCCCATATGAAGATGAATAAATGATGATTTGAAAACAATTGAAATATTGGTTTAAACATGTAAAATACCCTATATGCTCATTTATTTAATTAAAAGAAGATTAAATATGGAAGTAAAAATATACATATTTACGTGCACATCAAATACCCCCACACTTATCTTTTTATTCGTCCTCAAATAAACTAAAACTAAGATAAATCCATTTTCGTAGGAAGCACGATTGCATTGAGCATATGCAACAAGCAGTTAAACCTCTAGGTGTCCCTAGTAGGACGAATGTTGTCTCGTCAAGGTTTTAAGTGGATACTACCCACAAAATCCAAATGCAACATAAAAAATTCCTAAATGCAAGATTTATTTACAAAGAAATGGATAATGGTTTTTGAAAATATTTACAAATGAAGAGTTTACTTTTAAATTGACATGAAAAAGTTAAATATAAGTTCTGGTCATTATCAAGAAATTTAAGTCCTTTTTCTCGTCAAAACTTCCAACAGAAATTATGTTATCATCACAATTAGGCTCTAGTTTGGCTAGGTGTTTTGGTTGATAACATAGTGCAATTATGAAATGGATCCTTAGTTGATTATCAAAGTTCTGCAAAGTGGTATTTTATTTCTTTTGAATAACAAATCGAATCAAATGAGTGAAAATTGTGCTTGGATTTCAATTGCTTACTCTCTCTATTTTTGAAAAGTATCAACATTATTAGTATTTACACACCTAACTCAGATAAAATGAGGCTAGATATAACGATCATGCACTGCCTTTCGGACTTATGTGAGAAGAGTACAGAACGTAGCGAGTGTACACACTTGCATATGAACACATGACTCTAGGTGTTTCTTATTTTCACAAAAGTCGTTTTCTTTTTATGCTATATTTTTTTAAGAGAGAGTTTTGCAAAATTACCTTAGCACCACTTAACTTAGAAGATAAATCAACCACTCATTTAAACAAAGATTTATAATTAGGATATACTTCATAATTAACGCCCATGAACCATTCTATATTGTAACGACCCACAATTTTGGATGGTTTAAATCGACAATAAACCACACATGTCTAATTCAAACCATTCAAAACGGAGGATTGTTAATGGGGTAAATAATAAAATAAGAGAAAAAGAGGGAAAAACAAAACACAGAATCTCACAGCGGAACAGTGAAATATAATAATTAAATAAATAGTTCATGAAGCTGTTACAAATAACATTTGATTACACTTTTACAATTCAAATCAGAGTTATACATATAGCAGAAATAAAGAAATAATGTAGCGGAACACATGATGTAGTGGGATAATAATAAATAAATAATAATAATAATATACTGAATCTTCGTCTTTGTCCTCCATAAAATAGTCTTCAATACACTGAAATACTCGGTCTGACCCGAGCGTAAAGTAAAATAAAACACTCGAGTCAGGACTAACATTCTTATGTAAGTAGGTCAACTCAAGTAAAATGCTTAGGTTTTATATTGGGTATATATCATTTCAACCAAAGTGATTTCCTAATTATCAGGAAACTTGCAGCGTGAGAACTATAAAATAATAACATAAATAACATAACATGTCAATGACCAATTTACATGCATAATTAACAATTTGATATATATATATACACATATGCCTAACTAACATATCACATGTGTCACATATCATAAACAGCATAAGTGAATATTTCAAATTTAAACATGTCATACACTAACATAACATATAAATATATAGCATGACATATATACAAGGAAGTTGCAAGGTGATTTACAATAAAATAACATGACATATGTCACAACAAACTACATAACAACCATTTACAAATCATGTCAACTTGCACAACATAGGTGGGTCATTTTTTTCATGTCCAATAGGTGTCAAATATGTGTCATTTTATATGTCAAAATGGACATATAAATTAATTTATATCATATGAATTTAACTAAATAAAATCTTAACTAAAACAGCATTTTAATAACTTTTCACATGTATAAATTCACTAACATAAAAATATCAATCGTGAGTGATTGCTCACCTTTCGTGGTTACGAAGGTGATGATGAAAATGGAGCAATATGGAGATACCTAGCAAAGATCCAAATGCAAAGCAAATCCAACAAATCTTAGACACAAACACGAATCAATAAACAAGTTTCAACTACTTCCAACTTCCAAACCACCCAAGATCCAAACTACGGATAAACCTTAAACTAGGTCATCTTTAAGAAAACATTCGGACAAGAATATTACCGAATCCATAAAAGTGATTAAGTAGAAAGTTGTTGAAAATTCTTTTATTACCACATTAAAAAAAGGATAACTCAAAAAGCTTTAGCCTTGAGGAAGTTATGGTCAAAACAAATAGTGGTGTTTTCTGAGTTGAAAATATGAGTTCAAAAATACTTCAAAAAGATTTGAGTTTTCGGCATAGCAAATAAAGGAATTTGGAGGACTGATCTAAAAGAAAGTTGAAGCCACTGGAAATATAAATGGTTTGAAAAAAAGTATCACTAAATTTGGTTGTTCCTGAAGGAGATATGATTAATACAATATGGGGTATTTTCGGCCAAAACTGGACACAAGAAAGGACTTGAAAAATGGATTTTTTGATACAGAAATATTCGGAATGGGAAGAAGGGTTCAACAACAAAGTTGTTGCCATTGAAATTATGCACGGTTTCGAAAAAATTTATTTGATTTGGAGTAGTTTAGTGGAATATAGAAGCCATGGAAATAAGGGGAAGAAAGAGGGAAAATAGGGAAGGAAAAAGAAGGGAAAAAGAATAAAGAAGAGGAGAGGGAAGGTTGAAGGAGATAGCCTTGGAGATGGTGGAGAGGATGACGGTTATAGGGGAGGAAGGAAGGGTTGAAGGAGAGGAGGAAAGGAGTTTTGATTTGTGAGATATTTTTGGAGTTTTAGATCTAGAGTTCTTTGTAGATTTTGAGGTGGAAGAAGAAGTGTGAAGAGAAAGTTTCTCAGGAGAAAAATTATGTACGTAAATGTTATCAGATAGGAAACATAAGGTCGTAGGCAAAGAAATGGTCACATGACTGACTAGTGTCTCTTGGTTAACCAGGACCCATTAGAACAAACAAACCCAATATGCTTTAGCCAAATGAAACACAACTAAACACTTCCAATTCATGTTAATTTTTCACAGTAATTCAAATTTTTAGAGCAATAGGAGTTTGATTTTGACGAAACAAAAAGTAGAGGGAAGATTAGAATTCAGTTTAGTATCATATAAAAAGAATAAAATTTTAAAATCAAATTTAAAATTTTCAACCAAATGTCAAACTTTGACTAAGTTTGACAAAAATTTGAAATTTCACAAAAATTTTATTCTATTAAATTTGGTCAAATAAAACACTCAACATCACAAATTCAAATTTTTTTTATTAAAATTTTTTATTTAAATTCAAAATACTGTCATTTTAAAGTGGTTAAAAGTTACAGATCGTTACACTTTATCTTAATTAAAAGATGTAATATCAATTAATGCAATATTAATTTGCTTCCCCTTATCATATTTAAAAGGTTAAATGCCATTAACTATGCATCAAATTATCATCCAGTTACATTCAAACCTATGTTATCATCCTTATTATTCAATCAACAATACCATATGAATTATATTAACATAAGTTTACATTTTATTACATTCATTATATTACTATTAACATCTTTTACCATATTAACTGCAATAATTAATTACATAAATCTTCATTGATTTCCAAATTAATTCCAAACAAATTAAATAATGAGATGATAAATGAACAATTGTTACTTTTAAGTAATTTTATTACATTTATAAATTTATTGTTTACAAACAAATGTTATAACTACTTACATAACACAGATTTCATATTCAATATTAACCTATCTCAATTTATTACCATATAATTTCAACATTGAATTCAACATCTAATTGCCTAAATTTCATTAATTTCCCATTCAATATTCAAATGGATAAATTAATGAGAAGATAATTAAACAATTGTTTATAATAATAATTCATACCCGTTATCTTATCATTTACAACCAAGGATTATAAATTGCTTACCAGAAATGATTTTATATTTATATTAACCTATTTCAATCAATTACATACCATCTCACCATTAAATACATCAATTAATTTATTTCATTATTTACAATTATAACCAAATAACCTTACAATTATATCCATTGATTGAAATTGGATTAAAATGGTTATCAATTACATTAAATCAACATTACTATATTACATTCTAACTATTTTATCATTACAAATCATAAATTTTAATTTCTTACAATATTAATATTTCATAATCTTATTAAATTTAATATTTTAATTACCGAAAAATACGGGTCGTTATATATATATTAGTTAAACCATCGTTACTTGTAATTAAACATTATTTTTATTTGTTGAGACAAATAAATTTTCAAAAATTTCAATTCAATAACTGAAATCCTTTACTTGTCCTATAGTGTTTACTAAAAAATAAATCAAAATGCTAAAAAAATTTTGTCTTATGTAGCAACCCGGGGTTTTGCTCCTGTTAAAAATCGTCATTAAACGATTAATGGTGATAGCTGATTGTTGTTGGGAGTTTAATCGAGTTGAAATTCTTTTGTAAATTCATTAATTGTTATGCGGGCTTTAAAACTTAATATTGGGCCACATTTTCATTTGTTTGTTTTGTCGTGATAACTAACAAAGGCAAACCCGTCCCCCTTTCATTTTCATTTGTTCATTCGTAAAAACCCTAAAACAACGAACAAAAAAAATGGTGGCTCCATTCGTTCGTTCCACTTTGCAAACTAGGGTTTGTGAAATTGTAGGCGCCGCTATGTCAGATTGTCGATGCTTCTTTCGTCGATCAGTTGGATCGTTCGCGGCTCCTCTTCGTAGTCGAGCTCGTATTTGCTTCGACAAAGGTGAGTGATCCACTCACATCTAATTCATATCTCGAGCTTGTTTAGGGTTCGAATTCTGTGATTTTCGTTCATATTCACTTGTTTGAATTCGTCAATTGCCTTATCTCAGCCGTATGGTGTTGCTTGAATGTTTTAGATGATCTCTGACTTGTTCATATGCGTATATTTGATTTATTACTAGATTTCCACGGCTTCAATTTTGAAGTTGCTTGGCTTTCCTTGGTCATTACGGCTTTGATTTTGTGATTTGAAACTGCTTGACTCTGACTTGTTCATTGTCACCTGACTTTGGTATTTGTTCGTAGTCGATTTTGTGAGAATAGTTGCTTTCGACATTTGACATTATGTTGACTTTGGCATTTAACCGTTGCTTTGAATTCTCTGTTGACTTCGGCATTGCTTTGAATTTGACTTTGGTCACTTTGATTCTGCTGTGTGAATTTCTGTTTTATTGTACCTTGTACTTGGTCTTGAGCATTGCTAAGTCTTTGCCTTGTACTGTCCAGTTGAGTTCACATGTATTGAGCTCTGGTTTGAACCATGATTTGATTCACTGTATCTTTGATGTATTCCCATATTTCTGGTGCATTCATTAGTCTGTTTGCATATTCCACATGCTTGACCCTTGCACATGCTCTTTGATACATGTTTGAACTGACTGTGTCATTTGCTTAGTGCATTAGTTTGCACTGTGCATTGGTTTGGATTTGCAGTTTGTGTCGACTCTGTTTTTGCTGTAGTCTTCATTGTTGTGGCCTGGTCGATAATTATGGTATATGCGTTGAGTTGCATCACTGGTCTTTGCATTTGTACATATGATGGCATTCTGGTTTATCACATGCTGTTGCATGGTGAACTTGAATTATTCCTCTTTGTCTTTGCTTATGCTACTTGCTTTGCATATTTTCTTCAATAAGCAACCTGGTTGTGGCTGCTATATGAATTATGATTCCTGTCATCATGTAGTTGCATTGTGTTGGTTTCAATTTTAGTTGCAAGCTTGTGTCACTTGTGTGCTGTGCCTTTGAGCATTGCATGTGTGTACATATTGCATATTCACTTGGTTGGAGCTTTATACTGCTGTCACTTGAAACTGTTTTGTCAATGTTGCATTGAGTTGAGTCATGATAGCAGTGACTTGACCTTTGCATTTTATTTGTTTTCGAATTACACCTGAGTTGAATCCAGCTTGTAGCTCGGATTTGACCTTGTGCTGAAAGTTATGACATTATTTTGGCGAGGCAGTACACGCATGCGTGTACTGCAGCCACACAGAATTGATGTTTAATTGATATTTCAATTGTTTGAATTGTTTTGTGTTCAATTCAATATTTTGAAAGCGTATTTTGATTTGGTTTGACTGGATTATTTTGTTGTTGTCTAATTATCTATTTGATAATTAGATTATGAGTTTCTAATTATTTATTTAATAATTAGATTTTGTTGTTAATTGTTGTTTAGGCAATTCTGTGGTTTTCATATTATCTTCATTGAGAATCCTTTCTCTTATCTTTGTTGATGATTTGAATTTGCTGGTTTGTTGTTTAACACTATTTAGTGTTATATTTACCGTTATCCGATTTCTTATTAAAGGATTGGATAGACGAGATTTCTGTGACTGTCGTCTATTTGGTTATTGATTATTATTGCTTCTGTGCATTAATAACTGAGTTTGAATTAGACTGACCCGTGTATTATTTTCTTTTGAATTTAATACTCGGGTCAGACCGAGTTATTACAGGTTGTAGATATCTTGCTTTGGGTTGCTGCTTGAGCTATGAAGTCTCATCATATCTTTTGGAGTAGTCGTCGTCATTTTGTAGTAGTCAGTGTATCTGATCTAGGTTGATATGTATTCATGTATATTATTCGATAATGTACTTGTATATATAACTTCTAGAGTCGACAGTTGTAGTTGTATCATATGTATTGTATCAAATGTATTGTAACTGCCTTCAGTTATATATATATGAAATTTGATATTAGCTGTGTTCCGCATTTAGCTTATCTGTGTCATTATTTTATATATACTGTCCTAAACTATTATGAACCATCGTAGTTCGTTTTATACTGGAATTGGGTATGTCGATAGGAGTAATAACCAGAGATGAAAATAAGTATACCACTCCTATCGAGGTAACCAATACTAGTGTAAGGCCTAACTACGGATGGCCGCTCCTATCCAACCTTATTCTTCGTAATAACAGACAGTATTTCTTTTAATACTCTTTGTTATTGTGAGCATAGAGGTGGGGCGTCACAGTTGGTATCAGAGCTTGGGGTTTATGGACATAATATAAAACATAACTTAGATGGAACATGTGTTACAACTAATTGTTGATGTTTTATTTGTGCTTTGAGTCAAAAACTAAAGTTTTGAAATTATAATGAAATTTTTAAATCTTTATTTAAAAATAAAAAGGGAAATTGTTATTTGTTAATTGATTAATTTGTGACTGTTTATCAGAGTACGCAGCGGAAGCAGTGACACTGTCTTCGCTGAGTAGAGCTGATAACCTTTTTGATTTAAAAATCAAAATATGAAATTGAAATAAATTTCATTTGTTGTTTACATAGCTGGGTTTATTTTGTTTCTTTGAAAATTTCGAATCCGATTTGAGGATTCGAAGCGATTGCAGTTATGTGGTTTTGTTGAGAATTTTTTTGTTTTGAATTATCTTCATTGAAGATATAATCGAGTGATTTCTTTGTTTGTTTTGTAGTGTACGTGCAAATTTAAGTTGCACGTTACTACATTAATTATACGTTGAACCGGTGTTTGGTTTAAACGTATTTTGTTGCCGTTATTCTTATAACGGGATTTTTACACCGATGTTAAATTTTTGAAGCACGGTGTTTGGTTGACATTTTTAATGATGAATG
Source organism: Allium fistulosum (assembly GCA_030737815.1). NCBI lineage: Eukaryota > Viridiplantae > Streptophyta > Magnoliopsida > Asparagales > Amaryllidaceae > Allium > Allium fistulosum. Next base: position 73,512,596 of record CM060906.1, read on the forward strand.
AAAAATTCACTGGTATTATATTTTGATGCGAATTATTTTGATGATATTTTGACATGTAAAAATTACTGTCGCTTTGACTTCAGTAACCGTCAATTTTAAAGTGGATTTTCAAGCGGTAATTCCGCAATGCTGATTTTGAGATCCGATTTTACGGTGTTTTGGGAAGTACAATTTCCTTTTCGAAATTGCTATAGATGTTGCCGTTTTAATCACATGTTCTGAAAATTGTTTTAAAATTTTTACAGTTTGCGCTTTCAAAAGAATGAGGAAGCGATTTAAACGTTTCAGCAAAATTGAGGACTATGAACCCTCACTTTTACTGTTTCGCTTAATTCCGGACTTGTCCGTTTGAGAACGTAAAATGTTATTTATTTAAAATACAAAATTTTACAGTTTGTGCTTTCAAAAGAATGAGGAAGCGATTTAAACGCTTCAGCAAAATTGAGGACTATGAACCCTCACTTTTATTGTTTCGCTTAATTCCGGACTTGTCCGTTTGAGAATGTAAAATGTTATTTATTTAAAATACAAAATTTTACAGTTTGCGCTTTCAAAAGAATGAGGAAGCGATTTAAACGCTTTAGCAAAATTGAGGACTATGAACCCTCACTTTTACTGTTTCGCTTAATTCCGGACTTGTCCGTTTGAGTACGTAAAATGTTAACTATTTAAAATCCACAATTTTGCACTTTCAAGGAAACGATTAAGAGATTTAAACGATTTAGTAAAACTCGTGGTATGGGACATGTGCGTTTGCTATTTCGGTTAATTCCGGACTCGTTAATTGAAACATCTGTTGTTTGATGATTTTGTGTGCTTTCGAGCCACTATGTTGAACCTTCGGGTCATATGATGGACCTTCGGGTCATATGTTGGACCTTCAGGTCATATGTTGGACCTTCGGGTCATATGTTGGACCTTCGGGTCATATGTTGGACCTTCGGGTCATATGTTGGACCTTCGGGTCATATGATGGACCTTCGGGTCAAATACCAGTACTAGACCTTCGGGTCACTCTGTGGACCTTCGGGTCATCTGATGGGCGCCAAAAATTTTATAGTACTTGGTAGGCTTCGGCCATATGTTGTTGCACGTGCGGCGTAGCTAAAACTCGCCATCTGATGGGATCGATCCACCTTTTATGTTGATTTTCTAGAGTATCTTAATTGATTTCTAGATATTTGTTGTTTCTAATTATCTGTAGGTAATTAGATATTTGCTGATTTGAGTTCTAATTATCGTTTTTGATAATTAGATATTTGTTGTTTTCTGATTATCGTCTTTGATAATTAGATATTTGTTATTTTCTGATTATCGTTTTGATAATTAGATATTTGTTGATTTGAGATTTCTGATTATCGTTTTTGATAATTAGATATTTGTTGATCTGATGATTTTTTATTATCGTTTTTGATAATTAGATATTTGTTGATTTGATGATTTCTGATTATCGTTTTTGATAATTAGATATTTGTGTTTTCTGATTATCATTTTTGATAATTAGATATTTGTGTTTTCTAATTATCGTTTTTGATAATTATATATTTGTTGTTTTCTGATTATCGTCTTTGATAATTAGATATTTGTTGTTTCCTGATTATCGTTTTGATAATTAGATATTTGTTGATTTGAGATTTCTGATTATCGTTTTTGATAATTAGATATTTATTGATTTGATGATTTCTGATTATCGTTTTTGATAATTAGATATTTGTGTTTTCTGATTATCATTTTTGATAATTAGATATTTGTGTTTTCTAATTATCGTTTTTGATAATTAGATATTTGTTGTTTTCTGATTATCGTCTTTGATAATTAGATATTTGTTGTTTTCTAATTATCATTTTGATAATTAGATATTTGTTGATTTGAGATTTCTGATTATCGTTTTTGATAATTAGATATTTGTTGATTTGATGATTTTTTATTATCGTTTTTGATAATTAGATATTTGTTGATTTGATGAAATCTGATTATCGTTTTTGATAATTAGATATTTTTTGATTTGAGATTTCTGATTATCTGATGTTTTCTGATTATCGTTTTTGATAATTAGATATTTGTGTTTTCTGATTATCGTTTTTGATAATTGGATATTTGCTAGTTTTGCTGACTATGAGATTTTCTAGTCTCTAATTGATTCTAGATTATGTTGATTATATTGAATTGTTGTTTCCTATCTATCTCTGTTAATAGTTAGAGTTTGCTGATTATGAAGTTCGTGTTTTCTAGTTATTTGTTGGATAACTAGATATTTGCAGTTTTGCGATTTGTGATTTGTGTTTTCTAATTATCTTTGCTGATAATTAGATTTTGCTGTTTTCTAATTATTGTGTCGATAATTAGATATTGCTATTTTATGATTTCTGTATTCTAATCATCTAATTGAAAATTAGATATTGCTGATAATTGTATTTATTCAGTTTTGCTGTTTTCTGATTATCTATTGATAATTAGATTTTTGGTGAGAATTTGTGAATTTCTTTTATGAAATTAAAAGATTTCTTTGGTGTTTGAATTCTCGACCTTTATATTTCTAGCTTAACCAGTTTATGTTAGAAAAATAATTGTTATTGACGACTTTAATTATGAAAATTGCGGGGACGCAATTTTTATAAGGAGGGGAGTCTGTAACAACCCGGGGTTTTGCACCTGTTAAATATCGTCATTAAACGATTAATGGTGATAGCTGATTGTTGTTGGGAGTTTAATCGAGTTGAAATTCTTTTGTAAATTCATTAATTGTTATGTGGGCTTTAAAACTTAATATTGGGCCACATTTTCATTTGTTTGTTTTGCCGTGATAACTATCAAAGGCAAACCCGTCCCCCTTTCATTTTCATTCATTCGTTCGCAAAATCCCTAAAACAACGAACGAAAAAAATGGTGGCTCCGTTCATTCGTTCCTCTTTGCAAACTAGGGTTTGTGAAATTGTAGGCGCCGCTATGTCAGATTGTCGATGCTTCTTTCATCGATCAGTTGGATCGTTCGCGGCTCCTCTTCGTAGTCGAGCTCGTCTTTGCTTCGAAAAAGGTGAGTGATCCACTCACATCTAATTCATATCTCGAGCTTGTTTAGGGTTCGAATTCTGTGATTTCGTTCATATTCACTTGTTTGAATTCGTCAATTGCCTTATCTTAGCCGTATGGTGTTGCTTGAATGTTTTAGATGATCTCTGACTTGTTCATATGCGTATATTTGATTTATTATTAGATTTCCACGGCTTCAATTTTGAAGTTGCTTGGCTTTCCTTGGTCATTACGGCTTTGATTTTGTGATTTGAAACTGCTTGACTCTGACTTGTTCATTGTCATCTGACTTTGGTATTTGTTCGTAGTCGATTTTGTGAGAATAGTTGCTTTCGACATTTGACATTATGTTGACTTTGGCATTTAACCGTTGCTTTGAATTCTCTGTTGACTTCGGCATTGCTTTGAATTTGACTTTGGTCATTTTGATTCTGCTGTGTGAATTTCTATTTTATTGTACCTTGTACTTGGTCTTGAGCATTGCTGAGTCTTTGCCTTGTACTATCCAGTTGAGTTCACATGTATTGAGCTCTGGTTTGAACCATGATTTGATTCACTGTATCTTTGATGTATTCCCATATTTCTGGTGCATTCATTAGTCTGTTTGCATATTCCACATGCTTGACCCTTGCACATGCTCTTTGATACATGTTTGAACTGACTGTGTCATTTGCTTAGTGCATTAGTTTGCACTGTGCATTGGTTTGGATTTGCAGTTTGTGTCGACTCTGTTTTTGCTGTAGTCTTCATTGTTGTGGCCTGGTCGATAATTATGGTATATGCATTGAGTTGCATCACTGGTCTTTGCATTTGTACATATGATGGCATTCTGGTTTATCACATGCTGTTGCATGGTGAACTTGAATTATTCCTCTTTGTCTTTGCTTATGCTACTTGCTTTGCATATTTTCTTCAATAAGCAACCTGGTTGGGGCTGCTATATGAATTATGTTTCCTGTCATCATGTAGTTGCATTGCGTTGGTTTCAATTTTAGTTGCAGACTTGTGTCACTTATGTACTGTGCCTTTGAGCATTGCATGTGTGTACATATTGCATATTCACTTGGGTGGAGCTTTATACTGCTGTCACTTGAAACTGTTTTGTCAATGTTGCATTGAGTTGAGTCATGATAGCAGTGACTTGACCTTTGCATTTTATTTGTTTTCGAATTACACCTGAGTTGAATCCAGCTTGTAGCTCGGATTTGACCTTGTGCTGAAAGTTGTGACATTATTTTGGCGAGGCAGTACACGCGTGCGTGTACTGCAGCCACATAGAATTGATGTTTAATTGATATTTCAATTGTTTGAATTGTTTTGTGTTCAATTCAATATTTTGAAAGCGTATTTTGATTTGGTTTGACTGGATTATTTTGTTATTGTCTAATTATCTATTTGATAATTAGATTATGAGTTTCTAATTATTTATTTAATAATTAGATTTTGTTGTTAATTGTTGTTTAGGCAATTTTGTGGTTTTCATATTATCTTCATTGAGAATCCTTTCTCTTATCTTTGTTGATGATTTGAATTTGCTGGTTTGTTGTTTAACACTATTTAGTGTTATATTTATCCGATTTCTTATTAAAGGATTGGATAGACGAGATTTCTGTAACTATCGTCTATTTGGTTATTGATTATTATTGCTTCTGTGCATTAATAACTGAGTTTGAATTAGACTGACCCGTGTATTATTTTCTTTTGAATTTAATACTCGGGTCAGACCGAGTTATTACAGGTTGTAGATATCTTGCTTTGGGTTGCTGCTTGAGCTATGAAGTCACTTCATATCTTTTGGAGTAGTCGTCGTCATTTTGTAGTAGTCAGTGTATCTGATCTAGGTTGATATGTATTCATGTATATTATTCGATAATGTACTTGTATATATAACTTCTAGAGTCGACAGTTGTAGTTGTATCATATGTATTGTATCAAATGTATTGTAACTGCCTTCAGTTATACATATATGAGATTTGATATTAGTTGTGTTCTGCATTTAGCTTATCTGTGTCATTATTTTATATATATTGTCCTAAACTATTATGAACCATCGTAGTTCGTTTTATACTGGAATTGGGTATGTCGATGGGAGTAATAACCAGAGATGAAAATAAATATACCACTCCTATCGAGGTAACCAATACTAGTGTAAGGCCTAACTACGGATGGCCGCTCCTATCCAGCCTTATTCTTCGTAATAACAGACAGTATTTCTTTTAATACTCTTTGTTATTGTGAGCATAGAGGTGGGGCATCACATCTTAAGACTTTTATTTTTTTTATTTTGGGTTTTGGAAAGAAAATGCAAAAAATAAACCATGAAAAATCAAAAATGAAGGTGAGACTCTGCTCCCCCCCCCATACACTTGATTTGACTATGTCCCTACAGTCAACCCTAGCAAAAGGAGAAAAATAAAAAATATGTCCTATATTTACACGAAAATGAAATGATTATTATTTACATAGCATTAGAAAATATACCGTTAAAGAATAAATGAAACGGTCTTCCAAAGACCAATTCATTTGTCTTGTCAAGTATGAGAGACATAGTTTAAGCACAGAAAACCAAACCATAAAAGATTTCAAAGTTGAATGTTGATTTGGAAAAACAAATATCATTTTATTAAAAATCGTATGAGTTGTTTTATTTTCAATGATTTTTAGGGTAGATAGAACAATTGGTTGAAGTTCAAGTTTATTTTCACCAAATTTAAATTCAAACTCATCATTGACAAATTCTTCAAAATTATTGATTTTAAAATCAAAATGGTGACTTAAGTCTATCCCTTCAGAATTCAACAACTCATTTCGAAATGTCCAAAAAATTTGTGTTTGCTAATTTTTCTTCCTTTGTTGGATTATCCACAACTTCATTGCATGTATCAATCTCAAAATCTAAAGTTATTGCATTCAATTTTTCAAAATCGAAAAAAGGAAGATCGAATTTTAAATTGAGTTTCTCACTCTCAAAAGAATTAAAATCCAACTCAATTATCGCATTTTCAACAACTTCATTAAGATTGTCATTTTCAATGCCAAAAAATTGTTATTTGAAAATCATTAATTTTGGTAAAAGGTGAATTATTATTTGACTCGTCACATGTTAGGATTTGATAGTGTTGCTCACGTTGTTTCATGTATGTTTCAAACAACAAATCCGTGTGATTATTCTAAATTTTGTCCATTTTCTCAACAAAATCAAATTTATAATTATTAATTTGAGAATTTTCAATTTGAAATTGTTGAGAACAAAAATTGTCCATTTCACCATAATTGAAATTATTCTAATTGCCAAAATCATTTAAACAATTATTTCCATTTTCATTTTGATATTTAACTTCATTTTGGTATTCGAAATTTAATTGGCATGGATTATAAGCAAAATTATTTGAATGTTGAAGTGAATTCATTTTTTGATTATTTTGAAATCCTTGACTTGAGTTATTGCGCATATAACTTAGATTATTTATCATTTGATCTCGTTGTTCAAATAAAGAACAAATCGTTTCAATACTATTTTCAAGAGTTGAGGGCTGGTCATCATTTTAAAAACTTCGTGGTGCAAAATTCAAATTGTTTGTACCATAGTTGTCATTAAAATATCCATAAGATTTTGATGTGAAACTATATGAATTATATTGATTTTCACAACTATTGTAAAATTCTGGCGAATAAGAAAATTAGGACATTTCCAAAAGTGGTTTCTTTTAAAGGAAAAGTATTTACCAAGGAGAATTTATTTTTCAAAGGGAAATTTGATATTATTTTTTTTGCTTTTTTTGGATTTTGTTTGAAAAATAAATTCTTTTTTTCAAAGTAAAAGATTAAAAAAGATTTTTTTTCTTTTGGATTAAAATAAACTAAGTTAAGTAAAATGTACAAATTTTTTAGTTTTGGATTTTGATTTTTTTTATGTTCTTAATATGCATGAACTAATGCAACTAAATGAATGCAAGGACTTAATTACAAATTTTTTTTTGTTAGTAGTTCCTAACCTAAAAATGTATAATCACACTTTCTCTTAATTCAACAAAATATTTCTCAACCAGGTAACGGACAAGAGTTATCGGTGCACCATGAATTGCCATAGCAATGCAACCGAAGGTTTAAGTGCCTTCAGAGAAATAATTAGTATAATATTTACGAATCACCGTAATATTTATAACTGACTATTGCTCTACCGTAGTCTAGACACTAAGAAAATAAATTATTCAAAGAAGACAACTTATTAAAATACAATTAAGCCCTAGATGAGCTCGTGACTCCCTTAAGTCAAATGCCTAACCGTTATTATTAGTTAAATTCTACGATGATATGCAATTTGTGGGCCAAGGAAGGGGTGACGAAATCCCCTACCTTATGCGAATTGGGGTGTTGCCCTTAGAAAATAAAAACAAGATGAGATGAATGCAAAACTGAAATTAGACGTGATTTTGATAATGCAACTACGAATGAGATTTGTTTTTGTTTTTGAAATTTTTTTAAAAAAAATGCAAGCAACCAACAATGCAAAGAAAATAAAAACAAGAGATATGGGCAAGATACCAGAGCGTGTAGATTTAGCAATTTATTTTAAAGCGGCAATTTTTTTTATAAAGTAAGCAAATCAATTTTAGTAGCAATTCCTCTCCTTCTAAGATTCTGCAATTTTAAGCCTACAAAATTGTTGACACGAATATTTACAAGCCAAAACAACATAAAACGAATCTCAAAAATTTAAAAACCAATAAAATTTCTTTTTTTTTCTTTTTTGTTATTATATTTTTATAATCAAACAAAACAAAACAAATGAAAAAAAACAATTGGAACTTGTTTTTTTTTCTTTTTTTAAATTTTTGAAAGAAACTTAAAAAAATAACTTAACACAAGAAGATAAACTAAAAATAAACCATTTTAAAAAAAATTAAAACAAACTCAAGCCCACCAGCCCAAATACTAAATTCCAACCCAAACTAATACTCATGTAACAAATCTCCAAACAACCAAATTTTCACGAGATAAAGCAAATGCAATAATTTAAGCAACAAAATCAAACACCAGAAATTAAAATGGTCAAAATTAAAATGGTCGATTTGGGCGCTTGGTTAGGGTAGTCGTGATTTTGGGTGAGGCAATTCTCGAGTTTGGGTTTTGGGTTGTAGTGGATTCGAGGTCGATTACGATTGTCAAAGGAAGGTGATGAGGCAGTGAAGACAGTGGGAAGTTTGGAAGTGGTATAGTGAATGGTAAGGCAGTGAGTGATGTGAAAAGATGATCAGGGAAGTCTTGGTGGTTGGATGTTAGATGATGGCAGAGATGGAGCAGTGTTGATGGCAGTATGCTGTTGGGTTGATAGTGTGGGGTGATTTCCAGGGAAGTAGAGATGGTGGTTTATTTTCGAAGTGTTGATGTGTTTTCAGGTTATTTGCTGGTGGTGGTATGTCTGCCGTGGGATGAAGTGTGGTATGCAGTGATATGGTGAAGAGTGATGGGTTGAGGTAGTATGGCAGTAGCAGGTGATGCACAGAGTAATGTTTGTGGTATGTGACAGTTGTTTGGTTGAATAGGCAGTGGTTTGGCAGTGAGGAGTTTGGTGGATGGGCAGTTTGCAGAGGAAGTGAAATTGCTGTGATGTGATGTGCAGGCAAAAGATGGTATATGATGTTGATGTGCAGTGAAGTAAATGTGTGTGTGTAAGTTGACGATGTGTTGATTACTAGGAGGATGGCAGTAGTGGGCAAGAAAATGTTGAGGAAACTGTGGTTGCAGTTGTTGTTTTTTTTACAGTAATAGGTGGATGGTGGTACTGGTACATAGCAGAGGGAAGTGATAGCAGGAAAGCATTTGTTCAGGTTAGTTGCTGGTGAAGCAGCAGTTGATGGATGTGATAGCAGAAGGTGTGGTGGCGACTGTTTTGTATGTTGAAAATTGTAACAACCCGTAAATATATCGCTTTAAATAAATGATCGTTTGGCCTTATCGATATAACAACAATTTTGTAAACAATTATTATTATTAATTTATATGGTTTTATAAATAAAATGTGATCATTTTTATTAGTTAAGAATAATAGGAAATTTTATTTTCAAAATTTGTTTACAAAAATATGCATATAAATTTAAAAGAGAAAATATGACCGAAGAACAAAATTGGGATTTGTAACGATGCAACGTGTGGAAGTGGTGCAACGTTGTAAGTATATGTTACATACACATATGCATGTACATGTACATACATAAGAACATGCACATAAACACACGTATATATATAAATAATTAAGTTAAAGGTATAATATAAAATATATCAGATATTTTAAAACAAACTTACTCCTTAAGCCTTTATAAGTCAACATATGTGCACATGAGATGATGGAAGTGATGTGCACATATGGGGGGAGGAATTTGGCCATGTAATTTGAAGAGGATGATGTGTTGGAGAAGCTTGGTAAAAGTGGTGTATGCATATCTTCCTTTACACTCTTCTTTTTTCCTATAAATACCCTACCCTCTTCTCTCTTTTTCCATTCATTTTCTTCTTCATATTTTCAAGCTTTGGCTTCCACTTTAATGGCTTCCAAACTAAAAGAAATAATGGAAAAAATTATTTCAAAAAGAAACTAAAATCATAAAATATAGTTATATATAGTAAAACACCTCAAAACAATCCAAAAACTCCTAATTTCTCTTTCTTCTTCATAAACTTCACTCCACCCTAAGCCGAGCCCAACCCGAGCTACACCCTAGGTCGTGCACCCCCTAGCCCCCTCAAGACTTGGTCGAGGTATTTAAGAGCTAAAATCAGAAGACTACTGAGCTTCGGAACTCGAATAACAGAGCTATAGCGATTTTTTTGTGAATCGTTTGAAATCCAAGGTGAGAACTCCTAAACTATTATACTATATGTTGGATGATGATACGTTGTTGCAAATGGATGTTTAATGTGCTTTGATCATCAAGTTTGGTTGTTTTCATATGAATGTTGAATATATATGCAAGTTACGAATATACACGCCGATAATACAAAAGGAAATCACTTTCCTTGAATTAATGAAATGGTGTGTATGGAATTGTTAAACCTCTTTAAAATGGTTTAAAATGTATTTGAAATGTATTATAAACATTCAAAAGTGTTTTGGTGAAGTTTGAAAAGAAATAGAAAATTTGGTCAAAAATAAGCGTGTCGCGTATCAGTAGTTCGCGATTTCGCGCTATAAAAACCAAACTAGTGTAAAAGATGGAATATAGCTCAGAATTCTTCGAGATAATAATTTTTGGAATTATTATATCCATTATTTTCCAACAAAGAAAGAAAATTGAGATTTCGATAATTAGATTTTCAAATATGAGTAAAACAAGTACTGAAAAAATCCAGATTTTATAGTTCGGAATCCAAAACTGGATTTCTTTGGAAATGATGTTTTTAAATTGGTTAAAAATGTGAAATAAATCTTATAAATCATTTAAAATATGTTAAAAGTGATTTGAGTAATAAAAATGGATTTTAAAATAATATAAAGTCATTTTGATCGATATAGCTTAGAAGGCACTTTCCGTAGCACTTCTCCGCAACACTTTTTATAACCTTTGAAAAATAGTTTTAAACTTAACAATTCTTTTCCAAATCTGTTATAATTGTTTTCAAATAGATAATTTTGAGTTTTAACAATGATTTGGAGGTTTCAAGCTTATTGATGAAAATTCAAATAAATGGTTTAAAGTAAAGGTATTATAAATAAATAAGTGGTTTAATCTTGGCTCTAAAAGCCGACGAGTAGACAGGATTTTCCTATTCGTGAGATCCAAGATGGGAGGTGCTTAAACTAAGGAGATGTTCAAGAGAAACCAGTGCCCTGGCTCACTTGGCCTCTTTCTTGGGCGAGGGATAGATAAAGTCGAAATGTCGAAAACGAGTTAAGTGTAAAAAGGTTTTTAAGAAATCAAAAGCAGTAATAAGAGAGGTTCAATGATTCTATATATACCGAAAAGAATGTTTTATAAATGTATATCTCCAAAAGAGATTTCGATAAAAGAACTAAATTAAAGATTGATTCCCTATTCACTTGACCTCTTTTATCGATGATTGGTCCGGGGAAACTAGGGTTGGATTTGGATAATTCCTATCCGAAGACCACTTCAAACCAATTTACATATTCGAAGTAAAGACATGAAGATATTTGTGGAAGATGGAATGTAGGGCTACTTATCACTGACCTTTGGGGGAAAATTCCCATATCATATCTTGTTGCAATAGTTCTTCATTTAAGATCTTCGATGCAAGGACTTCTAACTACTAATCCTAGGGATAGTTCCCAACAGGATGTGGTAGGAGAGTGCCTTCGGTTTCGTTTAGCCCTAGAACAAACTTGTAGGATGGATGTCTGACATTGCATTCTTGAGATTTACATCATTGACTTTTATAAACGTACATATATTGGTGGCAAAGAAGGCAACTTCTCTTAGCTTAACACCCTTTTCTGAGACATATGAGCTCGGAGGATGTATGTCGTCAACAAGTAATCGATGGAATGGTAGTGTGGCATTCAAAGAAAGATGATGTGCTATGTGAAAAGGTAATCATTACCTCAAGCCTCACACCCGGAAATGACCGAAATAGGGTTGGATGTAGCAAGGCTATGTGGTTCATGACCATTAGGGTATGATGATCCCCTTCTAGATATATTTCTACCCACTATGACATTCGGGTTTAAATTATTGTGGTGTATGCTAAGAGACGTCTCAGATAGGTCAGTACGACCGGGGTGATGACATATTCGGTACTATCTAAGGAAAGGTAGGTCGGTCTTGTGTTGGTAGAGGTGCAGATGTTCTATTGACCTCGGTACATTCCTCTAGAGATGTATTTTCGGAAGGTAGTCCCTTCACCTAGTCATTTGTATGGAATCCATTCTCCATTATGTGCCCGCCATTTTTTTTGTAGAGCCTAGTATGTTGGAATTTAATAATGGTAACAATTTCGGTTAAGATTAATAAGTTTACTTGTAAATGTTTTCAAAGATATGTCAATAAAAATAATATCAATTATTTTAACATAAAATGTGTTGGTTATCATAAGGTAAAAACATGTTCCGTGTTTATGTGTGGCGTGGTCTTATGAGATACCATTTTGTTTTCAAAACGTGTATTTCGAGTTCTCATACCAGTCCCATGACTGACTCAGAGTTTATTTTGTTTTCCCTTTAAACTTTGGGTGCCCTATTTTCCCAGGCAGCCAAGTAGTCAGGATTCTATTTAGTGTATTTTGGGAGGAGCATGTTGGAAGAGATTTTTAGAGCATGAAGCTGGAGAAGCCGAGGGGGATATCTATCTATCTATTTTTGTTTTCCGCTGTATATAAGTTAGTAATACCAGTAAGTGTGGGAGCAGGCAGTTATAATTGTTTCCGGCTGGGTTAGTGCATACAAACTCTGATGTACCCTAGTGATGGTGACTATATGTACTATTTACCTATGTAACATAATGTGGGAATTTATGTTCCTATCTTTTACTTTACTTTACCTCTGGAAATCTGCCTCCCCGGCACTTGGATTTACGGCATATGAATACCATGGATATATTAGTGTCGATCTCTGAGAGTCGAGGAGACTGGTCTTCACAAAAATAGTTGTGGATGTGCAGTGATAGCAGTTGAAAATGGTGGTGACTATTTTGTGTGGGGAAAAAGGTGATAGCAGTTGATGGATGTGTAGTGAGATATGGTGAAGGAGAAAATGGTGGTGGCAGTTTTGTATGGTAGATGAGAGGTGGAATGTTTGGTCATGGTGGTTTGGGGGGTAGTTTGCAAGGGTTAGTTGAAATGGTTGTTTGCAGTGGTTAGTTTGCAGCAGTTTGGATGGTAGCGTGCGAAAAATGGTGGTTTGGAGTGTTTATGTTTCAGTGAAGTATGGCAGTGTTTAGTATGGTGATGAGTTGTGTAAAAGTGTATTGGGTTATAGTGGAGGACAAAGGGGGTGCTAATGGCAGAAGAAGGTGATGGTGAAGGGTATTTGGTGGAAATGATGGTTGACAGAGGTAATAGAGTGGCAATTGGCTGTGAGAATGGTGATGTGTGGGTTGCACTTGAAAGCAGTTAGACTGGTTGATGGAATGAAGTGTTGAGTGACAGTTTTATGGTGATGGTAGGTAGGGATGACAGAGGGGAGTATGTATGCACTGAGGTTTCTTCAAGGGGGAGAAGTTGTGGTCGGGGGGTTTGGTGAAGAAAGATGTCAAGTGGTTGTGAGGATGTTGGTCAGTGAGTAAGGCACTGGTTGATGAGATGGTCAGTGAGTAAGTAGGTAGGTGAGATGTTTTGTGGCACTGTTGTATTTCAAAGGAAAGTATCAGTGTGGGCAAAGGTGATGTAGCAGTTTTTGTGAATGGTTTATGGGGTGATGGGAGGAGCATAGGAGGGGCCATAATGGTGATGCAGTTTGAATGGAAGTGGTGATGTTGCAGAAGAAGTGTGTACACTGTTATATGCACAGAAATGTGCAGGCAGGGGTGATATTTGATGTGATGGAAATGGTATTGAAGAGAAGGTTGTTCATAGTGAAGAGGAGGCAGTGGAGAGGTGTTTGTGTAGAGAATTGTACAAGGAGGAGGAGGCAAGGCAGATTTGTAAAGAAAAAAATTAAAAAAATGAAAACTTGTAAATGTAAATGAAATAAAATTTCTTTGTTTTGAAATGAAGTTGTATACGTTCTTTTTTTTGAAGTGCAAATGCAAATAGAAAAGCAACAAGTACACAATCAAAATGAAAAAAAAATTACACACAAATAATAATATTTTTTATTTTTTTAATTGCAACTCAACACACAAAATGAAAACGCACTAAAATCAAACAAAAATAATTCGAAGAGTAAAACTAAAATCAATCAATTCCTCGGCAACGGCGCCAAAAACCTGTTGAATACCGGTGGAAATTCATATCGGATTAGAAAATCACCGAAAAATATAATAAAATAACAGCAAGCGCACTGTGTACAATTTTAGTACGTGGCGAGTACGGGTCGATCCATAGGGAATTGAATTAATTTTAAATTCTACTCAATCAAATTAACCCAAGAATTTGAAATTGTTTTAAGCTTAAAAAATGTAAAAACTAACTAAGACAAAAGTGGATAAAAATATGAGAGTAGAAGGCAATTTAGAGGCAAATCCCTTCTCATGATCACACAAATCGGCACAATGAAATTATGATCTCTCTTTTTAGTCAATTGTGAATTTAGTTGATGTGTTTTATACAAAGTATGGTCTATTTGTGCTATTAATTAGCTCAACATAAACCATCAAACTTTAACACACCATCAAACCACTTGTCAACTCTCATAAAAATGAAATTAAAAATAAAATCTACTCTAAGCATGATCTATTCACTGTTGATTAGTAATATAGACCATCAAATATTGATTATAAAATCCACTTCATTACCAAAATCATATATTGAGGAATAGGTAATTTGTGTTTATGTTTGTTTAAGCATAGCCAACTTGGTGTCAACAACATAGGGTATCAAATTCAAAGTTAAACAACAAAATTTTTACCACAACAAAAATTTCCATTAAGCACAAAGGAGATCATAAATTAGCAAATATGTTGGCTCCATATGATTAAGAGAGCTTCATTACCCCTAAATTGAAGGCGTTTAGCTTCTCATATTTGTTATCATTTCAATACATGTAGATTGCAACATAAACATAAACAAGAGGAAAAAGAGAGCTAACTAAATTGCATGTAAATAAATCTAATCTACTTGCATAAAAATAAAACTACACTAGTTGCATAAAGTAAAAAACAATAAATAAAAGAGCATGAAATTAAATTGCATAAGTAAAATTACATAAGAATAAAAAGCTAAGAAGCTATTAAAGAGAGAAACAGTTTATGTTTACAATTTGTGGCTACGCTACACTAAAGAGAAGGTGGTAAGAGCTCTCTACATGAAATATAAGGGGTATTTATACATTCTAAACCCTAATCCTTGTTTTAGGGGACTATCCGAAATTCCCTTTAGGAAGTGTGGCCTCCAAGTTATCACTAGCATGTAATAAATCCCCCATTAATTGTGCATGTGTTTTTAATCCCCACTAACATGTGCATTAGCTCTTAATCGTAATCCATGGTAAGTGGGTAGGTGGGGTTCTCCATGATTACATGAATTTATTTATTTCCATCTTCATTTGTCTTCCATCCTTTGTGCAAGCATGCATACATGAAACCTCTTCCATTTTCAATCCAAATTCCTACAAATAAAAATAAAATGTGCAGGTGAATTTTCTCAAATTAATTTACACATAAAAATGACCATTTAGACCCCATATGAAGATGGATAAATGATGATTTGAAAACAATTGAAATTTTGGTTTAAACATGTAAAATACCTTATATGCTTATTTATTTAATTAAAAGAAGATTAAATATGGAAATAAAAATATACACATTTACGTGCACATCAGATGATTCCAAAGAACGCCATGAAAGTTACGAGTTTTCTTAGGTTGGCGGGTTACTATTGGAAATTCAACAGGGGATTTGCAAAGATAGCAGTCCCATTGACTCACCTAACAAAGAAAAAAAATTAGTTTTTGTAAGGGATGAGAAATGAACAGAATTATTTGAGAAGCTGAGGAGCTGTTGACTAGTGCATCGGTACTTACTATTCTGGATGGGATTAAGCCTTTCACTGTTTACACTAACACATGTGGTATGGGGCTAAGAGTTGTTCTTATGCAAGAAAATAGAGTGATAGCCTATGCAAGTAGGCAGTTGAAGGACCATGAGAAAAGGTATCCCACTCATGACTTGGAGTTAGTAGCTATCGTTTTCATTTTAAATATGTGCTAGCACTATCTTTGAGGAGAAGGTTTAAGTTAATCACCGACCATAAATCACTTAAATACCCATTTTCCCCAAAAGATTTGAATCTTAAACAACAGAGGTGAATGGAGTTTCAAGTATCATATGATTTTGACAGTATACCCTCAGAAAAGGGAACATTGTTGTTGATGCCCTTAACCGGAGGCATGCTATTCTTGGTACTATATATGAGTAGATGCAGTTGGAGCTCCTCTCGAATTTCAATTTCCAACCACCCTCATAATTCACTTAAGGTTATCTTGCAGATAAGGAAGTAAGTCTAGCATTGATAGACCACATCGGTAAAGAACAGAAGAAAGATGCAGCAATAGTGGATATTACAAGCGATACTTGGTAGCAATAATTATTTACATCAATTCTTTTTGCAAAACTATATCACATTAGGATTTATGGAATTTGGTTTTGGTCAAAACTCCAACATCATCCACATTCAACTTTGTAATTCCGAACAATAAAACCTCAGTTTAATAGCAGCTATCATTACTAAATGAACCGCACTGGCCAGAGACTTTGGTTTTGAATTGACCGCCGTTGACCGTGATACTAAGCCCATATAATTAAGGAGACAAATCCTCTATTGAATAATGTTTCACTTACAATGCTTTAACTCAGACCCAGTTATAGTCGTTCGATGGATGTTATGTCATGATTTAACAACAATCAAAGTAGAGTATCCATATTGAAGTTCCACAGTATTCTCAAGTCGAGGGAACTATGTAAAATCATCGTTACAAGATTGTCTATCTGGCTTTAGTTATATTAATCAACAAAGAACTCTAGAGTGAGTCATTCCACATTTATCCAAAAATTATCAATATGTAATCCCTTGATGCCCCAACAGCCACAAGAAATACACTGCCCAACATTCGTAGAGCGTTACGTACTCTTGTCTGAATGGATGAATCAATATCTTTTCTCGAAACATCTTGACTAGGAATATTCAAAACAATATGTAATTTTCATTGTGATAAAATTCTCATGACTACAATATTTTGTAATTATTATCACATAACATATCATTTAAGGATTTTCCATCTATATACTTTAAATTAGTTAATTAATTATTTATATCACTATATAACAAGTATATAACAGAAAGAAAAATGTTTTTTTATTTTGAACAAGAATGGTCATAGAGTCAAACATATGTAACAATTACATAATTGCCACTACGACATACCCATAACTCTATCAAGGTTGTCGTCATAAAAATGAACATGTGAATTGAATAAGTAAAAGTTGATTGAAGAGATGTGAGACACCAGATGGGCTAGATATCCATCCTAGCTGGACCGATTGCGAGGTAGCACCTGAGTTGTGACAATTTGGCCCCACTGTCACAAGTCCAATGATCTGTTGCACGGGCATAACAAGTGAGAATAGGAAAATATGATGTGATTAATGGATAGTAAGGATTGCCAATAAGGATCGAAGAGGTATATAGTGCAGCAAATAGATCGTAGTAGGGCACCCATAATTTCTAAGTTGAAGGGGATGTCGCACCCCAGTAGAATCACTTAGTGTCGGTTCAGCTTCTGGAAGAGAGAAAATGACTAGGGTGTAATAGTTATTTATATATAGTACATATCGATTAAACTTAAAATGAAATGCACTTAATAATAAATGTGATAGTAAATAATTGTGATTAGGAGTGAATCATAGTTGAGTAGATGTGTGGCTATAAGTCACGCTATTATAAAGAAATGACACAAGTGTTGTAACATTGTGTGCTTGAGCTATGGGAGGGGTAGTTAGCGAGTGTGTGGAATTTACCCATTTTTATTTACATATGTTATCATCATGTTATTGCATTTTACACTAACACACTCACAGCTAGCTCTAGCCTGACCCAGGATGTGTTATTTGTTTAACAACCTAAGGTCGAACTGAGTTTGTTTTTGAAAGGATGTGTTACTATGATTATTTATCTCTCTTGGGACTCAATTTGATGATAGAGCAGAAGATGATAATGATGCTAGTTTTTTGTACTTAGTGATGTTGATATATGGTGATATCATGTATATAGTGTGAATTAATTTTATCGATGATATTATATACCATTATGGGAAGGCATAATTTTTATATTTTATATTATATATGTACGATATTATATGTTTAGCTATGTTATGAGGCTCTCTGTTCCTTATACATATTATATATTTTCTGTTCTGGAAAACCCATGAATTTATCGCTTTGTACCGATACCGAGTACATATATTTGATGTATTTTATGAGGTAAGAATATGTATCGGTGTTAGCCCAAGGAAATATTCACATGTGGTCGCCAAAGCCTTATTCTCTATATTACCAAACAATATTACTATGTAATATTCTTTAGTAGTATGGATATAGAGGTGAGGTCTTACAGATCAGTATTAGAGCAGGTTTATAATAGTATAGAATATATATAGAACATGAGTCTTGGCCTTAGATGAGACTTAGAGTCTCTTGTCTCCTTGGGTTTGTGGTAGTTACCCTATATTAATATGATAGTAGGAGTATATAATGATCATTGGAGTAATCATCAAGGGATGTATTTGTTATTTTCGTATTATATACTATCTTTACTTCTACCTTGTTTTAATATATATTTTTGTGTGAGATGAGAGTGGTTGATGGAGGCTATGAAGGAAGGAGTAGCCAGCCTAACTAGTAGTGCCAGTAATTGTGATGTAGAATAAACCTCTGTGTGGCTTGGAAATAATAATAAAGTAGCTTGTTAGGGAAGCTGTAAAAGTTCATAATCCAAACTTGCAATATGAATACTTCACAACACTAAATTATGATGAAGCATTTTGAATTAGAGGATCAAGTGGTGCTTAGAGTTGCACAGTGGAAGATGGTAGATATCCAATAAAGACATTTGTTTACTTGTTTGATTGATGTCTGTTTTATTGTACTAATGTTTAGTTTTATTTAGCCTTTTTCTAGAATGTGGGAATTGAGTGGGAGTTACCACTCGAAATTATAAACGTACTTAAACCTTAAGGAAGACAAATATTAATCGAAGCCAGTGGTTTCTCCAAAATGAACCGTTGTCGGATAAGTAATCTTTTTTAAGAAAATAATAGTAATAATATATATTACATATAATTAAAACATGAATACAATATATATGTGTATAATAAATAAAATAAAATAAATTGAATGAGTGTATCTTTTTGTAAATAAATGAATGTGGTGTAATGTTTTGCTTTGTTGCTAGTGATTTATTGATGGATGTATGTATAAACATCAAAAATAGATATTTTCATGTAAGCATGCATGATAAATCATTAATATTATTTTTATAAAATGATTGAAAAGAATTTTAATGGTTCATTTCTTTGTTAATTTTTTCATCGTGTGGTTTATGAATTCTGGTCGATATGAGTAGCTAATTTATTCGATAGGAGTTTTAAACACTTGAACGAGACAAAGCTGACAAAATATTTTGAAAATGGTATAGGTAATGATTTACCTAGAATTGTATATTATTTTATGAAGTAATATATATTATTCTAGAAATGGACACTTTACTTTCCTAAGTTTAAATATTTTCAACATCGTATGCAGCCATTAGCTATTAGTGTGAAGTTGAGGTTATTGACTAGATATTTATCCAATTTCAGAATTAGACTAATGCGTAAAGGTTACTTGCTAACAGTAGGGATAAAAGTGAAATGAGGGATAAAGTAAGCAGTTAAAGGTAAATGACACCAAATATAGAGTGTTTCGGTAAGATTGCCTACACCCACTATGAAATTGTGTTACTATATATCTCTCTTATAATTACAAGGAATCACAAGGGAATAATAAGAAAAATGGAAGCATTCAAACCAAATAAATTTGTTAATCATTGTGGCTTGCAGTGTAAAGAGCTCTAAATATAGTACTCAAAATTCTTATATATTCCAACCCTTTTGAAGTGGCAATGCATGAGGAATTTATAGTAGCTGAAATGGATAATAGATGGCTAAGATTATGCTGTAAAACTAATGGGAAGAGTGCCTGACCATAAATATGGTTGCACAGATGGATGGAAGACAACTTAAAGATGTAAAGGGACGTGTGGCTGAGAGAATAAACTCAATGCCCTTCTGTACCATGCACATATAGCATTTAATGTGCATTTAATGCTAATGGTTTGCCATATCAGTTTAGCCTCTTGGCTATAGTGCTTTGTACAGATGGATGGACAGTTTGTCGTTTACTCTTATATGCTTATGTAACAAGGCTTACTGAGTCGGTTAGCTGGTCGACTGTTAAATTATGAAGGAAACTAAGAAATGTTAAGGACCGTGATAGAGAGATGGTGCCAAGCTGGATGTAAGGTAAAAGAGGGGCTACTTGGGACCGATCGTAGGCGGTTGTACTAAAGCCGAGCTAAGGACGAATCATGCTTAAGCTGACCATGTCGAGTATGCTAGTTACTTGAGGCAGTCTAGAATATTTTTTGCCAGTGCTAAAGCAATGCTGAAACAGATAGGCTGACTTGGGGTCCGACTAAGAGTGGGTTGGTATATGGGAGTCAATTGTCTTCAATCCAAGTCGAAATGGGCCAGGTAGGGCTATACTTTGCTTTGTTCTTATCCGAGCAACAGGCTATGAAGGCTGCCTGGGGATAAGGCAACCGTGCTTTATTTTGTTGCCTTGCTAAGTGGATGGGCTGGTTTAAGACCTTCAGCATGGGCCGGCCAATGCAAGCCAGTCGTAGAATATATGGGCCAACTTTGATTAGGAAAGCATGTGCGTTAATTGGCTTGCTAACTACTTGCGAGAAAATTGACTGGCATTTTAACCTCTAAGTCCATATCCGCATATAGGCGAGGGCTTGTCAAATCGTGAAGATCTTGCCAGTCGACGGCTCTAATATGCATCTAAAGCACTCTCCACATGGCATTATGCCATCAGCTATGATCGTTTTCTTTTTCAAGCGTAGCAGGGAACGCGTGCTTTTGATGTGGGTAAAGTGGTAGTTGCATTTACTACACCTAGATGGCCGAGATTTAAAATCCATTCATGTTATCCGACCTTTTCACTGGCTATATCCAGGCTGACTAGACAAGTTAGACTCGATAATATTCAAGGCAAGCAGCCCGAAGAGGCGATCACAGAGGCCAGAGATCAAGTGTAGACAGTGATATAAAGTAGCTATCAAGTGAAGCCAGGAGATAGACTCTATAGAACATTCTATGTATGGAATAGTTCTTCTCATAGGCAGGGATCGGATCGGATCACTATAACTATGAATAACTTGGATCGGCGACTCAACTCAATGGAAATCGATCGATATCTCTTAAAACTTGAAAGCAAGTATGCAAAAAAACATTAGAAAACATGAAGCTAGCACAGAAGGGGACCCATTTGACCGATCGCAGCTCGCCATGTGGCCAGGAAGACCGATCGACCCGATCGCTCAGCATGGAGAATTAAGCCTCGAAATTTTTTGGGTGACCTCATCTACATCTGGAGATTTTGTCAATTAATTTTCAGAAAGATATTCAGTCATCTACACCTAGAAATACAGGATTCATAGCTCATTTGAAAGAGCTTTTTGGACGTTGTTGTTTTCTTTATACTCCATTATAATTACAGATTCTGATTTGATCCCTCTTATACCAGAAATTCAAGATACTAATAAAGTTGTATCTTCAAAGTGGATGTTGGGGCTCAACGCCAAACCACTATAAATCTTTTTATCGTTGTTTTTACCTGTCTTCTACTTGTTTACTCGGTTTTAATTTTGTTTCTTCATTTATTTTTCTACATATAATCCATTGGGTGTTTGTGGCAACTTTTGGTACAAATATTTTAGCGCTTTCACTGAGAACAAATTCTCAGCCTGATTGGATCTCATCATCTATTGGTGGATTCCCATATCCATATGATAGATCCTGATTTCTACCAACAAGTTCCGTTACTACTCAGATTTTAAGAAGATTTATAAGGAAACTATTAACCATGGCCAAAGGAAAGTCTACTACTTCTCGTTTTGTTGAAGGAAATGACAATGCTAGCATTTAACAAGTTGATCAAAATGTACAACCGGAGGCTGCCAATGCCCAAAATCTTGCTGAATATATCACCAGAGTTGATTTTGAAGTCCTAATGAAGGAACTGATGGATAGCCATCAACAGCTCAATTGGAAAATCCAGGCTAACATCGACTTGATGAACCAGTTGAAAGATCATCGTGGAAAGACTGGAAGGGAGCCTACTGCATATTTAGGATCGGAAAATTCCTCCTTATTTGACAACTATCACCGAAGTAGATACACACAAAATGGATCCATATGCACCTGGAACATCAGGACGAAATCAAGCGATCGGCCACGTCCGATCGACAACGATCGATGCTGAACCCTCAAAGGGATCGGCAATGGACCCTTTAATTAAGGATTAGTATATAGGTGGAGGCGCTTACTCTGAAGGTGTCATGATCAATCAAAGTGTCGGAGCTTAGGCAAATGTGGTTAAACCAAAGCTAAGAGACAATGATCGAACTGTTACTCAGGAAATGGATCAAGAGTAAGAGGAGCCAAGGAAACGTGGTACCACCCAGAGGCACGATCGTCCTTGAGAGGTGGAGCACCATACCGCCTGGAACCAACTTTCCCAACACCGAATTAATAGCTATGGTGAGGCAGCTAGTGAAAGAAAGTCAAAGCTTGACCAACGATGATTGAGGACTCACCAGAAGTCATACTCTATTCACCGACAACATTCTACATGCAGAATATCCACGGAGGTTCCATATGCCTACAATTTTCTTCTATACGGGGAAAAACCGACCCCAGGCAGCATATCTTGAAGATATTGCAACCATGTGGTTCACCAAGCTGCCACCGCGGTCAGTTTCTTCATTTGATGAGTTAGCAAAGAAGTTCATAGAGTAGTTCCGCATGTACATGACTCGCTCTATGGATGTAATGTCACTCTCCAGCTTGGTCCAGGCACCGAGAGAGTCACTAAAAGATTTTCTAGAATTGTTTAATATAGCTATTGCAGTAGTCAGTAATCCGAACAATGATGCAATACTCATGGAACTGACTAGAGGAGTCGATGCTAATTGCGAGTTTGGCAATTGGTTAGCAGGAAAGCCTCCTTCTACACTGGATCGTTTCTTTGCAAAGGCAGGTCGGTTCCTAAGGAACGAGAGGCAAAAGCAAACCAAGAAGAGAGATGTTGTAGGCCCAAGCATCGAGGGAGTACAAAGTAATGTAGCAGTAAAGCAGTCCGGTGATCATTTCAGAAAAGTTCAGATCAATGATCAAAACAAACCGAATGAGTAGAAGAAAGCGATGATAGAAACCGTGAATGAAGGTGGGATTTCGAAAGAGGGAAGACGAAGATCCCATCATCTGAAACATACATGCTATTGAATACGTCACTAGAGAATGTTTATCTATCAACCTATAGCACCATGAAGTACAGAAAACCTCCTCCAATGGAACTAACGGAAAAGCAGAGATAGTCCAGAAAGTAATGTCAATTTCATGAGATTTATTAACATAAAAAAGACGAGTGTCGCCGCCTTCATGATGTCATTGAGAAGTTGATTCGAGAAAGAAAGTTGCATCAGTTTGTTAAAGCCCCTTAGGACTGCGGGAAAAGGACATCTGACCCCAATCGAGGACAAGCTTCGCCCAATGCTGAGGAACCCCTACGGACAGCAAGGAGATTAGTTATTAATATCATTGTTAGAGGACCACATCTAGTCGACAAAAGCTAGAATGAAATGGAGCATTATGTGAACACTATCAGACATGTTGACATTGAATGTTGCTCGAACACGGAGGACGATGCTCCAGAAAAGCAGTAGCAAACTATGACAGATGATACCGTGTTTCGGAGTAGAGATACATACAAGGTGGATGCCCCTATGATTGACCAAAAATGGTGATCTCGGCCATGATCGGCCCAACCTTAGTGGGAAAGATTCTCGTTGATTGTGCAAGTTTTGTGAATATCATTTTCAAGAAGGCATATGACCAGATGTTACTGGAAATCAAAGATCTGAAACCATGCAAGGCCCGTATTCATGGCTTTAATGGTATTGCAATAGAAACAGTATGCTATATTGAGCTGCTAGTGGAGTTAGGAGACGGCAGCCGAAGGGCAGTGCGAATGTTGCCCTTTGTTGTGAGGGATGTGAACTCTCCGTACAATGCTTTTCTAGGTCGATCGACCCTTGCTGAATTCAGGGCAGCTATCGCCTCTTGGTGCCTAATGCTAAAATTCCCAACAGGGAATGGCATAGGAATTATTCATGAAAATCAGGCAACTGGATGTACCTGTTATGTGGCTGGGTTGAGAGACGGTTAGCGAAGTGAGAAATGAAAGGATGTAGAGAGGCTTCTTTGCATCAAAACTAATGAAGCTTAGCAAATAATGTCTGGGCCTTTGCTCAAGCATCACATTTGGTTCAATAAAGATATAGATCCGAGAGATGAAGAAGAGGAGCCCAAAGAAACCAAGGTTGCACTTGTGGAGCTGATGATTGATGTCACGGTCAGCCACGACAACCCATCACGGATCCTGTAAATCGAATCACGGCTCAGTGTAATGTTGATGAAGGAATTAGCTGTCTCTCTCCAAGTGAATCATGATGCGTTCACTTGGACACATTTTGGTAAGTATGGGATCTTGCCAACCATCATGAGCCATGCATTGAATACCGACCCGAGGCATGTCTCGATGAAACAAAAATAATGCGGCATAGATCCGGAGAAATCTGCTATACTCAAAGAGGAGGTAGATAAACTCAAGAGCAATGGGTTTATTCGCGACGCCCTCTATCCGAAATTGGTATCTAATCCAGTTCTTATGAGAAAAGCTATTGGAAAGTGGCAGAAATGCGTCGATTACTCGGACTTAAACAAGGTGTGCCCAAAAGACACCTTTCCACTTCCAAGGATCGACCAGTTGGTGGACTGAACCGTTGACATGAACTGCTTTCATTCATAGATGCATACTCCGAATACAATCAGATTCCATTGCACATCCCAGATCAAGAACACACCAGCTTCATTATAGATCTAGGATTATACTGCTATGTTATAATGCCTTTCGGACTAAAGAATGCTGGAGCAACTTACTAAAGACTAGTCAATCGGATGTTCAAAGACCAAATCGGCTGATCAATGGAAGTATATGTGAATTATATGCTCATGAAATCACAACGATCAAACGACAACATTGATGACTTGGCAGAGATGTTCAGTGTTCTCCAGAAATATAGAATGAAACTTAATCCCTTGAAATACTCTTTTGGCATTGCGCCGGGAAAGTTCGTGGGTTTCATCATCAACTCTCGTGGAATTGAAGCGAATCCCAAGAAGATTAAGGCAATAAGGAATATCCAGGTGCCAAAGACAATCGAACAGGTGCAAAGTGTAAATGGGAAGGTTGCCACCCTGAGTTGGTTCATTTCCAGAGCCATCGACAAGTACATTCCTTTCTTCGACTTAATCAGCAGAGGGAAGAGAAACTTTGAATGGACACAAGATTCTATTGATGCGTTTCAAGCTCTGGTACATCACTTAGAAAGAGCCCTCATCTTGTCTAAACCACTAGATCATAAAGACTTGTATATCTATTTAGCGGTGTCGGTACACGCCATAAGTGCCGCACTACCGCGCGAAGATAATCGAATGCAAAGGCCAGTGTATTATTTTTTACCGGGTTTTTAACCTGCAGAGTTCAAAAAGAACTAGAACATTCAAGTTAAGCTAGAAAGACTCAAAACTTAACCGGAAGGCCTAAGAAAGAAAGACAAAAGTCTCCAAAGAGTTTAGCCTAAAAATAAGCTAATTTTTCGAAACGGCACCGATCTAATCCAATTGGATAGTTACCGACCCGAGTTAGTTTCTCATGTATGATCCATTCCTTTTGCATTGTGACTCTATGCCTCTATTAAGCTCACCCAACAAATTTGGTAGCATTCCAAGCATCCAAGCTTAAAGGGTGAAGGTTCATCTGACTCGGAATACAGTTCAATCTAGCCCACAGGTGAATCATCATCAAAAAAAGTCAACAAGATATGAAAATATACGTAGAGCATAAAAACGAAGCAAGGAAGACAGCCTAGTAGTTGAAGCATCAAACATGCTTAACTATTTGTATCGATAACGATCTAATCTAATTGAATCAGTACAGATCCATATAATTAGCTTCTATGACCTCCAAACTTTTTGGGCTCCTTCTTCACACTGGGTGCAGGCTTCTGACAAAGCGGCACTGGCCCATGTACTCACCAACTCCTATAAATACCATCCCATCTGCAATAGAAAGGAGATCCTATGGACTGGCTACTGGAACTCTGCCATTGTAATTCTTCACTCTTCTTCTCCCTCACAACGGTCACAAAAGAGCAACTGAGATCCTCCTGTTGCCTCCAAGTACTTGTGATCAGATCTCGTCTAGGAGATTCAACCATATTGTAATCCAAACCAATCTTATAATAGCAGTCAGCTAGTATATGCTATAAAGTGGATGTAGGTTTCGTTAACAGTCGAACCACTATAAAATTCTTGTGTCTCTACTATTTCTGCTCTTTTTACATTTATTTTCTTTATTATTTGCTCTAAGAAACAGGGCTGGTGCTTTCACACTCAAAACAGGGTGTTGATATATTTTTCCGGGTAACATTTTGGTACTTTCACTGAGAGTTGAACTCAAGCTTAGATCTAATTTTCCACTTTGGATCCACTAGATCCAGAAGTTATATCTGCAAAATCAGCTTTAGGAAGTTGGGGATCTTACCATTGAAAACTAATAGAGGAAAGAAAAAGAACAACTTTCGAAAGATCCATAGGAGCCATTGTCACTGGAGAAGAGGAAAATCCCCAACAAAATGAAGTTAACAACACCGACACCCTGCTAATAGGGGCCAGTCAAGGAACAATACAGAAGATCAAGCACCAGAATCCTCTACTCAACATGAGGTTATTACATAAGGGTGAATTGAACAAGATGGTTTATAAAATTAACCGAAAAATGGCAAACAGTCGATAAGCTCTTATGGACAAGATAAATGCTCTTTTAACGCTCCAACCAAAAACTACTCCTAGAGTGGTACCTGGGGACGTAGATGTTGCAGAGCAAGAGAATTCCTCTATTTCTGGCTTTAACAGAAGACATAAGAAAAAAGGAGCGATGGGCAGAACTGTAGGAATTATCATAGAAGAAAATGCAAACACTCCGCCTATCGCAAAACCACCTGCTACAAACCCAAATCT
This sequence comes from Allium fistulosum, assembly GCA_030737815.1. Classification (NCBI taxonomy): domain Eukaryota; kingdom Viridiplantae; phylum Streptophyta; class Magnoliopsida; order Asparagales; family Amaryllidaceae; genus Allium; species Allium fistulosum. The sequence goes on from CM060906.1 coordinate 73,539,702, forward strand.
AAGAATGAAAACTCCATGGGAAAACATAGCAATGGATGTTTAGGATTCTAAAGATGACTTACACCTGGACGAAGATGACTTGAGTTTGGACGCTAATGACCAGAGTGCTGGATGGGAGATTAACTCACCATCTAATTTGGATTATATTATCCATGAGATAAGATCCAGATTTCTATCTACAAAGTTTCCTACTATATTCAAACTTGGAGAAAGCCTACAAGGAAACTAACTACAAAGCATCCTAGGAAGGAATAGGCCATTGCTATCTCCTCGTGACCTATTGATGAAGCAGTAGAGAACACGGGGATTAGTTATAAACAATGGATTGGTCTATTCACTAGAAGTGCTCCTACACCCAAACTTGTGCTGTATTGTAGTGCCAAGAAATGGTACACACAGAGGCAGGAAAACCTGGGAGATATGACATAAACCGAGGTCGATTACCGAACCAAGTTCCTGTTGAAGATTGCGATCACTCTCAATTGATCAGCCTCCAATCCCATCATGGAACTCACATTGTCGAGTCATAAGTGGTCGTTGTCAAAAACCATCAAAAATTGTCGAAAAGGTCGATGAAGAGGCTCGCTTTAGGGTTAACTCAAAGTCGAACTAGGGTAATCGCTAATTTGACTCAAAGCAGATTCTGAGGGCCTAGACTCGAAGTCAAACTCAAGTAATCGCCCATTTGACACGAAGCAAACCCAAGAAATTCTAGCCTAAAATCTAACTCAGGTAAAACCAAGAATAAGTAAACATGAAAATGACTCCAAGCGCCGTTAGTCACCAACCCAGCACTTCAAATGGCGTGACTCAAACGAACCATGTGCTGACTCCAAGCAAACGGAAAATTTTCTGGGCAGACTCCAAGTAAAATACCCCTGATCCATCTTCTTTTGCCCATATCTCTAACATACGAACTCCAAATGCTTTGGAATTTGGAATAAAGCCATATGAGGCCTTCCTTATCATCCCATACAGATATTATCTAGTTTAATTTTTTTTGGAGATCGTCATTGATCCGTGACCCTATCCTAACTGATTTTCCATTCGACCGGCATTTCCAATCGTTCAAGCTTTGAAAACCCATGCATATATCATTCGTTTGACTGGCATATGGATGAAGCGAGGGTGATGGATGCAGTCTACTACAGGACCCTCAGGGATTATTAAAGGGTGAAACAACCTACTAGCCTAGAAGAATTCTATAGGAAAGCAAACCAGTTCCAGAGACTAGAGGTAGTGTAATTGGCTGAAGGCAAACCCGGTAATTTGCCAAAAGAAAACAACAAAAGATGAAGAAGCTACAGGACCTCAGAGACCTTCTGCTCAAACAAGGCCGCTAAGACCTAGTAGAGAAGCACCTCGACTAACTGACGAAATGATGATTACAAAATAACACTCTGGCTAGCTAGCTACTAAGGAATGGGGCAACGACCTAAAGTGATGCCTTCTTAACCGTCCCCATCTAATTTCCTTTCCAAATGAGCCTTGCCAAACACCGGGGGCATTGCAGACAGCACGGAAAAGGAAACACTTATATGCCCTTGAACTATGAATGAAAAGCACAGGTTACTAACCGCCGGATCGACGGGTCATATCGATCCCTCCTTCTAAGAACTAGCATTGCTTCGGTAGCATCGAGAAGGCTTATCCAAAGGATCATCGAGCAAACAGATCCAACCTCCCATTCTCCAAGAACTGATAAAACTGTTCCAGCGAACCGAGCCCGAAACTCCTCTTGGAGTCAATGAACCATCGTTCTAAGGCCGTCTGGTCGTCGGACATCTGACTAAAATTCCTCTTGGAGTCAATTAATCATCGTTCCAAGGCCGTTTGGTCACCGAACATTCGATCAAAATTCCTCTTGGGGTCGATGAATCATCATTCCAAGGCCGCCTAGTCGTTGGACATCAGACCAAAATTCCTCTTGGCCGATGAATCATCGCTCCAAGGCCGTCTGATCACCGGACATCCGACCAAAATTCCTTATGGAGTCGATGAATTATCGCTACAAGGCGCCTGGTCATCTCACGCACATTTTCTCGTATTCGGTGGTTATCTCCAAGGCCGTTGGTCGCCGAACATCCAACCACAAAAACTCTTCGCGAACATGAAAGTACTTTGGGAACTAAAGCATTGTGAAGGCAAACCGGCGTATTGGTGGTCAACTGATCTGAACTCCCCAAAGTTAGTGAAACCACACTCCAGGGTTATAAATCGACAATGACATCAGTCACTCCGTTGAATCAACGGAACCACTTCTAATGACTAAGGAAGAAAACACTGCTAAATTCCATAGCTTCGAAGTCGCTCCAAGAAACTAAACCAAAACTGAATCAACCTCGTGATTAATTAGAGGACGACTCAAATCGAGCCAAGATTCGGCACCTGGAAGAACCAAAAATCTCAGATCCTTAATATATGAGTCTCCAAAAATAGAGGCTTTTCTATGCTTTAATCATCTAGGAGGCACAACCGCACCCACTGCACCAAGGGGCAACCGCACACACTTGAATAGCCACAAGAAAGGCCAAGACTAATCATACCACAGTTCTGTTACGCCCGATCAAAAATTCTGGCATTCTGACAAATATGGACTTAACGACCTAGCTAGTGCAACAAATGAAATACTAGCATAATACTTTCCCACTTCTTACCACTCCTACTTTACCACTCCTGATGACCAATTTCTCATCCTCTTAGATTGTATGCTAGTTGAAGACCCATTCTCTGAAGGAAGTTTGGACTAAGAGGTAAGAGTCTTGCCCTGAACTCCCACAGGCTCTTTCTTCATATCCATCTTCATGCGGTCAGCTGTAGATCTCTCCACCATGGCAACCCGATCTGTTTGGATGTGCACATCTTCTCGAAACACGGAAGGATCATCCAAGCCATGGTTACCCGAACCAAAAACTGCTTGCTTCTTGAACCAATAAAACTATTCTCATGTAAGCAATCTGCCGAGTCGACGGGGTCAAATTGACTCGAAAATCATTGTTTAGCTGCTTGGATCAGTCAAATCATCCCCAAATATGCTCTGTCTACTCGCCAAGTCGAGGAAAGCGAATCAACTCAAACCATCGGATGAATGGGAAATCTCGATCCCAGCCTTAAAAAAATGGTGCTGCTTCGGCAACATCGGGAAGGCCTAAACCCGTGTGCATCACTTCTTTAGCTATGGAACCGCGCACTTGAAGCACAAACTCCTCACATTGCCCGAATATTGGCAACTCGAGAAGTTACAAACCGTTCCGGATCGATGGGCCGTATTGATACCATAAGCCACACATTTCGCAAGCCGCGCACCCCCAAAAGCTTTGCATCCCATAAGTCGCGCACTCTCATAAGCCGCACATCACTTCTTAAGCCGTGGAACCACGCTCTCAAAGCACGAACTTCTCACATTACCTGAAATTGGCAACGTCAAGAAGTTCCAACCATCCCGAATCAATGGGTCGTATCGATCCCAAAAGCCTCACATTTCGTAACCCGCGCACTACTAGAAGCCGCGCATTTTGTAAGCCATGCACTCTCATAAACTGCGCATCTCATAAGCTGTGCAAACACTGTTCAATGCTGCTCCGGCATCATCATCGGACCGTCAAAATTCTCTAAGTATCGGTGTTGACTTGACAATATCGGGAAACTTGTTTATTGTAGGATTAACAGGAATTGATCCCTACCACCCAAAAGGACCGACATTGCTCCGGTAATGCCGCAAAGTTCCCCAACCAAGATTTCAACAAAGAATTACTATCTTTCATCGACGCACCAGCTTCCAAATACAGAAGCAGGTGCTCAACTGAGTACTCAAACCCAAACTTGCAAGAATCCAGCATAGGCCAAAGATTGGCAACGCCCGGAGGGAATAACTCGTCTTTCATCTATTTAACACCACTCAGAGACTAGCAATGTTTGGAAGGATAAATCCTGATCATCGTAGATTCCCCATGGTCTGGACTTCGTTTGGTATAATCAACCATGCAAGGACCGATCAGATACCTAGACTACTGCTTGCGAAAAACTAGTTGTTGTCCAAAAACAGACAACAATAAGGAGAGAACACTTAGAATCGAGAAGCTAAACCATTGATTCTCGAAGATTGGAACCAATGAATAAGGCGGATATCTACAATAACATCAATGCCCTAGCGGAGCAAATATGGCTTGGAACAAACGAAGTCAATTATCATAGACTCACGAACAACATTGTCTAACTCTTCTGATCCATGATTGCGATGGGAAGAATGCAAGCATACTAAGGGGCAACATAACAACTCACCCCACATCATCTGATCTTCTATAAGTTCTCGAAATTCAGCATTTAGGAATAATGGGTTCTGTAAATGGAAATCATTTTGCAACAAAAATAAATCGAAGGAAATTTGACCCTATACAAGAACAACCATGGAATTGGTTAAACAATGACCCTATAACGCCAAAGGGAGCACTTGATGGTTATAAACAAAGCAAAGAAATGGAGACGACTGGGATTCTCATCCTTTCGGAAGGCGTATCCTGGAGTAGCAACGTTAAGAAGACAGCCATATCATGTTAAAAGGAATTTACTCAACTCTACAAGATCAAATGGATGATTCAATCCTTACCAACATGACTTTAACATTGCCCGAAGATAGGCAGCACTAAAAAAAGACTTCTACCATCCAATCATCGAAGTGCTAGTTTCTGAAGATCGAAACTGGTACCCAATTAGATTAAAAGCACCGTCGAGTTGGTGGGAAAAATCGATCCCAACCTCCTGAGTGTCAGTGTTGCCCCTGCAACACCAATGCATTTTCTCACTTCATAAGTACGAAGATAGGCAACGACAGGAAGACATAACCTTTCATAGGTCAATCGAATGATTCAACCTGACATCGCAGGAATCAGCCACTGCATGGGAGTAAAGTTGCGCAGAAAGGAAATCCCAGGAGTTAATTGCTCGTGTGCTAATTTCTAAGGATGAAAGCTGATGTATGATAGAATTTTCAGAATTCAACTTAGAAAGAATTTAGATACAACCAAAAATAGGCAGCCTCGAGGAAATGTTGCTTAAAAACCAAGCAGTTGGGTTATCATTTCCCAAAAGACAGGAGTTGACATATGAAAAAAAACTTCCGTGATGACATCAACAACCAAGAAAAGCATGCATGGCCAAGGACAAGTGGGAACAATCATGGAAGGTTGGAAATAAAATCCCCAAACTTTCTTAATTCCAGAATGGGATTGAGAACTAGATGTTCGTCGATGGAAATTCTATCGGTTAGAACACCGTCGATCGAATTTATAATAAAAATAACTACAAGCGCATGGCGTACAATTCTAGTACGTGGCGAGTACGGGTCGATCCGCTGGGATTTGTTAGATTTTAAATTTCTATTCAATCAAATTAAACCAATATTTGAAAGTGTGATTAGCTAAAAAAATTTGTAGAAAACTAACAAAAGAAAATTGATAGAAATATGTGAGTTTAAAGGCAATTTAGAGATAAATCCACTCTCTAGATCACATAGTTCAACAAAATATGAAATTATGATCTCTCTTTTTTGGTCATTAGTGAGTTTAATTGATGTGTTTATCATAACTATGGCCTATTTGTGCTATTAATTAGCTCAACATAAGTCATTAAACTATAACATACCCCTTAAACCACTTACCAACTCTCATGAAAAATGACAACAAGTTGAAAATAAAATCTATTTTAAGCATGGCCTATTAGCTATTGATTAGAAATATAGACCATCAAATTTTGATTATAATTTCACTTCATTGCTATAATCATATTTAGATGAAGAGGCAATTTACAAATAATGTGTTTTAAGCATAGCCTATTTGTTATGAACAACATAGGCTATCAAATTCAACATGAAACAATAAATCACAACAACGTTCATTTTTCCATTAAGCACAAAAGGAGATCAATAATTATCAAACTATTTTGAATCTACATAATTAGAGAGCTTCATTGCCCTTAAATTGAAGAGGTTTAGCCTCTCATATTTGTTATCATAACAATAAATATAGAAAGAAACATGAAACAAAAAGAAAATGCAAGCTAATGAAAAAGAGAGCAAAGTAAATAAAACTTAAGCTACTTGCATAAAGTAAAGATCTATACTACTAACATGAAAAGAATGAAATAAACAAGAAAAGACTTGAATTAAAATTGCATGAAAATAAAATTACATAAAATAAAATGGCTAAGTAGCCTTGAAAAAAAAGAAAAGAGGGCTTTTATTTTTTATCCTAAACTAATGAGCTAAGAGGGAGAGAGACTAATTACATGAACATAAGGGGTATTTATACATGTATGAAACCCTAATTCAATTTTTTGGGAACTACCTAAACTGCCCCTCTAGGAAGTGTGGTGGCCAAGTAATCATTAGCATGTGTTAATCCTCATTTAAATGTGCATGAAGCTTTAATGGCCATTAGCATGTACATTAGCTTCTAATTGTACATCAAGGTAGGTGGGTAGGTGGGGTCCTCCATGATACATGAAATGAATTATTTCCATCTTCATTTGTTTCTCTTCACTCTTGTGCATGAATATATCTTCATGAAACCACTTGTATTTGAATCCAAATTCCTACAAAAAAATCATAAAAATGTCCAAGTAATTTTTCTCAAATTAATATATGCATAAAAATGATCATTTTGCCCCTATATGAAGATGAATATGTGACGATTTGAAAATAATTTGAATTTTGGTTTAAACATGTTAAAACACCCAATATGATCATTTATTTAATTTGATTAAATATGGAAGTAAAAATATGCACATTTACATGCACATCACTAGACTGGGGGCAATTGAGCAATTCGCCCCACACCTTTCCATCTCTTGCAAGCGTCTAAATACGAGCGTTCGAAATAGCTAGTCCCACAAACAGGGACAGGCACACAGATCCTCAATCCAAACCGCGAAGTTGGTTAGATAATAGTTTCGTTCAGCCAAACGGACATTTTTAACAATAAATTTCCAGCAAGGAAAATGAAGGATTCAATTTTCAAAAATTAACCGTCATTAGATTCTGGCGATAACGAGAAGTATTGATGACCTATTTACGGTGTGACTTGATCATTTGGTCCCATCTTGCGGGGATATGCCATCGTCCGAAGATTGGTGATGCTAAGAAGATATCCATAAAATGAAACTATCGATACATTGGCTTTCGGAAACAGAAGCAAAAGCTTAATCGAGTCTTTAATCCTACCTTCTTGAATCTTACGTTATCCGAACATCGGCAACATCAAGGAAAAATCCATAGGGTTAAGTCATCCATACATAAATTTCTGAAGATAGAAACCAAACATGATTAGGATCTCAACACCGGATTTAGAAGAATTTACTTTAGCAAAAGCTGCTAGAAACGCATCTTTCTAATGCATACCAACATCCTTACAAAACTCAGATCTTGGGATCAAGCAATAAAGTCCCTAATTCTCGAAGGTAGGAGCTATCGTGTCGATCAAACCGGGGCAATCGAACTTATTGCTTAGGAGACCTAGTCTCCCAAAACATGTTGGTTCAGTAGTAAAAGTAACTAGCCCTACGGATTGGGACACATACACCAACGCTTTATCGAACGAACTCAATTGAGCATGAACTCGACTAAACATAAACAAGAACAGTCATGGAACTGGCTAGACCAAGCTACCTCATAGTTTTAGAAAAAGCAATTCTTGAAACCAAGGAATTAAACCAATGGTTCCTGAAGATAGAAGTTAGTGTGCAGATGAATTTCAAAAACCACAAAGAAAGGATATTCGCGATTGAATAACTCATGCATTAGTTTTCGAAGACTGAAGTTGTGCCTGATCGAACTTCAACTACAACTCTTCAAGAGCAACCTTATAATTTAGCCATACTAAATCGTCCTGAAACAACGGGAATAAAGGGCAAAACCTAAGCTGCAAAGGATCCGGCTCCTAGAGGCATGGAAGTTCCTCTGCCAGACTAAAGATGGGATGACCAGAAAGTCATCTTCAACAACAAAAATTGGCATTCAACGTTGTCGGGTATGTTTTACTTTGAATAAAATCCCCGTTTGACCAACGTTTGGAATCTAAAGGATGTCGATGTAAGTCGACTAGTCAGGTTCTGAGCATTGACGGGGCAGGTGTAGTACGTTATCTATGCAAAGTGGGTCTGGAGACCCGAGCGCCACGAATGGACCATCCTTTGTACATATCTTACTCATGTTGTACTTTAAGGTTATCTTTCTTGGAACTTACCCATTATCAATGAGAACTCGATAACAGAATCGTTGTCCATAGCGACGTGGAAAGCTTCACTTTTCAGGATCATTGAAGGTGCAGCAACAAAAAAGCAATGCGATGGAATCATCCACTACATCCAATTTTGGGGTAAATTGTCATGCTAGCATTCAAAACGATGGTCAAAACTCAGCCAAGTCCTCAATAAGGGACAGTTCAGGATGGAAATCAAGATTTGGCTCTGGAACGGTGTACACTCGTCAAAGGAAGAAGTAAGCTTCACCACCGACCGAGTATAGACCAAGATTCTAACATCTCCCTTCGAGATTACCGCCTCCCAAAATCATCGTAAGGAGTATCTATACCAGACTAAAGCACTACTTAATCTCCGGGTGTAGATAGCTTTGTTGGTATAGACAAGCTAAATTCTAATTAAAACTTGAGTAAACGATTAATGTACAGCAAACCAAGTAACTGATCAAAAGCAGTATAAGTGAAAGAAAATTCCTTCGAAAAATTTCCAATCCTGGTCAACTCCAACTCATAACATTGTAACTACTCACCGATTTAAGGTCCCATGAGAATTTCGAGGCAAAGATTGCATCCTCAATATTGAGAATTGAAATTAGAATTGAAGTCAAAAATGGATAACTAGTCAAAAGTGAAATGACTCGGTCTGGAGTAAGGTTTAAGTAAGAAAAAATACGCTGAAAAATTCTAAGTGTTTGGATCAGTGTCGATCCAATCCAATTGGATCGATACTAATCCAAATTGATGCTTCCAAATGATCCTAAATTCCTCTGACATGTTCTATATGATGTTTGTATGCATTCTAGAAATTATCAAGTCAAGGTCACTCCATAATCATGAACAATAGGGATTCACACTAAGGACTGAATAGATAATCAGTACTTCGTAGATAGCTTTTTAGGATAGCTCAAAATGAACGTCAAAACTCCTTAAAATAGAAACCCAAAGATAATCAATACCAGAGCACACCTTGTCTTCAACAAAAGCGTGCTCTGGAGGGCAAATGTTAACCGGGTTTTTAACCTAGCAAAATTCAAAAGGAGTTAGAACATTCAAGCTAAGCTAGAAACTCGAATCTTGATCAGAAGGCCTAAGAAAGGAAGACAAGAGTCTCCAAAGAGTTTAGGCTAAAAATTAGCTAACTTTTCGGATCGGCACCGATCCGATCCAATTGGATCGGTGCCGACCCGAGTTAGTTGCTCATGTATGCTCCATTCCTTTTGCATGGTGACTCTATGCCTCTAGTAAGCTCACTCAACATGTTTGGTAGCATTCCAAGCATCCAAACTTAAAGGGTGAAGGTTCATCTGACTAAGAATACAGTTCAATCTAGCCCACAAGTGAATCATCATCAAAACAAGTCAACAAGTTATGAAAATATATGGAGAGCATCAAAACGAAGCAAGGAAGACAGCCAAGTAGTCAAAGCATCAAACATGCTTAACTATTTGGATCGGTATCGATTCGATCCAATTGGATATGTATCGATCCATATAATTAGCTCCTATGACCTCCAAACTTTCTAGGCTCCTTCTTCACAGTGAGTGCGGGCTTTTGACAAAACGGCTCTGACCCAATTGCTTTCCAACCCCTATAAATACCATCCCATCTGCAAAAGAAAGGAGATCCTTTGGACTGGCTGTAGGAACCCTGCCATTATGATTCTTCGCTCTTCTTCTCTCACACAATGGACAAAAAGGAGCAACTGAGATCCTCCGGTTGCCTCCAAGTACTTGTGATTAGATCTAGTCTAGGATATTCAACCATATTATAATCTAAACCAATCTTGTAACAGCACTCGGTTAGTATAAGCTATAAAGTGGATGTAGGCTTCGTTAATAGCCGTTCCACTATAAAATTCTTGTGTCTCCGTACTATTTCTGCTCTTTTTACATTTATTTTCTATATTGTTTGCTATGAGAAATATGGTCGGTGCTTTCACACTCAAAATAGGGTGTTGATGCATGTTTGGGGTTACCAATTATGTTAGCAAACAGTTGGAAAGTGCTGAAAGAAACTATCCGAAGCTAGAAAAGCTTGCGTACTTCCTGTTTTTTGCTTCAAGGAAGCTCCATCCTTATTTCCAGGCTCATCCCACCAATGTCTTCAGACCAGCCTTTACGACAGGTACTACAGCGACCTAAGATGTCTGGAAGGTAACTTAAATGGAATATCAAATTGAGCCAGTTCAACATCACTTATCTCCCTTGAAGAGCCATCCATGGACAAGCACTAGTAGATTTCATAGCCGAATTCACTACACAAGATGACTCTACAAAGAGCAGTGAAGAACCGACCATCCAATGGAAGATGTACACGGATGGAGCATCCAATGAACGATGTTCTGGCGCCGGAGTCATACTAGTAACTCCTAAGGAATGCTCAATCTGTTGAGCCCTGAAACTTGACTTCCCTGCAACAAATAACGAAGCTAAATATGTTCCTTGATAGCTGGTCTTAAACCACCTAGAGAGCTGGGAGTAAAAGCTTTGCAAATTTTCTATGATTCCTAGTTGGTAGTGTATCAAGTTAGGGGGTAATATCAGATAAAAGGAGCGCGACTTGCTCCTTACGTCAACTGGGTCCAAGAGCTGCTAACTGATTTCGAGCATTACACCATTACACACATCCCTTGAGAACAGAACGAGAAAGCCGACTTGATGGCCAAGTTGGCCAGTTTCGTGGATGCACAACAAATAGGTTTGGTTCCAGTTGAAATGCTCAGTGTTACGAGCATTGACTAGATGGTGATTGATTGGGTCTTAGAAACGAATCCCAAGAAGGAGTCGTGGATGACTACGATTAAAGATTATTTGCAAAGGGTATCTTTCCTGAATGGGGAAATGAAAAACGACAGATCCTTCGTAATGCTTCACGATACATCCTTCAAGAAGAAGTCATGTATAGGAAGGGTTTGTCCGTCCCCCTGCTTTGTTGTATCGCCAACGATGAAATTAAGCAAGTATTAAGAGAAGTCCATGAAGGAGAATATGGCGATCACACCGGTAGGAAAACCCGGCAAAGAAGATACTCCGCTATGGTTATTTCTGGAAAACAGTCAATCGAGACATTGCTAATTATTCTAGATGATGTGACAAGTGCCAAATGTTTGCAAAAATTCCGAGAGCCCCCCGACGGGAAACACTCAGATGGTCAATCCCTGTCCATTTGATACTTAGGGTATAGCCTCATCGGCCCTTGTCGATTCCAAAGGTGGTGTGAAGTATGCCTTGCAGCACTTGATTACTTCACTAAATGGGCTAAAGCCGAACCTTTGGCCATGATTACTACAAAGAAAGAAATCAATTTTGTTGTTCGAAACATCATCTTTCGTTTTGGTATCCCCTGAACAATTATAACCGACAATGGGACCCAATTCGATAGCGCTGAGTTCAAAGACTTCTATCGCTGATATCATATCGAGAAAATACTTGCGGTAATTACTCACCCTCAAGCTAATGGATAGGTCAAAGTGGTCAACAAAATCATAAAGTCCATTCTGAAGAAGTGTTTGGAAAAAGCTAGAGGCAAGTGGGTTGGTGAACCCCAATCAGAAATATAGGCATACAGAACTACCTACAAGTCTACAACTGGCCATATTCCATTCGCCCTTGCTTATAGCTCCAAATCCGCGATTCCTGTAGAACTTGAAGTGCCTTCTCATCGAGTTACTTACTTTGATCCCAGAACTAACCAAATTCTATTTTTGGAATCTCTAAGCATGGTTGATGAGAAGTGCAAGAGGTTGTCTTGAGGGCAGCTGGACACCGACACCGAGTCTCCTGATACTATAATGTTGAAGTCCGAACCAGGACCTTTGAAATTGGAAATCTTTTCCTGAAACGGATCTTTCCTAGCCCTACAAACATGGATCCGAAATGGGAAGGACCGAATCTCATTAATCAGAAGCTTGGTGATGGAACTATCAAGCTAGCGACTGTCGATGGCATTGTACTTCCTAGAGCATGGAATAGCGAAGATTTACGACGATATTTCACTTAGTTTTGTTTCATTCAGTTGTATTTCATTTAGGATTTGCTTTTGCAGTTGAATTCAAAGCCATGTAATAAGACAAACTTTGTAGCTTCTTTTTTAGTTTGCAATAAAATCTGAAGTTCCTTCCATATTTGTGCATTGTTTGTAAATAATATAATAATTGTGTTATATTATTGACTTACCCACATATGTAATATAAACCAATAATTAACCAGAGTTTGGTGCCACCTAAGTACTTGGGTCCATACTTGAATAGACAAAATAAACGTGACTCAATAGTTCATCCATTAACTCTCGCCTGCAATTTGACGGGCTGAGTATAAAGTAGAGAACAAGTGTGACTGACCACCTGTTAATTAACTCCATCTCACGATTCGACAAGATGAATGTAAAGTAAATGCGGTCACTCTTGACTTTTTCCTCGGACTTGGGGGTAGGGGAATTAATCAAAGGAAATATGATTCGATCATTTCCCAGAACAATCTCAGTCCCCAGAGTGTGGGTTGGATTATGAATATCAAATGAGTGTGATTAACAACCTATCGACTAACTCTGATTCCTAAAGTGCGGATAAGAGCATAAAGAAAACGAATGGGTGTGATTCGACCATTCATTCTCCAACTCTGACATGAACCCAACAGAAGGAGTATAAAATCATTACAGATGGGACCCGATCATCCACGAACTAACTCTGCCAACCCAAGACTGTGGGAAGAAGTATAATCACTTAATCCTTGAACACGATATGTAACACTATGGCTCACACCTTCTATTTGATATGACTTAAGGCCGCAGCCGAAGGGAGGCCTTGAGATGGATTTGTTGGATCGATGTCCTAAGCAAGCGATCGAAAGACATTGCAACTTGAATGACGAGTGATGAATTACAAGTACGTTGAATGGAAAACGTGATAGCTCGAACACTTAGACAAATTTTGTTCAAAAGATTAACAAAAAAACAAATATTTATTCACATACAGAAACTTGGAAACTATGTCAAGTTTATTTCGAAGACTATAAGCCAAATATGGGGGTCGTACCTATACAATTGCACTCAATAAAAAGAAACTAGCTACCTAGATACTCACTACCCAAGCCAGTTCGATGGTTATTTTTCCCTTTTTTGGGCTTCTTTGGGATGGATTCTCCGAAGCTACCACCTCGTCCTCTCGTCTTCGTCCCTTTTTTGCCCTTGGTACCCTTAGGAGAGATGCTTTCAGGGACAGAGGCAATCTCACTTTAGGATACAAAAGGATCGACCTCCTCAGGAGTGACACTGCCTGGCAGTATAACTTGAAGTGGAGTAATATCCACTTCGACACTCTCCTTCTTAGCTTGAAACTCCAGATCCTCCTTTTCAATGCGCTCCTTCATGTTGGTTTACCAGTGTGTTCAGAGTCATGGGTTACTATGACGTCCTCCCTGCTGGTCATCAGCCTTTTCTTCATGCAGAGCTCCTATGACTTTAGCATCCTGGCCTGGAGTCTCAGCAGGTTGATCGGTAGGATCCACCAATACAATGACAGTAGTAGTAGGCCCTATGGTCTATGCCTATAGTCCTAGGGAAACACCATCATCAGGAGCATAGGTAGATACAGACGGACCAACAATTTTATGAAGACCAATGGTAAATCTCATGACTATGGGACGTGAGATGTAAACCTTCCCAAATATTGAAGAAGTAAGAGATATACCTTCACTAGATTGGCCTTTGGTCGTAGCTAGAGTGTCGCCTTCCAAAATCGGAGCAGCCCAAAAGATGTATACATCCCTGGATGATCTGGATCGTAGCCCGCACCTTTCTCTCTGGTGCATGAGAAATTGAAGCACCGACTGTTTGAGTAGTAGGGGGTCTTGGGAACCAGATCTTGAGGCTTCGCCACCATCTTTCCCCTTTCTGGTGATCGCTAAATCATTGAGTAAATTGAGCCAAGCAGCACTGAGCTCATCGGGCTCTTCATTGTGCAAAATTTCGCACATGAGCTGCTCTTCATCCACTTCAGCACCACCAACGGACTTCCTTTTCAAATCTACAATGTGGTCCCAGGCATCGACGAGCGATTCGGGATACCACTCTCCAAGGAAGCGGAGGTTGCAATTCATCAGGATGCATGCTTTGTAATATATTAGCAATGTATCAAATTCCCCCTTTATCTCTATGCGGCCTACCTCCCTAGCCTCTTCCTTGAGGGCCTCTACGTGTGCAAGTTGATTGTCGGCCTCTATTTTAGCTTCGTGAGCCTTAACGATCACCTTGCAGTATCGCTGAGACTCCAGCTGAGCCTCAAGCTTCTCCTGCTTTTCCTTCTCGAGCTCTTCCTCAAGCTGTTTAATATAAAAGGCCAAAGCATCATTGTCTTTTTTCATTGCCTCCTTCTAAAACGTCCTTTTCGAGGGCTAAAGTACCAATGCAATGAACGAAAGTTTCCATTTTAGCCAGATGCACTTTCATTAAATGCTCGACAGCATCAGAAGACTCATTAGCTTTTTTATTAGCATAGGCCAGCTTTATACCCAACTGCTTGACCTCCTTGTCCAGGCACTTAATAATGTCTTTGTCATGGATCGCCTCAAGAGTTAAACAATCGGTCTCGTGTTTCCTCTCCATCAACACCTCGAAAATTCTCTCAGTGGCACGAAGAGTTGTACTATGCTAGATATAGATATCATTAACATAAGAGAGCAATGTGTCCTTATCCTTTGGAGTAATTGAATGCAACAGGAACAAATTTGAACTCATCAAAGAAAAACTTAGGAAATGTGGCCTTGAGCTCAGCCATCTTCTCAGCAATAGTGGCATCAAGAGTAGTAAGGGCTAAGAGGGCCCGTCTGTTGCGCTTGTAGGATGAAATATAAAGGCCATCTATGCCAGACTAGCGGTCAAAAGATCGACGAGCACTGGAAGAACCTAAATTTTGCTCGGGCATAATATCTGAAGTGGAGGCATAAGGCAGCGAATTGCTGCTGCTATGTATAGGGAGGCATTGACCGGCACCCTTCTCATGAGAAGATTGAGATTTTGACTAATGCCTGGATGATGAGTCCTTGGATTGATAGCTTTAGTCTCGTTCTTCTCTCTCTTCACGACCGTCTCTATCTTAACCGGGGTCCGGACCTCGATTGGGACAAAAATAAAATGGCCGAGAGTACGCAGATATCTTTAAGCAATCATTGTTACAGGGTTATTCCATCAAGCCTGCAAACAAAATAAAAGTGTATAAGAATCATTGAAGTTAAAGGTGGATAAGTGTCGCATGGTGTAGTGCATGTGATCGTGAGTTTCCTAGTGTCCTCCAAATGGATCAGTTGTTGGAGCTTTATTTACTGGAGCAATATACCCTATGTCAGTAGGGGGAATATTTGCACCAAATCGAATAGGAGATTCAAACCCCCTAAGGCTTAAGTTGGCAAAATCATAATTTATGGCATCGTCTGGGAGCTAGATGTCAAAAGCACCTCAAATAGATTTTCTAAAGGCAAAGGGCTAGACTGATCTGTAGCAACAGAGGTTGATTTGGGTTTTTTGCAGACCTACCCTCTACGAAGCCTATAAATAAGCATTTTTCCATTTTTCTTTTCTAAGGCAGGGAGCTGTGGGCTTTTGGAGGATCATACCGCAGGCTCATGGATTGGACTCATAGTGTCACGATCGGGCTCATTAGCATCGTCCCTTACCTCACCTTCCTCGGCAACATCCCGAGCCCATTCGACTAGGGCATCACAGGATTAGCTTCATCACCTCCTTGCCCAACTGCACCACTTCTCTACAACTTCCTTCTTGGTGTTTCTAGGCAATCTCGTGTTGCGACCTTCTTCTTGTAAGTTGAAGACAAAAGGCACTCATTGGTGAGAAGAGATCTGATGTCTCTATCCGCCATCGGTATGTTTTTTAGTGCTGAAACCGCCTTCGAGTATATGTCATCGGTAGGACGTGGATGGCTACTTGCAATGTTCAATAAAAAGTGCTTAGTTCAGGAAATGAATAGAGTAAATGCACTTAAAGTTAAATTTAAGGCGACACTTACGTCCTTCCAACTACCGTCCTGGAAAACCAGGTAGGAAGTGCAGGTAGAACTATTCATTCTTAAAAGCGCTCGGTTTGTTCCAAGCCCCGGTTATGACCTAGCAGTTTGTGATTGACTCAAGGAAAGTGTACGAGAGGCTTCCTCTTTGCTGTTTGAGGATGTAAATGAATCTAATATCTTTCGAAGTTAGTTCATGGTATACGAACTCGAGAAATATCATGTATGTGCCATGCAAAAACGCATAGCTATTCGGGTGCTGTTGAGCCTGCGCCAATCTTAAACAATGCAACATTTTTCGAATGAATGGGTTGAAAGGCAAAACGGAACCAGCCCAACACATAAACTTGTTGCATGTAGTATACCCCTTCGGGGGCAAGTGAGCCATATCGTTACAGGATGAGACTCACATATCCTCGTACGACATCCCGTTTTTAATGCACAGCCAGCAAAGAGAGGCCTCATCGACCTTTAAAGGCTCTGAATCCTCTGGTTCATTCAAAAATACATCTTCTAAAGTGTTGGGAGCTGGATCGCTTTCTTCTTCAGGATTCAAAGGAACTTCGAGCACTTGTTGGGAGCTTTCGGGTTGTTCAGTTTGATGGCCTAGAGATTTTCTAGCAAATACTGATGCTGAGCTTGATTCAGCATCAGAATTGTCATGTTGAGAAGTCTGTTCAGTGGTCATAGTTGTTAGACGCTTTGAGCTTCTAGAACCTATAGCTATCGAACTCAGTGGCTAATCATTGTTAGATAATTTAGCATGTCCCCTCATGCTATGTGTGAACTAAAGTGGTGTGGTGCAGTGTTGTGCAATGCAATTATAAACAATTCAGAATTAAAAATGGTAGTTGTGACAAGACTCTGAAATTCAACTAGAGTGACCGCCATCGCTGACCGTCTCAATCGGCTTTCATATCGATGGTTGTGGATTTTATCTAGATACAAAATTAGTCATCAGCATAATGGAGTACGAAATTTGCACTCGAGTTAATTCGGGACTATAAGTTATACTTGTTCAAGTTCAAGTCATATTCGAAAGTGTGTGACTTTGGTTAACACCAATTCAATTCATATAAGCATATAAGTTCAAATACAAGGTCCACCTTGGTAGAGGGATCATATCTGATCCCTCACATAGGCAACATAACCCTATTCTATTTCTAACTCATATGCCAATGATCGATCCCCTCAACCTAAACCATGAATGATCGCATATCCATCATCGATCGCTTTCCCTTGCTTCACTCCACTTCAATAATCAGTCGATCCCTCTCTCCACACAAAAGTCTTTTCCATCTCATGTATCACAACCTAATCCATATAACCGATCGCTGCTCCAACATCTATCACCGATCGGTCCTCATTACCACTTTTCTTCGTCTTCACATATTACAACCGATCACTTGGATCAACCTCTAACCGATCGTACATCAACATCGATTGCTACATCATCGTTGTCGTTCCATCCACATCGATTTCTACATCATACCATTACTCCAATCCCCTAAACTTTAGTACCAATCTTCAATACATCGATCGTCGATCCCAATCACCATTCTAATCCACCACCAAACCCATAACAATGTACGCAGCTTCGCCAAAGTATGCCCCCCGGTGTGATTGCTGCATTCTCCCTCATGAACTTCTTTCAGAACATGCTTTATCTCGTCATGAGCGATACACCAGAGTAGGAAACAGAAAATCCTTTTCTATACATAGTTCCTTCTTGCATAATATACCGTGAGGCTTTGCGAAGGACTTGTCACTTTTTGTTTCTCCTTTCAGGCAAGATTCCATGCAACAAATAATCTTTAAATGGAGTCATCCATGATTCCCTCTCGAATTCCGCCTCTAGTACTTAATCGACCTCCATCATATTTATACTTGATATCACAACTAGAACCAAGCCCATCTATTTCGCATCGCCAGTACTAGCGAACTTTGCCAATGAATCGGCCTCTCCATTTTGCTCGCGTGGGATATGTGAAATGTCATAGTATTCAAACTCTACCAACAACTCCTGAACTCGGGTAAGATACGGGGCAAGTCGTTGTTCTTTAGCCTGATAGACTCCTCTAATTAACTTGATATACCACCAGCTGCAAATTGCAAAAGATTTCAAGAGACTTCACCCTGAGTCCTCTAGCAAGTTTAAGTCCAGCAATCAACGCTTCATACTCAGCCTTGCTATTTGTAGCAGAAAAATTAAGCTTCAAAGCATAACAAATTGATCGGCTTTAGGGGTCACAAGCACAATCCCAACTCCGGAACAGTGATCATTAGATGCTCCATTAGTGTACAACTTCCATCGCAAGGTAGGGATTTCGCTATTTTCCGGGAGATCGTCTTGCATGGTAAATTCTGCTATAAAGTCTGCCAACGCTTAACCCTGGATAGCTCTTCGAGGCAGATATGTAATGTCAAACTGGCAGAGCTCAATAATCCATTTAAGCAACCTTCTAGATGTCTCAGTTCGCTGTAGGACCTGTCCTAATGGCAGGTCGGTGTAAATGTTGATCGGATAAACCTAGAAGTACGGACGAAGTTTCTGTGACGCGATTAGCAAGCAGTGCGCCAATTTCTCTATCTTCGGATAGTTCCTTTCTAGTCCTATTAATCGCTAACTGACATAATACACCAGCCTCTGAATACGGTTCTCCTCGTGAATCAAGGCAGCACTTATGGCATGTGCTGATACAGCTAAATAAATGTACAATGCCTCATGATCTACCGGCTTTAACAAGACAGAGGATCTCTCCAAATGATTCACCAGAGCTCAAAATGCGTCTTCACAATCCAGCGTCCATTTAAATTTTCTCTTTCTCTTCCTAATCAAATCAAAGAAAAGAATGCATTTGTCAGTTTCTTTGGAGATAAATTGACTTAATGCAGCAACTTTCCCATTCAAACTTTGCACTTGTTTAATGGTTCTTGGCGCTTGAATATCTCGAATAGCCTGAATCTTCTTGGGATTAACTTCAATTCCTCAAGCATTGACAATAAAGCCCAAGAAATTTCCTGAAGCAACACTAAATGAACATTTCAAAGGATTGATTTTCATGTTATAAAATCGAAGGATGTTGAACATCTCTGCCAAGTCTCGAATGTTGTCGTTTAATGTCGTGGCTTCACAAGCATATCATCCACATAGACTTCCATCGTCCTCCCAGTCTGATCTTTAAACATCCGGTTAACTAAGCAATGATAGGTTGCTACAGCGTTCTTCAATCCAAACAGCATCACCACGTAACAATACAATTCAACATCCATCACAAAGCTGGTTTGTTTCTGATCGGGGACATGCCTCGGGAATTGGTTGTACCCCGAGTATGTGTCTATAAAAGACAAAAATTCATGCCCTGCAGTCGAATCAACTAGCTGATCAATCCTTGAGAGGGAAAAACTATCTTTAGGACATGCCTTGTTCAAGTCTGAATAATCAATGCATGTTCTCCATTTCTCGTTCGCCTTCTTCACCAACACGGGATTAGATATCCATTCAGGATAGAGGGCGTCGTGAATAAACTCATTGACTTTCATTTTATCCACCTCCTCTTTAAGAGCAATGGATCTCTCTGGATCCATGCCTCGCATTTTCTATTTTACCAGAACATACTACGGATCAGTGTTTAATGCATGGCTCGCAATGGCAGGCGAGATCCCATACATGTCAGAATGAATCCAAGCAAATACATCAAGGTTCGCTCGGATATAATCAGCAAGTTTTCTCATCATTGAAGGGCTGAGCTGCGATCCAATCTTCAAGACCCATGATGGATCGTCGTGGCTGACTGTTGTATCAACCGTCAGCCCAGTTGGTGCAGCCAAGGCTTAGGCGCCATTTGTCAATCTTCCATAACTTGGATGCGGATAGATTTGTCCACACCCTTTCGCTTCTCCTTTCGCTGAGCTTCTCTCAACTCAGCCACATAATAGGCACGTCCAGTCTCCTGATCACCATGCACCACTCCTACTCCATTATCAGTTGGAAATTTTAAAGTCAAACACCATGGGGCAAGGGCTGCTCGAAACTTAGCCAGGGCCGATCGGCCCAGAAAAACGTTGTATGGTGAGTCAACATCCAAAACAATGAACAGTAGGATTCGGACTTTCCTAATTCACCTTCCCCCAATTCAACTGGCAACTCCACATAACCAACTGCCTCAGTCGCCACACCATTGAAACCATGTATACGAGCTTTGGATGGTTTCAAATCTTTAACCTCCATTCTCATTTGACCATAAGCCTTCTTGAAAATAATGTTTACCGAACTTCCACAGTCAATAAAAATTCTTCTCACCAAAGCAGGGCCAATCAAGGAAGAAATGACCATCGGGTCAATTGTAGGAGCCTCTACTTTATCTATATCTCTGCTTCTGAACACTATACCATCAGTCATCGTACGTTGTTGCTTGGCCAGAGCTCCGTCCTTCGTATTTGAACAATACTCAAAATCCACATGCCTCATCATGCTGGCATAGCACTCCATTTCCTGCCAACTCCTATCTGTACGATGCGGTACTCCAACTATCATGTTTATTATTCCTCCAGTCCATGCAGGCTCCTTAGCCCTGCGTGGAGCTTGTCCTCGGTTGGGGTTAGATGTCCCCTGTCCGCTATCCTGTGGAGTTTTCACAAACTGCTACAACTTCTTTTCCCGAATCAACTTCTCGATACCATCCTGGAGATTCCTGCATTGGTTCGTATTGTGCCCATAATCTTGTGAAATCGGTAATACTTTCCAGTCTGTTTCTATGTCTCTGTCGACTCCTTTGTACGCGGTTTCTTATATTGAAAAGTATTACAGGTGGATAGATAAATATTCTGCAGGGATGTGTTTAGAGATATGTAGTTGTCATATATAGGAAAGTGGAAACCTAGGCCTTGGTTTTCTAGGATCGCTCTTTCGGTCTTGATTCCCTTCTCCATTTCTCTTTTGTTGATTCAGCTTGTTCTGAACATTGACCTAAAATTTTCGGGAACTCTCATCAGATTGCTTTATTGCAATGTTGCTTTGTACTGCTTCTCCTCCTGGTCCCACGACATTGCATTTCCTGGAGGACCTAGCTTCCTCCTTCCTCGGAAACTGAGTTGCCTTTGAATAGAAGCGCTCCAATGTGGTCGGTAGTTTTCCAACTAGCCAATCACCAAAATCGGATTCCGGATCAATCCCTCTTGTCATAGCCATTAGTATAGTCATTTAGGTTACTGACTTCTGTAGCAGCGACATGAAATCTTTCCAAGTAATCCTTCAGCGATTCCCACGGAGCCTGGATTAACATTGGATAGTGACATCACATCTTTATGATGAGTAGCATGGATCCGAAACTGCTCCACAAACTTTGTTGCTAGTTCATCAAACCTTGAAATCGATCGTGGTGGTAATCTTGTAAACCACATTGTTGCGATCCCATAGAGGATTATAGGAAAGCATCTGCATTTGGTTGCATCATTGGCTCTCGCTGAGTCCATCAACCATTCGTATCTCATGATGTGCTGCCTGGGGTCGGTTTTTCCCTCATAGAGGGGCATCGAAGGCATGTTGAACCTTCTCAGATATTCCGCATGCAAAACATTGTTGGTAAATGGAGTATGGCTCCAAGAAAACCACCAATCATCATTCATTAAACCCTAGTACTTTCTCACCAGCTGCCTGACCATCGCCAATAATTCCAGAGTCTGGATGGGTGGTGCCAAGTGGTGGTCGTGCTCCACCTCACGTGAATGGTCTGATCGATGTCTACGAACCATTTCACGCCTTCTCGGTCCACCATCCTCTTGATGTGCACCCTGAGCATTCATCTAATCATTGTTCCGATAGGGTACTTGGTCAACATTCAAACGAACTCCAACATTCATGCTTTCAGAAACAGCTCCAGCTCGATTCCCCAAGTGCAGCTAGGGAATCCCTCCTCTAGAGGAGGGATCGGTATCGTTCCCTAGGGAGGGATCGTCATAGATCCGTCTTGGCAGACCATATTGGTCTGCTAAGCGATGCTCTGATGTCCCTACTTGCTCCCCTTCAACCCTATGATGCCTACGCATGTGATATTCATCCGATGAGGTTGAACTCTCTAACACCGAGTAAGAAGCAAGATCCCTTCTGGCGCTCTAACGCTGTTGTTGAGCAATCTGGTTCATTGTGCTAGCATTAGTCTGGATTTGCTCGTTCAGTTGTCTATAGCTTTCCATCAATTCCCTCATCAAGTTATTGAATTCAGCTCTAGCTATAAAATCAGTGAGGTTCTAGACTTCAGCAGGCTCCACATTCAAATTTGCAAGCTGGTTACTTGGGGCTCTTTGTTGAATACTGGCAGTTTCATTCACATCGACATTTTGAGAAGTTAATCTAGTATGCATCACCATCATGGATTTCCTTGCTTAGATTCTAGTAGATTTGAGTAGTACTTGCAAGCTTTTGAAGATGAATCTGGATCTCCTTAGGGGGATTTTCTCAATTGAGTAGCAACAAAGGGGATCCTAACCTGCCAAGAATCAGAATTCTCAGTGAAAGCACCAAAATGTTTGCAACCAAAGGCCACAAACACCCAAGAATAGATTTTTGTAGCGAGGTAAATGAAGAAACTAAATTAAATTAGAGGAACATATCAAGATAACAAGCAAATCACATCAGAAATCAAGAACAACAAGAGTTATAGTGGTTCAACAATGAATGCCTACGTCCACTTTGAATATTTTCTTTATTGATTCACTTAAATCTTGATTACAGTAAGAAACAACAAGAGACAGGAGAATAATGGAGGAGGTTGATTATAATAAAAAAATGTTATGTAACCAGCCGCGTAAAGATCCTCGGAATGACCCCCCGGACCTGTACTTATTGGTGAAGACGGCCACCAATCTATTTGGAACTTCGGCAATAGGACCTCCTCATCCATATAGGCCCACCATAGGGGCCGCTAAGCCCAAATCTCAATGGAGAGGGATCGGTACCGACCCCTCCATTGGTTGATTTTAGGGCAGCGATCCCTATGGTAGCTTCATCATGCTTAGATCTAATGGCTCTTCAAATTTCATGTTGATTGGATATGTGAAGGTCGAGTTTTTTCTTAATCTTTGGTTCGAATTCACTTTAGAGTTATCTCTGCTGACCTTTTAAACCGTGCCGATCCCTCCATGGGTTTGTATTCTCCGTACTCCATCAAATGATGTCGATCCATCATCACCTATAACATTATGTCGACCTATCTTGCTTTGTTATGTTATGTCGATCCCTATTATAACCTAACATGCTGACCCCTGCTTACTCCATTATGGTTTGCCGATCCTTCTAAAGACATTACATGATGAACCTCATTGCAAATTATCATGTCGAACCCTACACTCCAATACACTCTACAGATCCCTCCAAAAATCATCTATGCCAAGCCAAGCACCATTGATTATGCTGATCCCTCTATCATTTCATCTATGTTGACTATCACTCAAATAATCATGTCGATCCCCATTGTTCCACCTTATTATGCCAATCCCTTGAATATCCAAGCTATTTTATATATTTCTAACACCCTGCGTTGTCTGTCTATCAACTCCGTTCAATCCAGGCTTCGTATAACTGTCTGAACTCTATTTTCGGGTCCTATAGCCATTGCGTCATGGTCATCCTACTTAACAATAGTCGAATCTATCTTGTGTGATCAGTCCAATATAGCCCGGTCAGGGTACCGGGTAACAACAACCATTATTCTTTTGAGTATAAAATCGTTTTGTTACTTTTTATTGTAAAAGCACCTTTATTTATGGGAATTTTCATTCAAAGGACTTCTCAGTCCAGGGTAATAAGTTTTGAGAAAAATACTTCTAAATAATTAATTTCAAGGACAATTTAAAGAAAATGATAAATAAAGTAATCATTTTCAGTTATACAGAAAAATGATATATGAATTTATCATTTTTCTGTATAACTTAAAATGATAAATGAATTTATCATTTGCTTGTAAATTTTCCTTAAAACTAATTATTCAGAAGTGTTTTCCTTAAAATTTATTACCTTGGAATGAGAAGCCCTTTACCTTAATTTCCAGTTTACTGTATAACTTAAAATGATAAATGAATTTATCATTTGCTTGTAAATTGTCCTTGAAACTAATTATTCAGAAGTGTTTTCCTTAAAGCTTATTACCTTGGAATGAGAAGCCCTTCAGCCTAATTTCCACTTTATTTATTTCAGCTTAAACAATAATTCTTTAACAATGTTAATACACTTCTAAAATACTTTGTTATATTTCTATCTCTTCGTATACCTTAAATCATTGTATTTTAATCAATAATAGTAATTTACTTCAAATTACTTTTGAAAACCATAATATTATTATTTTATATCAAAATAATAATATATATTGAAACCTCTTAAATAATATTTCAAAACCAATTTACTGCTATTTATCTCAAAATAACATTATACTTCAAAACTCATTTTATTGTTATTTGCCTTAAAATAGTAATAATTTAATCCAAAATACTTTTCAAAACATATTTTTTACTACTATTATTATTATTCAAAAAGTATCATTTATTTTATTATATAAACAATAATAATAAAAAATTCTTCTATAAACACAGTAAAATCAATTATATTGTCATTTACTCAAAAACAACAAAATCTTTACAAAAACTATATTACTTATGAAATCTTACTGTGTTTTATAAATAAAAATAAACTCCTCAATTTAAATTTAAAACATATAAGAAAATGATCTATTAATAGCAAATGAGGATAGCGCTGAAATGTATCTTGTTATTATTAATTATTTAGTAGTCATTTGGATTAAAAATATAACTCGTGTTCACATTACTGTTAATCAAAATAAATATTTAGCGATACTTTTATCTTTTCCTCTCTCTTATTCATTTTCCCATATATCCCTCTTTCCACCCTCACTTCCAAAATCCCTAATTTACGAGCGCTCATATTCACTTTAAATTCCATAAACTTTGCTGAAGCTGCAATGCCACTTTTCTTCTTTCATCCAGCCCGTTGAAGCTCCAATTCCTCAACTTTGCTGAAGCGGTTCCTTGATGCCCAACTTCGATTGCTTTTAGGTATTTATTTAACTTACTGCATCTTTTATTGACCATTGAGTGGTTCTTTTACTATACGGAGATGAGCTGTCATTTTTGAAAAGCTTTTCCCATTGAGAATGTACTCGGGGCCATGAATTTGGTAAATGAAATTAAAGTGGGTTAGGTCTTGTCATCAACTTTTATGTTTTCGATTAGGTTTGCTATGAATTCCATGGAGATGAAAATTTACTGTGAATTGAGTATTCTTTTCATTTAGATTTATATTGATGGTTCAGAATTTATGGAATTAATTCAATTATGTCTGAAAGACTGAATTACCATTGAAAGGCGACAACTCTTTCCATCTACATTTGGCAGTTTTAGGCATTTTTAAATCCAGGGTTGTGGTTAATTGAGGTAGTGATAGTTAAGTGATTCTTATAATGTGTGATTTACTTTGTTGAGCTTATATGCTTAAGTATAGGGATAATTCTAGGAATTAGGAAATGGTTAAACTTGCATTGATTGTATACATGATTATTTATTGACATTGACTTTATTTGCTTCTTATTTTTGTACATCCTATAACAATGCTCCCTACATGAAAAAAATATAATATGCTTAATTATTTATTTTAGCAATTTTTAGTTGAAATTTCTAATTCAAAATTATTGTTCGAATCAACCTGAATCTGGTTGAAGTATTAATTAATAAAATTATTGTCATCAATGAATCAATTTGTTATCGATGATAGAAATCCGTGAGATCCACGGTGGATCCCTTTCCAAAGAAATCTTAAAGTCTATCTTATTTGCAACTCCTGAAACTACCGACATCAAAATCACAGATGGATCCAGCTTATGGATTGAGGTAGCCGCCGCATTAAACCTGGTCAACTAGCTCCTGAGGGTCTCTCCAGCCCTTTGCTTCACGCTTAAGAGCATTGTCACATTCTTGGGTCATGAAATGTAAACCCTGAACAACCTCATTAATGTACTCACTAACTCGGTCCACGTGCTTATGGATCCATTCTCCAGCTGTCTGAACCACATCACTTTCAAATCTGTTGGATATAATGGGAAGCACCGCCTCATTACCTCTTTTGAAGCACCCAACACATCCATATTTCAAATGTATCTCATTAGATGAACTGTCGGGTCTGTCTTTCCATCGTACATTTCCAACGTCGAAAGTTTGAAATTGGAAGGATTCCTTGCATTTTCGATGGTAGGGATAAATGGATTCCTATTTACATCCTCCAAACTCTGGTCTAGCGGTCAATCCCTCACTATCCCCTTACCTACTCAGTTATTCAGGTTTCGCCATCCAATGAAGGTCTTCGACCAAAAGCTATATTCTTCCCCCAATCCAATAGGGGTACTCCTGCATGTACTCCTCTAGCGGTGCACCTGCATTCTAATTTGCACCTCCAGCTCCATTATGCCACATGTTCCTTCAAGAAAGTTCCAGTGATCCTCCTCCTGTTGTTGCATATTCACGTTTTGACCTACGTTTCTAGCTCCATCATCATCCATCCTCGGCATCCCAGCTCGTCCCGAGCCCAAACCAGGACTTCACCCAAGTGTATTCCTTTCGGCACCGATAAGATTAGGGTGGGTACCGAGTGGTTCTAGTCGTGGGGGCATCGTTCCAACTTGCTCTGTTCCAACTTCAAGTGATCCTATAATAGTTTCTGGTCTTTGGTATTGAATTCCTACAGCTCCAACTATTCCTTATTGTCCCATCCTTTGGAAGAATCCTACTAGCATTTCCTATTTTCTAGCTATCACTCCATCCTACATCTCCTTCATCATTTTTTTCATCTCTTCTCTACTCACGTAGATGGATTAATGAGAATTTAAGGACACCTCTTAGATACCCCTAGGCTCTGCTTAGCTTCCTCCAGGTTTAGATCTAGTGTTAGGCCTCTTCATCTTCTCCAAATCTCATATTCAAGCTTCATATCTTAGATCTAGTTTATTCTCAATGAAAGTATCAAAATGTTGATGCTAAAAATGGAATCAATACCCAAATATCAAATGAAAACACTGGTTCTGTTAAAAATTCAAATCAAATAAGAGAAAATAGCAAGAAAGAACATAGAGTTTTTATAGTGGTTTAGCAATCTCTGGCCTACGTCCACTTTAAATTTTGTTATTAGTTGTCTTCTCTCCGGATTACAATGAATTATATCAGATTTGACCATAATTTAGTGGATATCATATTTATTATAGAATTTCTATGGTATTTTAGAGTCACCAGTACAAGGGATTTGCTGATCAAAGTCGTAGAACAGCAAATGGTAGCTTTCTAGATGACTCTAATTGAGGAGAGGAGAAATAAGAGGTGAAAAAGAAGAAGAACCTCTACTATCAGAAATTTAGTATGAAGAAGATGAAGAAGAAGATGCCCTTTTGGTACCATAGGGCTGGTATTTATAGAGAACTGGCTGCACAGAATAAGAAACCCACTTCAGTCGAAGCCTAGGTGTAACAACTCGATTTTTAGGTAAATAATAATAAATAATTAATTAATTGAAAAAAATGAGTTTTGGAAGTCCAAAATAAATAGTTTGAATTATGGATATCGGAATTTATTACAAGGTATTTAGTAATTAGAAATATGGTAGTATATTGGAATTAAAAACAAATATTGGATTGTAAAGAATAAATTTAGTTTTGAAATTATATTAGTAAATGATTTAAATAAAATGATTAATTTATTAAATAAAACTATGGAAAATTATTATATATATATATAAAGTTGTAATTCATTGGAAAGTGAAATAGTGAAGTAATTGGATTTTATTTGGGCTTATATGTTTTATTTCTTAAAAGCAACAAACGAAGAAAAAGGAAGAAAAGAATAGACAATAAGTGAAGCCCAACAACCCAAAGCCCAACAACCCAAAGCCCAAACCAAACTTCAAATATCTTGTTTCATGAGGCTCCATATCTAGACTTCTCTAATTATCGATGCTTCCAAACTCAAATATAAATAAACCCTAGGCATATACGTTAAATCGCTTTAGAAATCCATCCGCATACCCAAACCCTACAACCTATTTAATTCAATTAAAAATCAAAATAAACCCTACACACTAAATTAGCTTTAAACTTAAGTTCTCAACATCACTACACCACATTACAACCAAAAAATTGTTCACCGATTGAAGAAGAGAGCGTTTGCAGTGAAGATAGGTAGGAGTTGCAATTAGAGTTGTGCACTTCTTCATTTCTATGCTCACAAATATGTCAATCTTGCTCACAGTAAATATAATTGAACTGAGCATCTGTACATTGTTCTGTATCCCTTTTTATATTCTCTTTCTCGTATCGAATTTTGTCACTTAGCTTGCACATAAGGTAGAAGAGATATGATAGGAATCATCAGCCTAATATGAGGAGAAAGTAGACGACAATGGGATTGAAACCCATAACCAACACATGACCCTAGCCCTAAACGGCTTCCAACTGCCTCTGACCGATGGTCATGGTCGACCGGTGCTTCGCTGGAGGGAGGAGTGTGCTAGGTCGAGTTCATGCATGTGTATGCCTTCATGATCATGTGTTCCTTGAGTGTAGCCGCATGTATGAGTTGAATTACATGAGGATTTGTTGTTTTCTTTTGTTGACACTGTATATTCTCTTGATATACTAATTAGGTTTGCCTCCATGTATATTTCCCTGGTATGCTGCTGCATTTTTTCTTTCATATTGTTGCTCCTATCCATGATCTAAATGTTATGCGAAAGGTTCTTGATTTTTATATATGGTTAGATTAATTATTCTATTTTTCAAACCCAGTTAATTCTTATATCTTGCTATGATTTGTGGAATTGTCATTTCCTTTTATTTATGTACAACTATACCTATACATAAGCTTCATCAATTTATATTTACATAAGCTAAATCAAATATGCCAAGGTTGTGAGATCTACATGTTGAACATATATAAATATGAATGTAAAACTAAATTTTATAATTTAATAAAATAAGTTTAGTTATAATACATAAGAAATTTTTTATGATCGTTTATAAAAGTGTAAAATCATAACATATATATAGTGTTCAAATTTAGAATATATATCTTTATATGATTATGAGTATATTAAATTGTTTAGATGGTTTAAAATTATTTCGAAATAGTATTTATAATGGAAAATTTGGAAACAGTATTTAGTTTTATAAACTATTTTGGGAATTTAAAATGAGTTTTCTAATGTTATTAGTAAATATTTAGTAATCAACTAAAATTATATGTGAATGAGTAATTAGTTATTTATTGTAAATATTAAATTATATCTAAGTTTGGATAATTAAGTAATTTATTCTGAAAATGTTTATTATCCATCTTTGAGTAGTTTTATTATAAAAAATTGTATGCTGTGAAATGATTTATTATTACATATTGATTTGTCTGTTTTAATAATCTATTCTTATATTTTATCTTTTTGATTATTATTTCTTTTTTTATTGAATCTTGACCATATGAGTGATTTACTATTGATATTGATTTAGTTGATGATGTTAATATAATACGGTGATGACATACTTACTGTTTGATTTATTGATATTTATTTTGTATGACGAGAAATCTGAATAAATGGTTTATTAATACCGTCTAGTACGGGACTTTCGGTAACACTTTTTCAGTTATTCTTTGGACTCGTTGTATAGAATACTGAAGGGAGAGTATGATATGTGAGCGTTGAATAAATGCACTAGTAACATACAGTGATATGGGACACCGTTATGTTATTTATTCAGTTATTCTTTACTCGTGAATGACACTCAATATGGGTTTTGTTGCATGTGATACTCGCTGCATTGAGTATTTGATAGTCACATGGTGACTTGTATATAGAGTTGTGTGTTGGCTATTATATATATTCTATGTGTCTGTCTACTTTGTCTAACTCCCTTTATGGTTCAGGAGTAGACCAGATTTGCCAGCATCTACCCTGGTGGCCGGATCATGGGGTCGCGCCATAGATCCACGACACCGTTATTGTATACTATATTCAATGTGCATCATGAGGTTTGGATTAGGTGACCCATAGGGTAAGAGCCCTACAATTCTTTGTGTCGCTTAGGCCAGCGACCTCTATTACCTATAGGGGAAAAGCAGGGTCGTGACAGAGGCTACGCATTGACGAGCCACTGGTGGATATGAGCCACGATTTCTATCGAGGCAACTCAGGCTATAGGAACAGATCTGACTACATAGCATATGGCATAGTACACCCTAGGTTCCTAGAGCAGGCATACGGCCATCAGTCTCCCATCTAGTTTCGGTTTGTGTAAACTAAAGCTATAGGAACAGATTCGGCTACATAACATACGGCATATTAGACCTTGGGTTCCTGGAGTAGGCATATGGCTATCAGTCTCCTGGATGGTTTTGATTCATGTGTGGTGGATAGATTTATATGATATGAGATTATGCCTGGGACTTTGTCCACGGTATAGTCAACCCTGTATCCTTTTTCGGTTGATAACCTAATTATTACTGATTATATTCAGGAATTGTTGTGAGTTGGCTCATATCTTTCTTATTGATTTAGTGATTTGGTTATGGTATTTTTT
This sequence comes from Allium fistulosum, assembly GCA_030737815.1. Lineage (NCBI taxonomy): Eukaryota > Viridiplantae > Streptophyta > Magnoliopsida > Asparagales > Amaryllidaceae > Allium > Allium fistulosum. Next base: position 73,570,583 of record CM060906.1, read on the forward strand.
AATATCAGATTGAGAGATATTTTGGCATTGCTAGCCCACTACCCGATATATGTAGTGATATCTCACTTACTAATGTTTTATGGATTTAGACGATGGTTTCTGGATATGTATGATTCACCCATTGTGTTGATTATGTGATTTCTGATTTGATGTGTTTCTAAATGGGTAATGTATCTTTTGATATCAGATCTGATTATTTTATATGAATTTGAGAATTTTTGGTAGTGATATCATATTATTATTTCTTATTATTGCATCATCTCCCTTATGATTCTTGATTAGACATAGTATGACCCATGTGTTATTTTATAATACTCGAGTCAGTCCGAGACATTTTCAGGTATAAGGATGACATGACTAACATTTATTTTATTAAGCTTAGAGGAGTAGTATGTTAGGATTATTACTTAATACTTATATGACAATGAATCATTGTATGTGTATGTGTGTGTGTGTGTATGATATTGAGTTGTATACTATAGTTTACTACATTGTAGTGAGAGAGACATCATTTGAAATATTTTATATTTATACAGACCATTATGTTATATATTATATGTTATCACTGTGATTAACTCAGTATTCTCTGTTGTTTATTTTATATTATGTATTATTCTATCCTGGAGGCACACATGTCTATTGCTTTGTACTAATACTATATACGTATAGATGAGTTATATATTTGATGTTTTAATATGTACCAATGTTAGTCCAAGATAATATTCATATATGTACCCCATATAGCCTTGTTCTCCATATTATCTGACATTATTACTCTGTAATACTCTTGGATAGTATTGGTATAAAGGTGGGGTGTCACTAAATGGCATCGGTGCGGGTTCAGAACAATACATTGTATATATAAGACATGAGTCTTTGGCCTACTTGAGATTTAATGTCCATGCCCCTTAAGTGAGTTGGGAAATTTAGTTTAGATCAAGGTATAAAAGAAGAGTGTATGTGTGTGTATTACTTGGTATATGATGATTCCTTGGGGTAATCATCTGGGAGCATATTTGTATTTTGCATATATAAAATATTTTTTCAAATATTTATTAAGTGTAAAATATAAAATGTTTTACCTTCGGTGGCTCGATGTAAATATTTATACTTTGGAATATTAGTGATCAGAGTGCCTAGTGGAAATGTATAGATTGCTTTCCACTGAGCATCTTACATGTTTGATTATTTATGGTTGTATTGCTTAATGATTATTTATTTGAAAGTTGAAATGATTGGTATTGAATCCTTGCGATATTTTTAATATTGGAGTTACCGCTAGGAATTTTGAGATTGTATTTTTATAGTGTGTTATTGATGTGTTTACATTATGCAGTTTATGAAGTAATTTTAAATATTTAAGGCTTTCTAGATACTCTCTGAATTGTTGGAAATGATTCATTATGGAAAAAGGGTTTTAGCAAATATTTAAATGCAAGTTAGTTTATGAATTTCATCTATATATATTTAGAATAAGAATTATGTTTTATAAAAGCAAGAAAAAATTTCATTGGAAATTATTTTACTGAAATATATGTATATACAAAGAATGTTATGGTACAAATGTATATAGATAAAATATTTTGAATAAAAGTTGAAATTAAATTGTGTTAATTTGTCTGTTGAGTGCTTTAAGAATTCTAGTCGATGCTCCCGATTAATGTCATCGATAGGGATCCCTAAACACTCCGACAATGGACATAGAGCTTTGAAAAGTATTGAAAAGTTTTGTAATTTTTTTAAAATGATTTGTAGAAGTTTTATAAAGAGATGAAGGATTTTGGAAATAGTAAAATATGTTTAGAACAGTATAATGTATACTTTGTAAATTTTGAAAGAATGATATGATTTAAAGAAATATTTTGAATCATGGTTTGAAAAGAATTTAAATGAAGATTTAAGAAGTGATATTATATATTTTGATAAGAGAAATATTTTTTGAAATAGAATTTTAGTAAGAATATTTTGTACATTGTTTATTTGTTTGAAAAGATTCGATACAAAATAAAGTTTTAAAATCATTAATTATAAATTTTAAATTGAACTATGTTTTGATCATTTATGCTTTTAGGATTTATGGATATAGAGTATAATATTTTGTTTCAAATGTTCAATGAGTTTTGGAATTACTATGTAAAATTAGAATTTAAAGTAGAATGTTTGATATGTAAATAATTGATTTTCTAGAATTGGAAATTTTAGTATTTATAAATATTTAAGTTTTCTATATGCATCTTAGAAAAGTTTTAAAGAAGATAGTTTTATAAACTGTTTTATATCATTATTTTTAGTATTGTAAATGATAACAAAATTTGTAAATAGTTGGAAATGAATTATTAAATTTGTATCATAAAGATATATTTGTTGAAGCAATGATATGGATTTATAAAAGAGTATATTTATATGATACATTTTATTTGAGTATAGTGGATTTTTCAGAAAATATTTAAACCATGAAATATACTGTAACAAGTAACAACCCTGTATTTTACAATTATTTTTAAATTGATTTTTCCAGATTTAAAAGCTTTATTTATGAAAAGAATAAATTTTGTTATTGTAAATATAAAAACTTTGATTTTGTATGTGGATTTGAATTCCAAATATGACTAAATTTAATATTTCTAGAAAATGTGAATTTTGGTCAAATAGTCAAACTTTGACTTTTAAACTTAAAAATTTAAAAGTTTGAAATTATAAATTTTATCTTTTATTATAAAAATAGATGTAATAACTTGAACACTACTTTTTGTTTCGTTGAAAACGGAGTTAAAATGTAAAAGTTATGTACATTTCAATTTTTAGTATAATTTGTATATTTGTGCAATTTTGCCTATTTTAAATTTTATAAATCATATTTTCTTTCTTATATTTTGTTTTAATATGTGTTAATATGGTTTTTATGTATATTTTTGTCCTTTTATATTTTTAAAATGATAATAGAATTTTTCCAAAATTTACTGTATTTATTTTTCATTTTTATAGGCTGTTTTCCTATTTTCTGCTATTTTCTTCCTTAAAAATTATATGTAAATTAAATTTTTAATATTTATTTTGTGAATATATTTTTATTTTATGTTATTATTTATGTTCAAAAATATATTTCAAGCTCATATGAATTTTCTAAAAATTTATTCTATTCAATTCCAAATTTTCTAGACTAGTTTACTATTTTAGCTATTTTCTTAATTTAACTTTATATAATTGATAAATATTTATATAAATTATTATATTTTGATAAAATTTCGAAATTTTATCTGGGATTATTATTTTTTCCAAAAATATAAAGTATAAAAAGGAATTAAAGATATATGAAGAGTTTGATACCTTTTGTGTGCTTAGTCCTTTTTAATTCTACCGTTTCTTTTTCAATCAATACATCTTTTATTTTTTTGCCATTCTATCCCTCATTTTTTCCAGCCAACTTCCTCATGTTATTCACGAGTTTTCAAAGCTTCTTAACCCTAAAAAAAATCATGGCCTCCATCTTGCAAAATTTTAGGTAAATTCATCTTCTTTTCTTCTTGTTTTTATGGTTTTCTATTGAATTTTTGTATATTGTTCTCAACTTCATGGCTCCACTCCTCCTCAACCAGATCTAGGCCAACCTCCACCACCTTGATTTCTGATCAACCAACCCCCTAGCACCCCACCATGGCCAGGCCGAGCCATCTTGGCTAGAGAACACCACCAAAAATCCAATATTACATCACATATATGCAAGCCTAGACCTAGAATTGTCACCATCACCTTCCACCACCCATAGCCGCCACCAACACCACCTCCAGCACCACCTGGACCCTCTACCACGTCATCACCTTGGACCCCACACCTCTGGCCGTGCCCCATGTTGAAATAGATCCACCAAAAACCTAAACAAACTCCACCAAAATTGCAATATACACATGAAAACTTGCATTTCCAAGCACATATGCCTTCACCACTTCACCAAACCACTTTGGCCGCCACATACATCATCACCACCAGCCATTTTCTGACCTAACACCTCTGCCACATATGTACCTGACCCCACCAGGCCTGTCCATGCTCTTGCTTGCCTTGGTCGTGGCTTGTTGTTGCATAAAAACATTGGTGTGTTGCCTTAGCTTGTGTAGTTCATGTACACAAACCTTTGCTCTATCTTTTCCCATGCTATGGCCGATCTTATTGACCCAAACCAGATCTAAATTCACACCATGGCCATGTATTCCAACCTAGGGCTGAAGCATTAAAGGTTGAAAGCAAGTGCAAGCATTTCTATTTGCTTTATGCAGTCATTTCTAACATTGTTTTATTTAAATTTTGGGTTGAAAACTTATATTGTTTGTATTGTTTTGTCTTATGAATCCGAGGAGTTAACCTTGTCTCTCCCACACTCATCATCATCATGGCTAAGAAAATGAACCCCTTGTTCGATCTTTTGAATGGTTAAAGCACGGTCAAGTAATCTATTCCGTTGTTGCTTCTTATCTTCATTGTTTCAACATTGTTTTGCGTTGAATATTTATGTGTATATTGTCTTGTTTTGGTTATTGTTTACAAGATAAATATCAAGGCTCTCCATTCATTCAAATCAAAAGTCATGCTATATCGTGCTTGTTGTGCTTTCTGGAATCTATTCTGTGTGTTTGATCGCTAATCTCCAGCTTTAACAGGTGAGTTATTCTCACCAGACAATATGTACCTATATAACTAGTAAATTGACACCCTGTGAATCTGTAGAAATATATTATCATGTTATACTTGACTATATTATGATCATATGATGTTTATACACCTGTTATATCATATGTTACTGTTATTTAATGTTATTCTGTTATTTATATCAGTTATCACCATTGCAAGTTCCCTGTAGACTAGAATCACTATGGGTTGAAATGATACATACCCGAACGGACTTTAGAATAGGGAAAAATTGTTATGGGCTGAAATGATAGGCCCGAACGATTTTTATTTAATTTATTTTAACTTGGGATTGCGGGTTTGAAATGATAGAACCCGGATTTTTCTTTTTTAAACTACGGATTGAAATGATACATATCTGTATCACTTGACCTAGGTTAGAAAATTATATACAGGCCCGTGGTTATTTTATAAAGTGTTTTGGATATTTTTAAGTATTTTAAAAAAATTATAAATTTATGAAATTTGATTTAAATAGATTTTGAAATGTTTTAAAATAAAGAAATTATGATTTTTTTCCATGTATTAAAAATGTAATTAATGAATGGTTTAACTGGATTTTTGAAATATAACTTAAGTTGGAAATTTGGAATTTTGGTTGAAAATGATATTTAAGTTATATAAATAAAATAGATATTAAATTTTATTTGGAAATGGTAAATATGATAATTTGATTAAATTTGAATTTAAGTGATTTATTAAAGTATTATTGATTTTTCTATGAATTTAAGTGGTTAAATAAGTGAATGTTTAAAAGTGATATTTTAAAATATAACTTAACTAGGAAATGTGAAATTTGGTTTTAATTAATGGGTTAAGTTAATTGAATAAAATTGGAAATTTAGTTAAATTTGTGAAATGGTAATTTAAATTTGAAGTGTTAAGTTATTTGTTGAAATGTGAAGAATTGGAAACTTTTACACTTAAATTTATTAAGTAAATTGTTGAAAATTGGATTTTATTATAAGAAATTTATTATGAAAAGATATATGTTAAACGATATGTAAATGAACATTTTAAATGTTAAAATATGATTTTTAAAATGTTTATGTGTTTTAAATTAAAGTTATTTAATTGCTGGAAATACACTAACACCTGAAATTAACTTTTAATAGCATTCAGAAATGCTATAGATTCTGTTTTGAACTAAAATTGTGTAAAAAGAGCTATTACAGCATTTCTGAAATGCTGTAGTTGCTATAATTGAACTTATAGGCTAATATTGAACTCAGGTCTATTATAGCATTCTCTGGAAATGCTATAATGGTCTGCAGTCTTTGCTGAAACCAAATTTAACCCTTGTTTTGAAATCTGAACTACCACAACACTTTTGAAATGCTGTCTTTTCTGTTTTGAACTATAATTCAACTAAAACTGAGTTTTAACAGCAGTTTTAAGTGCTGTCTTTGCTGAATTAAAAATGTTTTCAAATATAACCTATAGCAGTTGTTTTTAAATGCTGTGAAATGCTGAAATTTTAATAATTAGGGTTTTTGACTTAGTAAACGAACTCAGAATGGTTTGAAACTTTGGAAATTGAATACTTGATTTGAAAATATAATAATTACACTTTTAAAAGGTTTAAATGAATTATTTGATTGGAATATAAACTATTTAAAAGGTGACTTGAAATGATAATAAATGAAGTATACCTTTAAATTTAAAAGGTATTTAAAGTTGAATATTTAGATTTGAACTCAAATGATATTTGGAATATTAAAATGATTTGAAATGAAGTTTTGAAATGATATGATATTTTAAAAATATGGAAATGGTTTGGAATTGATTTAATCTTTATTTTGATAAAGATTTGGATTTGAAATGATATTCTATTTTGAAGTATAAACTGTTTTTAAACTTATAACCACGGGTTATAATAACGATTGGTTGTTAAAGAGACCGGGATCGAATATGGACATACTCTCTGTCGATACCGAAAACCACTTTGACAACTGTGTACGCGGTGGAGTTTCCAGAATGAAGTAGGATGGTGGCGACGTTCTTAAGGTATGTTACGTGGACCCAACTCCCGTGAGTTGGCATAAGGTGGCTAAAACAGGAGCGATCTCGGACCAGTGAGGTAGCACCTCTTCTTGGACACATTTCTTCGATATTATACTCTTACTTGTGATTGATTAGATGGCCATCCTCCGATTTGGGAGTGTTGTTCGAGGTGGACGATAGTGGCTGCTATGCGCTCCATCAGTCCGTGTGCGTAATTGGTATATCTACCCTGGCATTGCCTAGTTGTGCCGTGTCACCTACCATATCGAGCTTTACTACGATTTGTGATTTCTCCCGTAGCCTGTGGAGTATCGAGGGTAGCCCCCATTTTGGGAGTATGCTAATACTAGATAGACTACTAGGACTATTACGTGTTAAGGTGGAAAATGTAAAGCCTTAATGCTATTTAAAAGTATGTTTATTTTATATTAGACATTATTATAATATCGAATATTACTACATAGTAGATAGTTTAACGGATCCTTAGAGAATGGGCGATCCCAAGCATTCTTTAAGTTACTTGTACCTTTATTACAGTTCACTTGAGTTGGTTTACATTATATAAGTATATATTGTCCTGACTCGAGTGTTTTGTGTTTTGCTTTACGCTCGGGTCAGCCTGAGTTATTCACAGATTTGGATTTCCACTCTCTTGGAGATTTGAATCACTGGAGATTATCTGCTTGTCATGTCCTATCTATTTCAATTCCGTTGTTCTACTCAGCTTGTACTTGGTTATTTTATTGAGACTTTTGTTGTACTCTATTTCTTCTGTTGTATCTTATGTAACTCTGACATATTTAGATAGTAGCTTCATGAACTACTATTTCTTTTACTTCCGCTGCATTATTTTACTCTGTGTCTATGATCTGTGATTATATTTATTTACTGTATATTCTGAGATTTGCCAAATTTTAATTACAACGCGGTATTTTGAGCAGTTCAACTCCGGCATGAGTGTCTACCTATACACTTATAATGGATGCGAATGGTTGAAAAAACCGGGTCGTTACATATACTCCCATTTTTTTTGAGAATTTCAATATTTGAATTATTTTGTTATAATTCTTTGGTATTATTCCAAATGAGTTGTTTAACTCAACCCATGATCATGACATTGGGCGTGGAATGATAAGCCACTGTATTTTGAGGCCACCGAGGAATTTATTAAATGATATTATTTTAGATGATTTCCTATTATTTTGATAATTATGTATAAATATTTAAACTAAGAAGGTGTAGTAAAGTAAATTATTTTAGCTTGTTATGGGTTTTTCCTATAAGAAATTATAAGGATGCAATTTTGTTAAGGGGGGAGTCTGTAACAACCCAATTTTTGGGTAAATAATAATAGTTAATTAATTAATTAAAAAATGAGTTCTGGAAGTTTAAAATAAACAATTTGAATTTATTTTGAATATAGGAATTTATTACAAGGTAATTAGTAATTACAATTATGGTAGTAATATTGAAATTAAAAATAAATATTGGATTGTAAAGAATAAATTTAGTTTTAGAATTACATTAGCAAATGATTTAAATAAAATGATTAAATAATTAAATAAAATTATGGAAAAATATTTTATAATATATATATATATAAAGTTGTAATTCATTGGAAAGTGAAATAGTGAAGTGACTAGATTTTATTTGGGCTTATATGTTTTATTTCTTAAAAGTAAACAAGGGAAGAAAAGAAAGAAAAGAATAGAAAATAAGTGAAGCCCAATAACCCAAAGCCTAAACCAAGCTTCAAATATCTTGTTTCATATGGCTTCCATATCTAGACTTCTCAATTCTTGATGCTTCCAAACTCAAATATAAATTAATCCTAGGTGTATACATTAAATCGCTTTAGAAATCCATACCTTATCCAAATCCTACCACCTAATTAATTCAATTAAAAATCAAATTAAATCCTGCAAATCAAATAAGCAACCATAAGTTCACAACATCACTACACCACATTGCAACCAAAGAATTGTTCACCGATTGAAGAAGGGGTATTTGTAGTAAAGAGAGGAAGGAGCTATAATCAAAGTTGTGCACTTCTTCATTTCAGGTGAGTAATCTTATGCTCACAACTATGTCAATCTTACCTACTGTAAATATAATCGAACTGAGCATATATACATTGCTCTGTATCCCCATTTTTATTCTCCTTCTCGTATCGAATTTGGTCACATAGCTTGCAGATAAGGAAGAAGAGATAGGAAAGGAATCAACGGCCTAGTAGGAGGAGAAAGTAGATGACAATAGGATTGAAAACCATTGACCAACACATTACCCGAGCCTCGGACGGCTTCCACCCGCTTTTGACCAGTCGATCGATCATGCTTGATCAGTGCATCAGTGGACGAAGGGGTGTGCCAGGTCGAGTTCGTGTGTGTATGCCTTCATGAGCATGTGTTCCATGAATGTAGCCGCGTGTGTGAGTTGAATTAGGGTTTGCTGGTTTCTTTTGTTGGCACTATGCATTCTCTTTCTATACTAATTAGGTTTGCCTCTATATATATTTCTTTAGTATGCTGCTACTTTTTATTCATATGGTTGCTCCTATCCATGATCTAAATGCTATGTGAAAGTTTCTTGATTTTTATGTATTATCAGATTAATTATTATTTTTTTCAAACCTAGTTAATTCTTATATCTTGTTGGGATTTGTGGAATTGTCATTTTCTTTTACTTATGAACAACTAAGCCTATATATATAAGCTTCATTAATTTATATTTACATAAGCTAAATCAAATATGCCAAGGCTGTGATATCAACATATTGAACATATATAAATATGAATGTAAAACTAAATTTTATAATTTAATAAAATAAGTTTAATTATAATACTTAAGTAAATTTTTGTTGTCACTTATACAAGTGTAAAATTGTTATATATATATATATAATATTCAAGTTTAGAATATATATCTTTATTTGATTATGAGTATATTAAATTGTTTAGATGGTTTAAAATTATCTAGAAGCGGTATTTGATAATGGAAAATTTGGAAATGGTACTTATATGCAATATTTAGTTTTATGAACTATTTTGGGAATGCAAAATTAATGTTATTAGTAAATATTTAATAATCGACTAAATTTGTATGAGAATGAGTAAGTAGTTATTCGCTGTAAATATTAAATTATATCTAAGTTTGGATAATTAAGTAATTTATTCAGGAAATGTTTATTATCTATCTTTTAGTATTTTTATTATACAAAATTGTATGATGTGAAATAATTTATTATTTCGTATTGATTTGTCTATTTTAATAATCAATTCATATTTTTTAGCTTTATGATTATTTTTTCTTGTTTGTTTATTGAATCTTGATTATATGAGTGATTCACCATTGATATTGGTTTAGTCGATTATTTTAATATGATATAGAGATGACATCCTTTTTGTTTGATTTATTGATATTTATTTCATGTGACGAGAAATTTGAATATATGGTTTAGTGATACGGTCTGGTATGGGACTTTTGATAGCTCTTTTCCTATTATTCTTTCGACTCGTTATATAGAATATTATAGGGCGAGTGTGATATGTGAGTACTGAATAAATGGATTAGTAACACGCGGTCATATGGGATACCATTGTTTTATTTATTCAGTTATTCTTTGCTCATGAATGACACTCAATACGGGGTTTATTGCACGTGATACTCACTGCGTTGAGTATTTGACAATTACATGGTGACTTGTATATAGAGTCGTGTGTCGGCTATCGTATATATTCTTTGTGTTTGTCTATCTTTGTCCAGCTCCCTTTATGGTTCGGGAGTGGACCAAATTGGCTAGTATCCACCCCGGCAGCCTGATCGTGTTGTCGTGCCCCGGATCCGCGACACTGTTATTGTATAATATATTCGATGTGCATCACGAAGTTTGAGTTAGGTAACCCATAGGGTAAGAGCCCTACATCACCTTGTGTTGCTTAGGTCAGCAGTTTGTTACCTATAGGGACAAAGCAGGGTCATAACCGAGACTACGCATTGTCATGCCACTGGTGGATATGAGTCATGATTTCCATCAAGGTAACTAAGGTTGAAGGAACAGATTCGACTACATAGCATACAGCATAGTAAACCCTGGGTTCTTGGAGCGGGCATATGGCCATCGGTCTCTCGTCTAGTTTCGGTTCGCATGAACTAAAGCTGTAGGAAAAGATCCAGCTACATAACATATGACATAGTAGACCCTGGGTTCCTGGAGCGGGCATACAGCCATTAGTCTCCCATTTTGTTTCGGTTTTGTGTGGTAGATAGATATATATGAGATGAAATTATATCTGAGACCGTGTCCAGAGTATGGTCAACCCCGTATCCTTCTTTTGGTAGACAGCCTATTTATTATTGATTATATTCGGGCATAGTTATGAGCTGGCTCAGATCTTTCTAATTGATTTTAGTGATTTGATGATGGTATTTTATAATATGATATTGAGAGATATTTGGGCATTGCATCGTGCTAACCCGACATAGGTAGTGATATCTCACTTATTGATGTTTTATGGATTTAGATGATAGTTTCTGGATGTGTATGATTCACCCATTGTGTTAATTACGTGATTTTTATTTGATGTGTTTATAAATGGGTGATGACATCTTTTGATATCAGATTTGATTATTTTATATAGATTTAAGATATTTGGGTGATGTAGTACCTTGAGTATTATTCTATATCTATAAGTATATACTTTGACAAGTCGTCTGGTGTTTTGAGAATCGTTGATGGTGATATCATATTATTCTTTCTTGTTATTATATCATCTCATTTATGATCCTTGATTAGACATTGTCTGACCCATGTGTTATTTTATAATATTTGGATCAGTCTAAGACATTTTCAGGTACAAGGACGACATGACTTTTAGCATTTATTTTATTGGGCTTAGAGGAGCACTATATTAGGATTATTACTTGATACTTGTATGACATCGAAACATTATGTGTGTATGTGTATATGATATTGAGTTGTATATTGTAGTTTACTACATTATAGTGAGACATACATCATTTGAGAATATTTTGTATTTATACAGACCATTATGTTATATAATATATGTTATCGCTGCGATTGACTCTGTGTTCTCCGCTGTTCATTTTATATTATGTATTGTTCTATCCTAGAGGTACACGTGTCTATTGCTTTGTACCGATATCGCGTACGTATAGATGAGTTATATATTTGATGTTTTAATATATACCAGTGTCAGTCCAAGGGAATATTCATGTGTGTACCCTATATGGTCTCATTCTCTATATTATCTGTAATACTCTTGGATAGTATGGGTATAGAGGTGGGGTGTCACACTAGGAGAAAGCTTAATCATGCACACGTGAGCATGTGGGCTCATGTGCCATAGATTACTCTCGGTACCGAGAGGTTTACTTACTTACAAACTCTTAACTTTTCCTTGTATTATTCTTCCATCTTTGATCTGATGCATTTCAAACTCTTTTTCATGAAGGTTGAGTCGATCCCAATGATTCCTTTGATAACACTTCCATTATCTAGCTTTTGTTGCTCTCTTCACATCAATCTTTGAAGTTTCTTATCCCATCTTCAAGAGAAGCACTTGATGACGATTAGTTGAAGTAGTGTATCAAGTATAAGGAGTTTGGGGGTCCTAAGTGGAGGAAATTCCTCTTAGTATCGAGTGTTCCACTAAGCTCAAATGTTCTTCAAATTTCTTAAGTCAAATCTCCTAGCTTTTCTAAGCATGTTTTCAAATTCGTGACTCATCCCTTCTTCATTTTGGTCTTCTAATTCTAGTTGAAATCTGCTTTGGTCAAAAAAGGGCTAACATAAACTAAGATCCGGTTGAAAAATTGAAAAGATATGATAATAAATTTATGAGAGTACACCACAAATCAGTGGTTGATATCATAACACATGACATCGTTTTGGATGATCCATTTTAAAAAGGTCTTTTTGTGTTTGCCTCTTGCACAAGGAGGCAAATCTGTAGGGTGTTTGGTGGATTCATATTCATTAATTAAGAGATCATTTCATCATTTACAATGGAGTTATTGACATATAATAAAGGAAACAAACATACATTGTAGAGAGCAAGCTCACCATGAGACAATTTCATTCCGAACTGATGCGATTGGTTTCTCAGTGAAACTCCCAACACCATTGAGCTTGTTATGGTAATCTAGACATCATATAAGTTTGGTAGAAGATCAAGTTCCCAATCATCGTCTAACTTATTAATGTAATATATACCCCTCGATATAATTCATACATACGATCTTGCTTTTAAGGAACACATTAATCGTCCTTAAAGCTTAGTCAATTACTTGAGCCATGTTCTGCTAACTCTACCACTTATGTCTAGCCTATAAAAGCGACTACCACTTTCATTTGATGTTGTCTACAATTAGTTACTGGAAAATGATCCTTACCACATCATCATCGATATACATATATTTATATATATATATATATATGTATGTATATACATAAGTATGCACGTACATGCATACGTATGTACATATGTATGTATGCTTTTGTATGTATTGAAACAAAATCCATCCATTACTTTATGCTCGAATCATACTCAAATTAATCAAAAAAATATTCATAATAGACGTAGATTACTTGCAATAGAACCACCATGCATCATGTATCTATTTCTTTTCTATGGATCTTTGATTATTACATTAGCAATTTATTTCAGAGTTTTACTGCTTTACTAAGGTTTCCATTTCATCCAAATCTAAGTGGTGCTTTTAGTTTAATTTCAAATAGCCATTTAATTTTGATTGAGATTAGACAGTATTCACATCGTTGGTTGATTATTTCTCATGATTTTTCATACCAACTTTTAACTTACAAAATCGTATCTCCTAAATTCAAACTCAAAATTATACAAGTTATTATAAATAAAAAACCTCTAGAAATGCTATACACTATGAGATCTACAATGAGTAATCCTTAATACTACTCAAAATCTATTTTAATTTATTGGTTAATTGTTTAATAGTTAACTTATAACATGTGAATGTGCCAATTGATCATTAAAGAGAGCATGATAACGCACTTGACAAAACTAGAAAAGTTAAAAACTATTTAGGACCACGTAAAAAACCCTAAATATGGCATTACATACTTATAGAAAAAACCTTTTAGCAAAAATGTAAGTTGATAAGCCAAGGAGCACAAATAAACCCTTTACATGAATTTTGACAAAAATGAAAATAAAGAGCATTTGTTCTCCAGTTATGTTAAAAAATGTATATTTGGCATTTGATGAGAATAAATATAATAAAATATAATAATATCAGCTATAATCAGGTGGAAGAAACTTCATTTCTCTTGATTCATTTAAGGACAAAAATAAAACAAGAGATATTGTTAGGCCCAATTTTTATGCTACATCCTGCATATGCAGACGAAAAGAAATAGGATGGTATTTCAAAAGGTAAAACAACCCAAAATAGTGGTGGAAAAACCAATTATACTGGAGGATGTATAGTTCTTAATTCTAAGATCTAAAAAGAATATTAAATCATATGGAAAGAACTTGCTACATGTGTAAATCAAAAAAATCAAACCAGACATAGATGTATTTGGATGAACAAATAAGGTGTTTTGAGTCTTATAAAAAATTTGGATGAACATGAACAAATAAGGTTTAAGTTCGAACACTCTTCAAACGAGCCGAACAATGTACGAACAATATAAATTGGTTGAATCTATTAACTCCCCACTAATTTCCTTTCCCACTCCAGTTGAAACTAAAAAACAATGTTTCCTGGTTTGCCCTTAAAATTTCATATAGTACATGTTTTCTTTATTTCTAATCCCAAGTCTAAATAACTGAACCTTTTCAGTAAAACTTATTTGAAGAAAATTTCAATCCAGTTCAACAAATTCTAAACATCGATAAACTAATTTCAAGAGAATTAATATTAGCCCAAAACCTAACTGATGCTTTATATTATTGTTATAACTTTTGATTTCCTCTTTATTTTCATTTTGATAAAGATTTGTTGGTAAAATTTGTAGATAAGTATTAACTTTAATTTTCATGAATTAAAAAAAAGAAAATATGGAAGTGCAAGTGAATGAATGATAAATTGGAAGAAAGAGAATGATAAATTTGTTATAAGCTGGGGTGAGAAAAGAAAATTATGGGACGTAACATTTTTTTACAGTATAGTGGGGTAGGAAAATAAAACCGCGGGTTGTTACTAGACTCAGCCTATAAAATTCTCAAACGATTCAACCAAAACACAATTTCAAATATTCTTTTTTTTTAAAACAAAATTGTCCTAAATGAAAATTGAATAGACACATACTAATCTAATTCAACCATGGACCGAAGTAGACATCAAACGCTCAGATGAAATTTTCACTTCTAGAGCTTATTGTTCATAAGAAAAGTTAGGTAGTAGTCTGCTGATCGCAGTTGGGACTTTAACTGTTATGTTATTGCATAAGGACTTTGATGTCAGAGTGTAGAGAGAGGCTTCAATTTCAAATTTGAAGATTGGTTGCGGTGTATAAGTGTTTGAACTAAAAGTTGGCCAAACACCAAAAGATTATGTAGAGAACAAAAGTGAAGAAATATAACAGATATATAATAAAAAGATGAAAGAAAAGAGATATGGTCATTTATAGTGGTTCGACAAAACAAGGCCTACATCCATTTTAAGATTTTATTACTGATTTACAGCTTAGGGGCAGAAGTTCTTGAGACTCTGTACAACTCCAGCATTTAGAATTTCAGAGTTATAAGAATATAGAGTAGAGAAGAGTTAGAGCCAAAAGATCCTGAAAAATAAGCTCTACCTTCCTATTTATAGAGGTAGGGAAATTAAAATCTCGCACCAAATATCTCCTAGCCATTAACCATGATTTGGACCAGTACTCCCCAAAAAGTCGACCCCACGTCATTAGTAACCAAAAGTTGTCAATTGGGAGTCCTTGTTTGGGGTCATCATTTGGAAGTCACCATTTTGGGAGTCGTCATCTGGGAGTCGTCACTTTGGAAGTCATCATTTTGGGAGTCGTCATTTGCGAGTTGTCATTTGGGAGTCGTATTGAAATAATAGAACAACTTTGGAAATAGGTTTTTGGCATCGAGTTAGGCATGTAGGCAGGAATAGGATTCGCTCAAGCTATATTTGGGAGTCGGTACCGATCCCTGGGTAGGAGTCAGTACTGATCCCCAACTTGGGGAATCCCGTTGTTGTGTTGTCTTGACTTGGGTTGTTATAGATTTGATTGAACTTTAATGGAGTCCGACCCGAGAAATTTGAGTGTTTTCTTGGGATTCAACCTGAACATTTATCGTGTTCTGAGTTTTCCTTCACCTGCTTGTAGTCAAACTTGAGTTTTTTGAGTGTTTCCTCCGTGTCACCAGGGGTCGGTACCGAGTCGTGCCTAGAATCTGTACCGGGTCGCGCTTGGAATCAGACCCGAGTTTTTTGAGTCTTTGACCTAAGTCGTCAGGAGTCGGTGCCGAGTCGCGCCGGGGAGTCGATACCGAGTCATGCTTAGGATCACACTTGGGTTTTTTATGGATTGCTTCGGGTCATGCTTGGAGTTTTTTCCAAGGCCATCCTGCTTTGAGTTTGACCTGAGGACTTTGTGGGTTTGCTTCGAATCAACCCTTCTAAAAACTAGAACTTTCAAAATTTTTCGCTCATTTTTTGTTTTCTTGTCTTTATGTGATATTCCTAAAGTCCTTAGGTCATTTTTCGGTCGTTCGCTCGTCTGATTTGATTGTTTAAGTCTGTTCAAATACTTCCTGGTCAAAAGGTTGGATAATATTTGTAACACCCCTAATTTTAAATAATATTATTTAGGAGATTTAATTAGATAAATTAAATAGAACAATGTAAAGATGAGTGATAATGAAATTGAGATTTGGAAACTAAAATAGAGGCCATGCTTAACTAAAAAAATTAAAAGAATGGGTTTATGGAAAGGGTTTCATAAGTTAACTAATAAGAGAATAAGGCAAGGGTATTATGGGAACTAGTCGTCCACTATAACCCTTAACCCCCAAACCCTTATTCACATCTTCAATCTATACAACCACAATTTAAAAGCAAAAACAAAGAGCAGTCGGCCATAACCCTAGGGAAAAAGAGGAGCAAAAAATAATTAAAAGCTAAGGAAGAAAGGAAGGAGAATTAAGCAAGATCAAATCTCATGTTCCTTATCCAAAGCAAGGTGAATAATAATCAAAACCATCTCATTTTGTTTTTAAAGAGCATTTGATTTCGGGTTTTATGTTTAAAACCTTTATGATGATTTTAATGATGATATGCTTGGATTGCATGATATGTTTAATTCAAACAACTATGTTTGATAAATATTTTATTCGATTTTAAAGCTAAAATAATATATAGTGGGTTTCAAATGCCATGAGAATTTAGTATGTTATGCAAAACATTACTTTGGAGATGAGTTCAAATTTTCATAGTTATCCAAGCTGTGGATAATTTATTATAAATTTTTGAATGAAGAAATAATTAATTGGGTTTAAAATTTATTTCGGCTATTATATGATGGATTTTGGGTCTGAATTTATATATATTAGATAACATATTAAAAAAGAATTTTTATGATTTTTGGGGATTTTTCCTAAGTAATGTACTATGGAAATTAAATTAATTAAGTTGGAGGACTTAAATGTCTTAATTGTTTTGTTAAAGGGAAGTGTTTATTTGCTAATTATTTTTAATTAATTCAGGATGAATTCGGCAGTCTTTTAGAAAAGATTTTTGTAAAGCTTATGGCAACCAATTATATCTTTACAAATAAGCAAGTTAGTTGAAAAGCATTTACTTGAAAAGGCAACAAAACAGTTTTGCTTCAAATTACTACTTCGCCACTTCCAGTTGCAACCTTTCGACCCACACCACTTCCCCCAACCAAGTCAAAAACTAATACACATGGTATCAATGCTTTGGTGCATAGTGGATTGGAGCAAGGTGGAAGGTATAGAGTCGCAACCATGCTTTCGAAGGGGTCGAGGCCATTTTAAATAGCTTTCGAAGGTTTTAGTTTTGGTTTCAGAAGAGATGTCGATTGCCTTGCTTTTAATGGATGCTTTTGAAAGGGTTGTGTTAATTGTGTTTTTAACCTAGCAGAATTCAATAGGAGTTAGAACATCCAGACTAAGCCAGAATGACTTGAAACTTGAACAAGGCATCTAAAAGAACAAGCTAATAGAACTTAAGAGAAACAAGCCAAAATCCACTATGTGGATGGATCGCTGGTGATCCATTATCCATGGATCGCAAGCGATCCAAAAGAAAGCATTACAAGTTGTCAAAGCCTCTTGCATCATGATATACTACCTCTTATAAGAATATTTACCAAGTTTTATAGCATTCCAAGCAGCGTAGTTCAAGAAGTAAAGACTCATCTGATTCAAGTTGTTTATCCACTTTTTGACCAAAGC
This sequence comes from Allium fistulosum, assembly GCA_030737815.1. NCBI lineage: Eukaryota > Viridiplantae > Streptophyta > Magnoliopsida > Asparagales > Amaryllidaceae > Allium > Allium fistulosum. Next base: position 73,588,702 of record CM060906.1, read on the forward strand.
AGCTAACTTAAAACGAACCTAGAGAACTCATACGAAGTCGTATTGACTTGAAATTTTTGGAGAACACTTAGAAGAAATAAAAGAAGGCATTCACCAAAAATGAGCTTCTTTGGATAAGATTAGATAGACCGCTAGTGACCTAACTAGATGGATCGTCAGCGACCCATATAGAGTGGGCCCCACCACTTGAAATTTTAATGGTAGGACCCTGCATCTAGAGTGTATATGCAAATATTCGACTGATTTCGTTAAGTTTTGAGCGAGTTATGGATGATTCTTCCGGACCATATGACCCATGAAGACGGATGATCAAACAAACTCCAAACGAACTTGATATTTGGACAAGGCACTTAGATAGAAGATAGAAAGACAACTAAACTAAGATCACTGAAATATATGCTAAGTGGATGGATAGCTAGCGATCCATCCCCTATGGATAGCTAGCGATCCAGAATAGGTCGGCTCGCCATCAAACTTTCCAAGCTCCTTCGTAGCACTAAGTAAAGGCTTCTGGTAGAAAAATATGCTAAGTTGATGGATAGCTAGTGATCCATCCCCTATGGAGAGCTAGAGATCCATCAAGATAGGTCAGATCACCCTCAAACTTTCCGAGCTCCTTCATAGCACTAAGTAAAGGCTTTTAGTAGAAAAATATGCTAAGTTGATGGATATCTAGCGGTCCATCCCCTATTGATAGCTAGTGATCCATAGAAATAACTCAGATTGATTTGAGATTTTCAATGATGACTTGGCATAACAACTGGACTCTTCTGCACTTAAAATTCCGGCCCAAGTGCTCTCAAACCCCTATAAATACAATCCTACATGCAACATAAACAAGATCTTCTAGACTGGTTGTTGGAACTCTGCGGAGATTATTCTTCACTCTTCTCCTCCCATACTATATTCATATAGGGGTTGCTGTGATTCTTCAGTGAACTCTTATACTTGTGACTTTATCTAACTCAGAAGATTCAATCATATTGTAATAACAACAATCAGTTAGTAGAAAGTTATAAAGTGAACGTAGGCTTCATTAACAGCCGAACCGCTATAAAAATCTTCTTGTATTTTTACTATTTCCGCTTCTTTTACATTTATTCTCTATATTATTGCTCTATAAGAACGGGGTTGGTGCTTTCACACTCAATCCAGGGTGTTGATCCATTTTTTGGGTTAACATTTCGGTGCTTTCATTGAGAGCCCAACTCAGGCTTAGATCTAGCTATCTACTTCGGATCAAATAGATTCAAAAGTTAGATCCTCAATCTTTGCTTAGAAGATTTGCTATTGAGAATCAATGGCACCAAGAAGAAAGAAAACTACCTCCGAAAGATCCATAGGAGCTACCATTGCTAGAGAAGAAACAAACCCTCAACAAATTAAAGTCAACAACCCTAACAAACTGCTGTTACGAGCTAACTCTGGAGATCGTGTTCCAGGATCCTCCACATAGCATGAAGTTGTGACTAAGGAAGAATTGAACTAGATAGTTGATAAAATTAACCATAAAATGGAAAACATTCAAAAGGCTCTTATGGAAAAGATAGATGCCCTCTTAGCGCTCCAATCACTAACTACTCCCTGAACGTTGCTTGAAGTCGTGGCTGCTACGGAGCAAGAGCATTCTTTTGTTCCTGGCTTAAACGAAAGAAACAGAAGGCAAAAGCAAAAGAAAGCAATGGGCGGAGCTCCAAGAATCATGACAAAAGAAAACGTTAACACTCCACCCACTTTAAAAGCACCTGCTACAAACCTGAACTTAGGGGTGAAAACCCCACGAGGGGATATAACAATGGCTCTCGCCAGCTCTAAAGATGACAAACAATTTAAGGAAGACAAATTGGATGAAAATGCCAACATGAAAAATGCTAGAAGAAGCTCTAAAACCCGTGTCGTAGCATAGTACCAAGCAATGGACGAGCTGCTACTCAAACGGTATTCCTAGAGGCAATAGAACCAAGAAGATATGATACAAACCGAGATCAATTACAAGGCCAAGCTCCCATGGTATACTGTGACCATTCCCAAATGACCAGCTTCCAATTCCATCATGGAGCTCCCATCGTTGAATCATGAATGGTCGTCATCGAAAATCAGCAAAAATCATCAAAATGGTCATTGAAAAACTCACTTCGGGGTTAACTCGAAGTCGAACTCGAGTAATCGCCTATTTGACTTGAAGCAGATTTTGGAAGTCCTGACTCGAAGTCGAACTCGGGTAATCACCCATTTGACTTGAAGTAAACCTAACCCCATTGATTATCTACGTTCCGGATTGTTTAAGTCGGACATGTGTGGATTATTGTCGATTTAAACCTTCTGAAATGTGGGTCGTCATAGAAATTCTTGCCCGAAATCAGACTCGGGTAAAACCAAGATTTTCTCCAAGCAAACATACAAATGGCTCCAAGTAAAATTGTCACCAACCCAGCATTTCAAATTCTATGACTTCAAGAGAACCATCTGTTGACTCCAAGCAAATGTAAAATTTCCTTAGGTCGAACTCCAAGTAAAACACCACCAATTCACCAATGCTGATCCATCTTCTTTTGCCTATAACTCGAACATGCGAACTCCAAATGCCTTGAAATTTGGAATGCAACCTTATGGGGCCTTCTTTTGTCACCTCAGATCGATCTCACCTAGTTTGAAATTTTTTGGGGATCATCACTGATCCATGATCCCATCATAAGTGATTTGTCATCCGATCGGCATTTCCAATCATTCAAGCAAAGACAATCATGCATATATCATTCTTAAGCATTATAAACAGCCGTAACTTGAAAACGGACCGGTCTAACAATGATTGGAGCATCTTCCCCAATCAAAACCCATTTACCAAAGCCATCCAACATGCAGAATATCCAAAGAACTTTATCATTCAACTATACCTTTTGTACAACTGTACAACCAATTCGAAATTGCTTTTTTACAGGTATGACTAGCATATGGACAAAGTGAGGGCGATGGATGCAGTCTACTGCAACGCCCTCAGAAATCATTAAAGGATGAACAACCTACTACCCTGGAAGAATTCTATGGGAAACCGGTTCTAAAGACTAGAAGTAGTGCAATTGGAAGAAGGCAAAGCGGCAATTTTCCAAAGAATATACCAAACGACGAAGGAGTTACAGGACCTTAGGGATCTTCTGCCCAAGCAAGGCTAATAAGACCCAGTAGAAAAGTGCTCCAGCTAATTGATGAAATCAGACGAAAGGATGATCATCAAATAACACTCTAGCTAGCTAGCAACTAAGGAATAGGGTAGCAACCTAAAACAATGCCTTCTCGTCCATCCTTGTCTACTTTCCTTTTCCAAATGAGCTATACAGGGACATTAGGGCATTGCAGATAGCTTGGCAAAAGAAATGCTTATATGCCCTCAAGGAGTCATATCGATCCCCCTTTTGAGAACCGGCGTTGCTCTGGTAGGGTCGGGAAGTCTTGTCCAAAGGATCGTCGAACAAACAGATCCAACCCCTTAGTCTTCGGGAACTGATAAAACTGTGTTCCCGTGAGAAGAATCCCAAAATTTCCTCTAGAAGTCGTTGAATCATTGCTTTAATACCGTTGGGCCGTCAGACACACGACCTAGAATTCTTCTTGGAGTCGATGAATAATCGTTCCAAGGTCGTCTGGTCGCCGGACAACTGACCAAAATTGCTCTTGAAGTTGATGAATCATTGCTTTAAGACCGCTAGGTCGTCGAACACATAACCCAAAACTCTTCTTGGAGTCGATGAATTATCACTCCAAGGCTGTTTGGTCGTCAGACATCCGACCAAAATTCCTCTCGGAATTGATAAATTAACATACCAAGGCCGTTTGGTCGTCAGACATCCGACCACAAAAACTCCTTCACGAACTAAAGCGTCGTGAAGGTCTTACATAAACTAAAGTGTCGTGAAGGCAAACCGGTAGATTAGTGGTCATCTGATCCAAAAAACACTTCATGAACGTAAAGGTCTTCCACGAACTAAAGCGTTGTGGAGGCGAACCGGTAGATCAGTGGTCATCTGATCCAAAAAACCCTTCGCGAACGTGAAGGTCTTTCACGAACTAAAGCACCATGAAGGCCAACTGGTAGATCAGCAGTCATCTGATCCAAAAAAACCTTCATGAACATGAAGGTCTTTCACGAACTAAAGTATTGTGAAGGTAAACCGGTAGATCAACGGTTATTTGATCCAAGAAAACCCTTCGCGAATGGGAAGGTCTTTCACGAACTAAAGCGTCATGAAGGCAAACTGGTAGATTAGCGAAATTTATGTACGACTAATATCCACGAAGGTGAACTGGAAGATCAGCGGTCATCTGATCCAAAGCCCACTGAAGTCAACGAAGTCATGTTCTAGGGCCACAAATCGAGAATCATATCAGTCGCTCCACATAATTAGCAGAATCACTTCCAACGACCGATGAAACAAACAGTGCTGAACTCCATAGCTTCAAAGTCGCTCAAAGGAACTAAGCCAAAACTGAACCGACCTTGTGATAAATCAGAGGCTAATCGAATCAAGCCAAGACTTAGAACTCAGGAGAACCGCACCCGCTGGACGGGGGAAACCAGACGAGTTGTGGAGAGACCCCGGGTACAGTTCAAGTGCGCCAACAGCCTTATGGCATGGGAGCACCGCACACACTTGAATAACCACAGGAAGGCCAAGATTAATCATACACAGTTCTGTTATGCCCGATCAAAAATTATGGCATTTTGACAACTACGGAATTAACGACCTAGCTAGTGCAACAAACAAAATAAAAGCATAATACTTGCTTACTTCTTCCCAACTCCTCGTTTACCACCCTTGGTAACCAGATCCTTTTCCTCTTAGACTGTATGCCAGTTAAAAATCAATTCTCTGAAGGCAATTTGGACCAAAAAATGAGAGTCTTGCCTCGAACTCCCATAAGCTCTTTCTTCATAACCATCTCCATGTGGTCAGTTGTAGATCTCTGCACTATGGCTCTGTTTGGCCGTGCATATCTTCCCAAAATATGGGAAGATCATCCAAGCCACGGTTACTGATCAAAAAACCAATTATCTCTTAGAACTAACGAAATCGCGTTCCAGCGAAGTCAAATCGCCAGATTGATAAAAAAACTCGATCCTTACCTTCTAAGAACTGGTATCATTCCTCCATCATCGGGAAGGCCCAAACCATTGTGCGCATCTCGTAAGCCATGCACTCCACCATGCATCACTTCTTGCATTGTGGAACCACACTCTAGAAGCACGAACTCCTCATGTTACCCCAAGATTGGCAATGTCAAAAAGTTCCAAACCGTTCCGGATCGATGGGTCATATCGATCCCATAAGACGTGAATTTGGTAAGTTGTGCACTCTCAAAATCCGCGCATTTCATAAGCCACGCACTCTCAAAAGTCGCGCATTTCGTAAGCCACGCATTGTCAAAAGCCACGCATTTCATAAGCCGCGTACTTCGTAAGCTGCACACTCTTATATGCTGCGCATTTCATAAGCCGCGCAAGCACTGCTTGATGTTGCTCTGGCATCATCAACAAACCGTTAAGATTTTCTAAGTACCAGTGTTGTCCCGATAACACCGGGAAACTTGTTTATTGCAGGATTAACAGAGATTAACTCCTGCTACCCGAAAGAACCGCCCGGCAGTGCCACAGAGTTCACAAACCAAGAAGTCAACAAAGAATTCTGATCTTTGACCAAAGTTAATATACAAAATGTATAAATTCAAGACTTCCAAGTCACGAGTTCCCAGAGATAGGAGCTGCAATGTACCTTTGACTGGGGGAATCCAGGGAGCCGCCGGGAACATCAAGTCTCACAATAATTGTTCAGAATAATCCACCATGTGGACCGAGGGGCACGTAACACATTAACACTTGGCCAGGATGGAAAATCGCTCCAACTTGCAAAAAAAGGAGGAACTTACCATCGTCCAGAGATAGACGACGATGGAAGGCATTTCCAGAATCAAATCATCAACGCACAAGTTTCCAAAGACAGAAGCAGATGCTCGACTGAGGTCACAAACCCCAACTTGCAGAAAACTAGCTGTTATCCGAAGATAGACAATGACAAGAAGAGAACGCTCGAAATCGAGCAGCTAAACCATTGATTCCCGAAGATTGGAATCGACGAATAAGGTTGGTATCTGCAATAATGCTATCAGCCCAGCATAACGCATATGGTCTGAAACAAGCAAGGTTAAGTGTCACAGGTTCAAGACAAACATCAGCGAACTCTACTGATCCGTGATCAGGATAGGAATTAGTGTGGTCGTACTGGAGTCAATGTGATGACTCGCTCCACAATTTCTAATTTTCTATAAGAACTGGAATTTGACACCTAAAATGAAGGGCTCGGCCTAAAAATGAAGGGTTCTGTAGATAGAAGTCAGATCATAACAAAAATCGGTTGGAGGAAATCCGATTTTTCATGAATAAGAATAATCATGAAATTGGTTAAGAAACAACCCTGCATTTCCAAGGGTAACAGTTGACAGTGATAAATAAAGTTAGGCAACGAAAATGCCTGGGACTCCCATCCTTCTAGAATATGGCATATCCCGAAGTTAAGCAACGTTGAGAAAAGCAGCCACATTGGGGTAAAAGGGATCTACTCAACTATACAGGATCAGATGAATAATTCAATCCTAGCCGATATGACTTTAACATTGCCCGAAGACAGGCAGTACTAAGAAAAGACTTCTATAATCCAATCATCGAAGTGAAAGTTTTCGAAGACCAAAACTAGTGCCCACCTGGATTAAAAGCATTGCAGGATCGGTAGGGAAAATCGATCCCAACCTCCTGAGTATCGGTGTTGCCCCGACAATGCTAAGGCCTTTTCTCATTTCCTAAGTACTGGTGTCGCCCTGGCAACGTCGAGAAACTTTCTATTTCATAAGCATCGATATTCCCCCGACAACGCCGGGAAACCCTCTATTTCCTAAGTATCGACATTGTTGAAAAATTTGCTATTCACTATGTACCGGTATTGCCTCGGCAATGCCATTTAAAATTTAATCTACAGGTTTGATGAGAAAAACTCATCGTAGTAAACCATCAATGCACTAGCTTTTGGAGATTGAAGTTCGTCCTCAATTGAGATTCTACGCTTGTCTTCAGAAAACTACCGTTACCCGAAAATGGGCAACAACAGGAAGACATAACCTTTCATAGGTCATCCATATGGTTCGACCTTTCATCACAGGAATTAGTCACTGCATAGAAATAAAACAGCATCGAAAGGAAATCCTAGGATTGAATTGCTCGTGTGCTAATTTCTAGGGATGAAAGCCGGTGCATAACCAAATTTCCTAAATTCAGTTTAGAAAGAATTTATATACAACCAAGAGATAGGAAGCCTCGAGGAAGTGTTGCTTTGAACCAAGTAGCTAGGTTATCAGTTCCCAAAGACAGGAATTGGCGTATGAGAACATAACTTCCATGATGACAGTAATCTAGCAAAGCATGCATAGCTAAGGACATGTAGGGACAATCATGAAAAGTCGGAACTAAAACTATTGGACTTCCTCAATCCTAGAATAGGATTGAGAGTCAGACCAGGTGCAATCAAATCATTTGTCCCAAACCTCTCCATCTCTCACCATCGCCCAAATATAGGCGTTCGAAATAGCTAGTCCCTCGAGTAGGGATAGACGCACAAATACTTGATCGAAAGAAATGTTGCAAAGTCCAAACACGAATAATCGCGAGGTTGGTTATATAATGGTTCTATATCGCAAAACAAAGCATTCTGGCAACAAAATCCCAACAAAGGAAATGAACGATTTAACGTTTAGAAATCAACCATCGCTCGCATTCTGGCGACAATGAGAAGGATCGATGACCTACTTACAGTCTAACTAGATCATTTGGTTCCAACTTGTAGGAATATGCCATAACTCGAAGTTTGGTGATGCTAAGAAGAAACCCCCAGAATGAACCTATCGATACATCGGCTTTCGAAAAAAGAAGCAATAGTTTGATTGAATCTTCAGCCCTACCTTCTGGCATCTCATGCTATCTGAAGATTCACAACATCACGGAAAAATCCACAGGGTTGATTCATCTACGCACGAGTTTCTGGAGATTGAAACAAATACATGATTAGGTCTCAATATTGGACTTGGAAGAATTCACTCTAGCAAAAGATGATGGCAACGCGTCTTTACAGCACATGTACTCAAAATGACGTTGGATGACAATGTCAACTTGGAGGAATTCAATTACAGTCAGGAAAAAGACATCATTGAAAAAGTCAAAGCTTGTAATCAAGCATCAAAGTCCCTAGTTCCTAGAGATAGGAGCTATCATGTTAATCAAACTGGGTAATCGAACGTATTTCCCATGAGACCTAGTCTCCCAAAAACATGTAGACTTAGTATTCGGAGAAATCAGCCCTATCAACTAGGGCAGATACACCAACACTTTGTTGAAATGAACTCAATTGATCATGAGTAGGGATTATCTATAAAACTGGCTAGACCAAGCTACCTCGTATTTTTGAACAAAGCTATGAAATAGAATATGTCGAAATGACCGCAAAAGTATTACTTAAATGTATAGAATTACTATAAACGAGTATGCTGCATATGAACACAAGAGGTGCAACAGCAAGAAAAGGCAATGCTTGGAATAGATCAATTAAACGAATGGTTCTTGAAGATAGAGGCTGGTGTGCAGGTTGAATTCCGAAAAACGCAAAGGAAGGATAATCGCAATCGAACAAGTCATGCGCTAGTTTCCGAAGTCTAAAACTGTGCCTGATCGAACTTTAGCTACAACTCTACAAGAGCATTTGTGCCTTGTAATTTAACTATAATCAGTCATCCCAATATAATAAGAATAATAAGTGAAGCCTAAGTTGCGAAGGACCCAGCTTCTGGAGGAGTGGAAGTCCCTCCGTCATACTAAAGATTGGATGACCGAAAAGTCATTTTCAACAATAAAACTTAGCATTCAACCCTGTCGGGTATGTTTTACTTTAAATAATATCCTCGTATAACCAACGCCAGAACCCAAGGGAAGTTGATGTATGTTGACCTGTCGGGTTCTGAGCGTTGACTGGGGCAGATGTAGTGTGTTATCTACATGAGAACAGTCCAATATCCTGAATACTACAAATGAACAATCTAATGTAGATAGCTTGCTTACATTTGAAAAATGATACATATCGTCCTTTGAAATTATCTTTTCCACATTTACCCGTTATCGATCAACGATCGATAACGGAGCCGCTATCCGAAGCACCGCAGGAAGCTTTTCTTTTAAGGATCACTGGAGTATAGAAATGGGAAGAGCGATACGATTAAATCATCCACTATATCTAATTTTAGAATAAATCATCGCATTAAAATTCAAAACGGTGATAGGAACTTAACCAAGTCCTTGAAAAGAAACAGTTAAGGACAAAGAGCAAGATTTCACTCTAGAACGACATACAATTGTTCGAAACCAAACATAGCTTCACTGTCGGTCGAGTTAAAACTATATAAGTCAACTCCAAACCTACGTCGTGCACCCAATTACCGACCTAAAGCCTTGTGTAAACTACGAAGCAAAGATTGCACCGTCAATACCAGGATTTTAAGTTCGTATCGATATCAAAAATCGAACGGCTATCAGAAGTTAGTCAATTGAAAACAACATCTTGAGATAGACTCCGACGATTCACTGAAATTCATAGAATAATAATCCAAAACTTGTCTTGTTCTAGAGCACACTTTGTTTCCAATGAAAGCATACTCTAAGGGGCAAATGTAACTAGGTTTTTAACCCAGCAAAACTCAATAAGAGTTAGAACATCCAGACTAAGCCAGAATGACTTGAAACTTGAACAAGGCATCTAAAATAACAAGCCAATGGAAATTAAGAGAAACAAGCCAAAAATCCACTAAATAGATGGATCGCTGGTGATCCATCATCTATGAATCGCTAGCGATCCAAAAGAAAACATTACGAGTTGTCAAAGCCTCTTGCATCATGATCTACACCTCTTCTAAGAATATTTACCAAGTTTTATAGCATTCCAAGTAGTGTAGTTCAAGAAGTAAAGACTCATTTGATTCAAGCTGTTTATCTACTTTTTGACCAAAGCAGCTAAATTAAAACGGACCTAGAGAACTCATACAAAGTCGGTTTGACGTGAAATTTTAGAAGAACACACAGAAGACACAAAAGACGACATTCACCAAAAATGAGCTTCGTTGGATAAGATTGGATGGGTCGCTAGCGACCTAACTAGATGAATCGCTAGGACCCATGTAGAGTGGACCCACCACTTGAAATTTTTATGGTAGGTAACTGACACCCTCTATGTATCTACAAATATTTGTCTGATTTCATTAAGTTTTGAGTGAGTTATGGATGGTTCTTCTGGACCAGATGACCCATGAAGACGGATGATCAAGCAAACTCCAAATGAACTTGATATTTGGACAAGGCACTTAAATAGAAGATAGAAAGACAACCAAACTAAGATCACTTAAAATATGCTAAGTGGATGGATAGCTAGTGATTCATCCCCTATGGATAGCTAGCGATCCATCAAGATAGCTAGGTAGGATCACCATCAAACTTTCCGAGCTCCTTCGTAGCACTAAGTAAAGGCTTCTGGTAGAATAATATGCTAAATTGATGGATAGCTAACGATCCATCCCCTATGGATAGCTAGCGATCCATCATGATAGGTCGGATCGCCCTCGAACTTTCCGAGCTCCTTCATAGAACTAAGTAAAGGCTTTTGGTAGAAAAATATGCTAAGTTAATGGATAGCTAGTGATCCATCCCCTATGGATAGCTAGTGATCCATCCCCTATGGATAGCTAGCGATCCATAGAAATGACTCAGATTGATTTCAGATTTTCAGTGATGACTTGGCATAACAACTGGACTCTTCTGCACTTAAACTTCTGGCCCAAGTGCTCTCAAACCCCTATAAATACAATCTTACCGGCAACATAAATAGGTTCTTCCGGGCTGGCTACTGGAACTCCGCAAAGATTATTCTTCACTCTTCTCCTCCCATACAATAGTCATATAGGGGTTCGCTGTGATTCTCCAGTGAACTCTTGTACTTGTGACTTGATCTAACTTAGAAGATTCAATCATATTATAATCCGATTCAACTTGTAACAACGGTCAGTTAATAGAAAGTTATAAAGTGGACGTGGGCTTCATTAACAGCCAAACCACTATTAAAATCTTCTTGTCTTTTTACTATTTCTGCTTTTTTTACATTTATTCTCTATATTATTTCTCTGTAAGAACTAGGCTGGTGCTTTTACACTCAATCCAAGGTGTTGATCCATTTTTTGGGTTAACAGATTGAATTACTTTTATATTGCTTTTGAAGAGGTTGCTGCCTTTTTGTTTAAAGGGTAGCTTTCGAAGGAGTTGTCGTATATTATGTTTAAAGAGAAGCTTTCGAAAAGATAGTTTTGAACCAAGTCGAAACCTTGCTGCCGTCATCATACCTTTCGAATAGATTGAAATTTTTCAGTGAGTTCGAAAGGCAAGCTTTTATTTTATAAATATAACAAGCCGCTTCCCAATGCTTTCGAAAGAGCTCCAATAGCCATTTAAACTAAAGGTTTCGAAGGCAATGGCTTCGAAAGGTGTTTCGAAGTTGTCCTTCTAATTGTTTTACTTAAAAGATTAAAGCTTTCGAAAGGATGGTTCCTAATCCATCTGTTTTCCCCAAATTATTTTGTTTGAAAGTTAATGGTTTCGAAAGGGTTACTTTCGCTTATGTTCACTTTGACCCAAAAGTTATATTTAAGGTTAAACCCAATGATTTTGAAAGAGGTACTTTCAAATGGTTTCGAAGCTATACTTCTATAAGTTGGAAAGTTATACTTTAATAATTTCGAAAGGAAGACTTTGATGCTTTCAAAAGAGATGTTTTAAAGTGTTTCGAACGGTATATGTTTAGGTGTTTTGAAAAGAAGGTTTGAATGCTTTCGAAAGATATCTAATGGTTTCGAAAGTAAAGGTCTGAGGTTTCGAAAGCCTTAGTTTTCAATATATCTCATTTTAAAGAAAAACCCATGGCAATATAAAAGAGGTTTAAAATGGCTTTTAATTTTGGAATTTTTGAAGAAGCATTCCTTGAAAAAATAATGGGTTAAAAGTTATTAACCATATTTCATGTGGAAATGATTTCAAGGATATTAAACCATAAATGTTGGTATTGTTATGTTATTGTATTAGATTCTTCTATAAACATATTCACTGTATAATGGACCCATCACTGTATTTTGGGGAGAAAAGGCAGAGTAACCAGCTAGGTTGACCCATTAGTGAATGTAAATTGAGTTAACTCCTGTATGAGTAGAATTGCATCTAGGAGGTCAGGTAGACCAAAACATAGAATGCCCTAAGATTGATCAAAGAAGTTGTCATTTTAGACAGTTCATAGTATACCCATGAAAACTATGTTTGGAAAGAGTTATTGGCAGGGGCCAATAGGTTCGTAGTGATCCCATGAAAACTATATCAGGATAAAGTTATTGACAAAAGTCAATAGGTTCATAGTCAACCCATAAAAATATGATATGAGCGAAGTTATTAGAGATACCAATAGGTTCTGGAAGAATCCATGAAATAATGAATTTATTGGTATGGGCTAATAGGTTCTTAATGATCCCATGAAAATTATGAGACCTAAAAGATGGTCTATAAGATTTAAACGGATTATTTGTCAGGCCATGAAAACTAATAGCTTAATAGTGACTCTGGAAACTATAACTGAGATAGATAGTCAAATGAATGGAGATGGGAAATCCAAGATATTTTACTTGTTTGCATATCATCATGGTATCTTAAATTTCTATGTTTTTAACCAATGTGGATGCAAGATCACAATATATGTTTAATATAAATTTTTGGGTAAGGTACCAGTGAGGGGAAAACCCTTTCCGCTAAGTGGCATGGTGTCACTAGATATCTATATGGTTTGAGATGGTAGTTTATTATTCATACCAGGATTTATGTTTGACTCGAAGTTTATGTTTTCCCCTTAAACTCTCGGGTGTTCAATTAATTTTGAGTAGTTTGAGAATTGAGGTTTTCATGTACTCCTTTAAACGAATAAGCTTCCAAAGACATGCAAGAGGCAAGCTAACTATTAAGAGTTCTTTTCTATTTGATACCGCTGTGTTTTGATGTAAAGGCAAAGTTGTTCAATTGCCTATGAATATACTCTGATGATCCAAGGGGGCATCTTCATATGTCGCTCTTGGCTTATGTTGCAATAATTATATTTTCTATGAACGTGGTTCTCGAATTTGGGATTATGTAATGAATTTGAAATGATTTGAAATGGAACGAGAATTTTTTTAATAGATTTAAATTTTTTTCATATCCATGTGTTTCTGTTATATCAATGTATCTAACATTACCGCATTTGGTCGCCGATTAATAACTATGGATGACTGCAGCATCCGTAGCCGTTAGTTTTGGGCTTCCAAGTGGGGGATGTTACAATATTTGTCCTCCAAAGTACATTTGTTGCAAATATGATATGCTTTGAATTGAGACAAGTTAGAATTGCCGAAATGGATTTCACTCAATACCTCGAATTATCATTATCCTTCCATCGAGTGGATTTCACGAAGAGTTGTATCTCTAACTGTCTGTTGTGATGCTTGGTCGATATCTGACATTGTCGAATTGGAATGTATTCTCTCGGTAATTATCTGTGATTGATTTCATTGAGCTGTTGATTGAGTTAATAGGTCCTTTTCATCTGAACTGGTTTCTTTTCTGAAAGTCTCAAGTAAGAATTCGATTTCCGTCGATTCTAGAAATTATATGTCAGGTATGTCGTTGGCTCCCAAGCATGTTCGTATGCCTATGGGTCGTTCCCAAGTTCCGTTGGATTCTAATCACAAGTTGTTCTTGGGGTAATCTGATGAAGGGCAGTCATCAAGGCGACTAACTTTTTTTGTTGACTGGAGTAATTTCTGCTTGAGTTATCAGTTCAACATCCTATTCCAAGATGTTTGGTTCTAATCATGCCCCTAGTCCTTAGTCAAGAGGTCGAGGAGGCTCAGGATGATGTTAATGAAGATGAAATGGTAATGTTGATAATGAGGCTGGTCATGACATTGTGTATTCAAGCCATGAGTAAGTGATCGAACGATTTTGATCATCCCATTTTGAGGCATCCTTTCGGTCGTAGCCTTAAATTGCCTCGAACACTAGGCGCGAGCCACAGTGTTGAGCAATCGTGTTCAGCTATAAGATGATCATATTCCTCTGCCTCCGGTCCGAGGACAACGTGATTAGCACACGGACGGTCAAGTCTCATCCTTATGTATTGGTACTCTTCCCTGTCGGATCTAGGGTTTGAGTTGAGGAATGGGCAATTGGGTCACACTCATCCTGATTTTATGCTCCCTTTGACGGATCAAAGGTAGGAGTAGGTGAATGAATGGTCAAGTCACATTCATTCCATGTTCGTATTCTAGTGAAGCCATGAAAAATAGAGTTGATGGATGAATGGTCAGATCACATTCATCCTTGTTGGATGGTCATGCCGCGTCCGTTTTGGATTTGAACTTCCTTTTTCTTGGATCAAGGGAAAGAGTTAGGAGATGGAAGGTTAGGTCACATTCGCTCCAGGGTTGATGATAGACGGTAGGGTCATGACAATTTTGAGTTTCGTGCTCCCCCTGTCGGGTAAAGGGAAAGCTCTTTCTGGAGATAGACGGTCAATCACATCCATCTCGAATTATGTTTTGTGCCCCTCTGTTGGGTCAAGGGAAAGGACTAGGAGATGGCCGGTCGGTTATATCCATATTAGATTATGTGTTCTGCCCCCCTGTCGGGTCAAGGGAAAGGGCTAGGAGATGGAAGATCAGTCACATCCATCTCAGATTATGCTTTGGGCCATGCATGGAGGGCAAGAGGTGGTGTGTGGATGGTCTTGTCACGTCCATGTTGGATTGGATTTTAAGCCTGCTGAGCTCCAGACGAGGCGCAAGTGTTTTGGCAAAAATTATGGGCATGAATTTGAGAGTGGATAATCGAGTCACGTCCGCTTTGGATCACGGGCTTGTCCCCGAGTCAGGGGCAAGAGTTGGTTAAAGAGCGGATGAATCACGCTCATCTTGATAGAGCTTTAAAGGTCGAGCCATGGGCCATGGAGATTTGATGGACAACTGACTCTAGGTACCTGAACACAGGCATTGTTTATATAAAGTTTCATTTGAGTCGGTCGCATTTCATGACTCATATGGCACGCAAAGACAAGGTTGCGTGATTGAAAAGCAAATTCATTAAAAATAGAAAATAATAGAGTTTGTCTTATGAAAAAGTTCAATGCAAGTAAGAAAAAGACTTTATTCTAGGATGAAATGACATTGTCACACTTGCCATTTCGTTTTTCTCTAGCTCTTCTCAACTGGATGATGACTGTCTACGATCTAGTTTATAGCCAGTCTTCCCCTAGGCCGCTCAGGTCTATCGACACTAGGAGCTACCTGTCCTTGTTGGGGTCGGAAGTCCCCTGCCCACTATCCTGCAAGGCTTTCACAAATTGTTAGAGCCTTTTATTCTGCATCAGCTCTTCGATAAATATCTCGGAGGTGTCTGCATTTATTTGTGTCGTGTCTGTGGGTCTCGTGAAATCTACAGAATTTTCCAAACTTCCTCCAGCTTTCAATGGACTCTCTCAGGGCTGGTTTCCTGTACTGCTTCGAGTCGCGAATGGCTGAGTAGATGTTTTCAGTCGAATCATTTAAGGGGGTATATGTGTCAAATCTTGGGACTCTCAATCGTCTTCTATAATCTGAATTCTTGTCGGGGCCCTATTGCGGCCTTTGCTCCGATTTTTCTATTCTGTACATTCACGTCAATGTTCCTAGAACTCGCTTCGGACTGTTTTACGGCAACGTTGTTCTGAATTCCTTCGGCCTAATGGCCTGTTCCATCTCCTTGTCTGGTCCATAGAGCCTCCTCCATGCGCAAGTACTGTGCCACCTTGTTTTAAAAGCCATCTAGGGTGAAGGAAGGCTTCCTTGATAACCATTCTCCGAAATCTATGTCAGGGTGGATTCCCCTGATCAAAGCCATTAAGATGATATTCTCCTAAGGGTTTCTCACCTCAGTCACTATGGTATTAAATCTCTGTAGAACATCCTTATGTGACTCCCTCGGTCCTTGGGATAAGTTAGATAAAGACATGACATCTTTGGGGCGAGTCATGTGCATCCTGAATTGCTCGATAAATTTCCTTACCAACTGGTCAAATGATGAGATAAACCTTGGTGGTAGTCGAGTAAACCACGTGGTCGCTACTCCTTATAGGGAAATGGGAAAGCATTTGCATTTGACGACATCCGTGGCCTTGGCAGAGTCCATATGACATTCGTATTTCATATGTGTTGTCTAGGGTCTATTGTTCTTGAGTATAAGGGCATCCTCGGCATGTTGAATCTCCATGGTATTCTTCGTGTAAAATAGCTTCTGTAAACTGATTCCAACTAGGGAAAGTGCACCAGTTGTCGTCATTTTGGTCATGTCTTTCTCTCATAAGCTATCGTACCATTGTAGTCGGTCCCTCAATGGCTGTTAAGTTGCGATAGTCATAGTCTAATCTTTTTGTTTGGCCCGGAAAATGATCCATGTTCATGCCTCATTGTCTAGGCTTTGAAGGTATCGTTTGCCTAGCAACTCCTATTCGTTTCTTGGGGGCAATTCAGCAGCAAACTCCTGACTTTCGGTGCCCTGGTCAGTCAAAGTGCGCATACGTTGCACGCCATCACCGAGTCGAAGACCTGAACCCTAGTAAACGGGTTCTATACCGACCCCCGAAGTGAGATCGGTACCGACTCTCAAGGTGGGATCGACACCGACTCTCGAGCCTTGGCTAGGGTCAGTTCTCAACTCCTGTCTTGACGTCCCTATTTCATGTGCATCGATCCATTGCCTTCTTCTCCTTTAAAAATGGCCAGACGACGAGGAACTTCCTAATTTCAAGTATGGAGAAGTTAGCTCTCTCCCAGTCCTTCTACTTCCAGTGTTCAGCTGGTTCATAAATCCCATATTCTCATGGATTTGCTAATTTAGCTCTACACAGCTATCCTGTAGTTCTATCATCATCATTTCAAAGTCAATCCTAGTGACGAGATCTGAGGGATTCTAGGTATTCATGGGATCCTACTGTGGAGCTTTATCTAGAATTTGATGATCAGCGTTCTTTGCTCCAACGGTAGCTCTTGAGGAGGCGACAGCTTTATCTTTTTTGGGGGGCCGTTGAAGATAGCTTCCTATAGACTTTGTTCAACTCTAAGTAGTAGGGGAAACTAGTTGAGAAGGAATTGGATCTTTTCCTTGGATTTTAGGCCATCCAATTTTAGACAAGAACCCAAATAGTCTGAGAGTCGGTTTCTTAGCGAAAGCACCAAAATGTTTGAACCAAAAGTTGACCAACCCAAAGATTATTTAGAGAACAAAAGTGAAGAAATATAACAGAAATATAAATGAAAAGGATGAAAGAAAAGAGATACAATCGTTTATAATGGTTCGATAAAGCAAGGCCTACCTCCACTTTAAGATTTTATTGCTGATTTACTACTTAGGGGCAGAATCTTGGGACTCGGTACAAGTCCAGCACTTAGAATTTTAGAGTTACAAGAATATAGGGTAAAGAAGAGTAAGAGCCAAAAATCCTAAAAAATAAGCACTAAGCTTCCTAGGTAGGGAGTCTAAAATCTCGCACCAAATATCTCATAGCCGTTAGCCATGATTTAGACCAGTTCTCCCCATAAAGTAGGCCCCACGTTATCAGTAACTAGGAGTCGTCAGTTGAGAGTCGTAATTTGGGAGTCATCACTTTGGGAGTCACCATTTTGGAAGTCGTCATTTGGGACTTGTAATTTGGGAGTCGTATTGAAACAACAAAACAACTTTGGAAATAGGCTTTTAGCATCGAGTTAGGCATGTAGGTAAGAGATGGGGTCCACCCAAGCTATATTTGGGAGTCGGTACCCATCCCTAGGTAGGAGTCTATACCGATCCTCAACTTGGTGAATCCCATTGTTGTGTTGTCTTAATTTGGGTTGTTTTGGATTTGGTTGAACTTGCTTGGAGTCCAATCCGAGAAACTTGAGTGTTTTCTTGGAGTTCGACTTGAATTTTTTTGAGATATTCGTTTTCTAAGTTTCCCTACGTCTGCTTGGAGTCAAATCTGAGTTTTTTGAGTGTTTGCTCCGAGTCACCAGGAGTCGATACTAAGTCATGCCTAAAAGTCGGTACCGAGTCGCACTTGGAGTCAAACCCGAGTTTTTTGAGTCTTTGGCCCAAGTCATCAGAAGTCGGTATCGAGTCGTGCCTGGGAGTCGATACCGAGTCGCGCTTGAGGTTTTTTTATGGATTGCTTTGGGTCGCGCTTGGAGTATTTTCCAAGGCCATTCTGCTTCGAGTCTGACTTGAGGTTTTTATGGGGTTGCTTCTAGTCAACCCTTCCAAAAACTTGAACTTCCAAATTTTCAACCTTTTCCGCTCATTTTTTAGTATTTCTATTTTTCTTACATTTTTATGATATTTTTAAAGTCCTTGGGTCATTTCTTCATCGTTCACTTATCCGAGTTGATTGTTTAATTCTATTCAAATGCTGCCTGGTCAAAAGGCTGGATGACAATAAGGAAGCTTGATACTTGTGTTGCAGCTAAATTTGGGTCCATAGAGTAATATGTAGATTGTATATGATCATGGACTTGCTATTTAACCTTATTGTATTGTAGTGAAACTATGCAAAATATATTTCAATTTGATCAAACTATATGACTTTCATGAAGATTAAATTTGGTAGGGATGTTAAGGAGTGTAAGAATTTCTTTTAAATACTCGTTACTGTTACCGCTTTTTAAAATGGAGTTGAAGATAGTATACATATATGTTTTAGGAATAATAAAAATGGTAGTAGTTTACGTTTAATGCGGGTGTTTTTGTCACCTTAATAAAACATAACGTTAGAGAGGATTGTCTGCTGTAGGCTTGCAAAATCAAATTGTGTGAAGCCAAAAAATAAGTAACATGTTTTCTTAAATATCTCTGATGCTATTTAAGAAGACATGTTAAAGACATGTTTTTTAATTTTTGGCTTCACAATTTGGCTTTGCAAGCCTACATTAGACAAACCTCTTTGACGGTTGGTCATCTTCCTTATTTTTTGACTTCATAAAATTTGGTTTTGGAAGTCTACAATAGAAAAATCTCACTAAGGGATGTTTGATTATTATAGTCACACAATGGAGGAAACCAATCGTTCAGTTGCATAATTTCAAAAAAGAGTATTTATTGCAATTATTCGTTAATTTCAAAAATTATGGTATGTTGGAATTTTTTTATTTAGGATTTTGAATTAGAATTTGAAAGTATGAATTTTACATTTGAATATTGAAATTCAAATTTGAACTTTGAATTAGAAATTTCAAAGTTGGAGGTTTCAATTGAAATTATAAAATTTGAAAACAAATCTCAAATCTAAAACTTGAATTTGAAATTTTGAAATTCCAAAATTCGAGTTTTGGAAAGACATTTTGAAATCTATACATAATTTGAAATTTGAAATTTTTTGTTCTTGGGTTTAGAAAATTTGAATTTTGACATATGATATTTGAATTTGAAATTTTGAGTTTAAATTTTGTAAACTTGACTTTATTAAGTTTCATACTTTTAAAATTTTGAATTTAAATTTAAATTTCAAAAGTATGAATTTGTAATTTTGAATTTTTTATTTGGACCACTCTAGAATGGTCCATCTCTTAACCACCACTTTAGACGTGAAGCCTGTGTTATGTATGGATGCATGCACTACTTCTTACCCGCATCGCATTATACCCTGCTTGTTACCAGTTTAAGAGCGAACAAAATGAATAATCTATGCATTATTACGTTTTACCCAGTGGTATAAACTACTAAAAAGAGCCTAGGAAAACTGAATTTCAAGCCCAAACAAAAAGGCCGAGCCCGGTAGCAGCCATTATTATAAAATCCAATATTAGGGTTAGGGTTTTCAGCGTCCCTTGCGAGAGAGCGAGTAGAGGGCGGTAGACGGCGACAATCTCAAATCATGGGTAAACAAAGCTTCCGATGGTCTTTGTAAATTAAATTTCAAGTATTTGATCTTTAATGGCATCTACAATCTCCAATCGCAGGTATCTCACGTGATTCTATGCACAAAAGAAGGGCCACTGGTGGCAAGAAGAAGGCATGGAGAAAAAAGCGAAAGTAAGAATCCATACCACTATCCACTTTTGTAAGATTGGACGTTTATTCTGTCCATCTAATTTGTGGCAACTCCGTGTATTTCTTGCTGCTTAGTGTTTAATGATGTATGATTCCCATTGGATAGTAATGCTTTCTGAATTAGAATTTCAGTATTTAGTTCCCCTCCCATGATAGAATCTATAAATATGAAGTCCTTGGAAGAAAATTGTTCTTTTGGAGAACGGAAGTAATTTAGATATAGGTTTAGAGGTATAAAGCCAATTGTACAATTTGTACGGATACCGAGTTTACCATTGTTAGAAATACAAACCTATTCTGTTCAGTCAATGGTAACTTGCGACAACTGCATCCTTACTCCCTATCCCATCTACTAAGAGTTCATGAGAGTTTTGCCATTTTGTGAGGTTTGGCCTAATTCCAGCCGATGCCACCAAATCTGACATCTTTTTTCTAGCCAAACACCCAAAAAGGTTGGAGTTTAATACAAATAAAATAATAGTTAAAACATGAAAAACCGGCATTTTCCATATGATATTTTATGCCATGTGGTTTTAATTTTTTTGTAAAATGAAGGAATAAAATGGATAAGTAATGCTATTATGTTTAGGGCTAGGTTAGTTTGAATTTCAGTATAGTTTGTTATTATCACCTTCATATAGTGTAGGTTTGATTGGCTTATAACTAAAAATTCCTTATTTCTGTTTTATTTTATATATTATGGCCGAATTGATGTTTATAATTTGTATTCCATAGAAGATTACATTGAGTTGAAATAAAAATGATTATATTTGCTATTAGTTGAGACCTATTTAATATGTTTAGTAACATCTGCTTAAAGTAACCATTTTCTTATTCCTAAAAAGATGGAAAATAAAATTTAGTCATTTTCAATTTCATATGTTAAATCTATTTATCAAATTTACCGTTTTGGAAACCAATGTACTTTAATTAAAATAATTCAATATTGAAATTTGCAAACCAAACAAGGTTTTAAGGTTCCATTTTGGAGTTTAGTTATACCGTTTATGAGCGGTTTTTGTTGTATGAGATTTGACTTAATGAGAGATTTTATTTTGAGGGTTCTTACGGGTGGGTTTGTAAGATATAAAATCGTGCTTGAGAATCTTATTTTCATGGGATATGAAAACCATCATAAAATTGTGAAATTAGGCACATATATCTAAATACAGAATGTATGTTACACTAAAAATAAAATAAAATGTTTTCAAAATTAAACATCGGATTTTAAAAATTGTATGAATCCATACTAAACTATATTGTAGACTAAATAAATCAAATTAAACAATGAATTTGAGTTAGAAGTTAAAATATAAAAAGCAAGATGTAATAATAAGTATTGTTTAAAATTAGTAAATTGTCAGCTTTCTAATTTTCTTTGAAAAAAATCATTTATCTACCATCAAATTAAACTTTGCAAATATATTATTATAGTTACATGTAATAATGATGTGTTGTAACATAATAATATTTTATTATTACATGCAAGTATAATAATATATTTTCAATGTTTTTTTTGAATTAGAAAATATGGAACAAAAATTTGCTTCTATTTTACAGCATTTAAAACCAAAGTTGTCAAAGCGCGCACTATAGTGCAAAATAGTCCACAGCAGAAGCTGCGTGTGCTATTTAACGTACAATAGCACACCTGCAACAATTGCGCAAAAAAGTGTGTTATTTTCATAATGTTTACAAGTTCCCATCTGAACAAATTTTCGATTCTAAAAGTTTTTTTCCCTTTATTTCCTAATTTGCTTGTGAGCTTCAATATTTAGGTCTAGCCATTTAAAACTAGTTGCTAAGTAGAATTTTTATGCTTTTTTATTTCTTAATATTAATTTTTTATAGTGATACCTAGTTGACAAAAATGTTTTGAACTTAATTTTGATTTTTGTTGAGCAACGAGTATATAAAAAAATCAACATGGATAGTTGACAAAATAGTGAAAACGAAGTACCGTTACACTATTGTTATCAAGGCGCGCGCGCCTAGGCTCAAAAAAGGCTCAGGCTCACGATGTGCGCCTTTTTGCAGTTTGAGTGCACCTTTTTGCAGTTTGAGGTGCCTTTTTGCAAAATTCAAATTTTAGTTTACAAAATAGTTAAATAAAAAAATTAAATAGTTAAATAAATTATAAAATATGGTTTAAAATTTAGATAATTAAATATTTAAATAGGTGAATGAATTATAAAATATGGTTAAAATTTAATTTGTATTTAGTAAAATAGTATATCAAACTTGTATAAAAAGCATGCAAAAAGGCCCAAGGCTCAAAAAAGCCCAAGACTCAAGGCTTGCGATTTTTTGCGCCTTAGCGCCTTAACTACTATGTTGTCTACTAGTTACATGTGAAAATATAATATAAAGATCTGTGCAAATATAATATCAAACTTTGAATAGTGAAAATATAATTTCAAATTTTGTGCAATATATAATATCAAACATTGTGAACATAGAATACAATTACAAAATAGTAAAAATATACTATCAAACTCTGAATTAGTTTAGTTACTTGAGAAGTTGTCCAGCAGTTTAAAAAGATTTTAGCTGAACACTTAATATTGATTCTTATGCTCATATTAGTAGTTTATAATAGAATTACTGAGCAGTCAGCCTTTAAATTTCTTTTGTATATGGAAAAAAATGTAAAATCTGACATTTTGAACAAAATAACGCACATTATAGTGCATAACGCAAGCCTTGTGCTATTTGTAATTTACTACTTATTTTAAAACAATCAAAATTACACCACCGGTTTTGATCGGTTTGTAAAACAACAAAAACTGATGCTTTAAAAAATTTGTAACTATTGGTTTAAATACTCAGATTAAACTCTATATATTTTCTTTTGATATTTGTTGATTAAATGTTCTTAGTAGCTTAAATTGTTTTGTAGCACTAAATAATTATTTGATTACCATCCATCTTTTGGTAATATTTTCCTTTGTATATAAGGTACGAGATGGGACGCCAACCAGCCAACACAAAACTATCCTCAAACAAAACAGTGAGGAGAATCCGTGTTCGAGGTGGAAATGTGAAGTGGAGGGCGCTTAGGTTGGACACTGGCAACTACTCGTGGGGTAGTGAGGCAGTTACGCGAAAGACCCGTATCCTTGATGTGGTATACAATGCCTCCAACAATGAGCTTGTTAGGACACAGACTCTGGTCAAGAGTGCTATTGTTCAGGTTGATGCTGCACCTTTCAAACAGTGGTATCTTACGCACTACGGTGTTGAAATTGGTAGAAAGAAGAAGGCACCGACTACAGGAAAGAAGGAAGCAGCCGAGGTTAGTTACCCGTTATCGTAATCTATATCGTCTTAGCTTGTTCATCATCTATCCAGTGCACTAGACAAGTTGTATGCAGTTTCACCCCTATCAGTGGAAAGGTTGTTTTCTGAAACTTGGTCTAAACCAATCTTCCACAAAAATTGAATTCAAATGCATGAATAAACTCACAGTAGATTTACATTTCAAAGCCTTGTACCACATATAACATGTATTTTACCCCATAAAGTGATGCGTCCAACTAATCAATATAGAATGTACATCAAGCATCAAATCAATATTGAATAGACATCCAGTGCACAAGGCAAGCTGGATGCTGTTTTTTTATCGGTAGGAAGGTTGTTTCTGGAATTTGCTCTAAACCAATTGAATTCACATGCATGAATAATCTCATAGTAAATTTACATTTTATAGCAAACTTGCATATAACATGTATTTTACTGTATGCTCGTAAAGTGAGATGTCCAAAACTGGTTAATATCTAATGGACATGTGTTATGGTGCCAATTGTATCATAGGAAGATCCCTATTTGCACATAGTTTCCGCTCATCAATTTAGTCATCATATGGCTTAGACGCAATTTATAAGATTGGTTATATATGATTTGTGATATTAGGAGAGTGAACCTGTTGCTGCAGAAGTGAAGAAAAGCAGCCATGTACTAAGGAAGCTTGAAAAACGTCAAAAGGAACGTACACTCGATTCTCATATTGAGGAGCAGTTCGGCAGCGGTAGACTTTTGGCTTGCATCTCTTCTCGCCCTGGCCAATGTGGCAGATCTGATGGGTATGCTTGTTAAAAATAAACATTTTATGCCATTTTGAATTTACATTTGAAACTTTTGAGTACATGTTTAATATAATTGTTGCTCTTTTACTATTGACTATGGTACAGGTATATTTTGGAAGGGAAAGAGCTTGAGTTCTACATGAAG
Organism: Allium fistulosum; assembly: GCA_030737815.1. Taxonomy (NCBI): domain Eukaryota; kingdom Viridiplantae; phylum Streptophyta; class Magnoliopsida; order Asparagales; family Amaryllidaceae; genus Allium; species Allium fistulosum. The sequence goes on from CM060906.1 coordinate 73,613,183, forward strand.
AAGCTCCAAAAGAAGAAGGGCAAGGCAGCTGCTGCTTAATTTTTCAATATTTCATGTTTTGGCCAACTTGTTTCATTGAATTGTTTGTTTTAAGGAGAGCACTTGTTTAGCTTAAATGCTTTTGTCCTGAGAATTTTGTGATGTTTTATTTAATTCTAATATATGCTAAAACTGTTGTTTTGTCTTACTTTTCAAGTGGTTTCCGTTATATTACACGTTTATTATTCTTGCATCATGATAGTATGCTTTTTATTTATTGGTTTTTTTAGTCTGTCAGGGTTCAGTATGAATTTAATGACCTTACTCTCGTAACATGGTTCTGCGGGCTTCAATTTTCATTTTGTTATGTTAATGAGTTTCTTACATTCTTCTTTTCTGGTCCTTTGTAGGCTTTCAGCCGAAAACAATTACTTGCCATTATTTTGTCGGTAAAATCCACTTTATATTTGGCCATGAGCTGCCTAAAAAAGGTTAGAGAAGTAGAAGTTTGTCTCCTTAGAGGAAGGTTAACCGAGAGGAGAAGTAGCAGTATTGTAATATAAGAAGATGACATGTCAATGAGTTTGGGGGTACGTAAGGTTTTAAATGAGTATCCGAAAAATTCGAAATCCGTCTGTTTACGTGTTTGAAATATGAAAATTATCCACCACAACAATCATAATAACTAAGCCTTATTTCTAAACAAGTTGGGGTCGGATGAAGATGTAACTCAAAACTACATAACAAAGCTAATTTAAAAACTAATAATAATAATAAAACAAAGAAAAAAACTATTATAATAATAGTAATAATAGTGCTAATAGTAATAGGGACCGAAGACCAGATTACAATCCGCGTGTTCACAGCAAATTAATCTGAAACGTCCTCTTACAAGGCTTTTATAAAGCCGGCTAAGGAAACATTAAAAAAAAATTGGTTTTAGCTAGTTATAATAAACCTGGCTATACTTAGCCGACTATATTATAACCGGCTAAGAAGCAACCTTCAAGGTTGCCAAAGCAACCCTGAAGTGGCCAACCAATCTCTGTTGGGGGTCGGTTGTTTCCCAATCTCTCAAGTACATTTTTATTGCTTCCTCCCATGTCAACTTTGGTCGACCTCTATATTTCTTTGAGCATTCGATGTGGCCTATTATTCTAACGCGCACATGTGCTTCGAGAGGCCTTCGTTGGAGATGTTCAAACCATATTAAGCGGTGTTGGAGTAGCTTCTCTTCGATTGGTGCTACTCCAAGTTTGTCACATATATCATCATTTTTAATTCAATCTCGTATTGTATGACCACAGCTCTATCGTAGCATACCCATCTCTGCTATACTTATCTTCTGAGCGTGTTGTCTTTTAGCAGACCAACATTCTACATCATACAACATCGCAAGCCTGATTGTTGTTTTATAGAACTTTCATTTAAGTTTTTATGGGACTTTCCTGTCACAGAGAATGCTAGACGCTAGTCGTCATTTCACCCATCCCGTTCGAATTCTAAAACTAACATCTTCATCAATCTCACCATCATAGTGCAACATTGATCTTAAATATCGAAATGTTTCCTTCTTGGGCACTACTTGTCTGACCAGAGTGACATCTCCATCCTCTGACCTGACACCGCTGAACTCGCACTTCGTATACTTGTCCGGCCAGAGTGACATTATCCGATATTTAAACAACGAATGCGGATGCAGATATGGTCATATCCGTATCCGATGATCATCCATTCGATTTTCATCAAGATTATAGTTTTTTTTGGTAAAATTGTAGTACACAAAATAATTGTCTTTACTGTTTTATCCAAGTAAAAAAATTAATATGTATTAAAAATTAATATTTGCTTTTTAAAATTATTTTTCTTAGGATTAATTTCTATATTTTTAGTATTGAAATGGATTTAGATTCACTACAGGAAACATTGTCTTTAGCGTCGGCAAAATGCCGTCCCAAGCCGACGCAAGCCGTTGTAATGAGACGATAAAATCCAACACTTACCAAGTCAACGCAACTGGATTTAGCGTCGGTTTTAGCGTCGGCGTCGTCGTCACTTTACTGTTGGTTAGAAATGGTAAATTGGACAAGTGGCAAGAATGGATGAACTAATGAGTAGTCGCTGGCCGACACAAACCTGTGCAAACGGTCCATCGCACGCCAACGCAAAACGACACAACCTTGTGCAAATTGGCCGACCCAAGCTGACGCAAGTCGACACAAAACTGGAAGCTCTGTTTAAAAAACAGCTGTTATTTAGGTCATCCAACCGTACATATATGTTCATATCTCTGTCTACCTCATCTATAACACATGTAAACCCAATTTCACAACCACAACCATCGGATAATCTCATACATATCACACATAAGGAAGTATATAATGCAAAAATCAATATTTACATCAACATTCCATCAAACAACATCAATAATTCATCAAACAACACAACCATACCTACAAATACTCATGCCCATCAAACAAAACATCCACAAATTAATCAAACATCCACTAAAAAAACAACCATCAAACAAGTGTCAAATCCATCAATACATGTCAAATAAGTACAAAACAAAATAATCAAAGTCCATCACAAACACAACCATACATACTCATCATCATTATTTCCCGATCCATCTCCAGGAATATGCCCGTGCTCTGCAAAATATGCTGCAATCCGCTCATCCAACAACGTAGCCAATCCTCCAGCTCCCTCACAACAATCTTCAAAGGAGTTCACTGTGATTCTCCAGTGGATTCTAACTTTGGAGATTCAATCTAGCTAAGGATAACCAAGAGCTTTGTAATCAAACACTTCTTGTAATAGCGATCGATCTATATTAAACTATAAAGTGGACGTAGGCTTCATTAACAGCCGAACCACTATAAAAATCTTCTTGTCTTCTTTCTCTTTCAGCTCTTTTCTATATGTACTGTTTATATTATTGCTCTGTGAGAATAGGGCTGGTGCTTTCACACTCAAACCAGGGTGTTGATCCATTTTTTGGGTTAACAATAAGTATGTTACCAAACTTTATAAGAGATTTCCTCTTTTCATATTCCATATTAAATGACCAAACAAATTACGTTTAAAAACATTTCTTCCTACAAAACCAACCCACTAATCCTTCATAAAAAGTCTCCTTTTAAAGTTCACTTTATAATTAAAAATACCTTTACAATCTATAAACTAATTTATAAATCATTTTTCTATTTTTAAAATGCTTTTAGTAAACCTTCTTGACGAAAAATTCTTTACAAACATCATTTCCAAAACAACTTTTGAAAATCACTTTAAATAAACCCTTTTATTTAGTAACGCCCATTTTATAAACAAGTTATTTTTATAATTACCTTTATTAAATAATTATATAACTTGAAAATCATATATAAAGTTTAAACCCCAAAATTAATTAAATGATTGAAATTAATTCAAAATCATACTTTATAAATTCAAAAGGAGGCTTAGCAATCCTAATGGTACCAGTTAAAGTTACCATTTAATTTTAATCTCACTTTCAAGTCATTCAACAATTTATTTACATTAGTCAACATATATGTAAATACACTTTATATCTAAATTAGGAAAAACATGTCAATATAAACTAACTGGCATATACATGTCCAAATAACACAATAGTAGGATAGTGATTTATCCTACTAAATAAATGTCCAACAATCAAACAATTAACCTATAGTAGAACGAGGATTTATTCTGCTAATACATATGTCCGTACAATCAAACAACCAATCTATAGTAGAATGGAGATTTATTCTTCTAACCTATGTCCACAATAATCAAATCAATCACATTATAGCGAGACTGTCTAGGCCGTTCGAATGGGTTATAATCGATAGAAGGCAAAAGCAGCAGGAAGAGTGGGCAGAGCTCCAAGAAGCATGACAGAAGAAAATATTAACACTTCACCCACTGCAAAAGCACTTGCGACAAACCCGAACATAGGGTTGAAAACCCCACGGGGAGATATAACGATGACTCTCTTCGGCTCTGAAGATGACAAACAATTTGAGGAAGACAAATTGGACGAAAATGCTAATGTGCAAAACGCTAGAAGAAGCTCTAAAATCCATGCCGCAGCACAGTGCCAAGCAATGGATGAGGAACTGCTACTCAAACAGTACTTCCAAAGGCAGGAGAACCAAGAATATATGACATAAACCAGATCGATTGCAAGGCCAAGCTCCCATGGTATATTATGACCACTCCCAACTGACCAGTCTCCAATCCCATAATGGAGCTCCCATCGTCGAATCACGAATGGTCGTCGTCGAAAATCATCAAAAATCGTCAAAATGGTCATTGAAAAACTCACTTCAAGGTTGACTCGAAGTCAAACTCGGGTAATTGCTTATTTGACTCAAAGCATAATTTGGAAGTCCTAACTCGAAGTCGAACTCGGGTAATCATCCATTTGACTCGAAGCAAACCTAGGAAATTTTGGCCCGAAATCGGACTCGGGTAAAACCAAGGTTTTCTCCATGCAAACATGCAAACGACTCCAAGCACCATTTGTCACCAACCCAGCACTTCAAATTCTGTGACTCCAAGCGAACCATGTGCTGGCTCCAAGCATATGGCAAATTTTCTCGGGTTGGACTCCAAGTAAAATACCACTGATCCATCAATGCTGATCCATCTTCTTTTGCCCATAGCTCAAACATACGAACTCCAAATGCCTTAAAATTTAGAATGCAACCTTATGGGCCCTTCGTTGTCGTCCCAGACCGATCTCACCTAGTTTGAAAATTTTTGGGGATCGTCACTGATCCATGACTCTATCCTAAGTGATTTTCGATTCAATCGGCATTTCCAATCATTCAAACAAGGGACAATCATGCATATATCATTCTCAAGCATTATAAACAGTCGTAACTTGAAAACAGACCGGACTGACAATGATTAAAGCGTCTTCCTCAATCGAAACCCATTCATCGAAGCCGTTCAGCGTGTAGAATATCCAACGTAGAACCGGCATATGGACGAAGCGAGTGCGACAGATGAAAACTGCTGCAAGGCCCTCAGGAATCCATCTTGGAGGGTAGAGGTAGTGCAAACGATCAAAAAACTTACTACCCTAAGAGAATTCTATAGAAAGGCAAACCAGCTCTAGAGACTAGAGGTAGTGCAATTGGCAGAAGGCAAACTTGGGAATTTTCCAAAGAACATACTAAATGATGAAGGAGCTACAGGACCTCAAGGACCTTCTTCCCAAGCAAGTCCACTAAGACCCAGTAGAACAACACCTCGGCTAACTGAAAAAATTAAACGAAAGGATGATTATCAAAGAACACTCTGGCTGAATAGCAACTAAGGAATGGGGCAGTGACCTAAAGCGATGCCTTCTCAACCGTCCCCACCTGTTTCCTTTCCAAATGAGCCTTACCAGACACTAGGGGCATTGCAGACAACACATAAAAGGAAACAATTCTATGCCTTTGAACTATGAATGAAAAGCACATGCTTACTATCCACCAGATCAACGGGTCATGCCAATCCTTCCTTCTAAGAACTGGCATTACTTCGGTAGCATCAAGAAGGCTTATCCAAAAGGTCATTGAGCAACCAGATCTAACCTACTATTCTCCAGGAACGGATAAAACTGTATTCCCGCAAGTCGAATCCCAAAATTTCCTTGAAGTCGATGAATTATCACCCCCAAGGTCGTCTGGTTGTCAGACTCCGACCACGAAAAACCCTTCGCGAACATGAAGGTTTTTCACAAATTAAGCATCATGAAGGCGAATCGGTATATCGGCGATAATTTGATCCAAGAAATACCTTCGCAACTGTGAAGGTCTTTCACGAACTAAAGCATCGTGAAGGTAAAAATGGTAGATCAGCGGTCATCTGATCCAAAAAACCCTTCGAGAACATGAAGGTCTTTCACGAACTAAAGCGTCGTGAAGGTAAACTGGTAGATCAGCGGTCATCTGATACAAAAAACTCTTTGCGAACGTGAAGGTATTTCATGAACTAAAGCATCATGAAGGTAAACCGATAGACCAACGATCATCTGATCCAAAAAACCCTTCACGAACGTGAAGGTCTTTCACGAACTAAAGCATCGTGAAGGTAAACTGGTAGATCAGCGGTCATCTGATCCAAAAAACCCTTCGCGAACGTGAAGATTTTTCACGAACTAAAGCATCATGAAGGTAAACTGGTAGATCGACGGTCATCTGATCCAAAAAACCCTTCGCAAACAAGAAGGTCTTTCATGATCTAAAGTATCGTGAAAGTAAACCGGTAGATTAGCGGTCATTTGATCCAAAAAACCCTTCGCGAATATGAAGGTCTTTTACGAACTAAAAGGTAAACTGGTAGATCAGTGGTCATTTGATCCAAAAACCCTTCGCGAATGTGAAAGTCTTTCACAAACTAAAGCATCATGAGTGCGAACCGGTAGATCAGCAAAATTTATGTACGACTGATATCCGTGAAGGTGAATTGGAAGATCAGCGGTCATCTAATCCAAAGCCCCCTGTAGTCAATGAAGTCATGCTCCAAGGCCACAAATCGACAATCATATCAGTCACTCTGCATAATTAAATGACCGATGAAACAAACAGTGCTGAACTCCAGAGTTTCAAAGTCGCTCAAAGGAACTAAGCCAAAACTAAACCGACCTTGTGGTTAATCAGAGGCTAACTCGAATCAAGCCAGGACTTAGAACTTGGAAGAACCACTCCCACTGGACTGGGGACAATCAGATGAGTTGTGGAGAGACCCTGGGTATGGTTCAAGTGCGCCAACAGCCCTATGGCATAGGGGGGCACCGCACACACTTCAATAGCCATAAGGAAGGCCGAGACTAATCATACCACAGTTCTGTTATGCCCGATCACAAATTCCGGCATTCTGACAACTACGGACTTGACAACCTAACTAGCGCAACAAATGAAATAGAAGCATAATATTTGATTACTTTTTCCCAACTCCTCCTTTACCACCCTTGGTGACCAAATCCTTTTCCTCTTAGACTGTAAGCCAGTTGAAGACTAATTCTTTAAAGGCAGTTTGGACCAAAAATGAGTCTTGCCCCCAAACTCTCATAAGCCCTTTCTTCATAACCATTTCCACGCAGTCGGCTGTAGATCTCTCCACCATGGCAATCTTATTTGATTGGCCGTGCACATCTTCCCGAAATATAAGAGGATCGTCCAAACCATGGTTACCCGATCCAAAAACCAATTATCTCTTAGAACTGATGAAATTGCATTCCAGCGAAGTCAAATCGCCGGATTGAATTAATAGGAAAACTCGATCCTTACCTTCTAAGAACTGGTATCGTTCCACCAGCACCGAGAAGGCCTAAACCATTGTGCGCATCCCATAAGCTGCGCACTACGCCGTGCATCACTTCTTGCACCATGAAACCACACTCTCGCTTTTCCCGAAGATTGGCAACGTCAAAAAATTCCAAGCCGTTACGAATTGACGGGTCGTATCGATCTCAAAAGCTGCGCATTTCGTAAGCCACGCATTTCGTAAGCCGCGCACTTCGTAAGCTGCGCACTCTTAAAAGACGCGCATTTCATAAGCCGCGCAAGAACTACTTGATGTTGCTCTGGCATCATCAGTAAACCGTTAAAATTTTCTAAGTACCGATGTTGTCCCAACAACATCGAAAAACTTGTCTATTGCAGGATTAACAGGGATCAACTCCCACTACCCGAAAGAACCGACTTTGCTCCGGTAGTGCCGCAAAGTTCGCAAACTAAGAAGTCGACAAAGAATTCTGTTCTTCGACAAAAGTGAATGTATAAAATGTCTAAATTCAAGACATCAAAGTCACAAGTTCTTAGAGATAAGAGCTACGACGCACCTTTGACTGAGGGCATCCAAGGAGCTGCCTAGGACATCAAGTCTCTCATCAATTGTTCAGAATAATCAGCCCCATGGACTGAGAGGCAAATAACACAGTAACACTTGGTTAGGATAAAAAATCGATCCAACCTGCAAATAAAATGAGGAACTTGCCATCTTCTAGAGATAGACGACGATGGAAGGCATTTCCGGAATCAAATCATCAACGTACTAGTTTACAAAGATAGAAGCAGGTGCTCGATTGAGGTCTCAAACCCGAACTTGCAGAAACCATGCTTGCAGAAAACTAGCTACTATCCGAAGATGGACACCGACAAGGAAAGAACGCTCAAAATCGAGCAACTAAACCGTTTATTCCCAAAGATTGGAACCACTGAATAAGGTTGATATACGCAACAATGCTATCAGCCCAGCATAATGCATATGGCCTGAAACAAGCTAAGGTTAAGTATCACAAATTTAAGACAAATACTATCAAACTTTACATGTCCGTGATTAGGATAGGAATGAGCATGGTCATACCAGGGGCAATGTGATGACCTGCTCCATAGCTTCTAATTTTCTATAAGAACCTGAAATTTGACACCTTGAAATGAAGGTTTCCGCGGGTAGTCGTCAGAACATAACAAAAACCAGTTGGAGGAAATTCAATTTTTCGTGAATAAGAATAACTATGGAATTGGTTAAGCAACAGCCTCGCATCTCCAAAGGTGATACTTGACGGTTATAAACAAAGCTAGGTAACGAAAATGCCTAGGACTCTAATCCTTTAAGAACATGGCATATCCCGAAGTTAAGCAACGATGAGAAAACAACTACATTGGGTTAAAAGGAATCTACTCAACTCTACAAGATTGGATGAATGATTCAATCCTCACCAACATAACTTTAACATTGCTCGAAGATAGGCAGCACTAAATAATTACTTCTACAATCCAATCAGGGAAGTGCTAGTTTTCGAAGACCGAAATAGTACCCAACTGGACTAAAAGTACTGCCGAATCGACGGGGGAAATCGATCCCAACCTCTTGAGTATTGGTGTTGCTCCAGCAACGCCAAGGCCTTCTCTCATTTTCTAAGTACAGGTGTTGCCCTGGCAACATCGAGAAAATTTTCTATTTCCTAAGTACCGGTGTTTCCTCGGCAACACCGTGAAACTTTCTACTCACTAAGTACCAGTATTACCCCAGCAATGCCAGGAAAACTTTAATCTATGAGTTTGATGAGCAGCACTCATCGTAATGAACCATCAATACACTAGCTTTTGGAGATAGAAGTTAATCCTCAACTAAGTTTCTACCTTTGTCTTAAGAAAACTATGGTTTCCCGATGACAGGCAACGACCGAAAGACATAACCTTTCATAGGTCAATCGGATGGTTCGACCTTACATAACAGGAATCAACCACTACAGGGGAATAAGGCAATGCCAAAAGAGAATCCCAAGGTTGAATCGCTCATGTGCTAATTTTTAGGGATGAAAGCCGGTGCACAACCAAATTTCCAGAATTCAACTTAGAAAGAGTTAAGAAGCCTTGAGGAAATGCTGCTTGAAACCTAGCAACAAGGTTACCAGTTCTCGAAGACAGGAATTGGCATATGAATAGAACATCCACGACGATATCAGCAACCAAGCAAATCATGCACGATTAAGGGCAAGCAGGGACAATCACGAAAGGTTGGAAATAAAATCACCAAACTTCCTCTATCGTAGAATAGGATTAAGAGCCAGACCAGGGGCAATCGAATCATTTGTCCCAAACCTCTCCATCTCTCACATTCTCCCAAATACAAGTGTTCAAAATAGCTAGTCCCTAAAGCAAAGATAGACGCACAGATATTTGATCGAAAGAAATGTTGCAAAGTCCAACACGAATGACCGTGAGGTTGGTTAGACAACGGTTCTGTATTGCAAAACAAAGCATTTTAGTGAAAAAATCGCCAACAAAGGAAATGAAGGATTCAATTTTCAGAAATTAACCTTCGCTCAGAGTCTGGCGATAACGAGAAGGATTGATGACCTACTTACGATCCGACTAGATCATTTAGTCCTATCTTGCGGGAATATGCCATCGCCCAAAGGTTAGCAATGCTAAGAAGAGACCCATAAAATGAAACTATCAATACATTGGCTTTCAAAAACAGAAGCAAAAGCTTAATCGACTCTTTAATCCTACCATCTGAAATCTTACATTATCCGAAGATCCACAACATCGAGGAAAAACCCACAGGTTTGAGTCATCCATACATGAGTTTTTGAACATAGAAACTAGTACATGGTTTGTATCTCAATGCCGGATGGAAGAATTTACTTTAGCAAAAGATACCCGCAATGCATCTTTCTAATGCATACCAACATCATTACAAAACTCAGGTCTTGGGATCAAGTAAAAAAGTCCTTAGTTACCGAAGATGGGAGCTATCGTGTCAATCAAACTAGGACAATCAAACTTATTGCTTGAAAGACCTAGTCTCCCAAAACATGTTTGTTCAGTAGTTAAAGTAATTAGCCCTACAAACTAAGGCATTTACAGCAACGCTTTGTCGAATGAACTCAGCTGAGCATGAACTCAACTGAACATAAACAAGAACAGTCATAAACTGGCTAGGCCAAGCTATCACATAGTTCTAGAAAAAAAAATGCTCGAAATCGAGCAATTAAACCAATAGTCCCCGAAGACAAAGGCTGGTGTGCAGGTTTAATTCCGAAAAACACAAAGGAAGGATAATTGCAATCGAACAACTCAAGCGCTAGTTTCCAAAGATGGAAACTGTACCTGATCGAACTTCATCTACAACTCTACAAGAGCAACAGTGCCTTGTAATTAAACTGTAATCAGTCATCCCAATATGATAGGAGTAATAAGAAAAGTCCAAGCCGCGAAGGACCCAACTTCTAGAGCAGTGGAAGTCCCTCCACCAGACTAAAGATTAGATGACTGGAAAGTCATTTTCAATAATAAAACTTGGCATTCGACCCTATTGGGTATTTTTTTACTTTAAATAATATCCTCATATAATCAATACCCAGAATCCAAGGGAAGTCGGCATATATTGAGCGGTCGGGTTCTGAACGTTGATCGGGGCAGATGTAGTAAGTTATCTACATGAGAAGAGTCCAGTATCCCGAATACTACAAATGAACAATCTGATATAGATGGCATGCTTACACTTGAAAAACAATCTATATTGTCTTTGAAATTATCTTTTCCACACTTACCCGTTATCGATCAATGATCGGTAATGGAGCCATTATCCGAAGCGACGTGGGAAGCTTTTCTTTCAACCGGAGTACAAAAACAGGAAGACCGATACGATTGAATCATCCACTACACCTGATTTTGGAATAAATCGTCGCATTAGAATTCAAAAACATCGACGGGAACTTAACCAAGTTCTCGAAAAGGAAAAGTTAAAGACAAAGAGTAAGACTTCGCTCCAGAGCGGCATACAATCATTTGAGACAAATCTTAGCTTCGCTGTTGGTCGAGTTAAAACTATATAGGTCGACTCCAAACCAACATCGTATACCCACTTACTGACCTAAACTCTTGTGTAAACACCGGAGCAGAGATTGCATCGTCAATACCAAGAATTGAAATTTAGATCGATATCAAGAAACCAACGGCTATCAGAAGTCTGTCAATTGAAAATAACATCTTGAGATGGACTCCGACGATTCACTGAAATTCACAGAATAGTAATCCAAAACTCGTCTTGTTCCAGAGTACACTTTGTTTCCAACGAAAGCATACTTTGGGAGGCAAATGTTGTTTGGGTTTTAAACCCAGCAGAATTCAAAGGAAATCGGAACAGGTTCATCGAGTTAGAACAGCTCAAGAGCCAAATAAAAAGACTAAAGCATTTAACCAAAAGAAAGCAGATGAAAGAAAAGCAAAAATACGCAAAGGCAATGGATCGCTAGCGATCCACCATCTATGGATTGCCAGCGATCCATGATCTTGGCTCGAAGGTTCTTTAGTTAACTAGCGTCATGGGCCAATGGGTAGTCAAAGACAAAGCTCGAAAATACACTAAGTACATGGATCGCTAGCGATCCATGCACTATGGATGGCTAGAGATCCATACCTTTTCACCAAATTGCCATAAACTCCGAAGGACAAGGTCCAAAAATTCACCAAGTATATGGATCGGTAGCGATCCATGCACCATGGATCGCTAGCGATCCATACCGTCTTACCAGGTTTCCACAATCTTTAAGGGAAAAGGATGATGAGGAGCGTCTCAACCAAAATAGATCGCCAGCGAGCCAAAGCTATCGATCCATAGACAATGTATCGCTAGCAATCCATCAAGTTAGCTCGGGTCGTGATGCTTTTTGCAGTGCATCTTCCTACAGTGATTTGCAAGCATCTAGCAAGAAAGCCTAGCCCAACAGCTCTCGAACCTCTATAAATACTCACCTAATTGCAACATAAAGGGGATTCTCCGGACTGGTTGCTGAAACTCTGCTGGAAGCTTTCTTCATTCTTCACCTCCCTCACAATAATCTTCAAAGGAGTTCACTCTGATTCTCCAGTGGAGTCTAACTTTGGAGATTCAATCTAGCTAAGGATGACTAAGAGCTTTGTAATCAAACACTTCTTGTAACAGTGATTAGTCTATAATAAAACTATAAAGTGGACGTAAGCTTTATTAACAGCCGAACCACTATAAAAATCTTCTTGTCTTCTTTCTCTTTCTGCTCTTTTCTATATTCACTGTTTATATTATTGCTCTGTGAGAATAGGGCTGAAGATTTCACCCTCAAACCAGTGTGTTGATCCATTTTTTGGGTTAACAATAAGTATATTACCAAACTTTATAAGATATTTCCTCTTTTCATATTCAATATTAAATGACCAAACAAATTCCGGTTAAAAACATTTCTTCCTGTAAAACCAGCCCACTAATCCTCCATAAAAAGTTTCCTTTCTTAAAAGTTCACTTTATAAATAAAAATACCTTTACAATCTATAAACTAATTTATAAATCATTTTTCTATTTTTAAAATGCTCTTAATAAACCTTCTTGACAAAAAATTCTTTACAAATATCATTTCCAAAACAACTTTTGAAAATCACTTTAAATAAACCCTTTTATTTAGTAACGCCCATTTTATAAACAAGTTATTTTTATAATTACCTTTATTAAATAATTATATAACTTGAAAATCATATATGAAGTTTAAACCCTAAAAATAATTAAATGGTTGAAATTAATTCAAAATCATACTTTATAAATTCAAAAAGAGGCCTAGCAATCCAATGATACCAGTTAAAGATACCATTTAATTTCAATCTCACTTTCAAGTCATTCAACAATTTATTTACATTGGTCAACATATATGTAAATACACTTCATATCCGAATTAGGAAAAACATGTCAATATAAACTAACTGGCATATACATGTCTAAATAACACAATAACAGGATAGTGATTTGTCCTGCAAAATAAATGTCCAACAATCAAACAATTAACTTATAGCAGAACGAGGATTTATTCTGCTAATACATATGTCCGTACAATCAAACAACCAATCTATAGCAGAATAGGGATTTATTCTGCTAACCTATGTCCACAACAATCAAATCAATTACATTATAGTAGAGCAAGGATTTATTCTGCTATTAAATGTCCACACAATACAACCAATCATATTGTAGTTAATTGTAACGACTCGCCAATCTGCACTATTCATGTTGATAATAAACCACACATGTCCAACCCAAATTAACAGAAAGACGTTTAGTTATGGGAAAGAAAGAAGAAGAGAAGAGAAGAAGAAGAGAAAAGAAACTAGAAACAACAACACAGAACGTCACAATAGCAGCAGAACAATATATAATATAATATCAATGATCTTTACAAATGAGAAACTGATATATACATATATATCCATCAGATTACAACAACAAAACACAATCATTAGCCAGGATAGTTATAACAACCTGTCCTCACAAATGTTGATGATTTCAACAACAAAGCAGTGGAATAAACCATATACGTAAATACGACATTACGGCCTCCAGCTCGTCTCCTGAGCTCCAATGCATCCAAAGCATATGTAAATATACTCGGTCTGCCCCGAGCATTATAATAAAATAATATCTGTGTCTGTCTAGAAAACCAGAGTGAGAAAACACACCCAAATGGATTTTCAAGTTCTAGAAACCCTTTGAAAATCAGAAGATCTCGTAAGACTACACCGCATATAAATACGGACGGGCTTTTACCTTACGATAAACAAAACATTTCATATGAAATTCTATTATATTATAATAGCGTCTAAGATACAAATACTTATTAATCTTAGCTAAAATTATTACATTAATTAAATTCTATCATAATAGGTGTAAATTAAAACCGTAAATGCTCGTATTGGAGAATGGATTCCATACTATGACAAGGTAAGGTACTACCTTTCGATGGTGCATCTCTAGATATAATGCACCAAGGTCTAACAAGAACATCTTATACACCTGCCACCCAGGACTGGCCTACCACTTAACTAGTAGTATCGAATATGATCACCCCTTTCATTAATGGGCCCCGAAGCATATATGAGTGGGTAGTAATCGATCTAGAATTGGAATGCCTGATTTTTGTTATTTCCTGGTTGATGAGGCTCGAGGCTATGTTTTACCTTTATATAGCACTTTCCAATTGGAACGCTAACACTGCCCTCCAGCCAACAATGCAATATCAGTATTCGTCCATACAAGTTCGTTTTGGGACTGGATGAGAGCTCCTTCTTCAATTCCATCATGTTCAAGATGTCTTCACATCGTAACGCTTGAGTTAGATCAAAGTGGTTTTTGGATAACATATTTGATTCTGGTCTCTTCGAAACAACTTTCGATAATTTTCGATAAATTCAATTTCGGTTCTGTAGGAAATAAACAGTCAAACAAAAGAGCGGAGATCATCTCCTAACCATTAATAGACGGATTTCCTTATTACTATCCTAAGAGAATGAAATGAGATTTATATCATAGTACAACATCATCGGAGATGACTATTTCATATAACTCACGTATTTCTTCTAGGTATTTCCAAAATTACGTTTTGGGTCCAAATTCAAAAGTCGGTTATTTAACTATCAAATAACAAACATTCAATAAGGGATTTAAATTCCTACAGGAAAAACCAACAATGGTTAAGCACACCAGCAACCACTAACCTCCCTTTTAATTAATCTTTCGTTTATTTAAATTCACTTGGTAAATATTTGAACAAAAATTCTTTTTACAAAGATATATATACCCTTAAATCCCTATTTCTCAATGCTTGAAAAAAAAATCCATATACTTATCTCAATGATATAAGCATATTCACCAAACATTGGGGAAGATTTCCTTTTTATTTAATTCTAAAACCATTTATAAACTACGTTATACATCCCCAAACCATTTATAAAACTCCTTTAATAAATCTATAAACCATTTCTAAAATTCTTTTATAATTATCTAAAACCATTTATAAAACTCTTTTATCTTTTAACCAATCTTCCTTTACGTTTTCCAAAACATGTTATAAGATTTCTCTTATAAAAACCACATCTGTTTATAAAACCCTATTTATAAATCTTGAAAACATTTATAATATAAATTCTAATCATCTACTTAAAAATACTATTATATAATAGTGAACATTATAAATAAATAAATATTAACTTTAAATCATTTTAAAATAATAATTAAAAAATTCCAAAACATCCTAAATAAAACAATAATAATTTGTCTTCAATATTTTTATAAATACTAATAATCAGTTTCCAAAACTTTATTGATAAATAATTAAAATTAATTTCATACCATAATAATAATTTAAATAATTAACTTTTCAAAATGTTAAAAATATTGATAAATAATTTTAAAACAATATTAAATATAAACAAATAAGTTTTAACAATATTATATTCCCTTGATAAAAATCCATACTTAAATTTCCACATAATCATCTCCATATATAAAACTATATTTATGAATCTCTTTCTATTTTATAAAACTTCCTTTCATAAGTTCCTTTTATTATGAACTACCTTCATAACTCCATCTCTTTATAAATCTCACTTATTTATAAATATTCCATTTTGAACATCAATTACAATCCATTTACAACGTTTCTTTCTTGCTTATGAATTTCTTTTATAAATTCCTTTTACAAAAATATCGTTAACATTTTCAATCTATTCCCATTTTCATTTTTTCCAAAATGAATCAACTACTTTCTAACAACATTCCACATCTTATAATAAATCCACCGTTTGATTTATTTCACTAATTTATTTAATGATAACAGTCTCCTTTAATTTATAAACATCGTTTATAAATTCATACTTTTATTAACAAAATACGATTTACAAATCTTTACTTCAATTGTAAAATATCACTTTTACAAATTATCACACTTAAAAATCTCACATTTGTAATAAATTTTAATACATGTATGTGTGTATTACTTTATATAGAATGGTAAATAAATATTTATATCAAAATATTCCTATTTTCCTTTAAAGATATATCCCTTTATTATAAAAGACGAACTTATTTTAAGATTTAAAAAAAAACCTTTACTTTACAGTTCAAAAATCTCTATTTAAAAATATTTTATAAAACTATAAATTTATAATGTCTAAAATCATACCCCTTATTTTAAATTAATTTCTTCTTTAATCAATTCAAGAAAAGTTATTAAACATATATGATTTCCAAGATCACTTCGAAATCCCTTTGAAATCAACATATTAGTTTATAATATTATAAAATACCAAAAATAAGGCCCAGTGCTACTAAAGCACTAAATATGCAAAATCATATCCATGTCATCAAATATGGCATTCAACATATCATATATCAAATTATATGAAAAATAAAATCAACATTGTGAGGAATCCTGTTGGATCCCTCCAACCTGTGCCCGCATCACACACGGTATATAATTAAATAACATAAAAATCAACCGCTTCGAGGCGTGATCGTATACAAAGGGTCATCCTCTAACATGAGAACATAATAGGGTTCCGAAGCATACATGGTATACACGGTTCATTAATGGGCCCCGAAGCATACATGAGTAGATAGTAGTCGATCTAGATTTGGAATGGCCATACCCTAGTGGGAGCGACCCATCTGCTGCATGCCTGATTTTTGTCATTTCCCGGTTGATGAGGCTCGAGGCTACGTTTTACCTTTATATAGCACTTCCCACTTGGAATGCTAACACTGCCCTCTATGCAACAATGCAATATCAGCATTCATCCATACAAATTCATTCCGGGACTGAATGAAATGCTTAAGAGCTCCGTCATTAATACCATCATCTTCAAGATGTCTTCACATCAAAATGCTTGAGTTGGATCAAAGTGGTTTTCGGATAACATATCCGATTCCGGTCTCTTCGAAATAACATTTGATAATTTCCAATAAACTCAACCTCGGTTCTTTAGGAAATAAAAAGTCAAAGATAAGAGCAGAGATCATCTCCTACCTGTTAGTAGACGGATTTCTTTATCATTATCAAAGGAGAACGAAACAAGATTTATACGCACAGTACAACATCATCAAAAATGACTATGCCATACAACTCACGTGTTTCTTCTAGATATATTCAAAGTTACGTATTGGGTTCAAATTCAATAGTCGGCTATTTAACTATCAAATAACAAACATTCAATAAAGGGTTTAAATTCCATCAGGAAAAACCAACAACGGTTAAGCACACCAGCGACCACTAACCTCCTTTTAATTAATCTTTCATTTATTTAAATTCACTTCGTAAATACTTGAAATTTTTTTTTACAAAGATATATGTACCCACAAATCCCTATTTCTCAATACTTAGAAAAAATATCCATATACTTATCTCAACGGTATAAGTATATTCACCGAACATTAGGGAAGATTTTTGTTTTATTCAATTCTAAAATCATTTATAAACTTCATTATACATCCCCAAAGCCATTTATAAAACTCCTTTAATAAATCTATAAACTATTTCTAAAATTCTTTTATAAATATCTAAAACCAATTATAAAACTCTTTTATCTTTTAACAAATCTTCCTTTACGTTTGCCAAAACATATTATAAGATTCCTCTTATAAAAACCACATTTGTTTATAAAACCCTATTTATAAATCTTGAAAACATTTATAATATAAATTCTAATCATTTACTTAAAAATAAAATTATATAATAGTAAACATTATAAATAAATAAATATTAACTTTAAAACATTTTAAAATGATAATTAATAAATTCCAAAACATCCTAAATAAAACAATAATAATTTATCTTCAACATTTTTATTAATACTAATAATTAATTTCCAAAAACTTTATTGATAAATAATTAAAATTAATTTCAAACCATAATAATAATTTAAATAATTAAAATATTAAAATATTAAAAATATTGGTAAATAACTTTAAAATTATATTAAATTAAATAAATAAGTTTAAACAATATATATTCCCTTCGTAAAAATCCATATTTAAATTTCCACATAGTCATCTCCATATTTATAAAACTATATTTATGAATCTCTTTCTATTTTATAAAACTTCCTTTCATAAATTCCTTTTATTAGAAACCCCCTTCATAACCCCATCTCTTTATAAATCTTGCTTATTTATAAAAATTCCATTTTGAACATTAATTACAATCTGTTTTTCACGTTGCTTCCGTGCTTATGAATTTCGTTTATAAATTCCTTTTATAAAATATAATTAACATTTTCAATCTATTCCCATTTTCATTTTTTCCAAAGTGAATCAACTATGTTCTAACAACATTCCATGTCTTATAATAAATCCACCATTTGATTTATCTCACCAATTTATTTAATGATAATTGTCTCCTTTAATTTATAAATACCGTTTATAAAGTCATACTTCTATTGACAAAATACGATTTTACAAATCTCCGCTTCATTTGTAAAATATCACTTTTATAAATTATCACACTTATAAATCTCACACTTGTAGTACATATTAATATCTATACATACATATATATGTATGTATGTATGTATGTGTGTGTGTGTGTGTATGTGTATATATATTACTTTATTTAAAATGGTAAATAAATATTTATATCAAAATATTCCTATTTTCCTTTAAAAACATATCCCTTTATTATAAAAGATGGACTTATTTTGAGATTTAAAAAAAATCTTTATTTTAAAATATTTTATAAAAATATAAATTTAGAACGTCTAAAATCGTACTTTATATTTCAAATTAATTTCTTCTTTAATTAATTCAAGAAAAGTTATTAAACATATATAATTTCCAAGATCACTTTGAAATCCCTTTTAAATCAAAACATTAGTTTATAATATTTTAAAATACCAAAAATAAGGCCCAGTGCTACTAAAGCATTAAATACGCAAAATCATATCCATATCATCAAATACATCATCCGACATATCATATATCAAACTATATGAAAAATAAAATAAAAAATGTGAGGAATCCTATTGGATTCCTTTAACCTATCCCCCTACATCGCACATAGTATATAATTAAATAGCATAAAATCCACCGCTTCGAGGCGGGATCATATACAAAGGGTCGTTGTTCTTATACGGAAACGTAATAGGGTCTCATCCACTCCAGGACGGGAATATATCCAAACCAACAACATAAACTAGTAAATCATCCAAACAATCAATAATAATCAATAATAAAATATCCACACATCCACTAAATAATTTTATTGACTATATAATATTTTCCGATTAACCAAAAAGGTGAGATTAACTCACATTGGTTTCAGTTTTGTCAAAATGTTGCAGTTTGAATTGAAATTGAACAGGCATTCAATTCTAACTCAAATTTCTACTAGCTCCAAATCCTTCCAATCCAATTCCATAGCGAAGTACTCGCTAATACAATCGCAATGCAACTCGTTGCATTTGATTTGAACCTCGTATGAATGAGTTATGAATTTATTAACTTTTGAAATAATTAAATGGTAATTAACTTAAATTAATAAATCTTTTAAAATTAACTAACTGCCTACCCTCCATTAACTCTCGTTCGTCCTCACGCTGCACGCATGCGAACCCAATCCCAAAAAATCACAACCACGATTCGATCCTTGAAGCCTGCCGCCGTCGTCTCTACCTCAGCCCATGCTCGGGCCACCAGTCGCGTCGTCGGTCGCCGAACGACCCTAAAATCAAACCCATGCTACTGGTCACGGCTAAAATTCGTCCTCCACACGATGATCTACGACGATCTAACCATTGATTGAGTTCCTATCATCAAGCTTTAGACTTTCCTAGTTGATGTCAAGAGCTGATGTGGCCTCTAGTGATCGAAGATTTGGTTTTAGGGTTTGCAAAAAATGAAATAACGAAATCCTTTAATAGAAAATTTTCAAAACACCATTCACATGTTAAAATTTTAGAACTCCAAACGAGGCGTGCCGCTTGGCGTTCTATATGTTATACCCCTATTTCGAACATAATAGAACTCGTCTCGAGACCTAATTCGATCATATGCAGAAGATAGCTTTTCAAACTCAATTATATTAATTTAAATTCCTTTAGTTAATTTCTACGCATTTCGATCTCGCACACACAAACGATACGTCCAATCACCACGAAACTCGACGACGTACTATAATTCCCCATTATGGATCCAACGGAACTAGTTTCGTATAATCCCGAGACAGTTCCCCAGAAGGCTATTTTTACA
Organism: Allium fistulosum; assembly: GCA_030737815.1. Classification (NCBI taxonomy): domain Eukaryota; kingdom Viridiplantae; phylum Streptophyta; class Magnoliopsida; order Asparagales; family Amaryllidaceae; genus Allium; species Allium fistulosum. The sequence continues at coordinate 73,633,715 of CM060906.1, forward strand.
CATTATAAAATGAATATTATCAAAACTAGTTAAATCACTTTTAATTCAAAATCACAAGTTTACATCTTCATTCTTATTCAAATGGAATTTAAATTAACTTCCAAAATCATTGTTATTCGCATCAAATTCAAGATTTAATTTTTTTAAACAATTCCGAATATTAAATTTAATAATTTAATTATCAAATAAATCGCTATATTTGAAATTCAAGTTAATTAACTTATAAAATTAACTTTCCAATATTTAAAATCAATTAAATATTCCAAATTACAATGACTGAAATTCTGGGTCGTTACATTCATTCACCGTTGTTTTTCTTCTTAATGGTACCGATGTTCGAATCCCTTGTGTTCAAACTATCTTTGAAAAAGAAGTACCCTAAAAATAATTTGATTCTTGGAAAACAAAGGATTTAAAACTTAAATCTTCTTTCTAAAATAATTATTTACAAGTTAAACCCTTATTTAAATCATAATCATTCATATTTAATTCTTAACTTAATTTAATTATAAATTAAAAAATAATTAAACCTTTAATAACTAATTAAACAATAATTCACTATATATAAACAATTTAAACCCTAATTTATCCTTTACTAATTATTAAATGGTAATTTAAACCTTCATTAATAATTACATATTAATTAATCTCATTTAATTAATTAAATAATCTTTAAATAAACTTAAGTAATAAATTAAACCTTAAATAAATAATTTACATTAAACTAAAGCCTTAATTAATTAAAAATAATTTAAATAATTGATTTATTTAAATAATTGGTTTATTTAAATAATTAACCTTATACATAATTAATAATTAATTAAAAATAAATCATATACTTAAATTATATTTAATTAAAAATTAATCTTACTTAATCAATAATTAATTAAAATTAAAATTATATTTAAAATATAATTAATTAATAACCGATCTTTATTTAAATATAATAAATAAGCCCTATTTAATCTTAATTATATTATTAATTATTTTACATAACTAATAAAAATTTAATCATTTAAAAACTTAATTAACTTTATAAAACATCGTTTATAAAATAATTTGAAAACACTTTAAGTTAATAAAAGTAAAATTTGCAGAAATCGGATTTCAAGCGAAACTGCATCCATAGCGACTGTTGCTATGGGTACCATAACTTAATAATGCTTCCCTGCTTTCTTCTTTGGAAACCTTACACTTGAAAACTATATAACCTTTCAAACCCCAAGGTAAGTATTTTGAAACTAACAAAGTTTCTAACTTTTGAATAAAATATAATTTGCTTTTAAAACCAAAGCTCGTATTTTCAAACAAGAATTCTTCATCGATAACCTAAACAAAGTGCTAGCTTTCCTTAGCAAACAAACATATAAACATACCAATAAAAACATTTACATATTTCAGACCCAAACATAATCAAAATCCTACTTTTACATGCATAGCTAACCTTTAACCTTCAAATCACAAATCTAACTTACTAATTTCAAGTAAACATCCACATAACCCATCAACCAACACAATAGCTCATCAATTCAACCAGTATATCACCATGCAATAAGAAAAAACTAAAGATCACATCTTTCCAAAAAGAGATAAAAAGTTTACTCACCCAAAATCTTTGAAAACTCGAAATGGTTCAAAACTTGTAAAGCATGGAAAACCACACAAAAATCACTCGAAAATGAGTCATCTTCTCCTCAATTTTTGGCCATGTTCTCCCAGAATTTGGATAAGCGAATTAAAAAGAAAAGTTTTAGGAAATTCTTTTTTCTGCTATTTAATAAAAATCAATTAATTTCGATTTTTTAGGGAGATTGGTCAAAAGAAGGAGCGGTATTTTCGGCCATGATAATATGGGTCTGAAAATGAGTCAGAAATAAATTCAATTTTGATCCAAACATATCCAAAATTTGAAAGAGTGGTGTAAATGAAAGTTGTAGCCATTATAATTATATATGGTTCAAAAAATATATTTATTTGGAGTAGTATAGAGGAAGTTATGGCCAAATGAAGTGGGTGAAAAAATGGAGAAGTTTTTAAAATGAAAAGAAGGTGATTAAACAAGTTTGGAATCATTTTAAACAAATAAAATTTTTGAATTTAAACTTTAGAATATTTAAAGAGAACTCATTAAAAGGTTTTTAAAACTTAGCAAGAAGATGAGAATGCTTGGGAATAAATAGAAAAATGAAAATGAAATGGAAAAGGAAATTGAAAAAATTGTTTTATATAAAATGTAATGGTGAATTTACTAAACTACCTTGTCCTTTGCCTTCCATTCTCCCTTTGCCACCTCACCACCTTGTCACTCCTTCCTTTGCTCATGTTTTTGTCCTTGTCCCCACTTCCATGGCTTGAGCAAATATGCTTTGGTGTCAGATGTACTTAATGTTTACATATGTTTCTTAAGGCATCTTTTTATTTTATTGTATATGTATATATATATATATATATATTATAAAAATCTTATCTTATCTTATACGTATATTTAAGTGCACATATATACACATTTGAATTCACATGTCTAAATTTATTTGTAAATGTATGTGTATGCGTATGTGTATGTGTATGTGTATACAATAGTGTAACAATAATTTCGACAACTTTTAGTCGATGAAAAGTCGAAAATTCGAAAAATGAATTCCAGTCACATTTTCTATTTTTCTTCGAACTATACATTTTTCTAAAATAAATTTGAGAACTATTTCATCTTCTTTATTTATCATTTAAAAGAATTTTATTTTCGTTATAAAACCTATATATTGAATATTTAAAATTAATTAAATATTCGTAAATCAATGCAGTGAAATTCTAGGTCTTTACATTCTTCCTTCCTTAAAATAATTTCATCCTCGAAATTACACCTCAACCTAACCCAGAAAACACTAAATACTGTACATCAGTTCATACGATGTACATTAATCATTCTTATACATAAATATGATACGACCTCTACTCGAATACATTACTTTATTTCCGAACTAGTATCGCTCACCCCATTCTCTAGTGCGTACTACGATCAGGCTCCCTGATTAGGAACCTCTGTTCGGCTTACATAGTTGTAACTATGGTAGAAAGCATTTAACCCATATCAAAAACCCTCATCAAGTGCTCGTCGTCTAAAATCGAGTAATAGATCCTTATCCGGAATGGTGTGAAAAATCTCAAAGTCATGTACACAAATCTTAGATCAAACTATACGGAAAGTAGAAATGATCTATGTCCAACCTACGCACTTCTTTAATTGGTTCCCCCTAATACCAATTCTATTTCCACTAAATTATTTATAAAAACATTTCATAAAACTAAACTTAGGTTCAACTTGGATATTACTCCACTACATCCTCAAAGTATATACCCCTATTTGATTCAACTATTCCATTTTACATTTATTTTCCTACAAAAACTCAAGATCCAAATACTCGATCTTATTTCAAAAACTTTTTAAATTGAAACAATATACTTTAATCATAGAATATATATATATATAGCCCGATTAACTCCAAAATGACACTAAGGAATTGGGTACTATCAAACAGTATCATACACTCCCTTACTAGGAAGAGTAATACTCAAGAGAAGTGTTTACCATCCGAACACATCTCTTCCACAAATTTTAAGTTAATTTCAAGCCACTCGAACTAGATAACTTAGGAATATTGCTTTATTTCAAATCCCTTTTTTGAAATAATACTTTTCATTTTTCTAGTAAAACATTTATCGCTTTGGGTTCGTTCGGATTTGAACTTGTTGCGATTGTACAGTGATAAAGAGAATACTTACTAAGTGCAGCACAACATTCACCTATGCAAACATCTGATCGTCACTTAGAAGATTTTCTAAATCATCACAAAACAAATCGAGACTCCTACTCTTGAACCAATCCAAAGAAAACACCTCATCCTTAACATTTTCAGTCCCAAAATTCCCTTAACCCGAATTCTTTTTCCAAATAATACTATTATTATCTACCAAAATCTTGAAAATCATTTTTCAAAAGCTCCTGGATTTTAGTCCTCAAGTTTTTAACTTAAATTATTTTTAATTAAAAGACACTTCTTATAAATTTAGTTTATAAATCAACTTTTATAAAATCATAATCCAAATATTTATTGCAAAAAATTCAAAGCTTTTAATAAAAATCTTTTATTACATCAAATTTTACCCTGACATTAACATCGAACGCCTTAAAGTTAAATTGTGAAACTTAATTCACTAGGTGTTCGTTTCAATGCTTTCCCTATTTCTATCTACCCAACCCAAATTTTAAAATAGGAAGCTACCTACACACTAAAAATAGGCAACGCTCAATAGGACAAGCATGACTAACAAAATCCTAATTGATAATAATAGAATATTATTATCTCCTAACAAACAACACCTCAACTAACTATACCATACTATACTATACCATTTTGAAAATCAATCTTTATATATAAAATATATCCTAAGTAAAATTATTTCATTTACCCAATTTCCGAACAATACTGTGTCAGATGGCTTTGTTCAAGTGTTTAGAGATCCCTATCAATAACGTTAGACTCGTACTGACCAGAATCCAGAAGCCACTCAGCATATCAATCAACACAATACAAAACATTTATATATCACTAACAAATACGCGCTCTTATATATACATACTCAAACTCATAATAAGGCATTCAATTGCCTTATTTCTTAATGAGTTTCCCTACCAAAGCCAAGGATCTCGCTTAACCTTGCGCTTTGATACCTAGTGGTAACGACTTGCTTTTCCGAACTACAGAAGTCGACGCTAATACATCCACGGTATTCACGCACTGAACAACTAAGTGCCTGAAAGACAGATTGTTAAGGGAAAGAAAGGAGATAAAAGGTAGACGAAATAAAAACAATCATAGAATCTTACAATGCAACGGAATAACATATATTAATCAACATAATACTTTATAAAGTCATTTAAAAAATAATACATTAGCGTCATGTTAATACAATTCTATCCTTGGACAGTTATAATAGCTTGTCCCTGCCTAATCGGTATAAGATACATATAATACAGCAGAAACAAGATAATAACTAGCTATTGATGAAGCCTCCTGCTCCAAGCTCCTCCAAAATGCATCCGTAGGAAAACCTGAACTACTTGGTTGGGTATAAAAATTTGAGCACCCAAGAGTTTTAGGAAAAGAAAATATAACTCCAGGTCAGACATGAGTCTAGTGTGAGTAAACTCAAACCACTGAAATACTATGTTTAAAACCCTTTTAAAATCAAAGGTATCTTGTAAGACCATGTTTCACATAAACACGGACAGTTTTTACCTTAAGATAACCAAAACATTTTTTATAGAAATCCACTGATATTATGATAATGTCTAAAAGGTTCAAAGTAAATATATAAAATAGCTGAAATATTTGCATCTCATATTCCAACATATTTGGGCACAATTAAAAACATATGGCACTTATTGGAGAATGGATTCCATACAACGACTGGGCTAATGGGATACCACCTACCACAGTGCATCTCTAGATAAACACACTGAGAACCTTACCTGAATTCCCTATCAACACAGGACTGACCTACCTCTTGTTAGATAGTATCGAATACATCACCACAATGGTTGGAATAAGCAACCATACCGAAGCATACAAAAATGGGTCAAATATTGATTCTAGATTTGGTGATGTCATATCGTAATGGGTGCAACCCACATGGCTATGCCGCATCTCCTCTGTTTTAGTCATTCCCGGTTGATGAGGCCCGAGGATACGTCTTTATCTTTTAGAATAGCAATCCCACTTGGAATGCTAACACTGCCTTCCAAGAGGTAATGAAGTGCCAGCATTCCTCCATGTGACTTGTCCAAGGTAAGGACAAACCGAAGGCACCACTTCTACAACATCCATTTTGGAATATTCCTCAGGATTAATAGCAAGCAGCTCTTGAACTTCAATGGCTTTGTCTTTGGTTTCCTACTCCTCAAAATGTCTTCATTTCGAAATGCTTGAGTTCGATTGAAGTGGTTTTCGGATAATACATCCGATCGCGGTCTCTTCAAAACAACTTTCGATAATTTTTGGTAAACTCAACCTCGGTTTTAAAAAAATAAACAAATAAAGATAAGAGCGAAGATCATATCCTAACCATTAATGGACGGATTTCCTTATCATTTATCCAAGAAGAACGAAAAGAGATTTATACCATAGTACAACATCTTTGAGGATGACTGTGCCATATAACTGACGTGTTTCTCCTAGATGTTTCCAAAGTTGCGTTTTGATCCAGATTTGATAGTCAGTTATTTAACTATCAAATAAACAATCATCTAACATTGATTTAATTCCATATGGGATCCACTAAGCCTTTATTAATTAATCTTTCATTAAATAAAATTAATTTTATAAACATTCGATCAAAAGACCTTTTATAAAACACTATTTCCAAAACCCCTTACATCCTTTTTATACTTAGAAAACATTTATATACTTTGATATAAGTATATTACCAAACTTTATAAGAGATTTCCTCTCTTCATATTTCATATTAAACGAACAAACAAATTCCGCTTAAAAACATTTCTTCCTATAAAACCAACCCAGTTATCCTCCATAAAAAGTTTCCTTTCTTAAAAGTTCACTTCATAATTTAAAATACCTTTGCAATTTATAAAATAATTTATAAAACATTTTCTTATTTTTAAAATGCTTTTAATAAACCTTCTTAAAGAAAAATTCTTTCAAGCGTCATTTCCAAAACATCTTTTGAAAATCACTTTAAATAAACCCTTTTATTTAGTAAAGCCCCTTTTATAAACAAGTAATTATATATAAATACCTTTATTAATTAATTATATAACTTGAAAATCATTTATAAACTTTAAACCTCAAAATTGATTAAAGGATTGAAGTTAATTCAAAATCATACTTTATAAATTCAAAAAGAGGCTTAGCTATCCCAATGGTACCAGTTAAAGTTACCATTTAATTTCAATCTCACTATCAAGTCATTCAACAAATTATTTACATAAGTCAACGTATATGTAAATACACTTCATATCCAAATTAGGAAAAACATGTCAATATAAACTAGCTGGCATATACATGTTTAAATGCCACAATAGCAGGATGGTGATTTGTCCTGCTAAATAAATGTTGAACAATCAAACAATTAACCTATAGAAAAACGAGGATTTATTATGCTAATACATATTTCCATACAATCAATCTATAGTAGAATGAGGATTTATTCTACTAATCTATGTCCATAACAATCAAATCAATTACATTATCGCAGAGCATGGATTTATTCTGCTATTAGATGTCCACACAATATAACCAGTCACATTGTAGTGCATTCAAAATTGTTTTTCTACTTAATGATACTAATATTTGAATCCCTTGTGTTCAAACCATCTTTGAAAAAGAAGTACGTTAAAAACAATTTGATTCTTGGAAAACAGAAGATTTAAAGCTTAAAACTTCTTTCCAAAATTAATTAGTTAAACCCATTTCTAAATCATAATCGATCGTAATTAATTCTTAACTTAATTATAAATTAAGAAATAATTAAACCTTTAATAAATAATTAAACAATAATTAAATAGTATATAAATAATTTAAACCCTAATTTATCCATTATTAATTAATAAATAATAATCTAAACCTTCATTAATAATTCAATATTAATTAATCTAATTTAATTAATTAATTATCTTTAATTAAACTTACATAATAAATTAAACCTTAAATAAATAATTTACTTTAAATTAAGCCCTAATTAATTAAAAGTAATTTAAATAATTGATTTATTTAAATAATTAACCTTATACTTAATTAATAATTAGTTAAAATTAATCTTATCTTTAAAAGATAATTAATTAATAACTAATCTTTACTTAATTTTAATTAGTAAACCCTGTTTAATCTTAATCAATTATCAATTATTTAAACTTAATTAATAAAAATTTAATCATTTAAAAACTTAGTTAATTTTATAAAACATCATTATTAAGTTTATAAAACAATTTTAAAACACTTTAAGTTAATGCAACCAAATTTTGCAAAAATCGGATTTTCAAGCGAAACTACATCTATAGCGACTATCGCTATAGGTGCCCTAACTTAAAAATGTTTCCTTATTTTCTTCTTTGAAAACCTTGCACTTGAAAACTCTCTAGCCTTTCAAACCCCAAGGTAAGTATTTTGAAATGAACAAAGTTTCTAGCTTTTAAAAAAATATATAATTTTCTTTTTAAAACCAAAGCTCGTATTTTCACAAAAGAATTCTTCGTCGGTAACCTAAATAATAACTTTCCTTAGCAAACAAACATATAAACATATCAATAATAACATTTACATACTTCAAAATGGGAACATAATCAAAATCCTACTTTTACATGCATAGCTAACCTTTAACCTTCAAATCACAAATCTAACTTACTAATTTGAAGCAAACATCCACATAACTGATCAACCAACACGATAGCTCATCAATTCAACCAATATATCACCATACAATAAGAAATGACTAAATACCACATCTTTTCAGAAAGAGATAAAAAGTTTAATCACCCAAAATCTTTGAAAATTTAAAATGCTTTAGAACTTTTAAGGCTTGGAAAACTACATAAAAATCACCCGAAAATGGGTCATCTTCTCCACAATTTTTGACCATGTTACTCCCAGAATTTGGACAAGTGGTAAAAATAAAAGTTTTAGAAAATTCTTTTCTCTATAATTTTAAATAAAAATCACTAAATTTTGATTTGTTTTAAGGGAGATATGGTCAAAAGAAGGAGCGGTATTTTCGGCCATGATAATATGGGTCCAAAAATGAGTCAGAAAGAAATGCATTTTTGTCCCAAATATATTTGAAACTTGGAAGAGTGGTGTAAATGAAAGTTGTAGCCACTAGAATTATATATGGTTTTAAAAAAAGAAAATCTTGATTTGAAGTAGTACAGAGGAGGTTATGGCCGAATGAAGTGGGATAAAAGAAAGGAAAAATTCTTAAAATGAAAAGGAGGAGATTAAACAAGTTTGAAATCGTTTTAAATAAACAAAAACTTTAAATTTAAACTTTAAGATTTTTAAAGAGAAGCCATTAACAATTTTCTAAAACTTAGAAGGAAGATGAGAATGCTTTGGAATAAATAGAAAAATAAAATTGAAATGGAAAAGTAAACCGAGAAAATATTTTATACAAAGTGTAATGGTGAATTTACTAAACTACCCTTGTCCTTTGCCCTCCATTCTCGCTTTTCCACCTCACCATCTTGTCCCTCCTCCCTTTTCTCATGTTTTTGGTCCTGTCCCCCTTCCATATCTTGAGCCTACATGATTTGATATCAAATATACTTAATGTTTACATATGTTTCTTAAGGCATTGTTTTATTTTCGGGTATATATATACTTTTTATAAAAATCTTATCTTATATGTATATTTAAGTGTACATATATACACATATGAATTTACTTGTCTAAATTTATTTGTAAATGTATGTATATGTGTATACAATAGTGTCACAATAATTTCGACAACTTTTAGTCGACGAAAAGTCGAAAATTCGAAAAACGAATTCCGATCACATTTTCTGTTTTTCTTCAAACTAAATATTTTTGTAAACAAATTTTGAAAACTATTTCACCATCCTTATTTATCATTTCAAAGATTTTTATTTTTATTATAAAACCTATATATTAAATATTTAAATTAATTAAATATTCGTAAATCAATGCAGGGAAATTCCGGGCCGTTACATTAAGTATTGCAACTCTTTTAAAAAGTTGTGATATATTAACTATTTTGCTGCATTTTACATGCTCCGCAGCGGTTTTAAAACAATTATAACAATGCGTGAATAATGTATTAAAAAACAAACTTCTCAATTTATAAAACACTAATAGATATAATCTGATATTATAAGCAATTATAAAGATTAAACATAATTAGAGCTACATCAATTTCATACACTGTAAAATTTAGTCATATACAATGTTTCATGAACAATGTTTTAAGCACAGATGTTAGCGATATAAAATTCTACAAAAAGAGCTTGCTAAAGAGAAAAATATAAATTGTGGAAAGTCCAAGCTCGTCTCCTTCAAAAGTCCAATATGCCTATAAGAAAAAAATGCAATTAGATATCAGCGGTAGAAGAAAACAATTATGAATTTATTTAGCATTCAAATATGACAAGTTCAAGTTAATTTGACATGGATGCTTGCAATACAATTTGATTTCGATATAGATCATCAGGCATTCTAAACGCATATATGCTGATATCTTGATACAACATATATTATTTGACTCTTTGGGATGAAGTTTTTCTTGCTTAAAAATTTGCAATAACGTATATTATAAACCCAAAAAGCGTACGTAGGTTCTATTATCATTCAAAGTCTGCAACATGAAATAGGCGATTACACCCATCACACATCAATTTTATGTAAGGAAATTTGACCATTTTGTAAGGAAATTAATGCGAAACGTTTCCTTCTTTATTATGTGGTACATTAATGGACCGTTTCCTTCCTCAAACGTTTCCTTCCTCATTATGTGGTCAATAGAATCTAAAGGGTTTTCCTATTAATATGCTAATAAATAAAACAGATATAATCTAGAGCGTTAATTTCTCTCATCTTGATCTTGATGGACGATCAAGATTAAGTCTACAAATCTAGAAATTTGGTCCTCCCTCTGCCTATAAATATTAACCTTTGCCCATCACAAAGGATATAAGAAAACACATAAAGAAAATATAGAAAAAGAGAGAGAAACTATTTTCCTTTATCCATTGATACAGCCTTCGACAACAACCATTGCTGATTCGTATACAAGATGTCTGGAGGTATGTTTTATTAATTCATTACATATGTGATAATCATGTAATTCTAGATCTTAGGGTTTATATTATTCGCAAGATATAGATTACATGTGGTATCAGAGCCTATTTTAGAATTCATGATTATCCATCAATATATAAAACGAAACTACCATAGATCTATGATATGATGTTTGTAATTTTACTATGATAATGATAATGATTATTAATATTAATATGATTCAAGTTTAATATTCATATTATTTAAGTTCCTACAGTAATCATGATTATCAATATTGTTCTATTTACTGTATTCTTAGATCTGGATCCGGAAAGTTTATATTTCCGCAAAAGTTAATTTTCTACTTTAATATTTGACCTACTGTATAATATGGAACAACTTATTGTATGCGAATACTTTTTAGGAAGTATACATATTGAAAAAAATTGTTTTCTAGTTTGACATTAAATTCATGACCTGGAACTTGCAAGATAATTGTCTATATATGATTTGCAAAATAATTATTTATATGTTAAATTCATATATGGAATTTACTTGGAGTTACTAGACATTTATTATCCTTGTTGTGGATTACTTGAAAGAATGACAAAAGTTTATGCAAAAAAAAAACATTAATGTTTATCTCTTTTCTCTCTTATTTTAGTTTTTGCTTTCGCACTTAATTTCCTTGTTTCCTCTGGTCTGATGCATGCAGTCCCGTCCACAGGCGGCTGCTGCTTGCACAATAACGCATGAAACATTAATGTTTATTATTCTTTCATGAGTATGGTTCTACTGCCTACCCACAGGAGGCGCTAAACCTAACCTCTTATTATGACATGTTGTGTTTTATTCTAATAAAGAAGCCTACATTTCTTTTATATCTGCAGTTGCAATGCCCTCAAACCTTAATTCGTACGCTACGTCTATCGTCAAACTCAATGGAACCAACTACTCAGAATGGAAAGAGCAAGTTGAGTTTTCTTTAGGCGTACTTGAACTGGACATGGCTCTCCTTAAGGAAAATCCAGCCCCACTTACTGACACAAGTACGCTTGAGGAAAACAAACTCCATGATGATTGGGAACTATCTAATAGGCTCAGCATGATGTTTATGCGAATGGTGATTGATACCAACATCAAAACCTCCCTACCGAAAACTGAAAGCGCAAAACAATATTTGCAATCCATTGAAAATTGATTCAAGACTGCAGACAAATCCCTTGCTGGGAAACTTATGGCAGATCTTGTAACCATGAAGTTTGATGGTTCTCGCTCAATGAGCGCTCATGTCATTGAAATGATTAACCTTGCTGCCAAACTTAAGAACTTGGGATTGGTTATGGACGATGCTTTTCTCGTCCAATTCATTCTCACTAGCTTACCTCCTCTGTATGAACCATTCAAAATTCATTACAACACTATTACAGAAAAGTGGAGTCTAAATGAATTGACTAACAAACTGGTTCAAGAGGAGTCTAGGCAAGGCTCGCAAGGCATTAAAGTTGCTTATTTCACTCAAGGGGTTGGAAAACAAGCTGGCAAAAAGAATAACTCACAGCATAAAAGAGCACCACCCAAATCTGATGACGCCACTCAACCATCCAAGAAGAAAAAGAAGGATGACGTCTGCAAATTCTGCAAGAAACCTAGACACTTCCAGGCATATTGCATTAAGCGCAAAGCATGGTTCGAAAAGAAAGGTAACCTAATGGGTTTCGTAAGTCATTTTGAATCAAATCTTACTAATGTACCTTCTTCTACTTGGTGGATTGATACTGCTGCTAACGTTCATGTTTCAAATTCTATGCAGGGATTCATTACGACCCAAACCACAAACCCAAGTGAGAATTTCATTTTCATGGGGAATAAAGATAAAGCTCCAGTTGAAGCTATTGGAACTTTTCGTCTTATTTTAGATAGCGGTTATCAGTTAGATTTATGTCAAACTCTTTATGTTCCGTCTATTTCCCGTAATTTGATTTCTGTAAGTGTACTTGATAAATTTGGATATTCTTTTGAAGTTGGAAATGGAAATTTTAGTTTATTTAAAATTCTAGTCTTATTGGTTCTGGAATATTAATTGATGGACTTTATAAACTTCATCTTAAACAAAATGCTGAAATCCAACTCACCCTGCATGGAAAAGAAACTAAAAGAAAGTCATCCAAGAATGACTCTTACTTCTTGTGGCATAAAAAACTGGGTCATATATCCAGTGAAAGAATCAAGAGGTTAGTGAAAGATGGTGTCCTACCAGACCTAGACTTCGCTAACATTATAGCATGTGTTGATTGTATTAAAGGAAAAACAACAAAAAACACAAAGAAAGGAGCCACAAGAAGTACACAACTTCTTGAAATAATACATACAGATATTTGTGCACCTTTTGATGTTCGAACTTTTGGAGGAGAGAAATACTTCATCACTTTTATCGATGATTTTTCACGTTATTGCTATCTTTATCTGTTGCATGAAATATTTCAGTCAGTGGATATTGTACAAGTGTTCATTACTGAAGTCGAAAGGCAATTAGAAAGAAAAGTGAAAATCATTAGGTCAGACAGGGGTGGTGAATTCTATGGAAGGTATGATGAAACGGGACAACATCCTGGACCTTTTGCTAGACTTCTTCAAAAACTTGGAATTGTTGCACAATACACAACGCCTGGATCTCCATGGCAGAATGGTGTAGCTGGAAGGCGAAATCGTACATACATGGAAATGGTTAGATCCATGATGAGTCATGCAAATTTACCTATATCATTATGGATGGATGCATTACGAACAGCTGTCTACATCTTAAATAGAGTTCCAAGTAAGACTGTTCCAAAGACTCCTTTTGAACTTTGGAAAGGATGGAAACCTAGTTTAAGACATCTCCAAATTTGGGGTTACCCAGCTGAAGCTAGACTGTACAATCCAAATGAAAAGAAATTGGATTTTAAGACAGTCAGTGGTTACTTTATAGGTTACCCAGAAAAATCTAAAGGATATAGATTTTATTGTCCTAACCATAGTACAAGAATTGTTGAAATCGGCAATGCCAAATTCTATGAGAATGGTGAAACCAGTGGGAGTACAAAACAACAAGAAGTGGTCATTCATGAAATAAGGGTACCCATTATCTTACCCTCTATTTCGAAAGATATTGGGAATCATCCCATTGTTGAACCTGTTCACAATGAGGAAAACCCAATAAATGATCAACAAATCCATAATGAAATTATCACCAATCATAATGTTGATGAAGTACCATAGGAACTAGCAATAAGAAGATCTCAAAGACAAAGAAGATCAGCTATTCCTGATGATTATATGCTTCATCTAATAGAATCTGAAGGAACTACGGATCCAATTTCTTATTCACAAGCCATTAAGGATGTTAATTCTATTAAATGGATTGATGCCATGAAAGATGAACTGAAATCTATGGATAATAATCAAGTTTGGGAAATCGTTCAATTGCCGCAAGGACATAAAGCAGTCAGTTGTAAGTGGGTCTTCAAGACCAAACGTGACTACAATGGTAAAATTGAACGATATAGAGCTAGACTTGTTTTCAAAGGTTTTAATCAGAAAGAAGGCATTGACTATAATGAAACTTTTGCTCCTGTTTCCAGGAAAGATTCTCTTAGAATTATCATGGCATTAGTAGCTCATTTTGATCTCGAGTTACATCAAATGGATGTGAAAACAGCCTTTCTAAACGGAGACTTGGAAGAAGAAGTCTACATGCGTCAACCTGAAGGCTTCATAATTGAAGGACAGGAAGACATGGTCTGCAAACTTAAGAAATCAATATACGGACTGAAATAAGCTTCTAGACAATGGTATCTAAAGTTTCATGAAATCATTACCGCTTTCGATTTCACAGAAAACATAGTTGACCCTTGTATATACCTCAAGTTCAGTGGGAGCAAGTTTATAATTTTGATTCTGTATGTTGATGACATATTATTAGCTAGCAGCGACCTTGGTTTATTACGTGAAACTAAGGATTATCTCTCAACGAACTTTGAAATGAAAGATATGGGTGAGGCTTCCTATGTGATAGGGATAGAAATATTCCATGATAGATCACAAGGAATTCTAGGATTGTCTCAAAAAGCATATATTGATAAAATTCTTGAGAGATTTGGCATGAAGAATTGTTCCTCTAGTCCTGTCCCACTGCAGAAAGGAGACAAACTTGTTCTTGAGCAGTGCCCAAAGACTCCTATGGAACGAGAAGAAATGACCAAATATCCTTATGCATCTCTTGTAGGGAGCTTGATGTATTCACAGGTCTGTACAAGACCTGTATCAGTCATGCAGTTGGTATGCTAGGTAGATTTCAAAGTAATCCAGGAATCGCTCATTGGAAAGCTGCAAAGAAGGTACTGAGATACCTAAAGGGAACAAGGAATTACATGCTCACCTATAGAAAATCAAGTTACCTACAGGTAACTGGTTATTCTGATTCAGACCTTGCTGGATGTCCTGACACTAGGATCTGCACTCTTGGCTATGTGTACCTCTTATGTGGAGGTGCAATATCATGGAGAAGCCAGAAATCTGAGATGCTTTTCGGATCCACCATGATGGCTGAATACGTAGCATGTTATGAGGCTTCAATTCAGGGAACATGGCTGCGTAATTTTGTCTCACAATTTGGCACTTTAAGTTTTATCTCTAAGCCACTAACTGTCTACTGCGACAATGAAGCTGCAACCTTTTTCTCCAAGCATGATAGGATGACCAAAGGTTCCAAACACATGGACCTTAAATACCTACTACTGAAGCAAGATGTTAAACTAAAGAAAATTATTATTGAATCGATAAGTACAGACTTACAAGTGGCAGACATATTCACGAAAGGACTACCTCTAAAGACCTTTCAGAGACATACTGATAGCATGGGTCTTGCAAATAGTTCCTAATTATCTTCTTATTATGCCGTTTATTTTGTACTTATCTAGATATACAATTATTAAGCTCTTAATAATTTAGACATCTTTTATTTCTGTTTTATAATGTGTACACATTTACATTTAGATAAATGATAACAGAAACAGTCTTTTGCTTCAAGACATTATGTGACCATTAAGTTATGCTCATTTACGGTCTAGTTATGAAAGTTGTCAATGTCATAGTACATGGAAGTAAGCATGTTGCAAAATAACATGTACACGTCATGACTTCCATTGACCACTGGATTAGCCAAGACACTTATGATAACTGACTAATGAAAAGTTTAGCATATCATGCGCGCCTTATGACCTTAATACGAAAACATTAATGGATTTTACTATTGACCAAATGGGAGACTGTAAGGAAATTTGACCGTTTTGTAAGGAAATTAATGCGAAACGTTTCCTTCTTCATTATGTGGTACATTAATGGACCGTTTCCATATTAATGTGAAACGTTTCCTTCTTCATTATGTGGTACATTAATGGACCGTTTCCATATTAATGCAAAACGTTTCCTTCTTCATTATGTGGTACATTAATGGACCGTTTCCTTCCTCAAACGTTTCCTTCCTCATTATGTGGTCAATAGAATCTAAAGGGTTTTCCTATTAATATGCTAATAAATAAAACGGTTATAATCTAGAGCGTTAATTTCTCTCATCTTGATCTTGATGGACGATCAAGATTAAGTCTACAAATCTGAAAATTTGGTCCTCTCTCTGCTTATAAATATTAACCTTTGCCCATCACAAAGGATATAAGAAAACACATAAAGAAAATATAGGAAAATAGAGAGAAACTATTCTCCTTTATCCATTGATACAGCCTTCGACAACAACCATTGTTGATTCGTATACAAGATGTCTGGAGGTATGTTTTATTAATTCATTACATATGTGATAATCATGTAATTCTAGATCTTAGGGTTTATATTATTCACAAGATACAGATTACATTTTAAGCTCTAGCTTCAATGAAAACACTGACCAAAATTATGATTTTTTTAGTAAATCAATTTAAATGATTTGTGCAAGGTTCTCATCCTTTCTACAAAAAAGACTGTTATGACACTTAACAAAAGCACAACCGGACTGCAACTAAACTGGCATAATGGTCAGCTATGTAGAAAATATAAAAAAGTACCCTGAAATTGAAGTTTAAGTCAAGAATCATTCGACTATAGATCCAACATGTTATTGCCAAATACGTAATAATGTAATAACTTACACTTCAAAATTCAAGTAGTTATTGGGTGCTGGAGTATTCTAATGAAAAAGTGTCGACAATATCAAGTCTAACTGCTCAACATATTAATCATCATACTGTATTGACGGAAAATTGGGGTTGAGTTAATTTTATTCTTTTTAGAAAAACAGACTACTGCAATGAATTGAAATAGCTACGTGAACAAATTAAGTATAAATCAATACTGGAAAATATTTTAAAAGAGAGCATGTGCAAATATATAATTTTACCACTTTTTAACAATTAGAACCTATAACATGGAGGTGTCAGCAATTCTTTATCGAATATAATTTGAAATCTTAGTAAATAAAATTCATGTTAGCCATTGGTACTAGCATTAATGTGTATCATAGTTTATACAATGGACTCCATAATACGTATCAAAAATATTGGAATTAACAATATAAATTTAATGCTAGTATACGTAAACACATATGTATAAATATGGATATATAGTATATACGCAAATACATATATTTTTTTAAACCATAACTTTATTTGTAGTTACTTAAACCTGCAATATATTTCAACTAATCTAAATCTTTGTTACACCTTGCTTATGTTCTGTTTTGACTTGAAATAGTATATGAGGCTATGAGCTAGAATTTTTCTGATGCCCAACTACTGCAACAAAGCCCGTCTAGATAAATAATATGGATAAAGATTCAAATAAGAAATTTAATATACCCTCTAGATAAATAATATGGATAAAGATTCAAAATAAGAAATTTAGTGCTTAGATTTCAACAAAACAATGAACATTAAGAAATATAGAAATATAGAATGATGTGTAATTATTTGTACAATGTTTTGACAGTACGTACAAAGTTGAATGTTAAGATAAGTTACATAGCTGAAACCTGAAGTAGAAGATTTCTAAGTACTAGTGGGTGACTGGAACTTATAAAATCTACTATCCACCCAATCATACAATTTTGAATGCAAATATGTTAAATCCCTCCAACAATATTTAGAAAATTTGAACAAGCATGTTCGACCTTCCTATGGCTAGGAAAGTCTCACAAAATCGGCTGGTCCGAAGTCTGCACACCCAAATATGAAGGTGGTTTAGGTTTGCGAAGACTTAAGACCTACAGAGAGCTTATGCAGTCAAACTATTACGGAGATTCTGATAGGATTTCAATATATTTTAGAATTGGCTAATCATGAAACCTAGATTAGAGTGGGTGACCGATATTGATTTGATTGAGAAGAAGAAGAATTGGTTTGATTTTCCAAATTATCATAAACCCCAGATCTAGAAGGGATTAGGAGAATAACGAGAGCTTATGTAATTTAAGGACCATAGCCCCTTATTTATAATTTGTTGATTGTCCCTTCAACAAAAGTATTGTTCCGGTATCTATACATTAAAACCATGACAATTATATCCTTAAGTATTTTAACTTTAATTCAAAATTTGATCACTTTAATTAGGCTTTACACCAAAATAACATAACACATTTTATTTTATATATATGGCTCAAATTATTGAAATATTCCAACAACCTCCCCCGGATCACAAATGTAATATCCTTATAAATGTGTATAACTTTATGAGTTCCAAAATTTGCTATTTATAACATAAGGTGTTTCTGAAACAATCTCGTCCATTAACTATGCTAGCAAAGAATCAAAGTGGCTTTCGTTAACTTTAGTGTAACAAAACCCATCAATGGTCACATATACCAACACAATCAAATAATATAGATCAATCATGGATGTGTAGCATGGAAGCTACATGAACTATGATCAATACATATCTATTTCCAATCGGTCCAACTTTAGTGAGATCGAAAAAAAGTTAATATTTGAATTTCATAGAGTGCAAAGTTAACTTTATTACTTTAATTTCTAATCAGAAAAAAAGTTAATATATCTATAACCAAAGTATAGAGCAATGTGCCATATGACTATATCAAATACAAACTTCTCCTAAACCAAAATATCTTTACATAAAAGTTACATCAATTGAGTAATATGCTCATGAAAGACCTTAGATGATAATCCTTTTATAAGCGAATCCACCATAATGGAGTTTGTCACAACATGCTCTATAAATTATAATTTATTTTGCACTCTCCCCTTATTGGCAAATAATATTTTATTTATTGTCACAATATTACTTTAGTGGTCTTTCAATTCCTTATTTTAATATTCCTTGACTTTGTGATAAAATTTTGCAATTATTTTCCATTATTGGATGCCCTATAACAGAAAATAAATGTCAGTTCCAAAATAGAGAAGGCTAAAGTGTCTACATGAAAACTTTCTTAATATAGCTCCATAAAAAAATATTATTACCTGAAGTGGACCTTTTATACTCTTGGCATCCAAAATATTCGGATCGTAATGCTTTATGATCTCCAACCAATCCGATCTTCTATCTATGAGCATATAACCTTTTATTCCATAAATATATCTCGTAACCATTTTGGTTATTGACCATTGATCCACTTTCAATGTCAGTAAGATATCTACTAAGTAATACATGCAATATCCATATGTGTATATGCTTTAGCATGCATTGGACTCCATACTGCAAATGTATGAGGAATCTTTTGTGTTTCTTTACTTCAAGGATGTTCTTATATCACTATATAAGACAATATTTGTCTCCTTTGGCAAAAGAGAATCAATTGATTCACAGTTTGCATATCGACCTTTTTTTGGCACTTATCAGCCTAGCTCTTTTGTGATAATCGGTGTATTTGAATTCTTAATACAAAATAGTAATCCATAAGTAGGTTTCTTAGTCGTTTCATAAAAGTCTCCATTGAGAAACATGACTTTAATATCCTTCTGGTATTACTCAAAATTATAATCTGCAACAAGTTCCAAAATAATTTTGAAGAGTCTTCCAGTAAAACCAAATAGGAAGTCTCTTTAAAAAACATTATTTTCCTTTTGAGTATAGTCTTTTCTATAATGAGCCTTATACCTTTCCGCATTACCCACTTAATCCCTTTTGGTTTTGAATAGTGATTTATAACCAATGATTTTGTTACCTTAAGGTAAGGGAAAGATCTCAAACTTTATTGTCCTTTATAGATTTATACTATACATTCATACCTTAAATCCACATTTCAAACTAGTATTTTGTATTGATTGATGTAAATACACAGAAATTTATTCATCAATCCATTATTTATCTTTATGGAGAAATACTACACAATCAGCCGAGATAATATTTCTTCTTTACCAAGTGGATTTCTTTAGTGACCTTGCACCTTGAGGTTGTTGAGTTTGGTTTCTTAAAACATCAACCTTAATTTGAAGAAAAAAAAAATTTAACATTGTTTTATTATGGCTCCTGATTTACTTCTTGTCAATGAAAGGAAAAAAATCATACACATTATACAAAGAAGTAAATATAGTTAAATCAAAGATAATGATTCTTTTTAAAGACAATGACCCATATGAAAATTGTGACTATTCGCAAAACCGCACAATTCGAGCTAACAATAAACCACACATGTCCAACTCAAACCGAACGAAGATGCGGATAATTATGGAAAAGAAAGAAGAAGAAAACTAAACAATATAGAATCTCATAACGTAGTGGAACAATATATAATATAGATCAATAATCTTTACAAAAGAGAGACTGTAATATACATACATCAAATCAGAGTACACAAATAACTAATCATCGGCCTGGAAAGTTATAACAATCCTTCTTTACAAATGTTGATAAATAAAAAAACTAATGCAGTGGAAAATAAACATATACGTGAATACGACTTAATGACCTCCAACTCGTCTTTGGAAACTCCAAAGCATCCAAACTAAATATGTAAATATAATCGATCTGACCAGAGCAGTAAAAGAAAAGAACGTCCAAATCATTCAGGTAAACAGCGTGTGGGATTTTTTACTTATAAAAACATTTCAAAACAAAGGTATCTCGTAATACCACGCCGCACATAAACACGAACGGGTTTTTACCTTACGATAAAACACTTCAGATCAAATTGTTTGATATTATCTATATATAATGAGAATAGTTCGATTTGAAGCTTTTGAAAGTACTAAAATATCCTTTGTTGTTTGCTAATTCAAGTTGAACAATTACGGATATTTTTGACATTTTATACCTCATCCCACTTTTTCCCAATACGTAGGCATGTATTCTATCACTAGCCCGTATCTTTTTCCCTTTTAGAAAACATCTTTTTTTCCTTTTCTACTAAAACAGAAAATTATTGATAATATACTACAAACTTCTTAGAACAATTCATGGTGATCCTTTTTTGATCCCTTTGAGGTATTTTTAAACCTCTAATTCTTATTCTGGAGCAGAAAAAGGGTTTTTGAGTTTTCATTTCTAATTTCAATTGGAAAATCAATATTTTGCTCATGGAATATGGAGACCAAAGGAAACAATCATTTCAGATCTCATTTCAGACAAACCAAACCTTTTTGTTCTTTGTGGACTATAGATCTAGAAGTTCAGAATCTAAAATAAATCTTTTCTTAGTGGATGTGAGTTATATCGAAAGTTCGAAACAAGGTTCTACACTACTATTTTCTATAGTGTTGTTGTTGTCTCTATTAATTTTGACATATTATTAGATACGCATGTTTTTGATAATGGCTGACACAGTCAAATCGATAAATTTACATTTGATAGTAAAAACTTCATTGAACTATATGCAAGCTGAATATTTCTACTGATTTTAGGAAATTTTTACCGTTCATTAATATAGTTTCTATTTTTCAAAGAAGTTTAAGAAACAGCTTCAAGGAGAGGCTTATGTAGATTGAAATTATTGTGATTCCTGAATTAGGTGAAGCAACTTACTAAAGGTTGTTTGATAATATTTTGTTACAAACAAGCTTCTAGTTTTTAAAATGATTGAGATACATGTAACTACTTGCTTGCTATTCAGAATTGTAGCTTCATTCATGTATATAAGGTGTTTGAAATAATTCAATGATCTCTACTAATAAAGCAATAGCTTCCCATGTTACCAAATTTATGACTTATAATTTTGAACTATTATCATTTTCTTGAAAACTTTGCTTGCAAATAAGCTTCCCAAGTCACCAAATTCATTTTAAACAAATTTGTCTAAATGGTAGGCTTTATCTTTGGTTTATGTGTAATAGTATGTTCCATTGTATTCTGTTTTATACAGGAAAATTTAGTTTTAGGTACTTTACATTTTGGGTGGTCATTGGAATATTACAAGGAACCATAAGAGAAGAGTATAATCTTACCAATAAAAGAAAGTTGGGAAACGATTATAAGTTTATGCACGGGTATGTTCACGAATAAGGCACATGATAAGTATAGAAGAACTAAATTATAGAATGCAAGCTGTCATGGACACAAAGCTAAAATCAAAACAAATTTACATGGCCAAGAAACATAGAACAACAGAACAAAAAGAGAGCTAAGTCAAATCATCATTGACATTAAATATAATTAAATTAACTGAAAGGATTTTTTTAGCTATTTTCAGTTGGGTATAAAATAAAATGGTGCAAAAGGCGAGAGAAGCTGATGGGTTGGTAGATTAGACTAAATTAGGATGCTACAACCTGCTGGACCATTTGAGTATGACATATTAAAATATATTTCAAAGCACGTTGTTCAAAATTAGATTGGTCTAATGCATCAAAATGCTATGGGTATGCAATATAAATAAACTGTATGTATCGTTCAGCTTAGTACAAATAATCAGGCATTGAGCATTACTAATCCTATTAAGTGATACCTAATATTTTATGATAACAATTGAGTGAATTCCCGTTTATTTATGCATGTTATATGTGTTCACTCAACTGTGTGATAGATCAAATTCTTCTATTAGTTACATGTAATTTTATTATATCAACCCTTATTTTTTTTCTAATGATGTCAACATTTACTGAATGATTGGTTGGTTTTTTGTTGCAATTTTTGTTTTATTATCATGTCTTCTTGCCATTTATCATTTTGCTCACATGTGAAATATTTGCATTAGCATGAGATTTCCTTGTCGTTGCATTTTTGTGAATTTTCATATTTTTATGTTCATAAGATCATTATCACATAAAATTTCCAGTATATGTTACATATCTATAAATATTTTTCAATAGCTTCATGGCTTCATATAATTCGGTACTCATAATAATTCATGAATTTTTAAATTTTGTAGTTTTTTCTGTAAATATCTGCAGAAAACTAAAAAAATATGGGGTTTTTTGTTTACCATATTTTCTAGGAGGGACGACTTTGTATTTGATACTTGAAAAAGATATTTTTACGAAAGTTCTCAAATTTGAATTTCCTCATCATGAAAATGATAACATCTGAGTTATCCAATTACGGCTGCAAATTATGCAAGCAAGAAGATCTTTATTTATGCATATAACCATTATTTCATAATAAATAAATTTGCTTCTAATTTTCTTTACACACGTCCAATGGACGTGCCTAACGTACTGGTAATGGTAATTAGGATAAAAGTATATATTAATCATAGCCAAAATTGTTACATTGATTAAATTCCAGCATAATAGACTAAAATCGAAAAGGCACGTATTGGAGAATGGATTCCATACAATGGAAGAGAAGGAACTACCTTCCGTACTGTACATTTCTAGAGGAATGTACCGAGGATCAACAACTTTGAAACCTTTGCTTCTGGCAAGACCGGCCTACCCGCATACCCATTTGGTAGTGGATAGAACTAAATATGACATCACCCATGTCGTTCTCGACCTATCTGTGGCCACAAGCATACACAACATACCCGAAATACAAAGGGTAATCTAGAAAGGTGATGATCATACCCTAATGGGAGCGACCCACTTTGCCTTACAGCATTCCCTGTTTAAGCCATTACCCGATGTGAGGCTTAAGGCAAGTTTACTTTCCACATAGCACATATTTCAATTTGAATGCCACGCTGCCATTTCCAAAAACACACCAATTGATTTCCACAAAAGTACAACACCCCGAGTTCATATGCGACAGAGAAGGGCGTTAAGTGCAAGAGGGTTTACCTCCCACACCACCAAATAGATGTACATTTGTAAAGGCCAATGTACATGGTTCTTAGAAAAGCAATGTCAGACATTCGTCTATACAAGTTGTCCAGGAATAGGACAAACTAAAGGCACTCTCCTACTATATCCTGTATGGAATCAACACTAGGATTACTAGCGAGCAGTCCTTACATCGAAGATTTTAATAACAGAGCACTACTACCACCATATATATAATATGGAATTGAGGGGCTAGTGGCAAGCAGCCCTATATTATGAAGATCTTCGTCATCTAAAAATCATCACTTTCATCAAATCTGCACTTTCGAACGCATACGCTGGTCCAAAGTGGTTTTCGGATAAATCTGATTCCGTCTCTCTGGACCAACAATCGACAAGAGGCCCTCAACTAATAAGGAAACCAAGTCTCGTAGACTTATCACGTTTCCAACTCTCAACTTGCTATCCTTCGGTAAAGAAGGAAGCTCAGTAGATTGGAGTACCATAGACACTTCGCATTACTCGAATAAACATTCTTAACATCAAACGATTATCAAGCCTACTTAGTTGGCCTCGTACTAAGTGCACAATTAAACAGTTCTCATTCCAAGTCAAGGAACCAAAAATGGCCAAAAATACAATCTAGCACATAAGCAGTCACTAGGCCTGCTTAACTAATCCTTTATTAATGAAATCACTTTCCAAATATTTATCTCAAAATATCTTTAGAAAAGATATGTTCTCAACCCCATTTTAATCTTTCAATATTTGAAAAATATTTCTGTATACTTATCTCAAGGGAATAAGTATACCCACAAGCCATTTCATTTTCAACACTTGGAAAATATCTCCATATATTTAAATATGTAATAAGTATATTTACAAATCATTTAAGGAAAGCTTCATATTTTCCAAAACACGCTTTATTGGGTCAAAATGAATGTTGCGTAAAACATCGTTATGACAACCCAAAACAATATTATAGGGATTCGACTATTTATTTTTATATAAAGCTCGTACTATATAAAAACATTTCCTTTCAGAAATCACTTACTATAAGAAGAGTGTTATAGTCTATGTCTTTCTTGCTTTCTCGAAAACGGCTATTACAACAATTAATGTTGAAATCTATGTTTTCATCACTTATTACATTTTAAATCACCTTTTAAACCATTAAACTCCATCTAAAAATATCACTTTCAAAACATTCCTTTAAAAGATTATTTTAACTTTTAAAAAGTGAATATATTTCCTTTACAAAAATCCATATTCAAATCTTAACATAAATCATTTCTATATTTATAAGACTATGTTTATAAATCTCCTTTCTATTTTATAAAACTTCTCTTTATAAAATCTCTTTACTTACAAAATCCCATTTATAAATCCATTTGCGAAATATCAATTTCAAATCCATTTCTAATATCTATAAAACTTCGTTTATAAATATATTACTTTATTTATAAAATATTACTTTTATTAATTTTTTTATATAAACCATTTTAGAAATATTTGTTTCAAACTATTTTGATCTTCTTTAAAACATCATTTTCTTTATAGTAAAAGATGGACTTATTTGTTAAGTTTTTAAAACCTTTATAATATAATTCATTTAACATATTTCACAAACTATGAGTTTATAATACCAAAGACCATATTTTATTTTATTTAAAACAAACTCCTTATTTTAATAATTCAAGAATAATTATTAGAAACATATTATTTCAAAATCACTTTAAGATCCTCTTAAATCAAAATCTTCGCTTTATTATTTCGGAATATAAAAAATAAGGCCAAGTGCTACTACAACACTAAATAAGCAAAATCATATCCATGTCATCAAATATGGCATCCAGCAAATCATATATCATAAAATATATGAAAAGTGAAATCAACAGTGGTTGATGAATCCTGTTGGATCCCTCCAACATGTTCCCCTGCATCACATACATTATATAATCATATAATAAGGGTCATCCACAACTAGACGTGTATATATAAAAGGTCATCCACTCCAAGGGCAAGAATAAATCCAAACCAACTGATAAAACAGTAAATCATCCAAACAGCAACAAACAAGCATCAATAAAAATATCTACACTTATATAAAATATAAGTACGTCAAAGAGGTGAGTTAATTCACCTTGATTCCAGTTATTGTTGAAGCGTTCCAGTTTGAATCAAAATTGAACAAACGTTCAATTTTAATACAAATTCCTACTAGCTCCAAATCCATCCGATCTAACTCTATATCATAGTATTCGTTGTAACGAGTGCAACGCAACTTATCCCATCCAAATCCGACCTCGTATGGGCAAGATACAAATTTGTGAACATTTGAGATAATTAAATACTAATTAACTTGAATTAATTAAGTTTAAACCCTTAATTACCTTCCTTCTAGACCCAGGCCATGCATTTTTTAAAACGAACGTCGCGACTTTCATTCGTTAGTGATGTTGCCTCCTTCAATCGCACGCCACCATGCTCGCGCTGCTGACTCCCCATCCCATGCTGCATCGATCCCCATCGGTGCGACCCCAAACGTCGCCTACAACTCTCCATTGAGCTCGAAATCGCCGCCACTGTTCATCTCGAATCGTTGCCACCTTGGACCTCCGATCAACGATCATTTTGCATGGATGCATTTGCGGAGTCGAGCTCTATACTTTTCTTGTTGGGTTCGAGGCTTGAAAACACCTCTAATGGCCAGAGCAACGTCGGCCATTGGATGAAGGATGATAACAATGGCGGCTAGGGTTTTAGTTCTAGGCTTTTGCAAAATGAAGGAATTTAAGGTCCTTTTATAGAAAATTTTCAAAGCACTATTCATCCCTAAAAATTTCGAACACCAAACAAGGCATGTCATCTGGCGTTCTATATATAATACCCCTACTCCAAACACAATGGAACTAGTATTGGGACCTATTTCCATCTTCTATGGAAGTTAACTTTCAAAATCAATTTATATTAATTTAAATTCTTTAATCAATTTCTATGTGTTTTAAGCTCGCACGACTAAACGGTATGTCTGATCGCCATGAAATTTGATGACGTATAATAATTCACTATTACAAATCCAATGACACTGGTTTCGTCAATATCTAAGACAGTACCCCAAAAGGGTATTTTCACCCGTTAATTAAAATGAATTATTATTAAAGCCATTCTAACAACTTTTCATAAATTGAAGTTTACACTAACCATTATTATTAAAAATTGAATTTAAATAATCTTCTGAAATCCATTTTTTAAAGTTAAATTCAAGACTCAATTATTTAAACAATTCCAGTTATTAAATTTAACAATTCACATTCTCAAATAAATCACTATATTTGAAATTTAAGTTATTTGACTTATAAAGTTAACTTTTCAATATTTAAAATCAATTAAATATTTCAAATTCAAATGACCAAAATCCTGGGTCGTTACAGACTTCTCTCCTTAAAAGAATTTCGTCCTCGAAATTACCAAGGTAAGAATAATGCCACAAAACCCATTAACCTTCCAAAATAAATTAGCTGAAATAGTTTATAAAATTTTCTAAGTCTTTAAATTCATTCACGAACACCAACTAATATCATTCCAAGTAATTACACCAAAATCAAACTTAGTTATCAAAATTTCTCAAAATTCTCAAAAAATTTCTAAAGCCTTAATTTTACGGAATATTTCGCCAGCATCTCCTTTGCGTGGCTCGAATAGAAAATTTACAATATATATAATCACATGATATAAATCTCATCACAAGGACGAGGCATTCCATAGGGAAAATGTAAAAGTACGATATGTAATTCGAGTTGTATACCTTTTCTTAATATTAGCAAGCATATACAATCAATATAATATAAAAGCGAGCCCCAAATGCGAAGCATACACCATCTGTACTTACTAACAACTTAGCAACAAATGAGAACAAGTATATGGAAAGTAAATCACTATATAACAAAGAGTAATATAACAACCATATCATTTTGCATTTTTCAATGTCAATATTTAATTTATTTAAGCCCGTATGGTATACATAAACAATCCATACATAATATCAAATCTGATCGCTCGTTCGATCACATAATTTCACTTCCACACTAGTATTGTCCAATCGATGGCTCTAGTGCGGACTCCGATCTGGTTCCTTGACTAGAAACTGTCAGTCCCCTTACATAGCCATATATTACGATTGAGAATTTCCGAATGAATCAAAAATCTGTGTCCAGTGTTCACCATCAAGAATCGAGTGAAAAATCCTAACCTAGACCGGTGTAAAGCACCTCGAAATCATGTACCCGAATATGGATCAAACAGTTATGCGAATATAACGATCTACGTACAGCTTACGTATTTATTTCCATTGTTTTTCTTAACTATACCAAATTCTTTTTATTCACATTCGTTTTATCCTCATTCATTTCATTCTTAGTATATGTCTTTTAATACTAATATCACTTAGGAACCATCCCATAAAATCATTACTTAAGCTAATTATAAATGTTTTATACAACACGGTTTATTTTTTGTTATCACTTCCAAGCATAAGTTCATATTCATTTTAAATCATAACTAATTTT
Source organism: Allium fistulosum (assembly GCA_030737815.1). Classification (NCBI taxonomy): domain Eukaryota; kingdom Viridiplantae; phylum Streptophyta; class Magnoliopsida; order Asparagales; family Amaryllidaceae; genus Allium; species Allium fistulosum. Next base: position 73,662,263 of record CM060906.1, read on the forward strand.
ATTTAACTTTACTCAAGTTATATTACATTTCATAGCTCAATTTCAGATTTTCTTTTATTAACCAAAATGTTTAACCACTTTTAAAATTTGGTTTTAATTTCCATATTCTCAAATTTATAAGTTATATAAACTGTTCTACTTATAATATCATAAATCTTTACTTAAGTTTATCCACATACTATAATTACAACTTGTGGTCATATAATCACTTTACAACTTAAGTTTATATTCATTTCACACTCTTCTACATCCTAAGAGTCTAAAATTTCCAGTTTTCCTTACTTAACTAGAATATTTAATAAATCTAAAATTTGTTTTAAACTTACTTATTTTCAACTTATAAGTTACAAAAACTTATTTTCTTATATTTTCACAAAAGATTTAAATGGTAATTTCCAGAACTCAAAACATTTTGAAATTATAATATATACATACTCCTTTGTATATCAAAGCATACATTTGAATTATGAAACTAAGACTTTTTTTACCAAAATAAAACTCCAATGGTAGCAATTCGTCACTTAGAAACTCGAAAATGAACACCGATGATGCTGCACTCATCACCCGAATTATTTTCCAACGACCGAAGTGAGTTCAGTGCTTTCTTGTCTCTTTTAGATTCCATTTTAAAATATTTCTAGTCAAAATATTTTCAAAATAATACTATCATTATTTCTTCCAAAACCTTTGAAAAACAATTCTCAAAATCATCGGGATTTAAATTCTTAATTTCTTCTTTTAAATATATTTTATTTATAACCTATATTTATAAATTTCACTTTGGTTACATAAAACCATTTCTTAATTATTTATCTTTATTTACATTACAATATTAACTACTTTTATTAGAACACAAACAAAACACAAAAAATGATAATAATCAAATATTAACATTCGCTAACAACCAAGCACATCATATATACTACAATAATTTCTCAAAAAATATTCCTTTATATATAAAAATATAATCAAGGTAAAATTATTTTATTTACCCAATTTGAAAACAATGCTATGTCCAATCTCCATGTTCAAGTGTTTAGAGACCCCTATCAATAACGTTAATGACTCGTATTGACCAGAATCCATAAGCCACTCAACAGATTAGTCAACACAATATAAAATATTTTTATATCACCATGCTCATATGTAATATACACTCAAACTCATTCTAGGGTATTACTAACCCTATCTATATTGAGCACCCAACCAAAGCCTAGGAGTTTACTAAACCAAAGCTCTGATACCAAGTGTGACGACCCGCAAATCCGCACAATTCGAGCTGACAATAAACCACACATGTCCAACTCAAACCGAACGAAGATGTGAATAGTTATAGGAAAGGAAGAAGATGAAGGAGGAGGAGGAGGAAACTAAACAATGCAGAATTTGACAACGCGGCGGAACAATATATAATATAGATCAATAATCTTTACAAAAGAGAGACTGTAATATACATCCATCAAATATGAGTACACAAAAAACTAATCATCAGCCTGGACAGTTATAACAATCTATCCTCACAAATGCTGATAATTTAAACAAGTAATGCAGTAGAAAATAAACAAATACGTGAATATGACTTGAAGACCTCTAGCTCGTCTTCCGAAGCTCCAAAGCATCCAAACTGAATCTGGAAATATACTCGGTCTGACCCGAGCATTAAAAAGGAAAAACGCTTGGATTAGTCTGGTAAACAAGCGTGAGAAAACACATCTCAATTAGATTTTTTAGTTATAAAAACATTTTAAAACAAAGTTATCTTGTAAGATCACGTCACATATAAACACGGACGGGTTTTTATCTTACGATAACTAAAACACTTCACATCAAATCCTCTGATACTATAATAGTGTCTAGGATACAAATACATATTAATCATAGCTGAAATTGTTACATTGATTAAATTCTAGCATAATAGGATTATAACTAAAACCGTAAAGACTCATATTGGAGAATGGATTCCATACAATGGTAGGTAAGGAACTACCTTCTATACAGTATATTTCTAGAGGAATATACCGAGGATCAACAACTTTGAAAGCTCTGCATCCGGCAAGATGGGCCTACCCATAGACCCATCTGGTGGAGGATAGAACTGAATATGACATCACCTCGATCGTTCTGGACCTACTTGTGGCCACAAACATACATAACATACTTGAAATATAGAAGGTAATCTAGAAAGGTGATGACCATACCCTAATGGGAGCGACCCACTTAGCCTTACGGCATACTCTATTTAAGCCATTACCGGGTGTGAGGCTAACAATAATGTTTACCTTTTAAATAGCACATATTTCACTTTGAATGCCACATCACCATTTCCAACAACACACTACTTGATTTCCACAAAAGTACAACCCCCGAATTCATATGCCTTAGAGAAGGGTGTTAAGTGCAGGAGGGTTTACCTCCCACACCACCAAACAGATGTACGTTTGTAAAGGCCAATGTACATGGTTCATAGAAAAGCAATGTCAAACATTCGTCCATACAAGTTGTCCAGGAATAGGACAAACTAAAGGCACTCTCCTACTATATCCTGTATGGAATCAACACTAGGATTACTAGCGAGCAGTCCTTACATCGAAGATTTTAATAACAGAGACTACTACCACCATATATATATAATATGGAATTGAGGGGCTAGTGGCAAGCAGCCCTATATAATGAAGATCTTCGTCATCTAAAAATCATCACTTTCATCAAATCTGCACTTTCGAACGCATACGCTGGTCCAAAGTGGTTTTCGGATAAATCTGATCCCGTCTCTCTGGACCAACAATCGACAAGAAGCCCTCAACTAATAAGGAAACCAAGTCTCGTAGACTTATCACGTTTCCAACTCTCAACTTGCTATCCTTCGGTAAAGAAGGAAGCTCAGTAGATTGGAGTACCATAGACACTTCGCATTACTCGAATAAACATTCTTAACATCAAACGATTATCGAGCCTACTTAGTTGGCCTCGTACTAAGTGCACAATTAAACAGTTCTCATGCCAAGTCAAGGAACCAAAAATGGCCAAAAATACAATCTAGTACATAAGTAGTCACTAGGCCTGTTTAACTAATCTTTTATTAATGAAATCACTTTCCAAATATTTATCTCAAAATATCTTTAGAAAAGATATGTTCTCAAACCCATTTTAATCTTTCGATATTTGAAAAATATTTCTATAGACTTATCTCAAGGGAATAAGTATATCCACAAGCCATTTCGTTTTCAACACTTGGAAAATATCTCCATAAATTTAAATCTGTAATAAGTATATTTACAAATCATTTAAGGAAAGCTTCATATTGTAAAAGCCAATGTATGTGGTTCTAAGAAATACAATGTCAAACATTTGTCCATATAAGTTTTCCAGGAATAGGACAAACCAAAGGCACTCTCTTACTACATCTTGTCGAGAATCAACCCTAGGATTAGTAGCGAGCAGTCCTTGCATCGAAGATTTTCATAACAGCACTACTGCCACCGTATATGTATAATATGGAATTGTGGGGCTAGTGGCAAGCAGCTTTGCATCATAATGATCTCCGTCTTCTAAAAGTCATTATTTCCATCAAATTTTCATTTTCAAATGCATACGTTGGTCTGAAGTAGTTTTCGGATAAATCCGATCCCAATCACTCCGGACCAATAATCGATAAGACACCGTCAACCCTAAAAGGAAACCAAATCTCGTAGACTTATCACGTTTCCAACTCTCAACTTGCTATCCTTCAGCCAAGAAGGAAGCATGTTAGATTGGAGTACCATAGTCTCCGCACTACTCGAATCAACATTATTAACATTAAACGATAATCAACTTACTCAGTTGGCCTCGTACTGAGTGCATGACTAACCAGTTCCCACATTAAGTCAAGGAACCCAAAATGACCAAAAATACAATCTAGCACATAAGCAGTCACTAAGCCTATTTAATTAATCTTCTATTAATTAAATCACTTTCTAAATATTTATCCGAAAATATCTTTAAAAAGGATATGTTCTCAAACCCATTTTAATCTTTCGATATTTGGAAAATATTTCTGTATACTTATCTCAATGGTTTGAGTATATTCACAAACCATTTCATTTTCAACACTTAAAAAATATTTCTATATACTTAAATCCATAATAAGTATATTTATAAATCATTTAAGGAAAGCTTCATATTTTCCAAAACACACTATTAGGTCAAAATGAATGTTGCATAAAATATCGTTATGACAACCCAAAACAATAGTGTAGGGAATCGACTATTTATATTTATATAAATCCTGTATACTATATAAAAACATCCTTTTGGAAATCGCTTACTATAACAAGAGTGTTATAGTCTTTGCCTTCCTTGCTTTCTCAAAAACAACTATTACAATAATAAATGTTGAAATATATGTTTTCATCACTTAGTACATTTTAAATCACTTTTTAAAGCCATTAAACTCCACTAAAAATATTACTTTCAAAACATTCCTTTAAAAGATTACTTTAACTTTTAAAACATGAATATATTTCCTTTATAAAAATCCATATTCAAATCCACACATAAATCATTTCTATATTTATAAGACTGTTTATAAATCTCCTTTCCATTTTATAAAATTCTCTTTATAAAATCCCTTCATTTATAAAATCCCATTTATAAATCTATTTGGCAAATATCAATTTCAAATCCATTACTAATATTTATAAAACTCCATTTATAAATCTATTACATTGTTTATAAAATATTTCTTTTATAGATCTTTTATATAAACCAATAAGAAATATTTGTTTCAAACTATTTCTATCTTCTTTAAAACTTCATTTCCTTTGTAATAAAAGATGGACTTATTTATCAAGTTTTTAAAACCTTTATAATACAATTCAAAAGTCTCTATTAAACATATTTCACAAACTATCATCTTATAATACCAAAAATCATACTTTATATTTTATTTAAAATAAACTCCTTCTTTTAATAATTCAAGAATAATTATTAAACATATATTATTTCAAAATCACACTAAATTCCTTTTAAATCAAAATCTTTACTTTATTATTTCAAAATATCAAAAATATGGCCAAGTGCTACCGTAGCACTAAATAAGCAAAATTATATCCATGTCATTAAATATTGCATCCAACAAATCATATATCATAATATATATGAAAATGAAAATCAATAGTGGTGAGGAATCCTATTGGATCCCTCCAACATGCCCCCCTGCATCGCATACAGTATATAATCATATAATAAGGATCATCCGAAACTAGACATGTATATATAAAAGATCATCCTCTCCAAAAGTGGGAATAAATCCAAACCAACTGATAAAACATAAATCATCGAAACAACAACAAACAAGCATCAATAAAAATATCCGCCTTATATAAAATATAAGTAGATCAGAAAGGTGAGTTAACTCAACTTAATTTCAGTAATCGTTGAAGCATCCAGTTTGAATTGAAATTGAATAGACATTCAATTTTAACACAAATTCCTACTAGCTCCAAATTCATCCAATCCAACTCTATGCTATAGTATTCGCTGTAATGAGCGCAATGCAACTTGCCGTGTCCAAAACCGACCTCTTATGGATAGGATACGAATTTATGAACATTGAGATAATTAAATACTAATTAACTTAAACTAATTAAGTTTAAACTCTTAATTACCTTCCTTCCCAACCCAGGTCGTGTATTCCTTTAAAACAAACATTGCGACTTTCATTCATCTCCGTCGCCGCCTCCTTAAATCGTATACCGCCATGCTCACGCCGCCGACTCCCCATCCCATGCTACGCCGATCCCCACCGGTGCGACCCTCCAACGTTGCCTACATCCTGAGCTCGAAATCGCCCCCACCGTTCATCTCAAATCGCCCTCACCTTGGACCTTCGATCAACGATCAATTTGCATGGATGAGTTCGTGGAGTCGAGCTCTATACTTTCTTGTTGGGGTTGAGGCTTGAAAACGCCTCTAGGGCTAAGGCAATGCCAGCCATTGGACGAAGGATGATAACAATGGCAGCTAGGGTTTTGGTTCTAAGGTTTTGCCAAATGAAGGAAGTTAAGGTCCTTTTATAGAAAATTTTCAAAGCACTATTCATCTCTAAAAATTTCGAACTCCAAACAAGGCGTGCCGCCTGATGTTCTGTATGTAATACCCCTATTCCGAACACAATGGAATTAGTATCGGGACCCAATTCCATCGTTTACAAAAGTTAACCTTCAAAATCAATTTATATTAATTTAAATTCCTCTAGTTAATTTCTATGCATTGCAAGCTCGCATGACTAAATGGTACGTTTGATCGCCATGAAATTCAATGGTATATAATAATCACTATTACGGACCAATGGCACTGGTTTTGTCAACATCCAAGACAGTGCCCCGAAAGGCTATTTTCACTTGTTAATTAAAAAGAATTTTTATTAAAACCATTCTAATCAATTTAATTATAAATTAAAGTTTAAACTAACCATTTATTATTTAAATTTAAATTTAAACGATCTTCTGAAATCCATTTATTCAAATTAAATTCAAGATTCGATTATTTAAACAATTCCAATTATTAAATTTAACAATTCATATTCTCAAATAAATCACTATGTTTGAAATTTAAGTTGTTTGACTTATAAAGTTAACTTTCAATAATTAAAATCAATTAAATATTTCAAATTCAAATAAATAAAATCTTGGGTCTTTACAAAAAAATTAATTAACATTGTCTTATTATGGTTCCTGATTTACTTGTTGTCAATGAAAGGAAACAAATCATATACATTATCCGAAAAAGTAACTGTAATTGAATGAAAGATAGATTTTCTTTAAAGACAATGATCCATACTTTATTTCTTCCCCCAAACTCAACCTCCTCAAAAAACTGTTGCATTTCCCATCTTAAAGCTTTTTCTTATTATGGGTTTATAAAAATTGTAGCTTTTAAATCGCTTAGAATATCAATTAATTATTTGCTATCTTTAGTGCCTCAATCTAGAATTATTTAGTAACCTGAAACAAATAATCATATAAATCACCAAATTAAAATTTAAGACTTCATTATAAAAGGTATTTAGGATAAGTAGATACATATAAGCAATATTTTAAACACTAAGAGCTTTAATTCCAAATGTTTGAATTTATTCATAAATCAATCTCATTATTTCTAAATGAACAATAATAACCTAATTTGTTCATATTAGAAATAGAAAACTGAAATCTATCTAAATGACAGCATAGCAAAAATATCAAATAAATCCAAACAATATAACTGAAATCTTAATAATATCTTAAAAATACCTAGTAAACATTACTTTATATGTATGTATGTAACGACCCACCTTTCTGACTCTTGGGAATGACACTTAATACATCCTCGGTATTCATGTGCCATTACCCAAGCATTTGAAAGATAAGTTGTCTTGGGGGTAAAATAAACAACAGAAAGAACATAATAGAAAAACCTCACAATGGAATGGTTACATATAATACAAAATGATATAGTGCAAAAGGTTACTCCTTGCATGGAGCTATCAGGGTTAAACAAAAGTACTACATCTAACAAATTTGTAGCTATACATTCCGACTTTTCATTTTTAGATACAAAACACACATACATAACTATTGAGCGAAAATAAATAACTAGATAACTAAGGAGCCACATGCTCTATCACCGTCTTCAAAGAGCTCCAAAGATAACCTGCTATTCTTGGACTGCCTAAATATAATTGAGTTCCTAAGAGTTTAGGAAAAATTAACAACTTGAGTCAAACAAATTGTCTGGTGTGAGTAAACTCTAAAACAAAGGAAGTGTATTTAACAATAATATGTGGGACCACGCCGCTAACGCAGAACGGGTTTTCTCCTACATAAACAACAACCAAACATAAGAATTGGAAAAGAACAATAGGAAACAAATCCAAACATAGATGATGGGAAAAAATAGTATAAAGATCCAGACTTGAAAGAATGGAAATAGTGTGAACAAAATCCAAACTGGACAGAATGGATTAAATAAGATAACAGTTCAAACTTGATAGAATAGACAAAACTAATAATTAAACATCGTGAAGAGTGGTTGACTCTTCCCGTTGCAATTACAGAAAAAAAATTCGAAGGTTCGGATCAAATAAGGAAAGGAAATTTTTCCAACAATGACTAGGAGGGTGCACCTCTTCTTTCCAAAAGTATGCCTCTAGTAAACATACTTGAGAGGGTCACCTTCTTGCGACACCTCTTAGAAACTCCAAGCCGGACCCCACCAACCTTACCGAGAATCCGATCATTTCACATCTTAATGCACGAATAACCTAAACCAACCTAGAGTAGATATGAATATACCGTAATGGGAGCAACCCCACATAACTTGGCCCCCACTCGCTTTGTGGTTTTAGTCATATTCGATAAAGGATAACCAAGCTCAACGGAGCAACACATCATCTTAGAATGACAATAATAAAGAAGCTGAAGTAATTGATAGCTGAGAAACCAACTATCGAGGATATAAAACGATCATATATGGAAATTAAGTCTTGTATATTTGTCACCACTCATCGAATTCCAACTTGTACTATTTCTTGGTTAACAATAATACAGGACAAGCCAAAGTAGTGTTACCTCAAAGTCATATCTCACGATTATTCTTAACTTTCGAAACAGCGATAAGTCTACTTCTTCGACATTTAGTACTAAGTATACAAATAAATCGTTTCCATATAAGTGAATCGCTTTGCAGAAATTAATTCATTTCCATATAAGTGAATCGCTTTGCAGAAATTAATTCATTTCCATAAACAAATCAAACATTTTCTTTTAAAAACCCGAATTCGTGCTTGGCCTCACATTACAAGTATTAGCTTTAAAACACTTTGTTAAATACTAACTTCAAAACATCAATTTAAAAAGGATTTAATAACTTAAAACATCCTTATTACATTGATTAATTAACTTTAAATTTCATCACATAATTTGATTTTTGAACTTCAAATGTTTTTAAATAATAAAAGGGTAAACCACTTTTAAACCTTATTAATTAAATTAATTAGTAAAATTTAATTAATTAAATTAATAAGTAATTAATTATTATTATTTAAAATGAATAACAAAGTCAAAACATCCTTGTTACTTTAATAAATTCACTTTGAAACTTCATTAATTAAGTTGATTAATTAACTCCAATAACCTTTAATTAAAAAGGTAAATCATCTATAAAACATCATTAATTCAATTAATTAATAAATTTAAATATAATTAATTAAATTAAATAAATAATCAATTAATTCTCATTATTTAAAAATGATTTATTAATTATAAACATCAATAAAGGAAAGATTAATTAGAGTTAAAACAAAGTTGATAAATTTTAAAAATCATTTATTAAAAAGGTGTATTATTTTGAAGGCATCATTAGCAAATTAATTAATTAACTTTAATTCATCATTATTGAATGATTAATTATCCTTAAACATCATTAAATAAAATGACTAATTAAATTTAAACATCATTAAATAAAATGATTAATTAATTTAAACAATCATTAACCAGGTAATTGGTTAAATTTAAAACTCATCATTAACTAAGTAATTAGTTAACCCTAATCCTTATTAATTAAGTAATTAATTAATTAAGTAATTAATTAAGTAATTAATTAATTAAGTAAGTAATTAATTAATAAGTAATTAATTAATTAAATTATCGTTATTAAATAATTAATTATTTTTTTGAAAACATTACTAATCAAAAACTTGCTTAACTTGTAAAATAATTCCAAGCACGATAATGAAACCAAACGGATTCGATAAAGGTGATTTTTCGAAAGTGCCGATAGAGCGACTATAGCTATACGGGCAGTTCGGCAAACAAAATTATAACATTAGCCATACAAGCAAACATCACATAGCAATGGTTTAAGCACAATACAAGGTAAATAATGATGATGCAACATGTAGTAATTATTTACTAACAATTATATTAACTTTAACTACTAACTTTTCATACAGCTAACCAAATGCTTACTAACTTCCAAATGCGACAACTTTTCAAAGTATGAAACAAACAAACAACCAATGCACTTCACATATACAACAAGCATTCATAGGCTATTAACATTAACATCTCCACTATTAATAAAGAGATTTCAATCAACATGATTTACATGGTGTCATTTTGAAATTCCAAAATTACTCCCATTCGTTAGTGGAATCTCACCACCCTTTTAGCAATTTGTCATCAATATTAACAACAAAACAACTTGAAATGTGTTATGATTACAAAAAATTTGCACTTAAAACACACATCCATCTAAGGTAAACATCTTTCGATACTAGATGCACGTACGTGCGTTGTATACTAGTTAACATAGTATAAACTTAGTTTAAGAAGGTGTAGTTATACTCACTGAAAGCTATCCAAACCCTCGCTAACTTAGGTTATGACCTAGCACTTCCATTCCTAAAAAAAATTTAGAGTCTTGGTTCGTTAATGCACTAGGTAGGCTTGGTCTTGAAAGAAGAAATAAAACTTATTTTGGTAAGGTGGAGTGACTTTGGATAATCATCGAACTTTCAAAAATGAACTTGAAAATAAGTTATATTCCAACTGGTTTTTGGACTAATTACTCCTAGATTTTGAAATGTGGTAAAGAGAAAAGTTTTAGAAAATTCTTTTCTCTACAATTTCAGAAAAATAATCACTCAATTACAATTAGTTTTGAATATGGTCAAAAGAAGAAGGATCATTTTCGAAGTTGAAATTATGGGTCCAAAAAAACTCTATAAACAATTGATATTTTGATATAGCTATGCTTGAAATTTGAAGAAGTGATCAACATAAAAGTTGTAGTCACTAGAATTTGACATGGTTTGAAACAAAGAAAAAACTTTATTTTGATGAGATGTGAGAGAGATATGATAATTGGAAGAAAAGGAAAATTTAGAGAAATGAAAGGCTATTTATAAGCAAGTGAAAATGTGAATTACCTAAACACCCCTTATCATTTACCCTCCACATTGTTTTGCCACCTCAATACCCTCCACCACACATGCCATTTCAGCCTCCACCTTGTCCCTCCCTCATCATTTCAAAGAAAACATGTCTAAACATGTTTTGTACTCAAGTCGCCAAAGTGTCAAATCATGTCTCTTAAGGCATCATTAAGTATATACATGTATATACTTAAGTATATATACCTATGTACATATAAATATATACTAAGTAATTAACATTCTTAACCATTTAAATATTTAAATATCGTTTCAAATATAAACAAGGCTCACAACATTTCAAACAACTTTTATACGATGAAACGTCGAAAATTCAGAAAACAGTTTCCGGTCACATTTTCGATTTTTATTTGAACTAACTATTTTGGTAAACATATTTTAAAAATGAATTTAAAATCATTAATTATTATTTAAAAGATGTGTTTTTGTTATTAAAATCCATTATTTAAAAATAATTTAAATATTCAAATACAGAGTGATTAATTTATGGGTCGTTATAATGTATATCTCATTAAAGAAACAACTATAAATATATCTATATGTTATTTCTTTTCATCTAGATCCTTAGCGTCTTCTTTATCCTTATTTATACATTTATTTACAGTGTATGTTAAATGAGTACTTCCGATCTTACATGCTTCAATCTCTCTACTTCTTACCACAATGCTAAATGAACTCAATAAGAGGTTATTTTATCCTTAAAAATAATTTAATAATAATCTTAAAATGGTTATTCTATGAATAAAGAGAGTACAAAAAATAACAATAGCTTGAGTGCCTTTAACTTTTGAAGCAACATCTTTTCATATAGTTCTCATTTATTTTTACATTACTTTGACTTTATGAAATCAAGCAATATAAAGCGTGCTTGTTCCACTTATCGTTTTCTTTTAAACACTTTCTTGTTTGTAAAGAAATCCTTTAAATTGATTATCCCTATAGACATCATACCCCTGAAAGCGTTTGAAATATTATACCTTATGATCGTTTGACTCTTGCAATTTGAATTATCCTACCTCTCAATGTTCTTAATAACATTATAAGAACATTTAACTATAATAGAGGTGGTTGTGATCCTCCTACTTGCAAGAGCTATATCCACGAAGTCAAGAACATCAACATACTCTCTTACTAATCCTTAGAGTTAGTCCCAAACAAAATGAGAACATTATTAAAATTGACAAACACTTTAGTCAACTTAGTTTAAAACTGAACAAAAATAAAGATTGACTTTATATGTTTATATCCAAATATTAGCCATAGTTAATTCAAATAATTGGTAAGTCTCTTCCCAAGATACGTAGCACAACATTAATATCAAGCCTTTGGACAGTAATATTAAATGTAAACGGTACTATTAAGATCAAACACTAACAATAAACTAAAGTCAAATAACAATTCCTTTGGGCCCATTACTTATTCATTTGTAAAACCTTGTAATTGTCACATATTTATCATTACACATGTGTAAGTAATTCGACCAAATATTAGTTTTCCTTAGGCCGGTTAATATCCGCATGAACAAATACACACAAATATCAAACATTTTTATGAACAACTAAAATAAGAGAGGTCACTTTGATGATATGTTATTTCAATTAGGTCACTTGGAATGTAGGATATTTATAATTAGTTTGCAAAGAGACACCAAAAATATATTTAAATTTATTTCTTAGTGTACGTACAATATATTCAAGTGCTACAAAACACTACCAAAAATGCTTTAGGTCAATATGACACTTGAAAATCTAAAAATCATAACCATGGCACAACATGTCTTAATCATAGTTGTTATTGTCCTTTGCTTTAAGTATGTGGTTACATTCATGACATTTCCTAAATAAATATTATACAAGGCATCATAAATAAATCACATAACAAATATTATCGATGAACGCCGAAAATAAATGCCACATAATTTTTTACATGAATGACATAGTTAATGTCATATCAAATAACATGGAAGAATGTAGTAGATGTGATGTATATCTAAAGCATAATATAGCTATATAGAATGCTACTATGTCGCTTTATGTTTATTTTATTATTTGAATACTTAATTAAGATCAGTAACCATGCATTTCGGCAAAATATGAAAATTGTTGCTCGTTTAAAGCATAAAGTGATACAAACATAAATGCATCAAATAATAAACCATATTTTTTCTTATTCCAAAATACAAACATGATACGTCATTAAATTTATTGTAACCGACACATTTGATGCATTTATGATAATAAATTAATTCATTCGCTACCATGACAACCACTTTTAATGCATTTATGGTAAAAATAAATGTAATTGACCATTATGTGGCCCAAAATGTAAATTAGTGTCATGTTAAAATTTATTTCAATAATAAACATAAACACTTTAAAGGAGCATACTTTATTTCTAATTAGTCAAAATTTCTGAAATAACCAAAATACATACATACATACATACATACATACATATATATATATATATATATATATATCCAAATTACTTGCATAAACAGTTCAAAATTATATATGTCTATTTATACCATTGTACATATCAAATCCAAAATATTCCTCACATTAAAATTCACAAATTATTTACAAAATATACAATAATAAACATGTGAATGCTTTAATCAACATGTGTTGTTACTGAAATTTAGAGAAATTTTGATTATTTCCCACAAATTTAATGATTTTAAAATTCTAACTTATTTCCAAATGATATACAAATCATTTAAGTTTATCTTTCTTCACCAAAACAGTTTCAAAAATTAGCTTTTCAAATTACAATGTATAGAAAACGTTGATACTAAAACAAATCCAAAATTATCACAAAAAAATCCTTGATATTCAAATTTTAAGCCTAAACAAACACTTAAACCCATCGAAATTAAAATTGTTGGTATTCTATTATAATTATAAATAGGGTGAACTCATATTACACACACGGATTAGGATTATATGACTCTTTTTAGTTAATTGAAATTAGATGTTTTCGTTAATGGATTACATATATATTTAATTAAATAGTATGCTTGTAAAATTTATTTTAATTTTTTGTTTCTAGAAATACAATTTCTATTTATTTACCTTGGCTAGTTAATTTCTATACACGCAAAGGATGAATGATTAAATGTAATTTATCTTAAATTTTGAACTACTTTCAAATTGATAAAATCATTCCACTCCTTCATACTTCTAATGTTATCTAGTTCCATTTGAAGTCTTTCCTCCTTGGACTTTGCTTTTAATATTTGTTTAAGTAATCCAAATTTTGAACACCTAAAAATACACCTCATTTGCTAAAATATGGGGACTGTTTGCCATTTCTTACCTAACTTAAATCTACCAAGTATCAAGAACAAGGATTTAGTAGTTGTTTACTGTATATATTGTGACATCTCATGTAACAACCCGGGATTTTGTCATTTGATTTTAAATAATAAATTAATTTTAAATATTGGAATAATTGGTTTTTAAGGTTTAGAACCTGAATTCAAATATAGCAATTATTAAAATTATCTGAAAATTGTGAATTCAATATTTGAATAGTGATTTAAATATAAGGATTTTAAATTGAATATGTATTTAATTAATATAATAGTCTTAATTAGCTCCTTTTAATTAATTAATAATAATAATGAACCCATTTTGTAAATTTATTTGCAGTAATAAATGATTAGAATAAATAATAAGTGAATTTATTTTTAATATAATGACTCGATTTTTATTATCGTATTTTTAATTTAATTTATTTGATTTTTTCTTAATTTTTAATTTGAAAAATATTCAAATTATCGTTTGACATTTTTTGACGAAACGACAATGTTTTTGTGATTTTACGGAATTGAATAACCAGTGTATATTATTTCTATTTTGGGGTCGTGTCGTTATTTTGAGCGCGACCATATTTTTTGTTTTATCGTTCAAAGTTCATACACAAATAAAAATCTGTGCGGAGAGATATCGAATATTTCAATATAAACTTATCTCAAACCCAACCCTTAAACCAATTGAATGTCGCTTCCTTTCTTTCTTCTTCATGTTTCAATAAGTAGTAAAAAGGAAAATTTGCTCAACCTTTTAAAATCTCAAACAATTCAAATAAAATCTAAAAAATAAATAAAAGGTTGTATCTTTGAGTCCCAAATGGTGAGATCTTCATGTTGAGGTGCTTTGGAGAGGGTGTGGCTTCTTCTTGTTGAGTTCGACAGTTTTATAGTAAATGGATGTGGGCTTAGTGAACTACGATTTGACATCTCGTGTGATAGAGGGGGATTTAGATCGATTGGAGGATGGATTGGAGTTCGTGATGGAAAATTGCACTTGGAGGCCGAGTTTGGTGGAGCTCGGCTTGTGTTTGGGTGGTGCATCACTGTGAGGTCGTGCGGCAGCAGGACCAAGTTGCGAATGGTGGTAGTGGACCGTGGTGGAAGTTGTGGTTGTGGATGCGTCGGGTAGGCGAAGAGAAGAAGTTTAGAGAAGTCGGATTTGGGTTTAGCGGAGCATGGAGGGAAATGGAGGTGGATAATGGTGTGGCAATGGGATGGGTGTTCTCTGGTTTGAGCGAGAGTAATTCATGGAAGAAGGAGGATTAGAGCTATTTGGGTAATTAGTTTATAATTGTGTAATCAGTGTAAATAATTAATTAATTTAAATCAATAACTTATAAATTGCATAACTCCCTCATTGAGGTCCAATCGAGACGAAACGTTTTGCGTTGCACTCGTAATGGCAAATGCTACGCGGTGGAACTGGTTTGCTCCAATTTGGAGCAAGTGGAAATTTGGACTAATATCGTACATCCTTTGATTTTCGTTCAAAACCGGAATGCTTCAGCGCCAACTGGAATTTCGATGAGTTAAGATCGCCTCTTTGGATAAATTAGTAAATTATATAATAGATAGAATTTTATTGTTTGTGTTTGGTTGAAATTATTGGCTGACTGGTTAAAATATATGCTTTGAAAAGCAATTGGTATTTAAAATTGAAATACAAAAAAATTTGTAGAGAAATCCAGATTTCTTGAAATTGTGATTATTAATTTCCAGTTATATTCCTGTTTTTTTACTTCAGTTATATACCTGTGACATTGATTACTAAATGTTGAAATTTGATTGTTTTTCCACATTGGATGTGACACTGGCACTTGTAAAAAGTTAAACATTTTTAGTGAAAAAGGGAAGTAATAGCATTTGTTAAGTACTATATTAACTATTAGCCTCGATATGGTGTTTTGGAAATACTGTTAAGTAATGTTTGATTTTGGAAATGGTTTCCGATTTGGAAAATGATTTAAAATTGATCTGGGGTTTCTGTGATATTTTATTTTAAAAATGAGTTTTGAAACTTTTCTATTTTAATTCAACTTCTTTATTTATTCTTTTAAATTCATATATATATATATATATAAGTAAGGGTTTGAATAATTATTTTGGAAGTATTTGTCTTTATAGGAAATTATTTGAATAATAAGTGTTATTTCAAAAAGGGAAATTAAAAGAGTTATCTTTTATGTTAAAAAGTGAGATCTTATGTTTAACGGAAGGTGGAGATATTTTAGAAATGGACATTTGTGAAACCAGTCTATATGAAATGTTGAAAATAAAAGAATAGATTTATAAATGGCATGGTACAGATTTAAAGGAGATTTATAGTGGTATCTTATAAATAAAAAGGAAATCAATATCATTTTGATAAATTTGGAATAAATAATTCCATTTGTAAATTTATGGAAATATATGGAATGACCCAGTTATGGGAAGTACGGGAGTTTTATAATTATATATTGGAGTTGTGGTTATATTTAGAGTTTTTATTTTATAAAAGGGGAGTTTGTAATTCCATTTAGAAATTATAAAAGAAGTCACAAATGAATTTGAAATATTTAATGAGTTGCAACAAGTTTGGAAATTTATAAAAGGAGGCTGTGATTATGTTATATATATTTATAAAGGAATTTATAAATGATATTTTATGAAAGGAATTCTAAAATGAATTTAGAGCTTATACTTACAAAATGGTTTTATAAATTGTTTTAAAGATTAATAAGGGAGTTTTATAACTTGAAAAGAGACCTTAAAATTTGGGAAGAAGTTTTATAGATGATTTGGATATTTATAAAAGAAGTTTTATAAATGATTTTGGATATTTGTAAAAGAGTTTTATAAATTGTTTTGGATATTTATAAATGAGTTTTATAAATAAACTTGGAGATTTATTAAGAGTTTTATAAATGGATTTGGAATTTTAGTAAAGGAGATGTTCATAAATGAAAGAGATTTATTAAAAAAGATTTATTGAAGAAATTTATAAACGAAATTGAGATTAAAATTCCCCAAATTGACGTTTGTAATTTTGGTGGTGTGGACATTCATTCCATGTTTAACACCGAAGGAATAGTGTTTGGGTTTATCCTTATCTCTGTTTCTTTTAAAACAATATTTGTTTTAATCCTTTTGATATGATTTTGAAATAAGAAATCTTTCATAATGTTTTTTGAATATACTTATACCGTTGAGATAAGTACATGAATACATTTTCTAAGTAGGGAAAGTGTAGTGTTTTTGTGAACTTGCTTATACCGTTGAGATAAGTATATAGATATTTTTCCAAGTATTGAAAGAAGTATAAAGGGTTTATGAATATATCTTTGTAAAAGTATTTTGATACAAGTATTTACAAAGTTTTTAATTGATGAAAGGATTAGTTAAAAAGTTTAGTGGTTGCTTCTGTGTTTAACCAATGTTGATTTCCCTATAGAAATAAATCCCTGGTTTGATTGTTATTTTTATATGATAGTTAAATAACCGACTATCAAACTTGGCCAGTTTCAAACTATCATTGTCAGTTCGGAAAGATCGAGATCGGATATATTATCCAAAAACCACTTCGTACCGACATAAGCGTTTTGAATCGGAATATTTTAAAGATAATCGAAGACGAAGCTCTTTAAAGTACAAGGGCTACTTACTACTAATCCGGATGCTGATTCCAAAATGGATGTAGCAGAGCTAGTGTATTCGGTTTGTTCATATCCTGAATAACTTGTATAGATGAATGCTGACACTGCATGGCTGCCTAGAGGCAGTATTAGCATTCTAAATGGGATTGCTATAAAAAAAAGGTAAAATGTAGCCTATAGCCTCACTAACCTGGAATGACTAAAACATGGGGATATGCTTCAGGGCTATGTGGGTTGCCCTCATTAGGGTATTGTCATCACCCGATCTAGATCGATATTTATTGATGGATTATGTATGCTAGTAGCTCGGGACCATTGTTGGTCGGCAACTGGGGTGATGAAAATTTGGTATTATCTAGTAAGGGATAGGCAGGTCCTGATTCGCAGGGGGTCCATTTGAGACCTTCGGTATATTTTATCGAGAGGTATATGGTGGCAGGCGATACCCCAGCAGTCTTGTCATTATATGGAAATCCATTTTCCAATAAGCGTCGTGCGGACTTAGTTGTATACCTATTATGCTAGAATTTAATTAATGTAACAATTTCGGCTATATTCAACCTTTATTTTAATTCCTAGACACTATTATAATATCAAAAGATTTTCTATGAAATGCTTTGGTTATCATAAGGAAAAACTCATATGTGTTTATATACGATGTGGTCTTACGAGATACCTTTATTTTAAAAAGGTTTTTATAACATTAAAATTCAATTGAGGCGTGTTTCTCATGCTGGTTTACCAGACTGATCCGGGCGTTATTTTTTTTATAATGCTCGGGTCAGATCGAGCATACTTTCAGATCTAGTTTGGATACCTTGGAGCTTTAGAAGACAAGTTAGATGTCCATGACGTATCTTTTGTATATTTTTTATTTCCGATGTATGTGTTGTTTTATTTGTCAACATTTGTGAAGACATGTTGTTATAACATCCAGGCTGATGATTAGTAATTAAGTGTACCCTGATGTTGTGTATAATAAAGATGATTTCTTTTTGTAAAGGTCATGTATATATTTTATATTTTCTCGTCACGATGTGAGATTCGATTCTGTCTTTTCTTTTTTTCACCCCAACAATTTGTCTTTACGGCACTTGGATGTTCGGCACGTGAATACCAAGGATGTATTAGTATCGACTTCCAAGGATCGAAAAGGCGGGTCGTTACACGTGGTATCGGAGCTTAGGTTGAGCGAACACATAGGCTTTGGTGGAGTTAACTCATTTGAGATAGGGTAAGCGAGACCCTAGGATGAGTTTGAGTGTGTATATATATGAGCACATATTTGTTAGTGCTATAAAAATATTTTATATTATGTTGTATTATCAATCGAGAGCTTTATGAATTCTGATCGGTATGTGGGAGACCACGGTATCGATAGAGGTTTCTAAACATTTAATAAGGCAAACCGACACAATATTGTTAGAAGTTAGGTAAATGAAATAATTTTACCTAGGTTATATTTTATATAAAAAAGAATAATTTTCAGGAAAGTTAATATAGTTATCTTTGGTGTATTTACTGCTAGGAAATGATAATATTCTGTTATTATCATTTATTTTTTGGTTGAATTAAATACGAATTCCTTGTGAATTCAGTTTTACGATTTAAATATAAGGCGTTTGGTGATAATGTTGAGTTAAAATTTAAAATTTAATCAAGATTGTTTATTATAGTATAAACAAAGATAAACAATTGTGAAATGATCTTATATAAGAAGTGAAATTAAATAAGTATGATTTATAAATATTGAAAGTGTGCTATGGATCATGTAATATGGAGATATGATAATACATAGTATAATGGTGATAGCTACATGGTAAATAGTGCGGAATATAAAAGCAGTATAGTAAAAATGACACCAGAGATTTTTATACTGGTTCAGAGCACCGTACTATGTCCAGTCCCGGACTCCTTTTGGAATTTCACTAATAACCCTCACTTAACCCGGAGGAACATGTATATACAACCCTTGAACAGCCGAACAAGGACCTGAGCAGCAGAACAGGATTTTGCCTCAGCAGCCGAAGAGGACTTCACACGCCTGAGCAGCAGAACAGGACTTCAACAAATACAAAAATAGTTTTGACTTTGTGTGTTCTTAATAACACGGATTTGTCACTTGTAGTACACCCTTCCTATAATCTTCTCCTCGAGTATAAATATATATATTTGAAGTATATGAAGAATAGAAAGGTTTAGTATTGCTTTAATGCAGAATAATTGAAAGTATGATAGCAAATAGATTTCAGAGAGTTAGATCAGAGAGATAAGAATATTTGATTGTAATTCAGTTATTTGAAATGAAGTTGAAGTATGTATTTATAAAGATTAGAAAGCAGCGACTGTTGGTGAAGAGTTTCGATTGAAGTGTTGCGTCCGAATCTTTTCGTTAGAGGTTCGCAACTCTTCACAAAAAGTCGTGTCTTTTCGAAAAGTGGTTGTTATAGAAATTCAGTCAATTGAGCCTCTGAGTCAATCGACTGAATGTTCAAAATAATATTTAAATTTAAATTTGTATACTTATGTAACTGTGCATGCTGCAAAAAATTCCCAGTGTCAGTCGACTGGTCGTCAGGGTCAGTGGACTGACCTGGTTAAATTTGTGCAGTAAGCATAGTTTACATAGGTACATTAATTTCTATTAGTTTAAAACACTTTTATAATTTAAATATATGCTTATATATGTATAAAATATTTGATAAATATTATGATTAAATATATAAGCTAATGTAGACGTAATCGAGGAGAGATTTTAACAAATATGGACCTAAGGCTTAAAAACAAAATACCATAGTTGATGCACTGGTTTTTAAAGTCTTGTCTCCTTGTCTCTTTTTGTCGTAGCAGTTGTCAAATCTATATGTCGTAAAGATAGCTTCGTGTCATGAATCAAAACCAAGTATCAATATTCTCCCCCTTTTTGATTGATGACAACCTGTAAATAGATATAGATTTCGACTGTATATATAATAATAACATAAATACTTACTCCCCCTGAATCGTTGACGTTCTATATCCTGCATTTTTGTTAGCAATAATATTTCTCCCCTTTTGTCATCGACAAAAAGGAAAAATAATATGAAGTCATAAAGTAGAAAAGATATCATAGAAATAAAAACAATTATCCGTTCATTTAACTTCCATAGTTAAGAGTGCTCAAAATAAACTAGATTGGCCATTTAGTACAAGCCATACGAAACTGAAAACAAATGTCTTGAATAAAAGAAAATGAACACCTTACGCCATCGGTTCCTTACCCCTACCACTGTAACCTTCATCTCCATCATCATCACTGCTACTTGCTTCATCATCGTCAGAAGAAGACCATGTAAAGACGGGTTGCTTACTCGGATCGCCTATAGTAGCCATAGATGTCCCGAAGGAGCATGAGATCGCTTGCCATAATTTAGTGAAAAATCCTTTGACCTTATCGAGATTTTTATCAACTTTGATGATGTTTGAATGTAGAATTTGTTGATTTCAGCAAATAATAGAGATGGATTCATGTGGTTGAAGACCTGGATTTGGAATTAAAATTTCTTCTTGTTGATGACGAGTTGATCTTTGACGAGATGGATGTTGAGATGGTTCGCCATGTTGTTGTGGTTGGTTTAAATGCCTTTGGGTCCATTCTTCAAAAGATGTGATATGAGGGGGTCGGGCAACCGGTAGTTTCATCAATGCTAAAGTCCGAGAGTTCAAACATCCAATGGTAGAAATTGGTGGGTCCGGTTCCGGAACCTCACAAGCCTTTAGAAGACGCATAATATATTGACCGTAGTAGATTACATTCATTCTACCGTTGTGGAAGCTTAAAAATTCGTCAAGAAATAGACGGAGCCAGTTTACTTTAATGTTGCCAAAAATAGCATATAAAGCTTTAAAGTTGTTTTCATAGACAAGTTCATAACTCCCGGTTCTTGGAGTTACGGTTTTCATTAGAGCGCGATGAATAATTCGTGCCTTTGGTCGTAAAGACTTTGATTTTAGTTGATGCATGTTATCCTCTAGAAACAAATGGCTTACGTTATCTTAAACTACCAAGTCACGGCCAATAGTGGCTAATTCCACACCATCATTTTCCATTTGTAAAATATGAGCCATGCGGTCCAAAGAGAAAAGGACGGGTTTCCCACATACAAGGCTCCATACACAATCTTGTTGGTTTGGAACGTCTTGGTGACCCAAATTTAGGTTTGCATAAAATAATTTTACCATAATTTGGTTGATTTTGTGTTTGTTATCGTCAATGTTAAATACCAACTCCAAATTGCGTCGTCGAGATAATTCTTGGATGCGATAAGGAGAAAAATCAGGGAATTTAATAAACGAACCTTCAAAAATCCTTGAGTCTTGCATCCGTCTCCACCTCCGAATTGCGGTGTCATCAAATAGCCACCGTTGAATTTGTTCGTTTGATGGAGGTTGAGATGATGAGGAAGCTTGTCCCTTTCGTTTTGGCACCATTTAATTTTTAATTTTGAAAAAAAATGGAGTTTTGGAGAGCCTAGGGTTTTGAAAATTTTGAAAATCTGAAGTGGTACTGTGGAGAGAAGGTAAAGTGAAAGATAAAAGGAGTGAAATGGGTTGGTAGAAGTTAAAAAGTAACTCAGATCTACGGCTTAGTCGACTGGCTTCAGGGCTTCAGTCGACTGAAGCTTAAGATAGAAATTTTTCGATCTTCTAGTCCAGTCGACTGAGGCTCTGAGACAGTCGACTGGACATGTTATATAAAAATTTATATTGCTGCGTCAGTCGACTGGCTCAGTGCTTCAGTTGACTGGTGCTGAAGGTCGAATTTTTTCAACCTTCTAGACAAGTCGATTGGGATTCTGAGACAGACGACTGGCCTTTTATGGAAAAAATCAACTTACTGTGTCAGTCGACTGGTCATCTGAGACTGTCGACTGACCTGGAAGTTTTTGTGAAGATGAATTTTATTTTGATGTGAAATTTTAATATTTTCGATTTGTGAAATGTTGATTAAGGTACTAGAAGTAAATTTATCCGAAAAAGAAAAGTACATATGTAGAGAGTTTATTCGAAAAGTACAACAAAAGATAATTAAAGCTATGATTATTTCAAGGGACTAGGCGTATTAAATTCTTTTAATTGCTTACGACGAACATTCGATGCTTCGTTGCGATCCCACGAATTCAGTGAGTATGGTGGTCGCGGTGGAGACGAAGTCGGTGGTCGTTTGATAGGCGAAACAGCATTTTCGTCTATCGGATGTGACGATGCCCCACATAGCGATATGCTCAATGATTCCTATCCGTCTGGAGTTTATTTTTTGTTCATAATACATTTCCCATTGTAGCATTAGAGATTCTTGCTGATAATGGTGGAGATCATCTATCTTTTGCTTTGTATTCGGAGAAATATCGATCGTCTTCTTTCCCTTTTTCTTATCCGGAGTATATCCGGTGTGATAGACAGATGATGGTGATATTTTATGATCTAGAGTTTTTAGAGAGTTGTCAATAATTTCGATAGAATTCGTTGAAGAGGAGGTTGACATTTTTAAACAAAATAGTTGTGTATAAAAGCTTTTTACTTCAGAGAGAAAATCAAAAGATTGCTTTTTAGTTTGATTGCATAGACAAAGGAGTATGCATCTATTTATAGGTTTAGTTTAGGAAAAATAGGATAAAATTTGGTGGATTATATTAATTATATCCAAGAAACATGGTGAAACATTGGTTTTCTGTTGACTGAGCTATTTTGTATATAAAATTAGTAATGTAGATTCTAAAGTTAAATGTGACAAGTAATGTAGTATAAATTATTGTTACCATATAATAAGATAGCCATACTAGACTTAGAACAGAAAACATTAATAGCTCATGTGGTTAAGACAATTGAGCTATGCACAGCAGGTCATGGGTTCGAGTCTTAGCATGGTTAGATCATTGAATTTTTGTAAAAAAATTTATTCTTAAGTTTTTAGTTAAAAAATTTATATTCTATTTATATATCTTTAATTGACATTATACCAAGATCACAACGTAATTTTATAAACGTATTTTCTAATAGTGGTTTAGTAAAAATATCGGCTAATTGATTTTCCGATGGTACGTAGTCCAGATTTATTACTTCTTTTTCTATATTATCACGTAAAAAATGATGTCTAATATCTATATGTTTAGTTCTTGAGTGGTTTACTGGATTTTTAGATAGATTTATCGCACTAGATTTATCGCAGTAAATTGTTGATTTTGATAGATTAATTCCAAAATCTTTAAGTGTCTGTTGCATATAAATTGCTTGTGTGCAAGCTAGTGCCGCAGAAATATATTCTGCTTCACAAGTTGATAGTGAGACACAGTTTTGTTTCTTGCTAAACCATGATATTAATGATTTACCAATGAAGTGACACGTACCGCTTGTGTTGATTCATGAGTTTTGATTCATGACACAAGCTTCAGAGATCATACGACGAAATACAAAGAGAATACTATATGAAAGCGACAAAAAGAGAATAAACGTATATTGTGAAACTACAAAGGAGATAAGACTACAATCCAGAGATTAGTATGAATATTTTATTTTATTGAGTCTTAGAATATTGTTAAAATCATTCCTCAAATAGTCACACACACACAAAACAATTTATATTAAAATTGTGTATACTGTGCAAGTAACACCAGGTCGGCCGACCGACCAGGATCCTCGGTCGACCGACCCTGTGTTATGTGCACAGTGACTTTCTGTTTTATATACGATTTCAAACTCAGTTGACCGGCCAGGTTTTTCGGTCGATCGACCAGAGAAAAGGCTTCTTCGTAAATCTATGGGATGCCTTATCATGTACTTCCGAAGCCGGTGCTTCATTTGTTGCTCCTGGAAAAAGACCAGCGCCAAATTTCTCTTGGTCTACATCCGATAACACAAGTTCCAGCACTTCGGCAACTCACGTTCCTCACACACAAAGACGGGGTAAGGAACCGGCTCCACTGGATGAAAATACTCGTCCAGAATTTTGGGATTTCGATGATGATGAAGAATAATCACATGTTTACACTTTCGAGTATTAATTATGAACAATATGCTTATTATTAGATGTTGTGAAACTATGAACGTATTTCTATCTTGTTTAAAACTATGTAATATTTATAACTTGTTGTTCCCTTACTGGTGCTTACATGCTCCATAATTTTTTATTACATCTAATAAGTATTCCTTTTTGTCGATGACAAAGGGGGAGAAAAATGTATAAGAGCTAACATACTTTTTGCAGAAAAGTCGCCATATATTCAGGGGGAGAATTATAAAATAGATAAGTTTTACTTCGTCACATAAGTATTGTCATCAATCAAAAAGGGGGAGAATGTTGATTCATGAGTTTTGATTCATGACACAAGCTTCAGAGATCATACGACGAAATACAAAGAGAATACTATATGAAAGCGACAAAAAGAGAATAAACGTATATTATGAAACTACAAAGGAGATAAGACTACAATCCAGAGATTAGTATGAATATTTTATTTTATTGAGTCTTAGAATATTGTTAAAATCATTCCTCAAATAGTCACACACACAAAACAATTTATATTAAAACTGTGTATACTGTGCAAGTAACACCAGGTCGGCCGACCGACCAGGATCCTCGGTCGATCGACCCTGTGTTATGTGCACAGTGACTTTCTGTTTTATATACGATTTCAAACTCAGCTGACCGGCCAGGTTTTCCGGTTGACCGACCAGAGAATAACGGCTAGTTTACTGAAGAGATGCGATCATTTCATGAAGAGGAATGTCCTCTATTTCAATAGCCATGGACACAACTGTTAACTAAAACTCTTCATGAAAGATTACAACTCTTCTACAACTATATAAACATATTCAATTCACTTCTACAATCACCGATTCTTGTTTATATTTCTGAAATCTAATCTCTATTCATTTATGCAAATAAAAGTTTTCATTCTTAATTAATATCACTAGAATCCTTGTTTTAATTCATATATACTTCGATTCTACGTGATTATCTTCCTTCTAAATCTTCACACACATACATACTCTTGAGGATTTGATTATAGGAAAATTGTACTATCAAAAGACTATCAGTGTTATTTAGAACACATTCGTCAACAAACATTTTGTATTAAGTTGAAGTCCTCTTCGGCTGTTGAGGCGGAAAAATTCCTGTTCGGCTGCTCAGGTGTCGTATACCTATTCCTCCGGGTTAAGTGAGGGGTTTAGTTTAATTCCAGAGGGTATTCTGGTACTGGACGTAGAACAGGAAGTTCGAACCAGTATAAAAATTCCTGGTGCGCTTACTTTAATTTTTACTTTACTGTTATTACCAGTTTCCGCATTAATATACCATATTACACGATCCTTAGTACTACACGTACACTTTCATTTGGTATCAGAGCAAGGTCATCCTATAACCATCACAAAGTTATTTGATATTTATTTCTAGTAATATGGCAACCACACAAATTAACGATGTTAACACTCACACTAATTCTAGTTTCACAGAAGGTCAATCGACTTCACGACCTCCACTTTTCAATGGTATAAATTACAATTATTGGTCAACTAGAATGAGAATCTATATGCAATCAAGTGGATTTGATATCTGGAATATTATACAAAGTGAGTACACAACTCCTACTGGAGAATACTCAACTTGGAGTAACACACAAAAACTAGATGCTACATCAAATGCTAAGGCTATGAATATTTTATTTTGTGCATTAGATAGAAATGAATTCAATAGAGTTAGCATGTGCACTTCCGGTTATGAAATTTGGAGAACTCTTAAAGTTTCACATGAAGGAACAAACAAAGTTAAATTAAGCAAAATTTCTATGTTGAAACATCAATTTGAAAATTTTAAAATGAGGCCAAATGAATCTATAAATGACATGTACTCTAGATTTCAGGATGTTTATCATGCTTTATTATCACTAGAACAAAAGTTTACTGATTTTGATGTTGTTACAAAAATCTTAAATTCTTTAACGGACGAACGGGAACGAAAAGTCCTAGCTATTGAAGAAGAGACTGATTTGTCAACATTAAAACCAGAAGAATTGATAGGTAATTTAATGTCCTACGAAGTAAACTTGCAGGCAAAACGAAATGGTGCACAAGAAAAGAAAAATGTGGCATTCCAAGCAGAAAAAGATGATTCCGACTCAGATAATGAAGATATGGCAATGATCGCTAAAAATTTCAAAAAGTTTTTGAAATTCAACAGAAACAAATTCAAGGGAAACAAAAATAATTCCAACAACAATTCCAATAGCAGCAAACCCTCATCTTCAACAATGGAATGTTATGAATGTCACAAGAAAGGACACATGAAGAAGGATTGTCCAAATCGTAAAAAGAATAACTCCAAGAAGGATAAAACCAAACGAAAGGCTTTTTCAGTCACTTGGGACGACACTGACTCATCATCCTCATCAGAGAGTGAAAGTAATGAACAAGCAAATGTATGCTTCATGGCTTCGTCAGACGATGTAAGTGATTTTACTTTTGAAGATTTAATTGAAATAAATTCTGAATTAGTAAATTTAACAAAACAACTTAAAAAGAAAAATAAAGAATTGCAAAGAAAGTTAGATAGAACAGTTTTAGAAGTAGATATGTTAAAAGATGAGAAGATAATATTGGAAGAAGAACTTGAAATTTCTCAACAATCGAATTCTAACTTATCTTCTCAAATTACGTCAATATCTGAAGAACTAGAAATTCAAAAAAATAAAAATGATATTTCACTTTTCGAAAATAATAGTTTAATATCTAAGATTAAGGATTTAGAGTTAGAAAAATCTAGTCTGAAAATAAAATTTGATGATATTTCTAAAAATGTTTCTAATTTCAATAAAGGAAGAGAAAATCTTTCTAGTATACTAGAAAACTCTCAATCCTCTAACAATAAATCTGGACTAGGATTTAAGAAACAAAATAATTTTGCTAAAAGTAAAATTAATAATAAAATTAAGAAAGATATTAAGAAAACAGTTTATTCAAATACTAAAACTATTAAGATATGGATTCCAAAAACAAATAATATATTGATAAGGAATAAACATATCAAAATTTTTATGGAAACTGTTCATAATAACCAAAATTATGTTTATAAAGGGAATTCTGAATCCGTATGGGTTTGGCTTCCTAAGATCTAACTCTTAGGACCCTAAAAAGACTGGGTACCAACTTTTTATAAACTTTTTGCAGGTACCACATAAGAAGAGAGGAAAATGGATTTTAGATAGCGGTTGCTCAAAACATATGACTGGAAACAAAGAAATGTTGTCAAACATTATATACTCAAATGGAGGAGCAGTCACCTTTGGAGATAACTCAAAAGGATATATCATCGGCAAAGGCAATGTTAATAGCAACGGTACATCTAATTTACCTCTCATTACTGATGTTTTATTAGTTAAAAATTTAAAACATAATTTATTAAGTATTAGTCAACTTTGCGATAAAGGTTTTAATATAACTTTTTCAGAAAATAAATGTAACATTTTTGATAAAAATCATAACATTATTTTCGAAGGAAAAAGAGATAAAAATATTTACATCTTAAATATGAACGTTAATAATAATTCAAATCTGTGTCTAGTGGCTAAAGAAAACGATTCTTGTCTTTGGCACAAAAGATTTTGTCACATCAATTATAATACCATCAACAAACTAGCTAAAAATAAATTAGTTAAAGGTTTACCCAATATAAAATTCGAAACTAACATATTTTGTGATGCATGTAAATTAGGAAAATTAACAAAATCTTCTTTTAAATCAAAGAAAGTAATATCTACAGAACAACCACTTGAACTTTTACACATGGATCTTTTTGGTCCAACTCAAGTGCAGTCTATTAATCATAATAGATATGTTTTTGTTATTGTAGATGATTTCTCTAGATATACTTGGATTTTCTTTTTGAAAAATAAAAGTGATACTTTTGATAATTTAAAAGTTTTTGTTAAAAAAATTCAAAATATTAAAACATTGAAAATTAAAAATATAAGAAGTGATCATGGAGGCGAATTTGAGAATGAAGTTTTTGAACAATTTTGTAACAAGAAAGGTATTAACCACAACTTTTCGTTTCCTAGAACACCACAACAAAATGGAGTTGTAGAAAGGAAAAATAGAACGTTACAAGAATGTGCAAGAACTTTACTAAATGGAACAACTTTATCGAAACATTTTTGGGCAGAAGCTATAGCTACTGCTTGTTATGTACTGAATCGCGTTTCTATTCGACCATTAACTAAAAATACCCCATATGAACTTCTAAATGGAAGAAAACCAAATATTTCATATCTAAAAGTTTTTGGTTCCAAATGTTTTATTTTAAATACTAAAGATCAACTAGGCAAATTCGATCCAAAATCCGATGAAGGAATATTCGTTGGATATTCAGAACGAAGCAAGGCTTATCGAATTTATAATAAACGAACTCAAATTATTGAAGAAAGTTTACATGTTTCTTTCAACGAAAATTTTAAAAATATAAATCCAAGTGTTACTATTGATTCTGATGATGAATCTACTCAAAATGAAAATAATAATACAAATGAAAATCTTGATATTCATGAAACCAATACAAACGTTACTTCTAATAGAATAAAATGTCCACCTAGAATTTTAAGAGATCATCCTATGCAAAATATAATTGGAGAAGTTAATACGAATGTTAAAACCAGACATCAACTAAATCAAGTTGGTCATGTAGCTTTTCTCTCTAACATAGAACCTAAGAATATAAAAGAAGCTTCAACTGATGACTACTGGATACTTGCCATGCAAGAAGAATTAAATCAATTCGAACGAAACGAAGTTTGGGAACTCGTTCCTAGACCCAGTGATCAATCAGTCATCGGTACTAAATGGGTTTTCAAAAATAAAGCAGATGAACTAGGAAATATAACAAGGAATAAAGCTAGATTAGTTGCACAAGGATATAATCAAGAAGAAGGAATTGATTACGAAGAGACATTTGCTCCAGTCGCCCGACTTGAAGTAATATGAATATTATTAGCTTACGCGTGTTTTCATAATTTTAAACTATATCAAATGGATGTTAAAAGTGCATTTTTAAATGGATTCATAAAAGAAAATGTTTTTGTTGAACAACCACCTTTGTTCAATCATGAAAAATTTCCGGATCATGTATATAAACTTAAAAAGGCGTTATACGGTTTAAAACAAGCACCACGTGCTTGGTATGATCGTCTTAAAACTTATTTATTAGAATCTGGTTCTGAAATCGGTAAAGTAGATCAAACACTCTTTATTAAGAAAACTAATAAAGATATTTTAATAATTCAAATATATGTTGACGATATTATTTTCGGCTCGACAAATGAAAAACTATGTCAAGAATTTTCAACTATAATGACAAATGAATTTGAAATGTCTCATACGGGAGAATTGTCATATTTTCTTGGATTACAAATTAAACAAATTGAAAATGGAATTTTTATTAATCAAGAAAAATATTGTTATAATTTAATCAAACGTTTTGGTCTGGAAAACACTGCTGCCAAACCAACTCCTATGAGTACAACGATTCATCTCGATAGAGATGAAGATGGCAAAAGTGTTGATCAAAAGTTATATCGTAGTATGATAGGTTCTTTACTTTATTTAATAGCGAGTCGACCCGATATTATGATGAGTGTTTGTTTATGTGCTCGATTTCAAGCAAATCCCAAAGAATCACATATGAGAGCAGTTAAACGCATTATTCGTTATCTAACTAAAACCAAAGATTTTGGACTATTTTATCCGAAAGAATGTCATTTCGAATTAGTTTCCTATAGTGATGCTGATTTTGGAGGAAGTCGGACGAATCGAAAAAGTACGAGCGGAACGTGTCACTTCATTGGACGTTCCTTAGTTTCTTGGTTTAGTAAGAAACAAAACTGTGTTTCTTTATCAACGTGTGAAGCAGAATATATATCTGCTGCTTTGGCATGTGCACAAGTCGTATATATGCAACAGACACTACAAGATTTTAATTGTCATCTTGAAAAATCAATAATTTATTGTGATAATACTAGTGCAATAAATCTTTCTAAAAATCCGGTCAATCACTCACGAACAAAACACATTGATATTCGTCATCACTTTCTTTGTGATTGTTTGGAAAAAGGATTAATAAATCTAGAATTTATCAACACTGAAAATCAAATAGCTGACATTTTTACTAAACCGCTAAATGAAAATACTTTTATAAAACTAAGACGTGATTTAGGTATAATATCGTTTAAAGACTTATGAATAAAAATATGCAAAAATATGGAAAAACAAAAATTATTTTATTTCTGACCAAAGCGGAACTCGAACTCATGACCTTTGACTTATATGTTAGATGTTGTATTATAGCCACTTGAGCTATGGGTGTTTCTTATTCCAGCTCTATTTACAATCTGTACCATTAACCTTAATTTCAAAACAAACTATTTTTGACTCTAAAGCATTATATATCATACAATTACAAACAGTTTTTGTTTAAAAAGTTCTGTGATTAAAATTAAAATTTGTTTTAAACCACTATTTTTTTAGAAAATAAATGGTTATATATATTTACTATGTTTATTGAATAGAACATATAATACAAAAATCTTCTTACAAAACAAAACTTGAAACAAAAATGTCTTCTAACAATGACGTCTACAATTCTGAAAATTCTCATCTTTCATACACATCTCCGGACGACGACTGTTCTGATCGCATCCCCGAAAATGGTCCCTATCCTACTTTTCCAATGCCTAACCGTGTTCTAGAATTCTCCTCTCCAGATAATGACCCCCGACACAGGTGGAAACCATGGGAAGACTCCCATACAGGCTATACACCTGATAAAAAGAAAGGAAAAAATGCAATGGTATATCTCCATCAACCAAACAAAAGATTGATGAAATACATCACTACCAACAATAGCAAATGAATATGCAACGGGAACTATATTACGAAACAAAAAGTCACGGCGAGACGTTTAAGTTTTCTTGAAAAGATTGCCATGAAAATTTGTTCATCTAAGAAGGATGATGTTGCTGAACCCTCTTACAGAACTCCATCTCCTTCAGACCATGCTCAAACTCCAATAGCTCCAATATGGTCACCGGTAGAAAATGTTCCATCTCCAAATTCATGGGAACGTAGATGCTGATGAACCATTGCTATAATTTAATAATATATATGTTATTATTTTCAATAAGATGTATAGATATAAATGATGTAATAATATAATTTATATTTCTATATTTCTTTTTGAAAAGAAAAAAAAAGCAGAAACTTGTTTATTCACATACTTCGGTCGACCGAAATTTCTGAGTCGGTCAGCCGAACTTGTTTCCCGAAAATCTACTAGAACATTTTTTAAGTCGGTCAACCGAAAACCCTGCCTCGGTCGACCGAAGCTCTTCCCGAAAGATTCAGCACTGCTCTGAACCTCAAGTCGGTCGACCGACCCATGTCGCTCAGCCGACCGAGCCTACTATTCTGTTGAAATTAACTACATATTTTAACCCATCCACTCACCTTTTTATCTCACCTCTTCACTTTTACTCTTCCAAAATAGATTTTAACCCTAGCCCCCATTGTAATCTCCCCAAATTTCTTCAAATTCTTCAAACAAAAATGGCTCCTAAGAAGAAATCTAAGACTAATGCTGGCTCATCTTCATCAACTCCCGTAGACTCTCAAATTGCCTCTTGGCTAGTAAGTGACAAAGCTTTAGAAAGATGGATAAGGCTTCAAGATGCTAAAATCTTTGAGGAGACCTTTGTAAGTTATCCTATTTTACCTCCTACGGTGTTGAAAATGCCGCTCTTGAAAGTGGTCTTGATGCATTTCTTGACCATAGGAAAAACAACTTGAAAATTAATCATATAATGGTCAAGTTATTCCTAGCAAATCTCAACCTTGTAAATCCACCGAGAAACACTGAAAATTGTGTTTGGACATCGGTTTGTGGCACTTCGATTTTTCTTTCCATTGATCGAATGAATCATATTTTATATGCTCGACCGGGTGGAATTTCGTTACATGATGTAGACTGTAATACATCGACTCGTGACCATCTAAGTCATCTATTTTTTGAAGATGATGCTACTGATTTAAGGCTAACTTCATCCCTTCGCCCTAAAGCCCGACTCTTTCATCGATTCATGATGAAGTCTATTGTTCCAAGAGGAGGATCATACCACTTAGTATATCCCGAAAACTTCAAAGCATTGTATGCTATGTGCGGAAATATTCGAGTAAATTGGACACAACTTCTCATGGATGAATTTCTCTCTTTCAACCAAGGAAAAATGCTCCATATTTATTATGGAGAATACATAATGAGGTTGATTAATCACTTTGTCACCCATGCTCCCGAATCCGAAACATCCAAAGTTCGTAATTTTGACTCACGAACCATAAAACTAATGAAGATACCCGATGCACCGTCCCAAATCACAACTTTTCAACAATGGCGTACTACTCCTCGAGAATAACTACGTCGAAGCTATTCTACACCTCAACCATCTACTCATTCTACAGAACGTATAACTCGTCAAACTTCAATTCAACGACCAACTCCCGGAATGAGTACGGAAGCGGCCATTAATATTTTGGCACAAAACCAAATAGCTTTGGATTCTCGACTTTGAAAAATTGATGGGCGGTTCAAGAAGATCAAAGGCTTCTTCGTAAATCTATGGGATGCCTTATCATGTACTTCCGAAGTCGGTGCTTCATTTGTTGCTCCTGGAAAAAGACCAGCGCCAAATTTCTCTTGGTCTACATCCGATAACACAAGTTCCAGCACTTCGGCAACTCACGTTCCTAACACACAAAGACGGGGTAAGGAACCGGCTCCACTGGATGAAAATACTCGTCCAGAATTTTGGGATTTCGATGATGATGAAGAATAATCACATGTTTACACTTTTGAGTATTAATTATGAACAATATGCTTATTATTAGATGTTGTGAAACTATGAACGTATTTCTATCTTGTTTAAAACTATGTAATATTTATAACTTGTTGTTCCCTTACTGGTGCTTACATGCTCCATAATTTTTTATTACATCTAATAAGTATTCCTTTTTGTCGATGACAAAGGGGGAGAAAAATGTATAAGAGCTAACATACTTTTTGTAGAAAAGTCGCCATATATTCAAGGGGAGAATTATAAAATAGATAAGTTTTACTTCGTCACATAAGTATTGTCATCAATCAAAAAGGGGGAGAATGTTGATTCATGAGTTTTGATTCATGACACAAGCTTCAGAGATCATACGACGAAATACAAAGAGAATACTATATGAAAGCGACAAAAAGAGAATAAACGTATATTGTGAAACTACAAAGGAGATAAGACTACAATCCAGAGATTAGTATGAATATTTTATTTTATTGAGTCTTAGAATATTGTTAAAATCATTCCTCAAATAGTCACACACACACAAAACAATTTATATTAAAACTGTGTATACTGTGCAAGTAACACCAGGTCGGCCGACCGACCAGGATCCTCGGTCGACCAACCCTGTGTTATGTGCACAGTGACTTTCTGTTTTATATACGATTTCAAACTCAGCTGACCGGCCAGGTTTTTCGGTCGACCGACCAGAGAAAAGGCTTCTTCGTAAATCTATGGGATGCCTTATCATGTACTTCCGAAGCCGGTGCTTCATTTGTTGCTCCTGGAAAAAGACCAGCGCCAAATTTCTCTTGGTCTACATCCGATAACACAAGTTCCAGCACTTCGGCAACTCACGTTCCTCACACACAAAGACGGGGTAAGGAACCGGCTCCACTGGATGAAAATACTCGTCCAGAATTTTGGGATTTCGATGATGATGAAGAATAATCACATGTTTACACTTTCGAGTATTAATTATGAACAATATGCTTATTATTAGATGTTGTGAAACTATGAACGTATTTCTATCTTGTTTAAAACTATGTAATATTTATAACTTGTTGTTCCCTTACTGGTGCTTACATGCTCCATAATTTTTTATTACATCTAATAAGTATTCCTTTTTGTCGATGACAAAGGGGGAGAAAAATGTATAAGAGCTAACATACTTTTTGCAGAAAAGTCACCATATATTCAGGGGGAGAATTATAAAATAGATAAGTTTTACTTCGTCACATAAGTATTGTCATCAATCAAAAAGGGGGAGAATGTTGATTCATGAGTTTTGATTCATGACACAAGCTTCAGAGATCATACGACGAAATACAAAGAGAATACTATATGAAAGCGACAAAAAGAGAATAAACGTATATTATGAAACTACAAAGGAGATAAGACTACAATCCAGAGATTAGTATGAATATTTTATTTTATTGAGTCTTAGAATATTGTTAAAATCATTCCTCAAATAGTCACACACACAAAACAATTTATATTAAAACTGTGTATACTGTGCAAGTAACACCAGGTCGGCCGACCGACCAGGATCCTCGGTCGACCGACCCTGTGTTATGTGCACAGTGACTTTCTGTTTTATATACGATTTCAAACTCAGCTGACCGGCCAGGTTTTCCGGTCGACCGACCAGAGAATAACAGCTAGTTTACTGAAGAGATGCGATCATTTCATGAAGAGGAATGTCTTCTATTTCAATAGGTATGGACACAACTGTTAACTAAAACTCTTCATGAAAGATTACAACTCTTCTACAACTATATAAACATATTCAATTCACTTCTACAATCACCGATTCTTGCTTATATTTCTGAAATCTAATCTCTATTCATTTATGCAAATAAAAGTTTTCATTCTTAATTAATATCACTAGAATCCTTGTTTTAATTCATATATACTTCGATTCTACGTGATTATCTTCCTTCTAAATCTTCACACACATACATACTCTTGAGGATTTGATTATAGGAAAATTGTACTATCAAAAGACTATCAGTGTTATTTAGAACACATTCGTCAACAAACATTTTGTATTAAGTTGAAGTCCTCTTTGGCTGTTGAGGCGGAAAAATTCCTGTTCGGCTGCTCAAGTATCGTATACCTATTCCTCCGAGTTAAGTGAGGGGTTTAGTTTAAATCCAGAGGGTATTCTGGGACTGGACGTAGAACGGGAAGTTCGAACCAGTATAAAAATTCCTGGTGTGCTTACTTTAATTTTGACTTTACTGTTATTACCAGTTTCCGCATTAATATACCATATTACACGATCCTTAGTACTACACGTACACTTTCAGCTTGTACTTTTTCTATCTGTTCGTGATCCGCCGAAATCAGCATCACTGTATGATACTAACTCGAACGAACAGTCTTTTGGATAGAAATGTCCGAAGTTTGTAGTTTTACTAAGATAGCGTAGTATGCGTTGTATAGCTCGTAAATGTGATTCTTTTGGGTCAGCTTGAAATCAAGCACATAGACACACACTCATCATAATATCTGGTCTACTTGCTGTTAAATAAAGTAGAGATCCTATCATACTACGATATAGTTTTTGGTCTACACTTTTGCCATTTTAATCTTTATCAAGATGTGTTGTTGTGCTCATAGGTGTTGGTTTGGCAGAATGTTTTCCATTCCAAAACGTTTGATAAGATTATTACAATATTTTTCTTGATTAATAAAAATTCCATTTGAAACTTGTTTTACTTGAAGTCCTAGAAAATATGATAATTCTCCCATATGGGACATTTCAAATTCTCTAGTCATTATTTCAGAAAACTCATTACATAATTCATTATTAGTTGATCCAAATATAATGTCGTCGACATATATTTGAACTATTAAGATATCATTCTTAGAATGTTTTATAAATAAAGTTTGATCTACTTTTCCTATTACGAATCCTGAGTCAATTAGATAGCTTTTAAGGCGTTCATACCAAGCACGTGGTGCTTGTTTTAAACCATATAAAGCTTTCTTAAGTTTATAGACATGATCTGGGTATTTTTTTATAAATAAATAACGGAGGTTGTTCAACATAAATGTTTTCTTTAATATAGCCATTTAAAAATGCACTTTTAACATCCATTTGATAGAGTTTAAAGTTATTAAAACATGCGTATGCCAATAAAATTCGTATTGCTCCTAGTCTAGCGACTGGAGCAAATGTTTCTTCGTAGTCTATTCCTTCTTCCTGGTTATATCCTTGTGCTACTAGTCTTGCTTTGTTTCTAGTTATATTTCCTAACTCGTCTGCTTTATTTTTATAAACCCATTTAGTTCCTATAACAGTTTGATCGTTCGGTCGGGGTACTAGTTCCCAAACTTCATTTCGTTCAAACTGATTGAGTTCTTCTTGCATAGCAATAATCCAATTTTCATCGGATGATGCTTCCTTAGTATTTTTAGGTTCTATAGTAGATAGAAAAGCTACATTACCCATTAAATTTAGTTGATTTCTAGTTCAAACATTTGAATTTATTTCTCCAATTATATTTTCTGTAGGATGATTTCGTAAAATTCTTTAAGGAGATCTTATTATATTTGTAATATCTCTATTATTAACAATGTTTTCATCTTCTCTAGGATTATAAACAATATCGTCATCATCTCTTGAATTGTTTATTATTATATTTGTTTTATTATTATTAAGCAAATCATTTTCATTATTTGTTTTAGAGTTCTCATCAAAAGATACATGAAGGGACTCTTCGATAGTATTAGTTCGTTTATTATAAATTCGATAAGCTTTGCTTCGATTCGAATATCCAAGAAATATACCTTCGTCACATTTTGAATCAAATTTGCCAAGCTGATCTTTGGTATTTAATATAAAACATTTTGATCCAAATATTTTAAAATAGGATATGCTTGGTTTTCTACCTTTAAAAAGTTCGTAAGGAGTATTCTTGGTGAGAGGTCTAATAGAAACATGATTCAAAACATAACAGGCAGTTGCAACAGCTTCAGCCCAAAAATGTTTTGGTAATGTGCTTTCATTTAGTAAAGTTCTTGCACATTCTTGCAGAGTTCGATTCTTTCGTTCTACAACTCCATTTTGTTGTGGAGTTCTAGGAAACGAAAAGTTATGAAATATTCCTTTCTTCTTACAATAGTTATCAAACTGTATGTTTTCAAATTTTCCTCCATGATCACTTCTAATATTTTTAATTTTAATGCTTTTTAAATTTTGTATTTGTTTAACAAAAGTTTTGAAATTTTCAAAGGTATCACTTTTATTTTTCATAAAGATAGTCCATGTATATCTAGAAAAATCATCAACTATTACAAATACGTACTTATTATGATTTATGGATTGAATTTGGGTAGGGCCAAATAAGTCCATATGAAGTAACTCGAGTGGTTGTAATGTCGAAATAACTTTCTTAGATTTAAATGAAGATTTAGTAAATTTACCTAATTGACATGAGTCACATATATTATTAACTTTAAAATTCACATTCGGTAATCCTTTTACAAGATTATTTTTAGAAATTTTATTTATATTTTTGAAATTGATATGAAAAAAAATCGTTTGTGCCATATCCAAGGATCATTTTCTTTAGCTATTAAACACATATCGGAATTATGATTAACTTTCATATTCAAAACATATATATTTTTATCTCTATTTCCTTCGAAAATAAGATTTTGATTTTGATCAAGAATACTACATTTATTTTCAGAAAATGATATTTTAAAACCTTTATCGCATAATTGACTTATACTTAATAGATTATGTTTTAGATTCTTAACTAATAAAACATTTGTGGTAAGAGGTAAATTAGATGTACCGTAATTGCTCACATCGCTTTTACCAATGATTTAGCCCTTGGAATTATCTCCAAAAGTGACACAACCTCCATTTGAGTATGTAATATTTATCAGCATATCTTTGTCTCCTGTCATATGTTTTGAGCAACCACTGTCGAGTATCCATTTTCCTTTTTTCTTTAGTGGGACCTGCAAAAAATATGAGATAATGTTGGTACCCACTTTTTTAATAGGGTCCTAAGAGTTAGGTCTTAGGAAACCAAACCCAAGTGGGCTTAGTATCCCTTTTATAAATATAATTTTTATTATTATGAACATCTTCTATAAATGAACTAATATACTTTTGCCTTATTAATTTGTTATTAGTTTTAGGTACCCATATATTTATAGTTTTAGAAACTAATCTATTTGAATATGTGGATGATTTATCATACTTAACTTTATTTAATCACTAGATTGTAAATCCTTGACTTTCTTCTTATATCCTAAACCATTTTTATTACTAACAGATTGTGAATTCTCAATAATTCTAGATAGATTTTCTCTTCCTTTATTGAAATTGGAAACATTTTTAGTGATTCCATCTAGTTTGGTCTTTAGACTTGAATTTTCTAGTTCAACCATTTTAATATTAGTTTTTAAAACATGATTTTCAGAAACAAGATTATCATTCTTTTCTTTTTGAGTTTCAATTTCTTGACTCAATAATATAAGTTGAGAGAATTAACATTTGAAAGGGATTCTTGAGTTTTCTCAAGTTCTTCTTCCAATATTTTCTTCTCGTCTTTAAGCGTATCTCTTTCGAATTCTGCCTTGTTTTGATTTTCTACCGCCTCTTTATATTTTCTTTTGAGACTTTTTAAAGTATCTAATAATTTAGAGTTTATTTCTATCATATCATCAAAAGTAAAATCACTAACCTCATTAGCTTTAGCCATAAAACATACGTTAGCTTGTTCATTATCGCTGTCACTTTCACTTCCAGAAGAAGAAGAGGAATCTGAATCATCCCATGTAACTTAAAAGGCTTTTCTTTTGAATTTGTCCTTCTTTTTATTTCGATATTCTTTCTTTTGATCTGGACAGTCCTTCTGCATATGCCCCTTTTTGTGACAGTTAAAGCACTCCATAACTGATAAAGACGGTGGTTTATTGCTGTTTGAGTTTCTCTTGACATTATTTCTATTTCCTTTTCTATATTTCAAGAATTTCATAAAGTTCTTGGCAATAAAGGCTAAGTCATCTTTGTCTGAATCTGATTCTTCTTGTTCTGCATGGAATGCTACATTCTTTTTATCTTGAGCCTGAACTCGTTTAGCCTGCAAATTCACTTCATATGACAATAGATTTCCTATTAACTCTTCCAGAGTTATTTTGGAAATATCGTTCGCTTCTTCAATAGCGAGAACTTTGATAATGTGATAATACAGAGTATAATAATCGTGTAATATGTGTTAACGCTAAAAAGTGAACGCTAACACCCGGTGTGTGTAATAGAATTGTGAAAGCACCACCCATTGGTACGGGAACAGAATATAAGCTGAAAATAGCAGAAAAGCGGTAAATGAACAACAGGTTTATAGTGGTTCGGCCCGTAATTGAGCCTACGTCCACTTTATAGTCTTTTATTGCTGATTCGGTTATAATTTGATACAATATCTTTCAAAATACAATACAACTTGATCACGAAAGCACTCTTGACTACTAGCTCAATCTTTGATGATGAAACTCGACGAATCCGTGTTGGATGTAAGGAGTTCTTCTCGAAGGTTGTTGTAGCGTCTCGAATGTTTGAAGATCTTTGATTGCTGAATGAGTGGAGACTTCGACAGAGTAACGGCGCTTGAAGAAATGAAGAGCCAAAAGTCCCCTCCTTGTTGGAAATGATGGTGTATTTATAGAGTTGAG
Organism: Allium fistulosum; assembly: GCA_030737815.1. Lineage (NCBI taxonomy): Eukaryota > Viridiplantae > Streptophyta > Magnoliopsida > Asparagales > Amaryllidaceae > Allium > Allium fistulosum. The sequence continues at coordinate 73,702,787 of CM060906.1, forward strand.
TCTGGGCAGAGAATTTTCCCAAGTCCTAAGTCGTAGCCGACTTAGTATAAGTCGCGGCCGACTTATGATAGGTCGCAGCCGGCTCATCAGTTTCAACACTTCCTTAGTAGTTCACCTCCTCTTCTGGTTTTATGCTTCAAGTCCTAAGTCGTCCCCGAGTCATTGTCTTGCAGCATAAACGTTGAGGCTTTGGATTTCGACTAAGTAGTTTTAAGTCGTGGCCGACTTATAGAAAGTCGTAGGTCGTAAGTCGGCGGTGAGATAGGGGTGTATGTTAGTTGCCTCTGAGTGTCTAGAACAAGCGAGTCATAAGTCGGCAACGACTTAGCATGCGTCATAGGTCGGCAACGATTTAAGAGATGCATCTTGGGTTACATGATCTCTTCTGAACGAGTTAGTATAAGTCGTACGCGACTTATAGAAAGCAGCAGGTCTTATGTTGTAAACCATTTCATTAAGTCGGAGACTTCCTTATCTCGTAGACTCTTAAGTCGGAGCATCTCTTAAGTCGGAGCATCTCTTAAGTCGGTGTCTACCTTAACTCGAAGAATTCCTTAAGTCGTAGACTTCTTTAAGTCGGCTCCTGCTAGGTCGGAGCTACCTTAGGTCGGCGCTTTTCTTAACTCGGAGCCCTTCTTAAGTCGGAGCTCTTCTTAAGTTGGTTCCTGTTAGGTCGGACTTGTTCTTAAGTCGGTGACGCCTTTAGCTTGTTAGGTCGTGAGTCGAAAGAGGGTTAACATTTGCCCCTCGAAGTACACGCCTTAAGTCGTAAGTCGTGTGCTTCGATTTCCTTAGCTCGCTTCTTGATGAGTGCGCTAGATCGCGACCGACTTAAGATGAGTCGTAGGTCGCGAACGACTTAGGATAAGTCGTAAGTCGGATGTGTCGATTCACCTTTCACTGTCCCAGAGTATAAATAGCTTAAGTCGTTCCTTCTTCTCCTTCACCTGTTTCATTCCGTCATTTGCAAGCATTCAAGCTCTTCTCAGACAAATTCAATTACTCGATCGCCAGTTATTCTTATCATCATACCGCGTAAGTGAACTCGATTATTCAACCTCCGATTGTCACTGAATTATGAATCCCATTTTCAACCTATTTTCCTTATGCCATGCTTCATAATTCTTGTTTCAATCGATTACTGATGGGTTCAAGATGACTTGCATTAGCTTTGGACAATCTGTGTGAATGAGGCGATATATTGCAGCGATTCCGTTTTCCTGACTCGAGATTTGTGATGGAACGGAATTGCATCAGATTTGTGGTGATTTTAGGGCGATTTAATCGGCATGGGAAGATGAAAGTTTTTGTTGATGGAAAGGCCAATGGGCTAACGGGTTAATGGGTTAGGAGTTAGGCGAACTGATGTATTGGGGAGAAGACGAACGACTTAAAGCCTTTGTCATTCGAACAGAAATCTTGACTGCTGACTTTAGTGCTCAGTCGTATCCGACTTAGGATAGGCCATAGGTCGGCAACGACTTAAGAACGCAGTTTGAACAGAACTTGCGACTTAACTTTCATTGCTTCGTGTTAAATTGTGTACGACCTACAGTAGTTCGTAGATCGGTAACGATCTAGGACTTAAGATATTTCCTTGCGGTGTGGCTAACAGAACTGAGGCCTTGAATCGCCTTCACCCCCTTAAGTCGTGGCCGGGTTAAGACTTAGTGAAATATTTGAACTCGCATTCTCTAACTTGGAACATACTTTTGACATGAACTTCTTGACTTGAAAAGCTGGAACAAACTGCCTAATTTTCAACTATTTGAACCTTTCTACATGCCACATTTATCTTGCAAGCCAACAACCTGTTAACTCACAACATTCACAGAATATTGGGACGAATATACTGCCACTGATTGCCCGCATCAAATGACAGATTAGTCGATAAAGAAAAAATCAAATTAAATGCACTGCATGAATGAAATGTTGTACAATAACCAATTCAAGTGAAGTATTAAAGCAAAATCGTAATAGCCAACTGAAACTGATTTGTTTACAATAACATTGTACTTAGATATTAACAAGTTCTGAAATCTCATAATCAACAGATTGTCGACTAGTTTAATTCCAGTTGTGTTTACTTGTTATTTTTTTCTTTTATTGGTTCTGCACAACACTTCACACTTTTTAGGAAACGTGCACCTTAATATTTGATCATCCAATTCCTTATGTAGAATGACATCTCAACACGAAGATTTGGAACCAGCTGGAGGAGTTTTTCCAATCGCTACTCCATTAAACGATCCTCCAGAAAGGACTCCTACTACTTTGAGCCATAAAGCCTTTTGTCAATTATGCACCCAGTTTGGCATTGCCGAAGCTGACGCTTTGCTCCCTGGAATAGATTATACTGTTGATAGACCGCCCCATGGCTTTGTCGCAGTTAACCGCCAAATGTGCTCGAGCGGAGCTATCCCCCCATTTAATGACTGCCTTCGAGAACTTCTTCTCCGACTATCTATCTCCCCTTTTCAATTACACCCTAATGGCTACGCCATCCTGTTGGGACTGTGTGTGCTTTTTAGGAGAACGCTGGGCCGTTTTCCCAATTTTGGAGAAATTCGCTTCCTGTGCACATTTACAAAGCACAAAGACCATCCTTCCATTACAGTTGTGAGAAGTGTTAGAAATCGTAAGTTGATCGTTGGTCTCCCCGACAGCGTTCACAATTTCCTAAGTCAGTTTTTCTATGTCCGCTGTCCTCCAGGATTTTACGCCATCTGGAGAGTGGGAAGTACGACCTTTTGTCTTTGCTCCTTATTTTTTCTGAATTCTTCGAAGTCCGAATTGTCAAGCATTAACCTCTTTTTCTACTATTTCAGCGTTCCCTCCTCCTTCTAGGAACCCTAGTCACAAAACAACCTTCGAGAGGCTTATGGCCGAAGAATCCCATAAGGCAACCAAAGCCACCATTGATGCGACTTTATTCGACTTTTATATGCATTGCGTCCTGGGGCGTGGGAGCCTTTCATTTTTGGGACCAGAATATGAAGTCACCTTAGCGGAAGTATGGGAGGCAATCATTGACATGTTCGGCGGTGCCGGTTATGCTGAAGCAGATCTTCAAGCTACCTACTTAGATGAGAGCGCCCGCGCTGCCCTTGCCAAAGGAAAAGAGCAGCTTACCCGAGTGCGGGCCGAGGCGACGGGAGAGAAGCTTCCTGAGAGAGAAATACTTCCTATTGCTCCTGCTTATACTTCGGCTTCAGCTCACGCGGATATTACTGGCTCTAGTTCTCACTCCACGCCTCCCGCTAAAGTTGACAAAGAAACTGTGACCACTCCTACGGAGGAAGAGGCAATGAAGGACTTTCAGGCTCGGGAATTTGAGATTGATCCCGCCAAACCGACTTCTCCAGGTAATTTTGACGAGACGAATTCAGTGAATCGCTTATTCGACTTAACCGAGTTCGACGAACTTCTTACTTATTTCTTAAGCTTCGACGATCCACTGTCTTCTTTTTTCTCGGAGAATACTGATTTTGATTTCTTTTATTATGCAGCGGACGCGCCGGAAACTGCACCAAGTTTTCCTTCTTCAGCTGTCGTTCCTCCTCCTTCTCAAGTTACTCCTATTCCAGCTTCTCAACCAGGTTCACAGGAAGAACAGATAGCAGCCCTTCAAGGCTTGGACGAACCACCTGCTTCCGAGGAGCAGAAAGCAGAAGATCTGGAAGATAGCGAGAAGACCCCGGAGCAGTCTTTTGACTACGACACAAAGCTTTCTACATTTCTTGCTCCGGGGAGTGAGTCTTCTTCCAAGAAGAAGGGGAAACGTGTGGTTTCGAAGAAAGAAAAGAAAAGTTCTTCTGCTGCTGGAGATGAAGCAGAAGTCGATCCGGCTGAGTCTCTTTCTCCTTCTTCTCCGATACGGCCTCCGAAACTAATTACCAGGCCGGGTAAAGGCTCCAAGGGTGGGAAGAAGGAGAAATGAGTTTGATTTTGTCTTTTCTGCTTTTTGCATGTATTGACCGGAGATTGTGCGGATACCGGTCTCCGCTCCTTTTTGTAATCTGCACAATGTAAAAAGTTTCCATAGTATTGAATAAAATAGCTATTTTACTTGTACAAATTCTTGTGTATGTGAGAATGCATCTGTTTCTCTTTTTTGGTGTAGAATAAACGATTCCTTTTACTTGTACAAACTTTTGGTCTGTGTTTGGGAATACATTTATTCCACATCTATTTTTTGTGATATTGCAATGAACTTGTGGCATGTTGCTTTTATTAATATAATTGAATTGTATAGTGTTGCCCCCACACCGCAAGTGCATTGCAACATTTCTAGCTTCTTCAAGACTGATACTCTTACTTCAGAGAATAACTACTCCACTTTTAAGGGAAGAATCATTCTGCTTTTAATAGAGTATATCTCGTCTTCAGAGAAGTTTTTACTTTCTCTTTCTTCCTGAAGAACACTTCAACTTTTGGGAATGATCACTTTTATTTGTTTAAAAGTGAATTTTCCTGCACAGTGAAATGAGCTTTTGAAGAAGGTTTTGATTTTGTGCCCCAGTAAAGGGTTTATTTTTGGTACTTCGAGCAAGGTGAAGTACGCCTCTGAAGAGGTCTTTTGGTCTCTGAAGAGAAGCGATTTTGGTCTCCGAAGAGAAGCAATTTTGGTCTCCGAAGAGAAGCAATTTTGGTCTCCGAAGAGAAGCAATTTTGGCATTTCAGCTCTGGTGAAGTGGGTCTCCGAAGAGAAGCATTTTGCACTTCTACACGGGTGAAATGTGCTTCCAAAAAGGGCTTTTTAGCATTTCATCACTGGTGAAGTGGGCCTCCGAAGAGGAGCATTTTGCACTTCTACACGGGTGAAATGTGCCTCCGAAAAGGGCTTTTGCCTCTGAAGAGGTCTTGTGATTGTCTGGAAGTTACTTTCTCATGGTTGAATGAATCCACGGGGCGGATGCAAGTTGCTTAATTGGATGTTCGTTTGTACAAACGATCGCAATTAACCAACAAGGGCCTTGTTCCTTCTGCGTGCGAAGGTGCCCCTCCGGTGGTTCCACCAATCTTGTTATTGAGAGAAGCACTTTCGTTTATTGGCGTGCCTCGTTAGAGGGCTTTGTTGACCTTTGGGAAGGAGCATCGGTTGGTTAGTGTGCCAGGAAGGTTGCGTCTCAGGGGCGAGTAGATCCATGGGACGGACGCAAGCTGCCTGATCGGATGCATCACGATCAGTTAGTAAGGGCCCTTTTCCTTCTGCTTGGGAAGGTGTCCCTTTGGTGGTTCTACCGGCCCTTTTTATTGAGTGGCATACCTCCTTTTGGCTGCTTCTATGTTTGGTGGCCCATGTTCCCTCATCATTTGCTAATCAGCTACCCTTTATTATTGTTTCCAAGCGCGTCTTCCTTTGCAAGTAAATTGTCTTATCCGTAGAAGTGGACTTCACTGTTGGACAACTTCACAGGACAAACGCAAGTTACCTAGTTGGATGTCTGTTCGTATTGACAGTCACAACCACTTAATGAAGGTTTGCCTCAGTGGAGTTGCCAACTTTTTATGTGAAGTTCTTCTTATATGGGATTTGAATATGGAATTTTTGGTTGCTTGGTATTTGCTTAATAATTGATTTGTAGGGCTTGCTTAGCTTTGCGATGGGTGAGCTTTGCTTTAATGACCTGCAATATTAGATCGACATTTTAGCAATACATTTAGAGTATTTACACATCGAAATATAACAGGCATTTCGTAATAGAAAACACAGAATTCATAGTTTTTTCATTATTCAGTCACACTGATTTCTCAACGGTTTACAATGCGGAAGTCATACATCCATTATCATTTTTACAAATTCAAGCAATGCTGTTAAGTAAAAAAAAGGATGCTAGTTATTGTTGTTTCAGAATCTCCGGACTGATTTTCCATTTGCACTAGATTCGCAGCTTCGGATTTATATGCCAGAGAAAGTGAAAGATGCCCCAGTTGCAGTTTTGTGGACAATTAGCAGTCGTCCCAACTTCTGCCCGCTGGGTGTAGACCTCCTATGACAACATTAATGACAAGCTTTTCTGAATCTTGCACTGCAGTGTTGTTGAGAGAATCGGATTGATGGGTAGGACGTTGTTGATCCCGAGTGGATGAGGTTGGAGCGACTCCGCTTCTCTTAACGTATTGTTGGAGTTTATCCTGCTCCAGCAATTCTTCAATCACATTCTTTAATTGGCGACATTGGTCAGTGTCATGGCCAGGTTGATTGTGAAATTGGCAGAATTTTCCATTACGCTTTGCACCTCTCGTCATCTCAGGTGGCTTAGGATACCTGACAACGTCCTTTGTTGCAAAAAAGATATTTCTTGGTGTATCAGTTAAAGGAGTAAAATCCGAAGGATTAAAGCGGCGAGGTTTCTTTTCATTTCCCTTGCTCTTTCCTCCTTCATTCTCCCTTTTCTGACTTTCAGATTCTCTTTTATTAGATGGGACATTGTTATTATTAGCTTGGGCAACAACCACTTTCGATGTCGTAGAAAGGCTTTCAAGGCGAATGAACTCGTCGGCCTTTTTATAAAAAATTTCAAGCGAGTTCGGTTCCTTCATCTTTAGCCATATCCCAAATTTGCTCGATTTATCAATGGCTCGCATCAAATAAGTCAGGATCATGCGTGGTTCCGCATTTTCTACTTCGGCTAAAGCTATATTGAAACGGCTCAAGAAAGATTTGATTGATTCTCCGGGCGCTTGTTCAAGGTTAGACAGTGACATTATATCCTTAGCTTTTGAAGCATACAATCTGAACTGTTCTTTGAACTTTTGCGTTAAGTCGGAGAACTTATCTACAGACCGAACTGGAAGCTTTGTGAACCAAAGTAAAGCCACACCTTCCAGGTATACTAGAAAGTATCGACACTTGATCTCGTCTGATGCTCTTGCACCGGTCATATGCCAATCGTATTTGTATAGGAAATGATTAGGGTCACTCGTTCCCCTATAGGCTTGGATAGTAGGAGGTACAAATTTCCTCGGAAACTCCGCTTTCAGGATCCTTTCAGTAAACGGAGTTCTGCTTGGCGCAAATCCCCAGTCAGCCTCATCCTCTTCCCTTTGCATGCTCTCTTTCATGATGCGGCCAACCATTTCGGACAGGTACTCTTTATTGTTCAAAGACATCTCCGGGCAAGCATCAGTTCTTCCCTCGGAAGTTTGCCCGGGCATATGTTCATGACAAGTTGGTTGCGGCATAGAACCATCAGCTTAGAAAGGTGGCATTTCAGGAAGAGTAGTTTGATGGTTTTCTGGTTGACGATTTGCCCCGAGCAGGACAGTTATTCTATCCATCATCAAAGCGTTTTGGGTTTCAATCTGTTGGTATAATCCAGAAACTGCATCATCTAATTCAGCCCTGGTGACTCCAATGGTAGGAGTTGCTTGGTCTGCGGTTGGGGAGGCGGAAGTCCCTTCATGAGCATTTCCGGATCTGATAGGTCTACCTCTTCTTCCAGGAGCCATTATTTCGGATCAACTTCTGGTTTTTAAGAGAGGTTCTCTTTATGAATCTTTGCAAAGCAACGGTGGACGATCGCCTGAGTTCGATTCTCAGTGAAAGCACCAAAATGTTAACGCTAAAAAGTGAACGCTAACACCCGGTGTGTGTAATAGAATTGTGAAAGCACCACCCGTTGGTACGGGAATAGAATATAAGCTGAAAATAGCAGAAAAGCAGTAAATGAACAACAGGTTTATAGTGGTTCGGCCCGTAATTGAGCCTACGTCCACTTTATAGTCTTTTATTGCTGATTCGGTTACAATTTGATACAATATCTTTCAAAATACAATACAACTTGATCACGAAAGCACTCTTGACTACTAGCTCAATCTTTGATGATGAAACTCGACGAATCCGTGTTGGATGTAAGGAGTTCTTCTCAAAGGTTGTTGTAGCGTCTCGAATGATTGAAGATCTTTGATTGCTGAATGAGTGGAGACTTCATCAGAGTAACGGCGCTTGAAGAAATGAAGAGCCAAAAGTCCCCTCCTTGTTGGAGATGATGGTGTATTTATAGAGTTGAGTCTGGGCAGAGAATTTTCCCAAGTCCTAAGTCGTAGCCGACTTAGTATAAGTCGCGGCCGACTTATGATAGGTCGCAGCCGGCTCATCAGTTTCAACACTTCCTTAGTAGTTCACCTCCTCTTCTGGTTTTATGCTTCAAGTCCTAAGTCGTCCCCGAGTCATTGTCTTGCAGCATAAACGTTGAGGCTTTGGATTTCGACTAAGTAGTTTTAAGTCGTGGCCGACTTATAGAAAGTCGTAGGTCGTAAGTCGGCGGCGAGATAGGGGTGTATGTTAGTTGCCTCTGAGTGTCTAGAACAAGCGAATCATAAGTCGGCAACGACTTAGCATGCGTCATAGGTCGGCAACGATTTAAGAGATGCATCTTGGGTTACATGATCTCTTCTGAACGAGTTAGTATAAGTCGTACGCGACTTATAGAAAGCAGCAGGTCTTATGTTGTAAACCATTTCATTAAGTCGGAGACTTCCTTATCTCGTAGACTCTTAAGTCGGAGCATCTCTTAAGTCGGAGCATCTCTTAAGTCGGTGTCTACCTTAACTCGGAGAATTCCTTAAGTCGTAGACTTCTTTAAGTCGGCTCCTGCTAGGTCGGAGCTACCTTAGGTCGGCGCTTTTCTTAACTCGGAGCCCTTCTTAAGTCGGAGCTCTTCTTAAGTTGGTTCCTGTTAGGTCGGACTTGTTCTAAAGTCGGTGACGCCTTTAGCTTGTTAGGTCGTGAGTCGAAAGAGGGTTAACAATATGGATAGCGAGAACTTCTAATATTTATAAATATTGAAAGTGTGTTATGGATCATATAATATGGATATATGATAATACAGAGTATAATGATGATAGCTATACGGTAAATAGTGCGGAATATAAAAGCAGTGTAGTAAAAATGAAACTAGAGATTTTTATACTGGTTCGGAGCACCGTCCTACGTCCAGTCCCAGACTCCTTTTGGAATTTCACTAATAACCCTCACTTAACCCGGAGGAACAGGTATATACAACCCTTGAACAGCCGAACAGGGACCTGAGCAGTAGAATAGGATTTCACCTCAGCAGCCGAAGAGGACTTCACATGCCTGAGCAGTAGAACAGGACTTCAACAAATACAAAAATAGTTTTGACTTTGTGTGTTCTTAATAACACGGATTTGTCACTTGTAGTACACCCTTCCTATAATCTTATCCTCGAGTATAAATATATATATTTGAAGTATATGAAGAATAGAAAGGTTTAGTATTGCTTTAATGCAGAATAATTGAAAGTATGATAGCAAATAGATTTCAGAGAATTAGATAAGAGAGATAAGAATATTCGATTGTAATTCAGTTATTTGAAATGAAGTTGAAGTATGTGTTTATAAAGATTAGAAAGCAGCGACTGTTGGTGAAGAATTTCGATCGAAGTGTTACGTCCAAATCTTTTCGTTAGAGGTTCGTAACTCTTCACAAAAAGTCGTGTCTTTTCGAAAAGTGGCCGTTATAGAAATTCAGTCAACTGAGCCTCTGAGTCAGTCGACTGAATGTTTAAAATTATATTTAAATTTAAATTCGTATACTTATGTAACTGTGCATGCTGCAAAAAATTCCCAGTGTCAGTCGACTGGTCGTCTGGGTCAGTCGACTGACCTGGTTAAATTTGTGCAGTAAGCACAGTTTACATAGGTATATTAATTTCTATAACTTTAAAACACTTTTATAATATAAATATATGCTTATATATGTATAAAATATTTGATAAATATTATGATTAAATATATAAGCTAATGTAGACGTAATTGAGGAGAGATTTTAACAAATATGGACCTAAGACTTAAAAACAAAATACCATAGTTGATGCACAAGTTTTTAAAGTCTTGTCTCCTTGTCTCTTTTTGTCGTAGCAGTCGTCAAATTTGTATGTCGTAGTGATAGCTTAGTGTCATAAATCAAAGCCAAGTATCAACAAATATTGTTTATAAATAAGTATGAATATTTAATTAATTTTAAATATAGGAATAATTGGTTTTTAAGGTTTAAAACCTGAATTCAAATATAAAGATTATTTAAAATATTTGAAAATTGTAAATTCAATATTTGGATAATGATTTAAATATCATGTTTTAAATTGAATATGTACCTAATTGATTTAATGGTCTTAATTGACTTCTTTTAATTAATTAATAATAACAGTGAATCCATTTTGTAAATTTATTTGCAATAAATGATTGGAATAAATAATAAGAGAATTTGTTTTTAATATAACGAATCGAGTTTTATTATCGTATTTTTAGTTTACTTTATTTAATTTTTCCATAATTTTTAAATTGGAAAACATTCAAATTATCGTTTGACGATTTTTCCACAAAAGGATAGTGTTTTTGTGATTTTACAAAATAGAAATAACCATTGTATATTATTTTTGTTTTGGGGTCATGTCATTGTTCTGAGCGCGACCGTGTTTTCGTTTTATCGTTCGAAATTGATACGCGAATAAAAATCTGTGCGACGAGATACTGAAAATTTCAAAATAAACTTGTCTCAAACCTAACCGTTAAACCAATTAAATGCCGCTTCCTTTCTTTCTTCTTCACATTTCAATAAGTAGTAAAAAGGAAAATTTGCTCAACCTTTTAAAATCTCAAACAATTCAAATAAAATATAAAATAAAATAAAATGTTTGTATCTTTGAGTGCTAAATGGTGAGATCCTCATGTTGAGGTGCTTTGGAGAGGGTGTGACTTCTTCTTGTTGAGTTCAGCAGTTTTACGGTAAATGGATGTGGGCTTAGTGAACTAGGGTTTGACATCTCGTGTGATAGAGGAGGGTTTAGATCGATTGGAAGATGGATTGGAGTTCGTGGTGGAAAATGGCACCTGGAGACCGAGTTTGGTGGAGCTCGGCTTGTGTTTGGGTGGTGCATCGCTGTGAGGTCACACGGGAGTAGGAGCAGGTCATGAATGGTGGTAGTGGATCGTGGTGGAAGTTGTGATGGTGGATGCGTCAAGTAGGCGAAGAGAAGAAGTTTGGAGAATTCGGATTTGGGTTTAGCAGAGCATGGAGGGAGAGGGAGGTGGATGGTGGTGCGACAATGGGATGGGTGTTCTTTGGTTTGAGCAGAAATAATTCGTGGAAGAAGGAGGATTAGGATTATTTGGGTAATTAGTTTATAATTGTGTAATTAGTGTAAAATATTTAATTAATTTAAATTGATAACTCACAAAATTGCATGACTCTCTCAAACGAGGTCCAATCGAGATGAAACTGTTTACGTTGCGCTTGTAATGATTTTGGATATTTACAAAAGAAGTTTTATAAATGATTTTGGATATTTGTAAAAGAGTTTTATAAATGATTTTGGATATTTATAAAAAAGTTTTATAAATAAACTTGGAGATTTGTTAAGAGTTTTATAAATGGATTTCGAATTTTTGTAGATAAGATGTTCATAAATGAAAGAGATTTATTAAAAAGGGTTTATTGAAGAAATTTATAAAAGAAATTGAAATTGGATTTCCTCAAATTGACCTTCTTAATTTTGGTGGTGTGGACATTCGTTCCATGCTTAACACCGAAGAAATAATGTTTGTATTTATCCTTATCTCCATTTCTTTTAAAATAATGTTTGTTTTAATCCTTTTAGTATGATTTTGAAATAAGAAATCTTTCATAATGTTTTGTGAATATACTTATACCGTTGAGATAAGTATATGACTACATTTTTTGAGTAGGGAAAGTGTAGTGTTTTTGTGAATATACTTATACCATTGAGATAAGTATATGGATATTTTTCCAAGTATTGAAAAGAGTATAAAGGGTTTGTGAATATATCTTTGTAAATATATTTTGATACAAGTATTTATGAAGTGATTTTAATTAATGAAAGGATTGATTAAAGAGGTTAGTGGTTGCTTATGTACTTAACCAATGTTGGTTTCGCTATGAAAATAAATCCCTGATTTAATTATTATTTTTATTTGATAGTTAAATAACCAATTATCAAACTTGGCCAGTTTTAAACTATTGTTGTCGGTTCGGAGAGACCGAGGTCGGATATATTATCCGAAAACCACTTCGAACCGACATAAGCACTTCGAATCGGAATATCTTGAAGATAATCGAAGACGGGGCTCTTTAAAGTGCAAGGGCTACTTGCTACTAATCCTAATGGTGATTTTGAAATGGAAGTAATAGAGTAGTGCCTTCGGTCTGTTCATATCCTAAACAACTTGTATGGATGAATGCTGATACTGCATGGCTGACTGGAGGACAGTGTTAGTATTCCAAATGGGTAAAACATAGCATCTAGCCTCACCGAGATATGACTAAAACATGAGATATGCTTTAGGGCTATGTGGTCGCTTCCATTAGGGTATTGTCATCAACGGATCTAGATTGATATTTATTGATGGATTATTTATGCTAGTGGTTAGGGATGGTTGTTGGCCGGCAACCGGGGTGATGAAATATTCGGTACTATCTAGCAAGGAGCGGGCCGGTATTGATTCGCAAGGGGCCCATGTGAGGCCCTCGGTGCATTTTATCTAGAGGTATACTAGGGCAGGCGGTACCCTAGTAGTCTTGTCATTGTATGGAAATCCATTCTCCAATAAGCATCATGCGGACTTAGTTGTATACCTATTATGTTGGAATTTAACTAATTTAACAATTTCTGTTATACCTAATATTTATTTTAAACCCTAGATACTATTATAATATCAGAAGATTTCCTATGAAATATTTTGGTTATCGTAAGGTAAAAACTCATCTGTGTTTTTATGCAGCGTGGTCTTACGAGGTACCTTTATTTTCAAAAGGTTTTATAACATTAAAATTCAATTGAGGTGTGTTTCTCATGCTGATTTAGCAGACTGATACGGGCGTTATTTTTATTATAATGTCCGGGTCAGACCGAGCATACTTTTAGATCTAGTTTGGATGCCTCAGAGCTTCAGGAGACGAGCTGGATGTCCAAGATATATCTCTCGTATATTCTTTATTTCTATTGTATTTGTTGTTTTATTAGTCAGAATTTGTGAGGACAAGTTATTATAACTTGGCATGTCAATTGATCAGGTTCGATCCCAGTATCTTAAAACCCGGAGCTGAGCCCGATTACAATAATCAAAACCCAAGCCCGACCCGAACCTGTAGGGTATTTCAAACAATATCCAAACCCGGCCATTCGGGCTTTTTAAGCCTGCTTTGTAATACCTATATAGTAAATGTTGAATATGCTAGTATATGATTTTTGTTTGATGATAATAAACATATATACATTCAATTAAATGTATTTGTTAATGTACTATTTTATTTTTCACATAATTAAATAAATATCTGCTGAATAAAATAAATGACACAGAATTTAAATTCAAACGGATATTTTATTCAAACAAATATTTTATTACAATTTTGAATAGTACAAAGTTGTTCTCTCACTATATATATACAAATTTCAATTACATTACAATTTCAATCACATCACATTTTTCACTATACATACATTTGCACCTCACTACATTTCACTCGTTCACTCGTATTTGATCTTCAACTCTATTCCAGATTGAATCCAACATCTGAGCAATCTGCAAAATAAACACTAACACAGTAGTAAAATAAAATGTATTTTGAAAAAATTATTTGCCTCAGTTATTTGGGTTGTTCGTCATCATTTAAATTTGAATTCATCATACACGAACAGCTTGTGACATGCACAGTGTATCACTGTACATGCTACAAGGCCGTGCACACCGATATACACTTGACAAAACTGCAGGGACGGGTGAGTACAAGGTCAAACCCAATCAAAAGCCGGGTTCAACTCAAGTGCGATATAAATAAAATCACGACATGAGCACAAGTTCAAACCCGAGCTATAAGCTGAATTCAACTCAGGTGCAATACAAAAAACAAATCTAAATGTACAAATGCAATAAAATGGTCGGAGCAACCTCACCAGCACACATATGTACAAAAGACCATAACAAGTTGTCAATGTCAACACAAATGCTCCAAACCAGACTCAAGGAAATGAACAAAGAAAGTATGCATACATACAACTAGACCAAAAATTCGAATGTATACTTGAACCCAGACTGGTCAGAGAAACCAGTAATCAAGTATAGACTCGTATACAAAGTGCAAAACTCACCACAATGCAACACAAGACTGGAAGAAACTGCAACAAGCCTCATCAGGTCCATACACATAAATGCACAAGTGACTCAAAGCCAGATCAATGAAGATTCAGACATGAACATAACTATACAAGTGTAAACATCAAGTTCAAAGCATAGGCGCATGCAAAGCTTCAACCAAAACAAGACTACACAATGAACACATGAGTCAATGTTACAAAGATGAACCAGACAAGGCAAAGGCCACATAAATATATATACATATATGCACATATATGTATACACATATATGAGTCTAAATGAATGGGTCACACTGCACCAGAAATGACAACTGTGGACACAAACTATATTCGAGCATGAAAGCAGTTTCAAGTTTAAATCAAGGTCGAAATTTTTTCCAGATATCATGAACCAGCTCAAATGCAACAAAACCAAAATTACTCAAAGCACAGTTATAATATGAAACTGGTTCAAAGCAATAAAACTTCAATGCAACTCACAAGCTCCAAACTCAAAACAACATGTAGACCAAACTTATATACATGCAGTCAGACATCAAGTATACATGAATCAAAGCATGTACAAAGTAGCAGCAAGCATGCAAATACAAGTAGATGAGAAAGGCCAAATGAAGACACAGTGCAGACCATACATGTACAAGACTCAAGACTACACAATTCAAGTTCAAGTGCAGACAAGCTACGCGAAGACCAACATCAGTGCACATGAGTTCAAATGCAACATCAACTCGAAGTGAACAGAGCAAGAGCTCAATGCAACACAACCCAGTGAAAACAGTTTCGAACACACACATGCATATGCATGTGTACACATGGTGACATGCAACAGTGGCCATAACCCAGTCCAGTTCAAATGTACAGCAAAGCACCAAGTATACACAACAAATGATCACAATGAGACAACAGCTATTTTGATAAAGAAAGACAGTTTCACAAGAACAAGCAAAGCTATTACATGGTGCAGCAGATATCAAGTGAAGGCCGAAAAATCAAGGAACAACATCATGAACCAGTTCATATACAAACCAGATTCAAGTGAATAGAGTGACAAATATATGAAGTCAACATGTATGCAACAGTGACAACAAGGGCTGCAACAAGACTCACAAAGTATACACGTGAAATCAAGTATGCAATGAAGCAGGTAAAACACAGATGATCAAATGTCGCAGGAATTCAAAATTGAACTAGTCAAAGTTTTTTAAAACCGAAGTCAACAGAGAATCAAAGCCGTGGTGACCAAGAATCAAAGCCGTGAAATCATGCCAGAAATTCATGAAGCCGTGGTAAGCAAGCAAATTGAACTAGTCAGAAAATATCACCAACATCCAAGATAAATCGAACGGCAGAACTTAAATTGACCGACGAATTCAAAAATATTTTCGATCGAAAATTTAGGGTTTTCAATCATGTAAAACCCGTTAACACCATTGGCAATCATCCCATTTGAGTTCAAGCAACAACAGAAAGGAACAAGCCAATAACTAGAATCAAAGTCGAGTATTAATCGAATATCGAAAAAAGAAAAATCGCATACCAGTTTAACAATCAACCTCGACTCAATTGAAGGAGCCGTGAACGGATTAATCTATAGAAGAAAGCATTCAAACCATCAGCTATCAATTCAAGCGGCGGCTTCATCAACAAAGCCCTAATTTCAGAGCAAAGAGGAACGAACGAGCAAACTAGGCAGCCATTTTTCTTCACAAGGAAAGAGATACTAGGTCGAAGAAATAACAAAGAAAAAGGGACGATATTTTACACTACCTTTACATTGGGCCGGCTTATATTTGTTAATTGGGCTTTTATTTTTAAATTAGGGTTTTGTTTTTTAAATTGTTTTTAAATTTGCATTTTCTCTTTAATCGTTTGTAATTTTCTAGTCGTGTGCCTAGGGGACGAACTACGGTGGTGTAGTTCCAGAATTCGCAACTCAGTGGCTGAGTTGTGGCAGGGTTTTGAGCGTAGAGTTAGGTTAATCGATAGCGGGTGTCGCGAGTTTACGTGTGTAAGCGTCTGACTACTTAATTTCTAGTAGAAACCTTGAGGGCAGCACGTAGGTAGGGTTTTGCCGAAGCTGGGTAAATCTATGTTGTTCTATTTCTGCATTTATTATTCTGCTATTATCCGTGCTGCTATTATTCTGCTATATCTGTGTTGAATTTTTTTTTATATACTTCCGCATTAAATTTTTATAATTGATAGTATCACCCTATTCACCCCCCCCCTCTAGGGTGAAATCGGTCCTACAGTAAACTCGTAGCATTTATATTAAAACCATACTTTAAACTTGCAATTTTTGTAAAATTTATATACAAAACAATTTAACGTATAAATTGGATGGTGATGTAGTCAAATTCGTTACAGAAGTACACTAAAATATCTACGTGCAAACAAACAAAATGGGAAACAAAAAACACACACAATTATGTTCTGATATGACAAAAAACTAAAAATCAGATCGGGCTCAAACCGGGTCTGGTTTTGATAAAACCATACCTGACCCTAATAGTAACTGGGTCGGGTATGGGTCGAGCTTGAGTAGTAAAGGTAAATTCTGCACCCGCGTTAATAGGGCGAGTTCGGGACGGTTTCTGGCCAAAACCCATACTGTTGACATGCCTAGTTGTAACTGTCCAGGCTGATGATTAGTGACTAAGTGTACTCTGGTGTTGTGTATAATAAAGATGATTTCTTTTCGTAAAGATCATGTATATATTATATATTTTCTCGTCATGATGTGAGATTATGTTCTATCTTTTCTTTCTTTCACCCATACAATCTATCTTTCTGGCACTTGGATGTTCGGCACGTGAATACGGAAGACGTATTAGTGTCAACTTCTGAGGATCGAAAAGGCGGATAGTTACATCTTAGAACTTTGATTTATTAAATAATTTGACTAATATTGCACTACTTCTTCAAGGTTTAGCACATGTTTGGTATGACTAATATGTATAATAAGCAATTGTGCATGTGTTGAAAGCTGGTGTCCATAGCCACTTTTCAGAGGTATGCAAGTTCTTATTTTGAGGAATGTACCAGGTAATTTCAAAGTACAATATAAATTTAAAAATATGTGACTTGAAACGCATGTTTTATTTCACCAGGATTTGAACTTTAAAAATTGTGAGGCTGTTATGATATTATATTTTTCTGGAACTACTTTTATTTAAGCCTCTAAGGTCTATTAAATAGTATGATATTGATGTAGAAAAATTGGAAAATGACTGGCAATTACATGACATAATTTTGGTGCATTGCTCCAACAATTTAAAGCAGGTGATCTGAGGTAAGCAGCAAGGAATGTCGGTATAAGGCTAAGATAACCTTTTTTTAGTTGGTTTAAATTCACTTTCTAATTTGAGTTCCCGTTGCTTGCTCTTTGATAATTCAAATATAGGTCATGTGTAACACAATATCAACAATGATAACACCAACAAAAATCGTACTTTAAGTTTAAGGTAGGCATAATCTATAATATACTATGATTGCCGAGTTTAGTTTCAAGAGCACACAAGCCTTATTTACTGAATTGAACAGTCGCGATTTCTCCTTTCTTATATTGGTACCATATTTGTTTTTTCCCTTCTTCTACTGCGCATCACTTCTTCCTATTTTCACAATTTATTTTCACGCTTCATTCTCCTATGCTTTTCTGCCTAACCTAATCTTCGATGAACAAACGTACAGCCACAAAATTACCTTATTCTAACCAGGTGACGAATAGGTTCCTCCACCACAATGGCACAAGGCACTTTTTAGATCTATTTTCATTACCCATCGTTAGTGAGCACCATTTTTCCTAAAACATCTCGTGGGTTGGCACCTCAGTGTCAATAGGTCAACTGATCAAAAGAAATATGGATAGATCATCCCATTATCACCTAGGTTTTTCTCTTCCACTGTTCCACCTCTCTCGAATTCGATTTTGTTACAAGTAATCTTAGCATTGACTATTGTCAAATTTAATTCCTGACTCAATTTATTATACTATTTACTTTATTTTGCATAGTTGTTTAAATCTAGCCTTTATGTTGTTGTCGAGGGTTGGCCAGTTTGATTTTGGTTCAGGTAATTCATATTCCCATGATTACATCTTAGAGTACCATATTCTTATCCATAGGTACTAGCTGGTAATTTATTTTAGCTTTGTACATGAGATACTATAATAGGAGAAACGTTCTTGCACAGAGATTGTAGGCACTTTCCGTTTATGGAATTTGGTACATGAATATAGTGTCAAACCATGCTAAATTCACCCTACAGCTCATCATCAAAAACCTTTGTGAAATAATAAGCCTAGATCTTCCATTGGAGTATGAGGTAAAACCGACACTATACTACTACACCTTTGTACATTTATTTGGAAAGTGAATGAACTATAGAATTCAGGAAGAGTATTAGTTGCTTCCTTTGCTTACTGTGTAAAGGTTCTAGAAAGAACTGTCTTATGTTTTCATATTCACAACCCTATGACATGAGTAAATATGACGTTTGATGGTATAGTTACATCCATATTTAAGGGTAAAAAATAATTTCCATCATATATATGCGACTGAACTTTGTCCATCTATCATTAATAAGATAAATTTTCGCCGGTGATGCTAAAACTAGGACCGTGCTAACATGTCCTAGAAATAAATGATATTAGTATAATTGAAAAACTCAAATTTTTAAATACTAAAACTTTAATGAAACTGTTAAAAAACTATCACATAATAATGGGTTGTGCTTCAAATTTAATTGCAAATAATGTTTCGATTAATACAAACGGATTTAATTGCAAAACCAGTAGGTCATATTCGGTACCTTACAAGTTTTAGGATTAATACATCAGAATACTGTAAACCAAAGTAAAGTTAGGAGATGATATCTTGAACTTCAAACGATCCATTATTTGGACTTTAGAAATTTGATTGGATTACTTCTTTAATAGGAGATTCACATTCTTTACTTTCGGAGATCCTAAGTAAAGATAAGCAGAACTTTAAATTGAGTTTAAAACCATGCTACGAATAAATGGCTATTTCATATAGCAAATCATATTTTCAGTTTTTTTGGTTAAGTATAAGTCAGACTGTCTGTGTATGTAAGATGGAAACATAATTTTAATGGATGGCGTTAAGAAAAATGATTGGTTTGATTAAAGAGACTTCATTATGGGAGTTCCCCTTCTATTATATATATGTTTAGTCTTTTGTTATGCTATATATAAAAGCAATGCTGTTATAATCGATTTAGCTGTTGGTTTATGCAAAAATTGTTATAATGAAAAGTTTATGTGAATTTCATTTTACTTCTACACTTTAAAATTATATATTTTTACTCTACAGTACTATTTGATGAAAAATTACATTACTTTATAAATTACACGAACACTGCATCATTGTTGAACTTTCTGTTCTCTTTGGAATTGTTAAAATCATATTCTTCGTCACTTATTACATTACCACTCTCTTACACATTCGCTTCACTGACTACGTCCACTGCAATTACGCAACGAAAAATCTTTGCATTTTAAGGAAAAATCACAACCGTTAATTTGGACAATGTATGGGAATACGTGCTGTAAAAGTTGCAAAACCAGTGTTGGCAACTCTGGATCTAACAATCGGTGCAAAAAAGTGACAAAGAAATTGAGCTCCCACTACATAGGTAATTACCTTCCTTATGTAAGGTGTGTAATTACCTATGCAGTGGGAAATACTCGTTACGCCCTTACCATACATCTCACTACATAGGTTCGAAAATACTCATTATGCCCTTACCGTACATCCACTCAAGACTCTAACTAACTTTCCGACATTATCTACCAGGTTCGGAAATACTCATGCACACAGATAGAATTGGAACAAAAAATAAAAACCTAGAAAATTATATTCCATACCACGACAATCAAATGCAGAATTGCGTTAACAAGGTAACCAACTTCACCAAATAACACATATTCGTCATCGTACCAGTACTCAAAAGGCATATCCTTACATTTGGACAGGTAACCATACGCATAAACGATTCAATCGGTGGTTTGTACATTACTATTGAAAATTTACTCAACGTTCTATCTTCACACAAGTTCAACAGCGGACCTCTCTCGGGCGATCCGAGTATGCATGCATCCACTTCCAAACATAGGTACGTTCAAATATCCAATTTACCCTAAAAAAGCACATATTTCCCTACCAATAAACTAACACTGGCCTTACGTTTATCCACCACGTCATTGCACTTGTGATCAATATTTTATAATGTTACGCTACCGATCTATAACTGCTACTTTGTTTAATTTATTCGTATTCCATTCCTATAGAACTCTGTTGCAATTCTACCGATTTTGCTCAATGCTATATATTTGTCATTACTATACTGCTTTCTAATTTATTAAAATTTATTTTAATCCGTTTGGTAATTATTTGTTGTAATTTGATTTTAGATGTATTTGTGTTCGCAAATGGTTCTGTCGATTGTTATTGGAAACTTGCTTTTGATGGTTAGAACTGCATTTGTTTTGGTAAACAATGACACTAAAATTTTAAACTACATTACATGCATTTTAATGGCCTTAAATACGCAATCTTCATATAACTTAGTTAAACGAACATATTTTTTCTGCTGTAAACAATTACACATATTTTTAAACAAAAACATATGTGTTGCTTCATATATTTTTAAACTGCATTGCATATATTTTTAAAACTCATGCCATTGAAAATTTATTTATTCAATAATGTCTACAGTTAATATAATATTCA
Organism: Allium fistulosum; assembly: GCA_030737815.1. Taxonomy (NCBI): domain Eukaryota; kingdom Viridiplantae; phylum Streptophyta; class Magnoliopsida; order Asparagales; family Amaryllidaceae; genus Allium; species Allium fistulosum. The sequence goes on from CM060906.1 coordinate 73,723,683, forward strand.
AATAAAAATGTAAATCATTAATAACAAAATGGTTGGTGATCTTAAACCCAACAAGGAAATGTGAAGTTAAGCCCATGAAACGTATCACTTTTGGAGGAATCGGTTGAATTGTTTTTGCAGCAACAACAGTATTTGTGCACTAGATGGTGGGATTAACAAACATCCTCTTCAAAATGAACCTACATTAGAACTTGGTTTGGCAAATCCATTGTTCATGGAAATAGAAATTTGAGCTCAATGTTGCACTAATGTAGTTAGTCAATGGTAAATGGGAAATTTTTTATGTCAACCATTACCTCACGTGAGCTACGAGTTGCAAATATTACATGCTGAGAGTTATGACCAAATTGAAGTTTACCATCATTGTTGTATGTGTTAGGATTGATCAACTGACACACTGATAGGTAGTAATACTACTATTTATATATGGTTTCATTTGTTATAACAGTTAGCGAATAATTGTTTGTAAAATAATTATTTTCAGTGTTAAAAGCTCAATAATAAAAAATGGTCGCTAACCTACCTGCTCGGTTGATATTTTTTTATACTCCAGTTTATGCAAACTCTATCATATAGTGTGTTAAAAGGCGATAAAATTAGGTAGCATATCTATACGAAAATGTCATCTACTACCAGATTAGCTGAAGCTTACATTGTCATGTAATCTTCATTTTTGTAGGTACCACAAAATTGTGTTGTTCGACTTTACAAAAAAAAGATATAGCCTTAATATTATCTAAGAAAGATGAAATTTTTCACAAGTGTTGTATAAACACACTAATATTTTGAACTATATCATTTACATTTCCTTATTATTTTGAACTACTAGGATTATTAAGGTGGAATGGTAAGCACTTAACAAATTTTTAGCTATTGCATTTTCAAATTATCTCCACTTTTGTTACCTGTACACAATAATAAGAAATATTCAATTGTAGGCCGCATTGTAAGCAATGAACCTTCAGCAAAACTCCTATCAATTTTAATCCATTGCAATTTGTCAACGTCTGGAACTCATGAACAAGGCGCTATTGAAGGCTAGAAGAATGATGTTGCATTATATTCCTATTTGATTCAGATTAGATTCATGGTGATTGTTAACTGATGTAGCTGTAGTACTTTTCGTTGATGAAGTGTGATACAAAACATAAAGTTTCATTTTTTTACTCCAAACATTTGAATATTCTCTATATACTATTTTGATTAAAAAAATTCGTTGATGACATTGATACCTCCCAAGTACATTACATTTCCTATATACTGTTTGCAAATTTTAGTAGCTACATTGCGAAGAATGCATATATGGTATTTTGCATGTAGTACGCAACCTTATATCAATTTGCAAATTGAGATTCAAGATGGTTTTGTTTGCGGTTGTGCTTAAAAAAGGCTATAATTACCGAATGGGTATTTTTCTGTTTACTTTTGTTGTAGATTTTAGTTTTATGATTTGTCTACTAATATATCTTGAAAATTCATTGGTTGTAAGCATTCTTTCGTTTATTGCTTTCTGTGTTTTACTCATAAACTATAACTTACCTTTGGTTTTTTTAACTATTTTTGCTGTTTAAATGCACACATTTGTCGCTTCTGCTACACATTTTTACATGGTTATATACAACTGATCAGTATTTGCAATAATAATTAGTTCTGTTTTTGGATGATGCAATCACAAAAGTATGGCGTTATAATATGAAATAATCAGACGGACCATTTCCAAGACATTTCCATCCTGTTTTAATATAATTTCATAACGACACTTAGAGATTCTTCCTTTAGATTGTACACTTTATAACCTGGCATTCTTGCAAAAAGATGAACCATTAATTGTGTATGAATTTATTCAATAAGCTTTGATCCTACCTAAACTCAGTTCAACTACAATAAATAACAGGCAGTCTCCAGCAAGGCGTTTCCTATTGTTATATGGTTTATAAATGAACCTTGGTAGATTTATGCAATGATAAATATATGTATTTAGGAATTAGATCTCTTAATAAAATTTAAATATTCAAAATATAAATTGACTCTATCGATAAGGTTTTGGTAAACTAAATATTAAAATCTATGTATAGCTTTACCTAGAAAACATCTATATATGGCTGCAATCCGTGTGCGTGGCACGGCTTCGCACTAGTATAATATATACAGCGTTATATAATAAGGACCATGCACGAGGAACAACCCCTTAAAATAGATAAAACGCTTGAACGTTTAACATAATTATATACCAGTCCTTTTCAAATCTATTATATTTCAATATTAAAGTAGAACATATTGTTTGTTAAGATACATTTATCATTGGGCCAGATATTGTTGTATTTATTAGAATGTTCTCGTATGAAAATAAGTTCACAAATAAGAAAAGTAAACGATGCTTTGGTGACCATATCTTAACTAACACTGTTGGCTTTCTATATATGTTTGTTAGTATTTCTATAATAATTCTTACTAATTTTAGTGTATAGTAAGCGGTAAACATCATTCAACATGTGCATTCCAATCCAGTTTGTTAAACTTGGCACTCTTATGTATATATCATATCATATTTTCATTTTTATGAAATCCATAAAAGCGAGTATTAGTGAAGATTACAAGTGTCATTGTTTAGGTATATCTGTAACAATTGGATTCTATTTCCTACTCAAAGTGTCTTAACGTTGTTTAATCCGCAAATATTTCACTAGATAACCATCTGCCTGCTCTATCCATTTCTGAATGTTTTGGATTCTTGTAGCATAAAATATGATTACAAATACAATACATATTAATTGCTGATAGAAATGAAGTATGAAAGAGTGCGGCTGATACGTGTATATTATCTCAAGTCACAAATGCAAAGCATGTCGAATGCTAAGCAAACAGGCCTTATCTTGGCTCAAGACAAAATGAATTTGTATTGTATATAAATAGCAATGTTATGTAATCAGAAGGCGTGTAATAAATCATTGCTTTTTCAACAATACAATCTTTCTTTCTTACTTTAACTTTCTCAAATAACAATCTGGTCAAACTTATATGTGAAACCATATAATCATAAAATCTTTCATGGTATCGGAGCATCATAAAGCTTGACAGCAAATTAAATCTTTCACTGAAGAAAATCAAAGCATTTTATTGCATCAGGAAACTCTAATCTGAGATATCATCAAACAAAGTGTCATCATTTGACACTCGGATAACTCATCAGAATTATCCTCATCATTTGAATTTATTGGTGAATCTGAATAGGAAACAAGTACCCTGCCAAAGAATATATTCAAATTCTTGGCTGCAATAGATTTTATTTTCTTTCTCTTTTTGAAATAAGAAAATTCAGAAAATCAAAACCAGAAACCAAGAAAGAAATCAAAAGAAGAAAGAAAGTAATTGCCTTGCCAAAAACCCATCAGATCAGTTTCATCATTTGGGTTTAGCTGCATCTTACCAGATCATCCCACTTGTTGAAGCAATCTTGCATCAGTTAGTATCAAAATCTTCAAGTTCTTTCTTGTTCCTATATTAATTTATTATGGATGAAGATGGAAACTCAGCAACTTCTGAAAACATAGTAAATTCTCAACAACGGTTGACAAAGGCAACTGAAAAGTTGATCAAAACAGTGATCAACCCACAAGGTCAGTTGATCACTGCTCATCTTGAGGAAGATACCTTATCTTCTATAGAAACTTCAAATTTAAACTGCAATTCGAGGATATGGCCTTAAGAGCTTTGTTTTTGGCACTTTACCAATCGCACCAAAGTATATTACTGATTAAGAAAACAAAATGATCGGTAATCAAGAATACATAAAACATCAGAGGCAGGACGGTCTTATAAGTTCTTGGTTACTATCATCCACAAGCACCAATCTGTTGTCATAAGTAATTGGGTGCAAATCTGCAAATGAAATCTAGACTACAATTGAAAGAGTATTCAATACACAAATTTGCTGCCAAAGTTATGCATTATAAAAGACCATTACAAAACACTAGAAAAGACAATCAGCCTATGAGAGAGTATCCATCAAAAATCAAAACAACACGTGATTTGTTAGAGGCAGCTGGTTATAAAGTTTCTGAAACTGAACAAATCATTACTGTTCTAAGTGGACTTAGTGATGAATATGAAGCAGTGGTAGCAGTTATATCTTCAAAAGAAACCCTACCTTCAATACAATATGTTCATGTAATTCTTGCTTGCACATGAAGCAAGAATTGATCACAAAAGACCACAAGATTTAGATCTATCAATTAACTATGCTACCAATTACAAAAACAAAAGTCAGAACTACAACAAAATAGATCAATCATCTCAGGAATGTGGATATTCAAATAGATCAAGGGGTAGAGGTAGATGGAATAACAACAACAAAACAAAGTGTCAGATATGTGAGAAAGTTGGTCATACTGCAGTAAAGTGCTATTTCAGATTTAATCAAAACTATGTCTCCAGTCAGAACACAACCAATCAAAGAAGTGCCAACCCCAGTGCTAATATAGCTCAAGTACAACATGACACAAATGCTCAGTTAGGTATCAATAGAAATCATAGTCTGAATGAGACTGCAAGTCCTGAACATATTCAAGATGAAAGCTGGTATCTAGATTCAGGAGCAACTAATCACATTACAAGCAATCTTGACAACTTAAATCTCGGTAATAAAGAGTACAAAGGTAAACAGTCAATATACATGGGAAATGGTGAGTCTATTAAGATCACTCATACTGGAAATGCTCGTATTAAAGGTGCAAGGCAATTATTTCTAAATAATTTATTAAGAGTGCCTAAGATAAAGAAAAATCTTATGAGTGTATCTCAATTTACTCATGATAATAATGTTTACTTAGAATTATATCCTAATTATTGTTTGGTTAGAGACATACTAACTAGAGATATTCTCTTACAGGGTGATGTAGTCAAAGGGTTATGCAAATTTAATCATGTAGACTGCAACAGTTCTGTAAAAGGACAAAAATGTTGTAATCTGTCTGAGGCATCTCAAACAGAAGAAAATAAAAATGTATTTGATTTTTGACACTACAAACTTGGTCATCCAAGTGCAAAAGTTGTAAAGCAAATACTCACTGAAAATAGAATTGTTTTAATAATGTTTCTCTGCCATATGTTTGCACTTACTGTCAGATGGGTAAACGTCATAAGTTAGCATTTAATGACTCACTAACTGAATACACAAAACCATTAGAATTAGTTGTTATAGATCTTTGGGGTTCAACACCTATATGTTCTGATTATGGTTATAGATACTATATATCATTTGTTGATGCATATTCTAGGTATACCTGGATTTACTTTATAAGGCAAAATCAGAAGCTTATATGCAGTAATACACTTTATAACCATGGCTGAAAAAGCAAACTAGTTCACAAATTATGATTATGCAGACAGATGGTGGCACTGAGTATAAGACACTCAATAATTTCTTCCATAAGAAGGGAATAGTTCATAGAACACATGCTCTTACATATCTGAACAATATAACTTAGTTGAAAGAAAGCACAGACATATAGTTGATTCAGGTCTCACTTTACTTGCACAAACATCACTGCCATTAAAATTTTGGCCTAATTCATTTGATACTGCAGTGTACTTAATTAATAGGCTACCAACAAAGGTACTAAAAGGAATGAGTCCAATAGAGAAGTTATATGCTATTAAACCAGATTATCAAAGTTTAAGGACCTTTGGATGTTTATGTTTTCCTTGTCTAAGACTATATAATACTAACAAATAAAATTTCAAGTCAAAGCCATGTACCTTCTAAGATATGGAATAAATAAAAAAGGATACAAGTTTTTAGATGATAATGGGAAATTATTTATTAGTAGACAAGTTGTGTTTAATGAGCATATATTTCCTTTTAATAAAACAGATATAAAGACTACCGGTAAGGTATCAACCAAAGGATATCAATTCCAGAATTACCTATATATTCAGAGGCATGGAATCAAGAGAAGATTGAAAGGACATCAGATACTCTAGATTCATAACTCACTATATATGTCTAATAAACCAGGTAATGAATCCTCGGATCCTTCCAGTCATTTCAATCAACCACCTGCACATTCAACAAGTCAAACACAGGAGGTTGAAGAAGAAAATTTGGATATTCAAGAAGATCATTCAGAATATAATATTGATCAAGCCAATATTGAAAACTCATCTCATGCTAAGCCACAAGTGAGATTAGGACATCCCATGATCACAAGGGCTAAGAGTGGAATTTTCAAACCAAAGACATACACTACAATCTTAATTTCTGAGGAACCCAAAAACTTTGAACAAGCTGCAAAGGACAAAAACTGGAAGGCACCTATGGATGGGGAGTATAATGCTCTCATAAGAAATAAAACATGGGATCTTGTGTGCCCACCACATAACAAAAACATAGTTGGCTGCAAATGGACTTACAGGCGAAAGAAAAACCCAGATCGAATAGTTAGCAGATACAAAGCAAGACTAGTTGCTAAAGGATATACTCAGCAATATGGGTTTGATTTCAATGAAACTTTTTCCCCAGTGGTTAAACCAACTACTATTAGACTTGTTCTTACCATTGCTTTATACAAAAATTGGAGTATTAAACAATTAGATGTTAATAATGCCTTTTTGAATGGTATTTTATAGGAAGAGATTTATATGGAACAACCAGAGGGATATAAGCAAAATATGAATTGTGTGTGCAAACTAAATAAGACAATATATGGCCTTAAGCAAGCACAAAGAGTCTGGTTTGATAGACTAAAAACCACATTAGCTAGTATGGGTTATCAGTCTATCAAGTCAGATAATTCATTATTTACTAAAATCGGCAGTACATCATATATCTACATACTAATATATGTTGATGATTTAATTACTACAAGTGATGATGAAGCTGAAATCAACAAATTTGTTCAATATCTGATTATATAGTTCTCAATAAAGGATCTTGGATGCTTAAATTACTTTCTTGGCATATAAGTTAAAAGGAAATCAAATTCTGAAATGATACTATACCAAAAGAAATATATCACAAAGCTGCTAATCAAGTCAAAGATGAATGATGCAAATCCTCAACCAACACCCGATGATAACACTACTCCAAAAATAGGGAAGAACCAATATTTAATATTAAATAATATAGAAGTATTGTTGGTGTATTACAATATGCAACCATAACTAGACCAGATATCTCATTCAGTGTTAACAAAGTGTCTTAATTTATGCATAAACTATTGAATGGGCACTGGAAAGCGGTAAAAAAGATCTTGATATATCTTAAGGGAACTATAGACTATGGTTTATCACTGAAAGCATGCAAAAATCTCAATATAACAGGCTACAATGATACAGATTGGGCAATAAATTCAGATGACAGAAAATCAGTCATAGGATATTGCATTTACATTGGAGATAACTCAATATCATGGTGTTCAAAAAAGCAATCAACTATTTTTAGATCTAGCTATGAGGCTGAATACAACAGTGTAGCCAGTGCAACAGCAGAAATAATGTGGATACAATCATTACTAAGCGAGCTGAAAATCAAATATGAGTACAAACCAATATTATAGTGTGATAATCAAAGTACGGTATATATGACTGTAAATCCTATACTACATTCCATAACAAAGCAAATTGAGGTAGATCTATATTTTGTGCGAGAACGGATTCTCAAATGAAAATTACAGGTTAACCATATAACTGCAATCTATCAAAGAGCATATGTTCTCACTAAGGCATGTCGGCTAGAAATTTTGTAAGATTCAGAACAGATCTGAAGATAGAGCAAAGCCGAAGCTAAATCCAGCCAAATATATCCAGATCTAAAAAGATTGCTCAACTTTTGAAGAATTGCAAGCTCAAAACATCTGCTTTCTTAAATTCCTTTGATATATTTAGTTAAAAGAGTATACAATTCGACTAAATACAACTAGATCTTTACAGTATAAGCATATCTAGATATTTTACAGCAAGAAACTTTATCAATTTCAGTATCGAATTGAAGTTTTAACAAGAAGCGATGAAATTGGGTATTCCCATCCCTAACCCTAATATTGGTTTGAGGCGGTGATGGAAATGAAGTATGAAAGAGTGCGGCTGATACAGGTATATTATCTCAAGTCACAAATGCAAAGCGGGTCGAACAATAAGCAAGCAGGCCTTATCTTGGCCCAAAAATAAATCATATAACTTGCTTTCTTTCATCAATAGTAATGTTATGTAATAAACCATGTAACAGCAATGTTATAAATCAAAGCATGTAATAAATCATTTTTCTTTCATCAATAGCATTGTTATGTAACCGGAAAGCATGTAATAAATCATTTTTCTTTCATCAATAGGCAATAGCAATGTTATGAAACCAGAAAGCATGTAATAAATCATTTTTCTTTCAATTGCTTAGTGATTCACCATAAATAAATCAAAGCAGGTATCATATATAGCATAATGAACATTAGTTTTAAAGCATACATCCCTCGCCTAATCGTTAGTTTAATTAGAAAATGATTTGTAGCAAACTTCAGTTCTTAATATATACTCACATCATATAACTTGGAATGTGATATTACCTAACATAATAAAATGTCAATGGCTATTGTTAGTTTGGGACAACAGAAAACATCTTTTATTATATATGATATATGATAGAAAATGATGTTTGCATCAGACAGAAGTAATTAACAGAGATATGATTTAGCATTCAAAATGGTTGTGCATCTGTAATTGCAAGATTATATAATCAAAGAAAATGAATCAACACCTAATCTCCAAAATTAAGTTAATCATCATTTAGTTGATATATCTATAGCATGACGAGTCTTTTTTTCTTAAAAAGATATGTTAAGAGAGGCTCCAGCGTAGGTTAAGCAAAGATTCAGATGCAGCATTGAACTCAGGTATTAACACTGACAAAATTAAATATGGGCATATGTCTGACACGGCAGCATTAAAAAATTCAGACAAAAATGGGGAAAAAATAAAATGAGGAAGGAGTAATGTCGAAAAATGTGGTGATGCATATGTCGGACACAACAGCATTAAACAATTGCTTGTTAGACTATTAGTCATACCAACTTTGGTTTCATTTTCAGTTTGATGCCTAAATAAATAAATAAAAAGACATCTCAGAACTTTGATTGGGAGATTGCACTGCTAATCATGTAAGAGGACAATGTGGTGACTAAGTGTGCAATCATGCACAAGTAATGAGTGATAACATGTACATCTGCTCAATCAGATTGCTTGGTTTTATTAGCAACCAGTTATCACTAATGTGTAGTAAATACCACTTACTGCCCCATATGATTGACATTATAACCTCTCCCATCCAAATTAAAATTAAAAACAAATTTTGGAAAGGAAAAAAAACAGCAACATTGCCTTAATTTGGAATTTAAGGTTTCAAGTAATGAAGGAGATTCTAATGGTTTTTTGAGAAGAAAGAACGCTTGAATTTTGAGGGATAGGTAGGAGAACTTATTTTTTAAATTTATTAGCTAAAAATACATTCATTTTGGTAACTACGCCCTGTTGAACTACTATTTATCGGTTTATTGTGTTTTTCACATTGAACGGGTGCTTTATCCGAGACATCTAGTGCAAGCGCTGCAGTCAAATATGGGTGACTCTTAGACGTAGCTAAACAAGTCCTAAAATCACAAGGCAGACACAGAGGTCTATACAAAGGGCTGGTCCTAACCATACCCAGAGAAATACCTGGAAACGCCGCTATGTTTGGGGCATATGAAACAGTTAAACAGTACATTACTGGTGGGATGACACATTAGGTTTAGGATGGGGATCCTAATTAAATCATAGCAGGAGGTTTGGCATGAGCATCTTTCTGGGGCTCCATGTACCCTACTGATGTTGTGAAAAGTCACTGTATTCTAGTTTTTAACTTGAACTTTACACGGTTTACTTAAACTTCCATTATCCTCATTATTATGTAATGATTGTACTTAAAACTGAAATATTTCTCAGCCACGAAGTCACTGTACTGCTGCCTAAAGAGAAAATGAATAAAAAATGCAAGCAAAAACATGTAACTTAAACAAGACATTTAAACTTCACTGAAACAGAAGCAAGAAAAGCAAAGCATTTCACATAGTTTTGTACATATTTAACAAATTCGCTTTATTAATTCATCATCTCCAATTCATGAGTGAACCATATTGGATAATAATTAATCAATAAATTAGCATTGAGTTTCATTTTTTTTTCTTTTGAATAATAAATCAGGGGACTATCTCTACTATTAACAAAGAGAATTCAATTAACATGATTCACAAGGTGTCTTATTGAAATTCCAAAATTACCCACATTCGTTAATGGAATCTCACCACCCTTTCCGCCTACCCACTAACGGAGTTTAACTATCAATTTGTCATCGATATCACCAACAAAACAACTTGAAATGTGTTGTGACTACAAACACTACGCCATAGATGGCCTATTGCAACGAAATTACAAGGTGTTGCTAGCTACAATGTAACGATAGCTATACTGATTTTTGTCTATTGCAACATTCACTTCAATGTGTTAGCATAGATATCAGCAAAATGTTGCAGTAGCTATAAATATATTCAAATTAAAAAAATTAAAAAAAATTTACACCTCAGCGATCCACACCATCATTTAAAACAAAATCTCAACCATCAATCCACACCTTAGCAATTTCCATTTCCCGCTTTACTTTTCTTTCTCGTTCCTCTCTGTGTAAAAATTAGGGCACGCGATTTTTCTTTCTCGTTCCTCTCTGTGAAAACTAGGGCACGCGATTCCAGTTGCTTTGATGCTCTGATTGATCGAATCTAGTGTGAGAAACGTTCCTGGTAGCTTGCTCCTTCGTTCTCCTCGATTGATTGCTCGAATTGCTTTGACTTCGTCGTCGGATGCGATGTGATATTATTTGGTATGTTTTCTGCCTTCTGGTTTACTTGATTATTCTCGATTTTGGTTACACTCGCACGCTTTTGCCGATGATGAATTGGGATTTATTTATAGGCTTTATTTCCTATAATCTCGAGTTTAATCTTTCTGTTGGACTTTGAGAAATCTGGTATGTTGGATTGCGATGATGTATTTGTATGTTGGATTTTGGTTCACTGGCTTGATTTTGCTTTGCCGATGATGAATTGCGATGTGATATTATTTGGTATGTTGGATTTTGGTTCACTGGGTTGTTTTTTATTTCTGATCTGAGCTTGTTAACTCCTTTCTGCTGCATTTGTTAAACCAGAACTTGAACCTTTGTTAAACTTGTTCACATACCTTTGTACCTTGCTGCATTTGTTAAACCAGAACATGAAGTATTTGTATTCTGCTGTCCTCTTGAAAACTGCTTCACTTGAAAACTTCTGCATTTTTGAAAATCAGAACTTTGAAAGTGATCTTTGGTTTTCTAAAACTGTTGACTAATCTGAACATTGAGTTTTGATTTCCACGATATATACAAACATATGTGTGTTGAGCTTTGTTGGTTTTGCTTGGTCTGGACTGAACTGATGCTCCAAGTCCTCTGTATATCATATTACTGCCTATGTTTCTCTTGTACATGCCTGATGCATTCACTGTTTTTGCTTGATGGGCTGCCTATGTGTACTGCTGTGTTTCTTGCACTGGCTTGTCTACATTTTGCTGAACCTGGTTCTTGTTTGTTTTGTTGGTTGCTTGGCCCTGAGTTGAATCCAGTCGATGACTTGGGTTTGACCTTGTGCCGTGTCCATTTTTTTTGGCTTATCTACATATCTGGCTGCACTTGAGTATGAACTTGCACTTGAGTAGTTACACTTGAGTAGTTTCTTGTACCAAGCCTTATGATGCATGTATGTTCATCCATGTACATGCATTTCTTGGTCATGTTATGTTGCTTGCTGTGTTGAGTACTTTGTGCAATTGGCTTCTCCTTTGTGCATTTTTGTCTGAACTGTTGCTTGCTGTCTTCCATACTGTCTTGTATCCATGTGTTGCATTCATGTTTGGCTTGTGCACTTGTGAACAGCTAACTTGTGCACTGTTTTGCTGCTGCACTGGTTGACTAGGCCCTGAGTTGAATCCAGTCGATCTCGGGTTTGACCTTCTGCCATGTCCATTTTTGTGGGAATTTTCAATCGTCCATGAGATAAAAATGGAAAACGGCCTTGTGATATATGCAGTGATACACTGTATATATCACAGGTTGTCCGTGCAAATATTTGGTTCCTGTCAGAAAAAAATATGAAAAGAAACAACTCAAATACCTGAGGCAAATAATATAACAAAAATATTTTCATTTTCTGTTCGAGTTAAATATTATTTTCCAGATTACTGCTTTTGAATTATATGTGATAGGTATTGAAGATTGGACAGCTGGATACAAGCTTGAAGACAGAGTCAAATCAAATGTGCATGAGTGCATGAGCTTGAAGACAGGTTTTAGGACTTGTTTAGCTATGTCGATCCCCGCCGGGACTGCGGGGCCCCGGACCCCCGTCGGCGCTGCGCCCGGACCCGCTACTCGGCTCGCCTTCGGCTCGGCACTCGGCTCGTCATATATTTGTCAGTGTCAGTGTTTGTATAAATTGAAACTGCATATGTAATGAGTGAACTAAGTGATGTAGTGAGGAATATCTGTATATGTGAATATCAGTGTTATATATCATTGAATTGTAAAATAGTGGAGTCAGGAATTTGTACTATTTCAAATGTTGAAATAAAATATTTATTTAAATAAATTACTGTTTGAATATCAAATTCTGTGCAATAGCATTTTATTAAATAAATATTTATTTCTATTAAAAAATCAAATATGCTCTACATTGTGGGCCCCACAAATTCAGAAAGTTAATATCTATGGCAACATTTTGGAATGTTGCTACAGACACCTATGGATGTTGCTATAGATCCAAATAGGGTTCTATTGCAACAATATTTCTTATGTTGCCTTAGATAGTCAAAATGTTGCCTTTGAGGTCTGCGGCAACGCGGAAAAATGCATCACCGAGAAAGTGTTGCCTTTGCCCTTTTTTAGCCTACAGCAACATTTTTTGGCACTTCCTGCATCACTTCTTGGGTGTTGCAGTATGCAATCTATGGCGTAGTGAAAAACATTTGCACATAAAACACACATCAATCCAAGATGAACATATTTGGATATTGGATGCACATACGTGCGTTGTATACTAGTATATATAAAACGAGTTGAAACATAAATCTTGAACCATGTAGCTTTCACCTTCTTTGAATAATTACCTTTATATATTATATCAATAATATATATGTTTACAGCAATATTTTCCATTAACAAGCAATCTTTTCTAAGTAATCTTGGTTGACATCGATTTACATGTTCAAACTGAAGCTTACGTTACTATTGCTAAAAATATATATTATCAAAATAGCTCTTTTACAAGAATAATTTGCTAATAAAAATAATTTAAGCTTTGAGCCTGCCTGTTTATCTGTTTTCGGAGTTGTATATCGTTTCAGTTTTCATTACAGCATTAGAAATTGCTTCATGTATCATTTACCAAACTAAGTTAAATTGTTTCTTTGACATGTGATGGTTGACATAGTTTGAATATCTATGAATTGGTTATTGGTTTTCAATAGGTAAATATAAATTATATCAACCAAGAAATGGGTGTTGGAATTTACAAAAATGTTATAGCATAGTTTTTTGCATTATTGTTATCTTACTTTTCTCTTAAATATTTAATTCTCATAATACTATTGCAAAAAAAATTGATCAAAGATTTATATTTTTGTCTCACATGCTCAACGTCCTTTTCAAAAATAGTTTAAAACAATGTAAAAAAAGTACATGATTAGAAGTTAGATCTATCAAATAGAATAGTTATAGTCTCCAATTTTATACTCAATTTTAATTTTCTATGGTGTTAGTAGATGTTAATAGAGATGCCTTTAGATTAATTGTATAATCTCTAATTAATGTTCGTTATGACCTAACCATTTCCCTATAAAATAAAATGGAACCATGTTGAATTTTTAAGTCACTTATGAATTATATTATCTGAATGGATTCCTATAGAATAGCTTTCAAAATCATCACCAAGAAGTCTCATATTATTGAGCATCACTAGAACATGCTCTCATACAAGCGGCTCTAGATAAGAAGATAAGTGGATTGATCCTTCAGTTATTAGTTTGGCTTATGCATTAAATTCAACTTCAATCTAATTTTCAAAAATTTAAAGGAAGTCTCTTTATTTTAGTAGAACCTTTAGGTTTTCTTTTTCCTAGTGGATTTTCACCTATATCTTGAATATTTCCATTGTTTTCCATCATGGCTTCCAAACTTTGTTTGTTTTGTGTTTCATTGTCTTCAATTGCATGTGGGTTGTCTTCTTTTTTATGATTGTTACATTCAAAAATTTCTTCGACTTGCATTGATTTGTCTTTGAGTGCATGTGGGTTGTCTTCGTTTTAAACATTGTTGTCTTCGATATGCTTTTTATGTACATTAGACTTCTTGTGTAATTCAGATTCTTTGGATTTTTTTTCGAGTGATTCACTTCATTTCCTGTATTATATTAAAAAGACAAACATATATTAGTTATTAAAAACACAAACATGTATTAGATTTTGTGGTTGTTAGTTGAAGTCCTATAGAAAGACATCTGTATGATAAGAAAATAACGGTTGTTAACGAGATCATATAAATCAATTTCATGTTTAAACAAATAAAGCAGACCCTTGATTATATTGATCAGGCAAGTAACAACTAATTAAGCAAAAAAATGATATGATAATCTATGTGTGCATATTCATAAATAAACCTTTCTCATTATATTGCAGTATAAAAGGTAAAACTTGCTATATTTTACAAATCAGTATAAGTAACATAATCGAATATACAAAAATAAAATTCATTTTCAACACACCAACAAAAGCTTCATGGAGATGTAAATTCACATGTTCTTTTTTTAACAGAAGCTTTGCAGAAGTAAAAAAGAATGCAAACGTTTTTTAACCGTAATAAACTAGCATATCAATCAATAAAACTTTTTTCTTTACCATTTTACACTAATATTGAAAGGCATTACAAACCTTTTCTTTACCATTTTTCTAGTTGCAAATAAGTTGCTCATCATCTCAATCATTCTTTAATCTAATAAAATATGCAACCGCGTTAACAAGCAATTTACTTATATTTAACAGGAAATGATACAATCGGAGAAAATTTTGCATTAATAAACATTTTTAAGTGATCTAATTAGTTACTACCATAATCAATAAAACCTGTTGTGAAAAATCTAGTTGTTAATACTATTATCGTAGATGTTACTGTGGTGTAAAACTTTTATCTAATCACTTGTGCACATGATAAGATGCATTTGTTTCAGTAGATTTGTACGAACAACCAAAGCAAAAGCCGGTAATAATTCTCATTTTCACGTGTACCAGTACAAAAGCTTTTTGAATACTAGATAATCAAAACAAAGTTAATTATACAAATATAATGACATTACTAATTGAATTACAGATAAAAGTAAAAGATGGATTTACTTGTACATTTTGTAGCGGGGAAGTTGTGGCTCGACAAATTTGATTTACAAAACAAGAAATCAGACATCGAAACTGGAGGGTTGCTGAAGATCGCGATAGATTAAATCGACGACGGAGTTGTGGCTCAAGGTTGGGTGCGTGTATTCTAGAGATCAACGGTGGAAGGTCGATGTTGAACGACGTTAGAAGCGTTTGATTTTTAATTAAATTTAGGATAGAGATATATGGGAGGGAGGGAGGTCAATTGAGTGATTTATGAGAGGCGGCAAATTTTAATTTTCCTCGCGCTTAATGTTTTCACGTAGACTGCTCAGTGTTTTAGAAATTATTTTTTCTTTTATTTTTAATAATCCATCCAGATAATTGCAGCATTTTTATCAAAACCCTGTGCATTCATGCTGCGAAAAATATGTTTTCTTGTAGTGCTTACTTTATTTCGAATATCCAATGAATATTTCTTCATCGGATTTTGGATCGAATTTTCTTAATTGATCTTTTGTATTTAATATAAAATATTTTGATCCAAAAATTCTTCGATACGCTATGTTAGATTTTCTACTATTGAAAATCTCATGCTCATATGAAGTATGTTTAGTTAGGGGTCGAATAGTGACATGATTTAAGACGTAACATGCAGTAGACATAACTTCTACCCAAAAATGTTTTGGTAGCTGGCTACCACTAGGTAGAGTCCTAACACATTCCTATAACGTCCTATGTTTTCTTTCTACAACTCCATTTTGATGTGGAAATTTAAGAAATGAAAAATTGTGGCTAATACTCTTTTTGTCACAAAGTATCGAACGGCTCATTTTCAAATTCAACACCGTGATCACATTTATAATTTTAATTTTCAAATTTTTTAAATTTTGAATTCTTTTAGAATTTTTTTTTAAATGTTTCAAAAGTACCACTTTTGTTTTTCAAAATAATGTCCATGTGTATCTAGAGAAATTATCTATGATTATAAATGCATAATTGTTATGGTTTATAGATTGAACCTGAGTGGGACCAAATAGATCCAAATGATGTAGTTCGAGAGGTTGTAATGTAGAAACGATTTTCTTAGATTTGAAAGATGATTTAGTTAATTTTCCTAATTGGCATGTATCAAAAATATTATTTACTTTATAATTCATCTTTAGTAAGCCTTTTAATAAATTGTTAGAGATAATTTGATAATTGCTTTAGAGTTTATATGATAGAATCTTTTGTGCCATAATCAGGATCATTATCTTTGGCTATTGAACACGCGCCTATATTGTAATTATTTTTCATATTCAAAATGAAAATATTTCTTTCTCTAATTCCTTCGAAAATTAGATTTTTATTCTGATTGAAAATATTATATTTATCTTTTAAAAAAGAGATACTAAAACTTTTAAAGCATAATTGACTAATACTTAGTAAATTATGTTAAATTTTTAATTAGTAGTACATTAGTAATAAGAGGTAAATTAGATGTACCATTGTAACGACTCGTATTTTTTTCGATAATTAAATATTGAATTGAATAAGATTTTATAATTTAATATTAGAAGAAATTAAAATTTATGATTTATTAATGAGAAAAATAACTAGAATGAAATTTAATGATGTTAATTTAATGTAATGGATTACTATTTTAATGCAATTTCAATTAAGTGAAATGATTGTAAACACAAAATTTGGTTATAAATGGTAAGTAAGCAAGTAAACCAAATGTGGTATTAATTAATGAAATAATATGTAATAAATTGTAATTTGATAAAATCAGTGTTATATAAGAAGTTATAACATTTGTTTGTAGATAATAAACCTATAAATGTGATTAAATTAAGTAAAAGGTGACAATTGTTATTTGTTACTATTTATTCAATTTGTTGAATTAAATTGAAAATCAATTGCAATTAAATGTAATTAAATATTGCGTTAATATGAATTAAGATGATAATTGTAAAATATTAGTGTGATAAGATATAAATCAATGTTAAATGTATCCATAGAGTAATAATTGATTGAATAAAAAGATTGAAATCAAACTAAATCAATTTGTTGGAATTAAAAATATAATTAGTTGGATTTTATTTACAGTTGAAACTGAACGCTGTAATTAGTGTAATATTTAACACTGAAGTGATATGTAAATTTGTTTTAAATTTTTGTAAATGTCTAAGTAATAAAAAATGATAAAAATGGTTAGTTATTAAATTTGAAATTAAAAAGTGATTCAATCAATTTAATAATATTTTATTTACTTAACATGAAAATAGTCATTTTGGCCACTGTCTCGGATTTCGACGAAACGAGTTTCATCGGATCCATAACGGTGAATTATTATAGGATTTCAAGTTTCGTAGCGATCGGACTTGTCGTTTGATCGTACGGACTCGAAACGCGTCGAAATCAATTTGAAATAAGCCGATTTTAAAAGCTAACTTCTTTATACGATGGAATTAGGATTTGAAAACTATTCCATTGAATTTAAAAATATCAAAAACATCTATTTTGATATATGGGATGATCCATTTTTGTTTCTGAAGCGAAATGGGCTTTTCGGGTCGCTATTGTCGTTCGTACCAATTCGATATGTGCTTATTTTCTTATCAGGCTTTCTTAATATAAATAGTTCTGTTCTAATCCTAGAAGCCTTTTATTTCGCATTACTGTACGTACAATTCTCTCTGGCTTCTCCTTCTCAATGGCAGAAACTCTATTTTCCTCAAATCCAAATTCAAATCAAAATCAGTTTCAAAATTAAACTTCTCAAAACCCTATCATATTATATACCAATTTGAAGCTCTCGAAGAACGCGATCTAGATCTGCAATTTTTTTTCGATTTGGGTTTCTGTGTGTCCAGAATTTGGGGATCAATTCTCGGTCGTTCATCGCACTTTGATCAACTTCAACGGATCGTCGATTGGAAGATCCTGGGTTGTGGAGAGGGCCAAGGGAAATTCATTCATGTGGGTGGCACGGCGAATCAACGGCTGGATCGATGGAAAAAATTCGATTAGGGTTCAAATTTTCAATCGACGGCTGTGATTTTTGTGGGCATCGTACGGCGATTTGGGTGGCGTGTGGTCGAGGAGATGGCAGGGGCGAGGTCGGAGCCTCTATGGCGTGGCTGCGATCGGAGGAGGAGGTCGCGTATGGGCTGGCGGCTCAATGGTTCGAGCGTACAAAGGGAGGCAAGCAGATAACTAGGGTTTCATGTTTTTCATGCTGACGGGGCAGCTGTAAGTAACCCCCTTGTTTTTTTTGTTTTTTATTTAAAATTTGATTTCAACCATTCTAACGTTAATAACTTTTACGTACGAGGTCCGATTCACGCGCGGTTTGTTCCGCTGGGATCGTATTGAAATTCCGGACATTTTGGCACTAGGTTGGATGAATTCTGAGACTGTTTAAATTTGGGCCTTATTTTGGATTTCAAATCGATTTGAAATCAAAGGTGGGTGTTTTAACCCACTCACAACTTCTAAATTATCTTATGTTAGTTAAATTAAATTTATGATGTGATTAGAAGTTGATTGACTGTTGTGTGATATAGTTAAATCGTTATTTCAGTTAAATCTGAATTTATTGAATAAAATGGCCATTTATTTAATATTAAATTTTAATTTGCCAGTTTATACCTGTTAATGATAATCAATTATTTATTGATGTTTATTGGTTGATTTGAATGATGATTTTGATGGATGTTGGATTTTTGATATTGGATGACTGGACGTTATATTTCTATGTTGTTATAACACTGCAAGTTTCCTATGGGTTGAAATGGTACATACCCAAACTATCTGATAGATTATGGAGAAATCGTTATGAGTTGAAATGATAGTCTCAAGCGATTTCATGGATTTGTAATTAAATTCGAGATTGCGGGTTGAAATGATATATATCCGTAAATATAGAAATGATAAATATCTGTATCACTTGACCATAGGGTATAGAATTATATACGGACACCGGATTGGTTAAATTAAATGATTTTAAATCCTTAAACTGTGAATCCAGTTAAACGATATTTGAAATAGAATTTGATTTGTATAATTTGAATTGTTTGAAGTAAATTATTTAAATGATTTAAATTGAAATTTTAAAGTTGAATTTGAAATATAAACGAAATTTATCGAAATTGAGTTATTAAAATGTTTGAAATTGTAACTTTGAAATATATTGAAATTAGAGTAGCTTAAATTGATATTTCAAGATTGGGAATTGGGTTTTGACTTGAAATCTGGATATAGTCCAGATTTGTCGAAATGAAAAAAATTAGTTAAATTTAATGTTAATTTCAAATTTATCATTTTAATACAAACTATTAAAAATATTATTTTGAAATCCTGATTATTAAGAGTTTTAAACTATTAAACTAAGTTAATTTATGTTAAACTATTTTAATCCATTTTATTAATTTAACTATTTTAATTTATTTTAATCTATTTTAATCTATTTAAAAATCTATTTAATCTATTTTAAATCTATTTAATCTATTTTAAATCTATTTAATCTATTTTAAATCTATTTAGTCTATTTAAAAATCTATTTAATCTATCTTAAATCTATTAAATCTATTTAATCCATTTCAAATCTATTTAATCTATTAAATCTATTTTTAATCTATTTTAAATCTGTTTAAACTATTTTAAATCTATGCAAACTATACTAAACTATTTAAACTATTTATAACTACCCAAAACTATTTTCAAAATTTCAGACTGTATAGAGTTGAAGTGGTTATATTTAAATCCTTGATTTAAAAGCGAATATAGTTAAATGATGTAATAACCTAAGTTGAGATTAAAATGACATATTTGAGTAAATAAGATGATTTTTGAAATGAGGAATTACTTTACCTATCCTATCGATAATTTCAAAATGAATATGATTTCGAAAGTGATATAGTTTGAATTGAATATGATATTTAGATATCAATTATGAAACGATTTTGGAAATATAAAAGAACCATCCTGTGTGAAATAAGCGTTGGTTGTTAAAGAGACCGGAATCAGATATTATCATACTCTCTGCCAATACCGAAAACCACTTTAACAACTGTGTACGTGGTGGAGATTCTAGAATGAAGTAGGATGGTTTGGAGAACGATTCTGTATGAGGTATTTACATAGCCCTGACTCCGGTGAGTCAGCTTGATGTGGCTAAAACAGGAGCTATACCGGGCCAAGTGAGGTCGCTCCTCCTATCAGGCAAATTTCTTCGGTACCATATTATTACTTTGTGATTGATTTGGTGGCCAACCCTCAATTTTGATTATTGGAGTGTGTTCCGAGGTAGGCGGTACTAGCTGCTATGCGTTACCACCAATTTGGGAGTGCAAATGGTAGAATCCTACCCTGGCATTGCCTCGAGTGCTGTGTCACATGCCTTAGCGCGCCTTCTACGAGTTTGGTTTGTACCATACCTATGGAGTGCCCTCTGATGGTCCTCTAGTTTACGGAGGAATTACGGTACTATATAGACTATGAGAATATATATAAAATGTGTTAAGGGGGATATGGATAACGCCTTAACGCTATTTTAATACTTTACTTTACTATAGACACTATTGTAATAGCGTATTGTATTATGTATGTAGATAGTTTAATGGATCCTTAAGAGGTGTAATCCCGAACATCTCTTAAGTTATTGCACTCACGTTAGACAGTGGATAGGAGACGTCAAACCCCGTAAACGTCTCTGACGCCGTTACACTCATATTTATTTACTGTTGATTTAACTTACATAAGATCTTTTTGTTCTGACTCTAGTGTTTTGTCTTTTCAATTTGCTAGGGTCAGCCTGAGCTTTTCAGTGTATCGAAGACTGCTTTTCTGGGGGACGAAGACGGAGATTTGTATACTATTATTATTTGTTTTATTCATTCCACTACATCATGTTGTTCCGCTGCATTGTTATTTATTTCTGTTGTATGTAACTCTGATCTGTATTGTAATAGTGTAATCAAATGTTATTTGTAAATAGCTTCATAAACTGTTTATTTGATTATTATATTTTGTCATTCCGTTGTGAGATTCTGTGTTTATTTTTCTTTCTTTCTCTGCTTTTTCTTATTTACCCCATAACAATCCTCTCTTTTGAATGGTTTGAGTCTGACGTGTGTGGTTTATCGTCGATTTAAACTGTCCAAAAAAGGTGGGTCGTTATATTTGGTATTAGAGCCTTGGTTTAGCGATAACTTTAGCTTTATAGGGTCTGACTCATTAGAGAATGGGACAGTAATAACCTAGAATGAGTCATTGAGTGTATATATATATAAGAGAGCATATTTGTTAGTATTATAAAATGTCTTATATTGTGTTAATTTGTTATGTTTAGTATTTATAAATTCTAGTCAATACATGGGATGCTATGAGATCAACAAGGATTTCTAAACACTTAATAGGGTAGACCGACACAATATTGTTTTGAAATATGGGTAAATGAGATAAATTTTGCCTAGTATTATAAAAGAATAATCTTTATAAATGTAAATAATGGTATGTGTTATGTTTGTTAGTTTGTTAGGAAGTGAAAATTTTATAAACATTTGTTGTAAAATGAGATTATAAATAAAATGAATATAAATTGTGATTCGAGAACTTAAGTTCCGGGACTTTGAAACTGTTTTCAAGGATTTGGAATATAATATTAATATTATTTGAAAGTATTTTTGAATAAGAGTATTTTTCAAATTGATTTGAAAGAAATGTTTCAAAATAAGTTTTAAAAGGAAATAAGTTCTGCACTCCCCTCTCCGTCGTTGGAAAATAATTTCGGTGATGAGTGCACGCATCGTTGACATCCATTTTTGAGTTTCAAAGTGGGAAGACGCTGTAGTAGTTTTACTACACCTTTGTTTTGATGAACAAACCTTAATTTTTTATTTCTAAATATGATTTGATCTATAAAAGGTATGAATATATATATATATATATATATATATATATATATATCATTTTAAAATGATTTGAAAATATAACCCGGAGTTAGTTCTTAAACCTTCTGATAATTAGTAGTTTTCAGTTATTGTAATAAAATGAAATCTTAATTATTTTAATAATTGGAAGCTGCTAAAATGGAAAATAAGAAATTAGATGTTAAGAGATAAATAAAATGTAAAGAAATTAAAGGTTGTCACTTATAAATTAAAGAGTAATGAAATTTTAGAAGATGTAATTATTGAACATTTTGTTAACTAAATGAATAAAATGAACTTGTGCAATATTCAATTGCATTCTAAAGATATATATATATATATATAACTTATTATAAGTTGAAATGTTAATAAGAATATGTAATAGAATATTATACAAGTAAAACTTGAATAATGAAAGTGTTCAATGGAATTATCTATATAAATAAGAATTTAGATGTTATAAAATATTATAAACTTAAGTTAATAATTTGAAATGCTAGTAATTGAACTTAACAGGAATACTGTAAGTAAATGATTTTAAACTTAAGTTAATTTTTAAGCTATTTATAATCAGATCAAATAGAAAAAGGTGAATTCTATATTAAGTAAATGATTGTAACTTCTAAAATGTTGAAATGATTAAGAATAGACTTAATATTCAATTGACATTATAAAAAGGAAAAAATGTAAATTAAGGGTAGAAATACTTAAGTATGAAATGATTTATTGGAAATCAAGTATATCATTAAATAATAAATGGGAATTAAACTGCAATGAAAAGTATGTAATATTTAAATAAGGAATTCATTGATTATTTTAAATAATCGAATGGAAATAATTTATGTAAGTAAATTAATGTAAATTTAATGAATTGGCCTTGTATGAAGGAATGGGAAATGAAATTTTGTAAGTAATGAATGTAAATTAATGAAATAAGCATTGTACGAATGGATGAAAATAAATGAACAGTAAATGACATGAAAAAAAATTATTATGATTTTTTTTTAATAAGAATGAACTTGAATAATACTCGAAATTATTGTTTGTTTTGACTTATGGGATGGTGGGAAAGGATACTTCTAATTGTATAAAGATGTATAAATAATCTATTAAATTTCATCTAAGACTGTTGAGTGTATGGTATACTTAGTAGTTTATTTATCATTTTATACGATTAAAAGTTTCTAAAGCTGAACAAACCATTTGTTTAGGTTGTTGTGGATGTATGGTTGATTTCCTTGATTTTTTGTGATGATTGTATGGTTTTGTTTACAAGTGGCTAATCTATGTTGTGTTGATTTGTTCATGTTAATTGAAACAACTTAAATTTCTCTCTTTTATATAATTATTAACTTCTTTGGATTATAGAAGTGAAATACAGGTTATGGAAGCAATTGCTACTGCTTTCGGTTTCATAAATAAGTGTTGTTTTCCCGACAAATAGGTACGTTTTCGGATTACGGTTTTCTAGCGATATTATATTGTTTTTCCGTAGTTTGGGATATATTATTTCGAAATATGTGATGCATATTGTTATTATTGATATTATTATTTCTCCCAGACCTCTCCATACAATGGAGACTCTGCCGAAATTTTCCGTGAATTTTGGACCTAGAATTTTTTTATGAAAATAGAAATGTTTTCAAACTTTTATTAACTTGAATATGAAAGAATTTAATTATTTATAAATTGATATATTTTATTTAAATTATTTAATTATGTAAATTAATTGTTTATAAATTTAATATTTTGAATAAGATATATTAATTCCTTAATCCCTTCTTTTCCCTTTTCGAGGACAAAAAGTTTTGAGTGGGGTGAGTGTAACGACCCGTATTTTTTCCGATAATTAAATATTGAATTAAATAAGTTTTTATAATTTAATATTGGAAGAAATTAAAATTTGTGATTTACTAATGAGGAAAATAACTAGAATGAAATTTAATGATGTTAATTTAATGTAATGGATAACTATTTTAATGCAATTTCAATTAAGTGAAATGATTGTAAATACAAAATTTGGTTATAAATGGTAAATAAGAAAGTAAACAAATGTGGTATTAATTAATGAAATAGTATGTAATAAATTGTAATTGGATAAAATCAGTGTTATGTAAGAAGTTATAACATTTGTTTGTAGATAATAAACTTATAAATGTGATTAAATTAAGTAAAAGGTGACAATTGTTATTTGTTTCCTATTTATTCAATTTGTTGAATTAAATTGAAAATCAATTGCAATTAAATGTAATTAAATATTGCGTTAATATGAATTAAGATGATAATTGTAGAATATTAGTGTAATAAAATATAAACCAATGTTAAATATATCCATAGAGTAATGATTGATTGAATAAAAAGATTGAAATCAAACTAAATCAATTTATTAGAACTAAAAATATAATTAATTGGATTTTATTTACAGTTGAAACTGAACACTGTAATTAGTGTAATATTTAACACTGAAGTGATATGTAAATTTGTTTTAAACTTTTGTAAATGTCTAAGTAATCAAAAATGATAAAAATGGTTAGTTATTAAATTTGAAATTAAAAAGTGATTCAATCAATTTAATAATAATTTATTTATTTAACGTGAAAATAGCCATTTTGGCCACTATCTCGGATTTGGACGAAACCAGTTTCATTGGATCTGTAACAGTGAATTATTGTAGGATTTCAAGTTTCATAGCGATCGGACTTGTCGTTTGATCGTACGGGCTCGAAACGCGTAGAAATCAATTTGAAATAAGCTGATTTTAAAAGCTAACTTCTTCATACGATGGAATTAGGACTTGAAACTTGTTCCATTGAATTTAAAAATATCAAAAACATCTATTTTTATATATGGGACGATCCATTTTCATTTCGAAAGCGAAATAGGCTTTTCGGGTCGCTATTTGTTGTTTGTACCAATTCGATATGTGCTTATTTTCTTATCGGGCTTTCTTAATATAAATAGTTCTGTTCTAACCCTAGCAGCCTTTTATTTTGCATTACTGTACGTACAATTCTCTCTAGCTTCTCCTTCTCAATGGCAAAAACTCTATTTTCCTCAAATCCTAATTCAAATAAAAAACAATTTCAAAATTAAACTCCTCAAAACCCTATCATATTGTATACCGATTTGAAGCTCTAGAAGAATGCAATCTAGATCTGCAATTTGTTTTTTGATTTGGGTTTCTGTGTGTCTAGAATTTGTGTAACGACTTGCCTTTTTGGACGTTTTAAGCAGACATACACGTCAGACTCAAACCATTCAAAAGGGCAGATTGTTATGGGGTAAATAAGAAAAAGCAGAGAATGAAAGAAAACAAATACAGAATCTCGCAGCGGAATGACAAAATATAATAATCAAATAAATAGTTCGTGGAGTTGTTTACAAATAACATTGATTAAACTTTTATAATACATATCAGAGTTACATACAATAAAAATAAAAAATAAATAAATGCAGCGGAACAACATTATGTAGTGGAATAAATATAATACATAATAATAGTACAAAATATTCATCTTCATCCTCCAGAAAGCAGTCTTCGATAAACTGAAAAGCTTGGACTAATCCGAGCAAATTGAAAAGACAAAACATCCGAGTCAGAACTAAAAGATCTTATATAAGTTAAATCAATAGTAAATAAATATGAGTGTAACGGCGTTAAACATGTTTACGGGTTTTGACACCTTCTATCTAGTGTCTAACGTGAGTGCAATAACTTAAGAGATGTTCGGAATTTCCATCTCCTAAGGATCCATTAAACTATCTACTATGTAGTACAATACGCTATTATAATATGTCTACATTAAAGTAAAGTATTAAAATAGCGTTAAGGCGTTACCCATATCCCCCTTAACATATTTTTTATATATTCTCATAGTCTATATAGTACCATAATTCCTCCGTAAACTGGAGGGCTATCAGAGGGCACTCCATAGGTATGGTACAAACCAAACTCGTAGAAGGCGCGATACGGTATGTGAACACGGCACTCGAGGCAATGCCAGGGTAGATATACCAATTGCACTCCCGGATTGGTGGTAACGCATAGCAGCTACTACCGCCCACCCCGGACACACTCCCATCATCAAATCAAGGGGTGGCCACCGAATCAATCACAAAGTAATAGTATGGTATCGAAGAAATGTGCCCGATCGGAGGTGCGACCTCACTTGGCCCGGTATAGCTCCTGTTTTAGTCACATCTAAGCTGACTCACGGGAGTCAGGGTCACATAAATACCTCATACAATATCGTTCGCCAAACCATCCTGCTTCATTTCTGGAATCTCCACCACGTACACAGTTGTTAAAGTGGTTTTCAGTATTGGCAGAGAATATGACAATATCTGATTCCGGTCTCTTTAACAACCAATAGCTTATTTCACACCGGATGGTTCTTTTACATTTCAAAACCATTTCATATTGATATCAAAATATCATATTCAATTCAGACCATATCACTTTCGAAATTATAATTTCAAAATAGGTTAAACCCTTATTCAAAATCATCATATTTACTCAAAATATGTTATTTAAATCCCAACTTAGGTTATTACATCATTAAACTTTATTCGCTTTAAAAATCAATGCTCTAATTATAAACAGTCCAATTTATACCATCTGAAATTCAGAAAATAATTTAGATAGTTATAAATAGTTTAATTAGTTCAACATAGTTTTAAATAGATATAAATTATGTTAAATAGGTTTAAAGTAGATTAAATAAATTTAAAATACATTGAAATAGATTGAAATACTTTAAATAGATTTAAAACAGTTTAAATGGTTTTAAATAGATTAAATAGGTTTATTATGGATTAATTAGATTTAAAATAGATTAAATGAATTTAAAGTAGATTAAATAGAATTAAAATAGATTAAATAGTTTTAAAATAAATTAAAATAGTTTAAAATAAATTAAAATAGTTTAATATAGTTTAATAAAGTTTAAATGATTTAAAATAGGTTAAATATATTAAAATAGATTAAATAGATTAAGATAGATTAAATAGGTTAATTAGTTTAAAATATGTTAAATTAGATTAAAATAAATTAAATAGTTTAAATTTGGTCAAGTTGGTTTAAAATAGATTAACTTATTTTAATAGTTGAAAATCTTAAATTAGAATTTAAAAGAACATTTACAGTTTATATTGAGATAATAAAATTTTGAAATTAACATCATATTTAACCATTTCTTCCATTCCAACAAATCTAGACCTGTCCAGATTTCAAATTAAAACCCAATTTCAAATCTTGAAATATCAAATTTAACCATTCCAATTTTAATAGATTTTCAAAGTTACGGTTTCCAACATTTCAATAACTCAATTTCGATGAATGTCGTTTATACTTCAAATTCAACTTTAAATTTTCAATTTAAATCCTTTAAATAATTATTTAAAACAATTCAATTTATATCTATCAAATTCTATTTCAAATATCTTTTAACTGGATTCAAAGTTTAAAGATTTTAAAATCAATAGATTTAACCAATCCGGTGTTCGTATATAATTCTTTACCTTATGGTCAAGTGATACAAACATTTATCGTTTCAATCCGCAAATATATAAATTTTCGGGTATATATCATTTCAACCCGCAATCCCAAATTTATTTCAATGAAAATCGCTTGGGTTTATCATTTCAACCCATAACGATTTTCCCCTATTCTATATGACCGTTCGGGTATGTATCATTTCAACCCACAGGGAACCTGCAGTGTTATAACAATATAAAATATAATATCCAATATCAGAAAATCAAACATACATCACAATCATCATCCAAATCAACCAATAACATCAATAGATAACTGATTATCAATAACAGATATTAAATTGACAATTGAATTCAATATTAAATTTAACGATGATTAAATGCGATAAAAGTCAAATTTAACTAGAATCACAATTTAAACATACCAAACATCAATCAATTAATTTCTAATCATATCATAAATTTAATTTAACTAACATAAGATAATCTAGTAGTTGTGAGTGGGTCAAAACACCCACCTTTGATTTCAAATTGATTTGAAATCCAAAATAAGGTCCAAATTTGAACAGTCTCAGAATTCGACCAAACCAGCTCGGATTCACACGCGGTTTGTTCCATTGGGATCGTATCAAAATTCCAAACACTATGAAACTGGTTTGGACGAATTCTAAGACTGTTAGATTTTGGGCCTTTATTTGGATTTCAAATCGATTTGAAATCGAAGGTGAGTGTTTTAACCCACCCACAACTACTAAATTGTCTTATGTTAGTTAAATTGAATTTATGATGTAATTAGAAGTTGATTGATTGTTGTTTGATATATTTAAATTGTCATTCCAGTTAAATCGGATTTTTACTGAATTTACTCGCCATTTAATTTAATATTGAATTTTAAAGTGCCAGTTAATACGTGTTGATGATAATTAGTCAAATTGTTGTTGTTTATTGGCTGATTTAAATGATGATTGTGATGGATGTTTGATTGTTGATATTGGATGACTGTATGTTATATTTATATTGTTATAACACTGCAAGTTCCCTTAGTTATTGCTAGGAAAATCACTATGGGTTGAAATGATACATACCCGAACGATATATAGATTAGGGAAAAATCATTATGGGTTGAAATGATAAACCCGAGCGATTTTATGGATTTTGAATTTTATTCGGGATTGCGGGTTGAAATGATATATATCCGTAGATATAAATTATTACGGTTTGAAATGATAAATATTCGTATCACTTGACCATAGGGTAGAAAATTATATACAGACACCAGATTGGTTAAATTAAATGATTTTTAAATTCTTAAATTTTTTGAATTCAGTTAAATGATATTTTGAAATAAAACTAGATTTATATAAACTGAATTATTTTCGAAAATCCAAGATTTAAATGTTGAAATTGGAATTGGTTTAAAGGAATTGTTTAAAGAAATTTAATTGAAATTTCAAAGTTGAATTATGAAATATAAATGAAATTTATCGAAATTGAGTTATTGAAATATTTGAATATTTAAACTTTGAAATCTATGAATTTGAAGTGCTTTAAAATTTTAGTTCAAACCAAGGAATGAGGTTTCGTCCGGTACCCCGAAATTTCGGGGGTACCGGACCGGTATCGTTGTGGAACGGTCCGGAATCGACATAAATCGGTTCCAGATTAGGGCAAAAAAACAATCGCACCTTTTTTTCTTCAGAAAAAACGTGATTTTGCAACTTGTGAAGGAACGACAAACAAATTTAGGGTAGAAAAAATCAAACGCACCATTCAAGCGTGAAAAAAAGGAATCTTGCAACAGACATATGAGGGAAAAGCAAGATTAAAGGCAGAAAGCAATTAGAAACCAAAAAATTTCGAATAATAAATCAAATCAAAAGCTTTAATAATTCAAACGTGAAGCAATAGTAGACAATTGAATTATCATATCATTTCAAAAGCTTATAAATTGCACTAGATAGAGAACATACTTACTACATCAAGAAAAACTCAAATTACAGCTTAATTGGAATTCTCCTCTTTAGACATCGTCTTCCTCGGCTTTAAAATAATTGATTAATTCTTCTTCTTCTTATTTTCGCTCTCGACATAAACGATAGACCTTCTTTTCATTTTTTTTCCTTTCGTCTTTTATGCAGAGCTTCGTTTTTTTTGTTCAATAATGGATACGGAAGATGGAAGGGGGGAATGAAACATCTATTAGGTTTAATGGAGGGCTGCTAGGCTACTGGGCTGCTTGTTTTTATTTAGGGTGTCATTTAATTTACTTAAAGTTATATTGGACTGATGGAGGGAAGTTGGGCTGCTGGTTTACTTTAGCAAGTTTTTTATTTACTACAGCATGTTTTTGACCATAGTTGGGCTCGGCTTATATTTACTTCAGAAACATATGAACTGTAGTTTTTTTACTTGCAGAAGCATGTTTGTTTATTTTAATTTTATTTTGGGCTTAATTTTAATTATATTAGAGAGAATTTACTGTAATTCTAACCTAAGTTTATTCAACTATTTTCTAATGTTATTGTTCACAATTTATAGGTACGCTATGGAAAATCAAGCAAACACTACAGAGATCGGTTGGAATTACGGTACCCCAATCGATGGCAATGTTCGAAAAACAAAATGCGGTTTCTGTAATAAACAAATCAACGGTGGCGGTATAACGCGTCTGAAAGAACATTTGGCAGGCGTAGGCGGCAATGTAATGGCATGTCCAAACGTTCCTCAAGATGTCAAAAAACTAGTACGAGCTCATATTGTTGGAAAGAAAAATGATCGTAATAAAGGAAAACTAGAGAAGCAACGTGTACAACAAGAATTGATGAGTAGATCTCAACAACATGACTCGAACAGTGAAGACGATGAAAACAAAGATGATAGAGATGTTCGTCGTGCTATGCGAGAAAGTAGAGATACATTTAGAGAACATGAGATGCAAAGACCTTATAGACAATCAGGTGTCGGTTCTAGTCAACCAGAGCGGAATGTACGTAGTAGATCTACGAGACAAGAGAGTGATTTTGAAACTCGCTCTGTTGCAAGGATTGATTCATACATGCAGAAAAAAGGAGGTATTTCTCAACTTTCTATTAAATCTACAATGAAAGGCATTAAAGATGCTAAAAAGCACATAGGTCATGCAATTGCTAAATTCTTTTAGTTTAATCACATTCCACATAACGTTGCAAATAGTCCTTATTATGCAACAATGGTTGATGCGATTGCAGAATGCGATCGTGGAATAGATCCACCAACCGCATATGAATTATCACATTCATACTTGGAAATGGAATTAGAAGAAGTTCGATCATATATTACCACTTTTCATAATTTCTGGGATGAATATGGTTGTACGTTGATGTGTGATAGTTGGAGTACTCAGAATCGACGAAAATTATAAATTTTCTTGTGTACTCCACCCATGGAACGGTATTTCTCAAATCTGTAGATGCTACTAATGAATTTCAACGTAGTGAATATTTATGTGGATTGATGAACGAAGTTGTAGAGACTATTGGAGAAAATAGAGTAGTGCAAGTAGTGACAGATAATGGGGCCAACTATAAAGCTGCAAGTCAATTGTTGATGCAGAAAAGAAAACATTTATACTGGACGCCATGTGCAGCACATTGCATTGATCTGATCTTAGAAGATATCTCGAAAGAACCGGAGGTAACATCTGTCATCTCAAATTGTCAATTAATAACGACATTCATATACAATCATGGTTGGTTACTTTCCATAATGAGAAAAGAGACAAATGACAAAGAATTGATCAGACCGGCAGTGACTAGGTTTGCCACTCATTTCATTGCATTAGACTTTATTTATAAACACAAAAATGACTTGAGAAGAATGATTGCTACGAGGGAATGGGCATCTAAAATGCCTAGACTCGCTGTTAAGGACAAAAGAACTGCAACCAATGTCTCCGACCTGATTTACAATGATACTTTTTGGACTGCCGCTACTTCCATCATTCTTGTATTTGAACCACTGGTCAAAGTATTAAGAATGGTGGATAGTGATGATAAAGAAGACATGGGCTACCTTTATGAAGCGATGGATCTCGCGAAAGAGTAAATTAGAAAAAATGTTGGCTCAAGGCAATCAAAAAATGGTGGGATATTGTAGATAAAAGATGGGAAAAACAACTACACCGACCAATTCACGCGGCAGGTATTTTAAATTATTACCTTACAAATAGTTAAAATTCATAACATTCATGTTTGAACTATTTAAAATATAGGTTATTTTCTTAATCCTATCATTCAATATGGTGATGCGGTAAATGATAGTGAAGTGTTAAATGGATTCAACAATGTTGTTGAAAGAATGATCTCAGACATATTGACACAAATCGAGATTGGAAAAGAGGTAAATTGCATCAAATGTTTTATTCAATATATAGATCCAATATTTAATTTTTATATCCACAGGTGGACAATTACAGAATGAAATTTGGCGCATTTGGCTCTTCAAAAGCAAAATCAGCTATAAATAGTTGTTCTCCTGCTTAGTGGTGGTCAATAATCGGAAGAGAGGTGATCCAAATCTAACACACTTAGCAATACATATTCTAAGTCAGACGGTTTCTTCTTCAAACTGTGAAAGAAATTGGAATACATTTTCCATGATTCATACAAAATTGAGAAATAGAATCAAAATGAAAAATCTAGAAAAACTAGTGTATGTACATTATAATATGAGATTACGAGCAAAGAATGTTAAACGTCGCGATACAAATGATCAATTGATTGATCTGAATTATATATTTCACGAGGAGGATCCATTAGCAGAGTGGACTACTGAAGTTGAACCACGGTTGCTTGATGACGATCCTTTGATGATGAATGATGCCATTGTTGCAGTGGATGGCATACCTGCACAAACAATGGCAAGTCAAAGCACCGAAAATAGTAGTGGCTCCTCAAATGGTGATAATGGCAATACTGGTGGTAACGGTATCGGTTTAGCAAGTAATTATGGCCTTGGTTCTAGTGATGGTGTTGGTTCGCATAGACCAACTATACCTTATGTGAGAAGAAGAGGTGTGATGGGCAATCGTGGCAGAAGAGACAGTAATTTGAATGTTGAATATGGACAACAACAAAATCATGATTATGCTAATAATCCGTATACGTCAAATGATCCACCTAACTACAGACATTCTACTTCTGACTACACCGGTGGCTATGATTATCACGGAGCAAACGAGACATATAACAGTGATATATCAAGCGATCAAAATAGTCAGACTACATGTACAACACAAAATGACAAACCCTCTTCATTTGATAACATGTTGGCAACATTTTTAGGTACAGGACAAATACAATATGGTTATCCACCATACCGTACGACACAAGTGGATGAAGAAAATTATGAGAACAATCCATATACAACTTCGAAAAATAGTTTTTGGATGTAGTAAATTTATGATGTTGTATGTTGTATTCTATTTCTTTGTAGACTATATTTATATTTTATTTATTGTTCACAAGTTTATTAACAAACTACTGAAAATCGAAATTTGGACCAAAACCGAAACTTCCAAAATTTACGAAATCATCCGAAACTAACAAAATTTCAAATGACCGAAACCGAAACCGAGTTCTCGAACCTTGGTTCAAACATGAATTTGAAATCGATATAAATTGAAATGATTTTTGGGAATTTTGTTGAAAGAAAATTTAGTTTTGTTGAAATATGGATACGGTCCAGATTTGTTGAATAAAGAAATATTTTATTTTGATATTAATTTCAAATTAATTATTTTAATGTAAACTGTTTAAAGATATATTTTTTAAATTCAGATTTATTTAGATTTTCAAACTATCTACTATATAAACCATTTCCAATAATCAAACTATTTTATATTAAACTATTAAAACTATATTAAATCTAATTTTAGACTATTTTAACCTATTTTAAACTATTTAACTATTTTAATTTATATTTAAACTAATTTAATCTATTTTAAACTATTTAATCTATTTTAAACTATTTTACACTATTTTAACTATTTAAAACTATTTTACTCTATTTTAAACTATTTTAACCCATTTAAACTATTTTAAAGTATTCTAACTATTTTAAACTATTTAAACTACTTACGACTATCTATACTATTTTCTAAATTTCAAACTATGTAAAGTTAAAGGGTTTATATTTAAATCCTTAATTTAAAAGCGAATATGGTTAAATGATGTTATAACCTAAGTTGGGATTTGAAATGATATTTTCTGGTGAAATGATATTTTCTGGTGAAATGACATATTTGAGTAAATATGATGATTTTGAAATGAGGATTTAACTTACTTTGTTGCTATGATTTTGAAAGTGAATATGATTTTGAAAGTGATATGGTTTGAATTGAATATGATATTTTGATATCAATTATGAATTGATTTTGAAAATGTAAAAGAACCATCCGGTGTGAAATAAGCGTTTGGTTGTTAAAGAGACCGGGATCAGATATTGTCATACTCCAATACTGAAAACCACTTTAACAACCGTGTACCTGGTGGAGATTTCAGAATGAAATAGGATGGTTTGGCGAACGATTCTATATGAGGTATTAACGTAGCCTTGACTCCCTCGAGCCAGCTTGATGTGACTATAACAGGAGTCACGCCGAGCCAAGTGAGGTCGCACCTCCGATCAGACATGCTTCTTCGATACCATATTATGACTTTGTGATTAATTTGGTGGCCACCCCTCAATTTTGATTATGGGAGTGTGTTCCGAGGTGGGCGGTAGTAGCTGCTATGCGTTACCACCAGTCCAAATCCGCAAAACGGTAGTATCCTACCCTGGGCATTCCCTCGCGTGCCTTATCACATGCCTTATCGCACCCATTACGGTTTGGTTTGTACCATACCTATGGAGTGCTCCCTAAGTATCCCATCGTTTGGTGGGGCTTACAGTATCTGTATAGACTACGGGAATATATAAAATGTGTTAAGGAGGATATGGGTAATGCCTTAATGCTATTTTAATACTTTACTTTACTGTAGACACTATTATAATAGCGTATTGTACTATGTATGTATATAGTTTAACGGATCCTTAGGAGATGGAATCTCAAACATCTCTTAAGTTATTGCATGCACGTTAGACACTGGATATGAGATGTCAAACCCCGTAAACATCTCTGATGTCGTTACACTCATATTTATTTACTGTTGATTTAACTTACATAAGATGTTTTAGCTCCGACTCAAGTGTTTTGTCTTTTCATTACGTTTGGGTCCGTTTGAGCTTTTCAGTGTACTGAAGATCATTTTTCTCTAGAGGACGAAGTCGAAGATTTGTATGCTATTTATTATATTTATACTACTGCATCATGTTGTTCTACTGCATTTATTTATTTATTCCTGTTGTATGTAACTCTGATCTGTATCGTAAAAGTATAATCAAATGCTATTTGTAAAACAGCTTCATGAACTGTTATTTGATTATTATATTTTGTCATTCCGCTGTGAGATTCTGTGTTTGTTTTTTTATTCTTTCTCTTCTTTTCTTATTTACTCCATAACAATCCTCCCTTTTAAATGGTTTGAGTTTGACATGTGTTCTTTAATGTCGATTTGAACCGTCCAAAAAGGTGCGTCGTTACAAATCTTAAGCATATTATTGCTCTATTTATTTAATTTGCACATATATTAGAAATTTTAAAATTGAGGATACATGTTCAAGAAATGACTCACCCGTGCAGTTCCATTTTTGATTAAAAATTTCTTCTTATGTAGCCATTTTAGGCTATATTGCTTGAATTTTTTAATTATGAACCATGACTAAAAAAATATATCATTTTTTAATATGGTGCCACTACCCTCATTGAACGCATTTTTCCTTATATATTTCTAAACTGAGATAATTTCGTCATAAAAAGAAACATATTGTATGTAAATTGTATCTCCCTGGTTTCATTTAAGTCGTCTAAGAGTGTGTACAAAATTATAAGTTTGTGTGTGTTTTTTTCAAACCCAGATATATAACATATTTTCTGGTTCACTTGTTTTTTTTCTTTTTTTTAAGAGGAAGAAAAAACAAATCTACTAAACATTACGCATAAGTTCACATAGAGCCTTATATGCTAATGTGATATGTTAGACTGGTAGGCATACAATAAATGCATGCCAGTTTGAATTTACCATGTAGGCACTAGGCAGGGTATATATATTGTGAATTGTGATAGTGTGAATATGGCAACATCTTCTGTATCTTAATTTTCATACATCATAACTTATATTTGTATTATACATCTATATGTGTGTTATTTAGGCAACTGTTGAATTTTAGCGACACTATATAAGCTTATTATTGTAATTTCTCAGAAGTGAAGTTGCATGTTCACTCTGGAGTACTTGTGATTGTAATTTTAAAGGCTTTTCTTTCAGGTCAACTTCCTAGATAATAACTATTGTGTTGTAAGTAATTTGACTATCATGGGTGAAAAGTTTGGTCTTGTTGGAAGCCTATTTATAGCAATGGTCATCTTATATAAGCTTGTCCGCAAGATGATAAGTTGTCATTGCTTCTCTCCTGGTTTCCTTGCTCGAAGCGGTAATTATATTATATTGCTGAGCTAAGAGAAGAAAGTGCAGCTATATTATTCATTCCATATCTTGCACATATGTACATAGTGAAATTGATTCATCGAGCATCGATGATTTATGAACCATTGCATTTGTCATGATTGTTAATATTCATGTGTCAGTTGATGTATTTAGATGGAATTGGATGACACATGTATCAATTTGGGGAAGTACAGTCGCTACACTTATCTGTGTCACAGTCATCGATACTTTGCTAATGCTTCCAAGATATTGGTACATTTTAAATCTTTTACGAAGTAATATCATTGTGCTTGATACTTCAATAATAGAACGGTTCTAAAAGACTAAAATATGGTTGTGTGATCTATGACTAAGTTTCATGTTATTTTATAGGGCTATTTCAATGTTATGGGTATTGGAAAGTTTTCTGGCTATGCTTGGTTGGAATCATAGTAACTGCTATGATCCCTCGAGTCATTACAAAGCTAATTACAGAGTATTTCATGCTTAGCAATTTTCAGGTTGCAAGAGAATTAGAGAAATTCAGCAGCTTATATGAAGATACTGTTACCGAAGTTCCTATGATTTTGAATTCCCGACATCAAATGAGATAATGAGTTGTTCGATATGATTTATACACTTTTGTTCATTATTGTGTGTATATTATATAGCCTATTCTTTTAGCTTTTTATGTATTCAGCTGATTACACACGCATTGTAATCGTCCAAAGAATGTAGAAGAGTGACTAATGTAACATTGTGTATGTAACAATTTTTTGATGTAGGAAAAGAAGATTAGTGTTTATACAACATGCTTCTGTGTTGGGTCATGATAACGAGGTGGCAGATTAGGTTGAAAGTGGGAGAGAAATAAAGAGCAAAGTGTCAGATATGAGGTAGAATGATTCAATGCATGGTGATCTTTGTATGCATGTTAGATTGGTTAAAATGGGATTTCAAGCTCAGTTGAAATGCATAGTGTTACACTGTATGATTCATTTTTAGCACATAGTTCCATTTTAATGTTGCTTTGCTTGTTTTTTCTTGCAGTTGATTCAAATGGAGCAATCCATTGTAACTGAAGGATACAAGGAATTGAAGACTTCTGCTTGTGGAGTGCTCTATTATTCCTTGATGTATGATGTCTCATTTAGGCATGTTACTTAGGTACTCTGTTATTCTATTAACTCATTTATTGAATTTCCTATCCTCTTGTTCAGTGAATCTGTAGTTCTAAATAGGTTGGTAATCATGATATTAAATTTTTTAGTACAGTTCTTTGATGATATACAATATGATCGACATTAATTTAAAATCTGTAAGCCTATATGAAAATCAACACTATAATTTGTGATGTAATCCAAATCAAGGATCACCTTATCTATACTTAGCTTGGTTAACGATTTACTTGCTGGGATTAATTAATAATAGTTAACTTAGTTGTGCATGTAATTAATAAAAAAATTATGTTAACTAAATTTTATATAAAAATTGACTAAGTATTATAAAATTAACAAGTTTATAATAATAGCAGTAAGAATAATAATTTAACTAAGTTTATGAAAAATTTATAAGTTTGAGATAATTTATAAAAATTAACCAAGTTAATAAAATTTAAGTTTGAGATAATTTATAAGTTTAAGTTAATTAAAATATAAGTCCTGACATTTAAGTTTAACTAATTCAGATAATTTACAAGATTGAGTTAATATAAATAAATTTGTAAATAAGTTAACCGAGCTTTATAAAAATTTAACTAATTTTTAAAATAATTAACCAAAATTTTAAAAATCAACTAAGAGTTATATAATCTGACTACATTTTATAAAAATTAAATAAATTTATAAAAATTAATTAAGTTTTGTTAGAATTTAACTACGTAAATAAGTTTTTAAAAATTAAATAAGTTTATTATAAAAATTAACCAAGTTTTATAAAAATTTAACTAAGTTTTATTAAAATTATTTAAATTTAAGAAAAGTTCAACTAAGGATGTTTGATATACTCTAAATATGAAACAGTTTCATAATCATTTGTTGATTGTTAAACTTGTCTACAAGTAATTAGCTTTTTAGGAGTAAAGATCGGCTGCAGCAAAGAATTATGGGTAATCAAGTAAAGAACATGTCTTTAATTGTTATATATACTATAACATTTTTTTTGGCAAAGCCATCCGGCTTTAAAGTGGGCTGTGCCACTATGAATATAAATAAGGAACAAATATTCTGGGTCTATACATGCACATAATAGCTAAAATCTAGTTTTATAGTGGCCAGACCACTTAGTACAAGAACAAAAGGAAAACACAGGAGCTAGACAAAAGGTCTAAACTACTCAGAAGGGCACAAGCCCCCCGTCATTACTGATATCAACATCAGTACCTGGACCAAAAACATGCTGAACAACAGAAAAGTACTTAGCCAGGTTCAGATCATATGACCTCGAGAGAGGAGTGTAGAGATACATCTGGTCCCATATAGGATCTAAGAACTGCCACCAATTCCTAGCACCATCAATACCACTGGTCGAAAGAGCAAGACCATCACCCTCAACATGATACACTAACCTCCTAGTCTCATCAGGACCACCTAAGAACATGTGATAATTGTGCATCTGCGGGTCATATCTCATTTCCGTCAACTTATGAATCCAAGAATTTTCTTCAGGTTCCCAAGTAACAACTCATCATCGGAAACGCTAACTGCTAGTGAATCAGTATCTGTCTCCACAACGAGAGAAGCGGATACAATAGGATCAGAGACAGGCAGAGCACTAATCTTGGGAACCCATTTCATTTTTGTCCTAGGGAGGGGAATTTTTCCAGAGGGAGATAGATGAGTTGTCCTAGAGCACTTTTCCACAGGATGACCAAATGACTGACAGTTAGAACAAATGTCAGGCTTCTAGCTGTAGTTAACATTTATTTCCACCTCATGACCTTCTATGATTCTTACTTTTAATATCGACGACAACGGTTTCTCAGGGTAATTTCAATCAAAGCCCTAGCATATAATAAGTTCTTGCGTGCAACGGTATTTGCATCGAAGCATTTGAAATCCCCAATAAGGCTGGCTAGCCAGTTCAGACCAATAAGAGGTTGAAGGACGAATGGGATATTGGAGAAAGTGGCCTAAACCAGAATAGATAGAATCTGCTCTCTAGCACTATCTATACCAAGGCTCCAAAGAGTCACAATAAAAGGTTTTCCCTTGACAATGAGCGGGTCTAGTATCAAGTGCTATAAGTCTGTCTTCCTTATTACCAAATTTAAAGTAGAAAAAGGAATTTAAGAATTGAACATGAAGCAAACCTTTCATTTTCCATGCTTGCCTATAATGCTCTCGAACAACCGAGTATGATGAGGTAGCATCTAGGAAAAATCCTACCAAGTGGTCAGACCAATGGCTCTCCACTTCCCTAAGAACAGTAGTATGAATAACGTTAAAACCATCAATGACTTGAGAGTTGAAAACCTGCGGAGAGTATGCTCTGGCGTTTCGAGGCAATACCTTAAACAAAGAGGACCATACAGGCTTGTTAACCATAAAATTAGCATCATCACAAGAGCCAGCAATATGTTTGTAACGACCCGATATTTTCAACCATTCACATCCATTATAAGTGTATAGGTAGACACTCATGCCGGAATTTAATTGCTCAAAATACCGCGTTGAAAATAAAATTTGGCAAATCTCAGAATATACAGTAAATAAATATAATCACAGATCACAGACACAGAGTAAAATAATGCAGCGGAAGTAAGAGAAATAGTAGTTCATGAAGCTACTATGTAAATATATCAAAGTTACATAAGATACAACATAAGAAATAAAGTACAGCAGATGTCTCAATACAATAACCAAGTACAGGCTGAATAGAACAACGGAACCGAAGTTGATAGAACAAGACTAGCAGATAATCTCCAACGATTCAAATCTCCAGAAGGTGGAAATCCAAATCTGTGAATACTCAGGCTGACCCGAGCGTAAAGCAAAACACAAAACACTCGAGTCAGGACAATTTATACTTATATAATGTAAACCAACTCAAGTGAACTGTAATAAAGGTACAAGTAACTTAGAAGATTCTTGGGACCGCCCATCCTCTAAGGATCCGTTAAAATATCTACTATGTAGTAATATTCGCTATTATAATAATGTCTAATAAGTAAAGTATAATCATATAGAAAATAGCGTTAAGGGGATGGAGAACCTTAACGCGGTCGGATCTTAAAATCATAATCGTAGTGGGTTCGATATGGTAGGTGACACGGCACACAAGGCAATGCCAGGGTAGATATACCAATTACGCACACGGACTGATGGATACGCATAGCAGCCACTACCGTTCCACCTCGAACAACACTCCCAAATCAAGGGTGGCCACCAAAAATCACAAAGTAATAGAATGGTATCGAAGAAGTGTGTCCGATACGAGGTGCTACCTCATTGGCCCGAGATCGCTCCTGTTTTAGTCACCTTATGCTAACTCACGGGAGTTGGGTCCACGTATATACCTTAGGATCGTCGCCACCATCCTACTTCATTCCGGAAACTCCACCGCATACACAGTTGTCAAAGTGGTTTTCGATATCGACAAAGAGTATGTCCATATCCGATCCCGGTCTCTTTAACAACCAATCGTCATTATAACCCGTGGTTATAACTTTTAAAACAATACTTTACTTCAAAATAAAATATCATTTCAAAACCATATATTTATCAAAATAAAGATTAAATCAATTCCAAACCATTTCCATATATTTAAAAATATCATATCATTTCAAAACTTCATTTCAAATCATTTCAATATATCAAAATATCATATCTTTCCAAAACTTCATTTCAAATCATTTTAATATAATAAAATATCATATCCTTACAAAACTTCATTTCAAATCATTTTAATATAATAAAGTATCCTATCAGTTCAAAACCAAAAATTCAACTTTAAATACCCTTTAAATTCAAAGAATCACCTTTAAATAGTTTATATTCCAATCAAAATAATTCATTTAAACCTTTTAAAAGTGTAATTATTCAATTTCCAAAGTTTCAAACCATTCTGAGTTCGTTTACTAAGTCAAAAACCATAATTATTAAAATTTCAGCCTTTCGTAGCATTTAGAAAAAAGCTGTTATAAGTTATACTTGAAAACATTTTTATTCAACAAAGACAGCATTTAAAACTGCTGTTAAAACTCAGTTTTTAGTTAAATTATAGTTCAAAACAGAAAAGATAGCATTTCAGAAGTGCTGCGGTAACTCAGATTTCAAAACAAAGGTTTTATTTGATTTCAGCAAAGACTGCAGACCACTATAGCATTTCCAGAGAATGCTATAATAGACCTGAGTTCAATATTAGCCTATAAGTTCAATTACAGAAACTATAGCATTTCATAAATGCTGTAATAGCTCTTTTTACACAATTTTAGTTCAATTTAGAAACTATAGCATTTCTGAATGCTATTAAAAGTTAATTCCAGATTTTAGTGTATTTCCAGCAACCAAATAACTTCAATTTAAAACACATAAACATTTTAAAAATCATATTTTAACATTTAAAATGTTCATTTTCATATCATTTAACATATATCTTTTTCACAATAAATTTCTTATAATTAAATTCAATTTTCAACAATTTACTTAATAAATTTAAGTGTAAAAGTTTTCAATTCTTCACATTTCAACAAATAACTTAACACTTAAAATTTAAATTACCATTTCACAAATTTAACTAAATTTCCAATTTTATTTAATTAACTTAAACCTTTAATTAAAACCAAATTTCACATTTCCAAGTCAAGTTATATTTTAAAAGATCACTTTTAAACATTCATTTATTTAACCACTTAAACTCGTAGAAAAATCAATAATACTTTAATAAATCGCTTAAATTCAATTTTAATCAAATTATCATATTTACCATTTTCCAAATATAATTAAATTTTCATTTTTATTCATATAACTTAAATATCATTTTTAACCAAAATTCCAAATTCCAAACTTAAGTTATATTTCAATAATCCAATTTAACCATTCATTAATTACATTTTTAACTCGTAGAAAAATCATAATTTCTTTATTTTAAAACATTTCAAAATCTATTTAAATCAAATTTCATAAATTTATATTTTTTAAATACTTAAAAATATCCAAAAACACTTTATAAAATAACCACGGGCCTGTATATAGTTTTCTAACCTAGGTCAAGTGATACAGATATATATCATTTCAATCCGCAATTTACAAAGAAAAACCGGGTTCTATCATTTCAAACCCGCAATCCCAAGTTAAAACAAGTTAAATAAAAACCATTCAGGCCTATCATTTCAGCCCATAATGATTTTTTCATATTCTAAAGTCCGTTCGGGTATGTATCATTTTAACCCATAGTGATTCTAGTTTACAAGGAACTTGCAGTGTGATAAATAGATATAAATGAACAGAATACATTATATAACAGTAACGGATGATATAACAGGTGTATAAACATCATATGATCATAACATAGTCAAGTATAACATGATAATATATTTCTACAGATTCACAGGGTGTCAATTTACTAGTTATATAGGTACATATTGTCTGGTGAGAATAACTCACATGTTTGTGCTGGAGATATCAAAACCAATGACACAAAGGAAACAAAAGCACGATGACAAGACTACGGACTTGAGTGGAGAGCGAATCCAATCTACAACTCTTGTGTATAACCCAAAACAAACAATGAAAACAGCAAAATTCAATACGACTTTAAAATGCAATAACATTGAAATAAAAGGAGATACGACTACGCAGTCTTTTGCTTTGCCTTCTCTATTGTTTGGTATGGCTTTGGAGTCTGA
This sequence comes from Allium fistulosum, assembly GCA_030737815.1. Taxonomy (NCBI): domain Eukaryota; kingdom Viridiplantae; phylum Streptophyta; class Magnoliopsida; order Asparagales; family Amaryllidaceae; genus Allium; species Allium fistulosum. The sequence continues at coordinate 73,766,984 of CM060906.1, forward strand.
TGTGGTTCAGATGTGGTCGAGTTTTGGGTCAGGTTTGGGCTAACATAGCTCGGGTTCAAGGCAAGACAAGGTGGAGTTTGTACATGAGGAGGTGATGTGGTTTTGGAGGCAACTAGGTGGTTTTTGGTCACAACAAGGGCTCGGCCATGGGGATTGGGCTCGGCCTGTGGTGCACCATGATTGGACAGAGGTGGGAAGGGGTGTGTCGTGGTCAGGTCAGAGGAGTGGTGGCGGCTATGGTGGTGGTTTGGGTGGTGGTTGAAGTGGATGAGCATGTAGAGGTCAAATAAGCATGGATCTAGGCATCTAGGTTGTAGTTTGAGGGGTTTGACCATCAAAAGGGGTTCGGCCATGGTCAGATCTGGTGGGGTAGATGGTGGTGATGGTCGGGAAGAGATGGAAGGAGGTGGTGGCCATGGAAATAGGGGGAGAGGTCGATCTTAATCAAGGGAGAAGGCAAGGCAAAATTGCATAGAAAAGGTAAGAAAAAGTAGAAAAAAGAGAGGGATTTACCTAATTTTTTTCAAGATGGAGGCCATGACTTTTTTTAGGCTTAAGAAGCTTTGAAATTCGTGAAAGATATGGGGAAGTCGGCTGAAACAAAAAGAATGAGGAATACTAATGTCTCATTGATGATAAGTTAGGTTAAAACGTAAAAAAAAAAGTGGACTATAAAAGCCCATAGGAAGATAGAAGGTTTACGGTCTTTCATATTACTTTATTTTATCTTTATAACTTTATATTCTTGGAAAAATATAATAATCCCAGATAAAATTTCGAAATTTTATCAAAATATAATAGTTTATATAAATATTTATCAATCATATAAAGTTAAATTAAGAAAATAGCTAAAAATAGTAAACTAGTCTAGAAAATTTGAAATTTAATAGAATAAATTTTAGAAAAATTCATATGAGCTTGTAATATATTTCTAAACATAAATAATAACATAAAATAAAAATATATTCACAAAATAAATATTTAAAATTTAATTTACATAAAATTTTTAATGAAGAAAATAGCAGAAAATAGAAAAACAGCCTTCAAAAATAGGAAATCAACATAGTAAATTTTGGAAAAATTCTATTATTATTTTTGAAAACTAGTGTAAACCCGTGCTTTGCACACGGAATTGCACAATATAAGTAAACAAAATTTGCATTGTATATTTCATGGTTGTTGTGTGATAGGACGGTGGCACTCTTGTTATCCTGCATGCAATCAAAGATTTTCGTATGTGGATGCAGGTGTATATTTCATAGCGTTGAATTGTAGAGAATATTGCTTGTAGCCTGAGAATTGGTAGTACATACAAAATGACAGCTGGACAATATACATACTAACTGAAGGCAAGTTAGTTAAAATATTAGGATATGCCTAACTCACTGCATGCACTATTTTTTTGAATTTTTATTTTTACATATCATGCAATGTTTATGCGTCATTCAGATTGTTGTTTTTTAACCATGAAATTTTGAAACCTTTTATTGTTGTTATAGGTATTGAACAGTGCAACACGTTCAACCACTGCTAAGCTGTGTAAAGATGTTTATCCTGAGGTGGTGGATAAATTCATTGAGCCAGTTGTGCATATGCTATATTTAAACTGTAAATGTATCAATACGTCACCAGTATGTGACATGGGAGCAGTGTACTGTTGCCGTAATTTGCAGTTAAAAGCTTGGGTGACTCTTTTTTTATGTACAACTTACAGTTGGTAATAAAATATGCAATGTGAGCCTAATTTGATTTGTTTTTGGTTTTTTCCCATTTCTTAAAAATAGTAAAATGAAAAGAAAAAAGTGGAAGTATAAACTGCTCAGTTAGATAATGAACTCAAAAGTATAATCAGTTGTCAAAGTTTTGTTGTACGAACAGATTATGAAGACAAACATGTCTATATAAAATAAGAAGAGTTTGATTTGTAAGATAACGGGCATATAGAATCTATATTCCTTTTCATGTATTTGCACATCAACAAAGGTACATGAATATTTATGCAGAACACTGATAGCAGTTAAAATCTAGTTTGGAAAAAGGCAACAGTGGATTAAAAAAAATTGCTGAAGTTTGTCAACAAATTGGTACAGCACATATTTTTTCCTAGCCTATTCTGAACCCTGCAGCATTTTCTCCTTTGTGCTGAATATGCCCCAAGAACTGTTCCTATCCGAAGCACTTGAAAAGCCGTTGCTGCAGCTATTCCTGCGCACAAATGTATTGTTGTCAGTATTACAGTGAAGAAAAAATAGCTAGTGCATTATTGTATTCAGTAAGTAGCAGAGTGAAGTAGCAAGGTAGTAATCGAATGAAGTAAAGCAAGTGAGTAAAGAACTGAGTCACTATATACTAATTTTTTTTTGCACCATTGGATGTTTCACACATATCTTCATGTGTATCAAATTTTACGCATTCTTCTTCATTATGCGATCACTTTTCCATTGTACTGAAAAATTTGTATTAGTAAGTTTGTAGTTTTTTTCTTTGTGAACCTATAAAGATTTATCATAATTGATTAATTAATTGTTTAATAAATCATAACTAAAAAAATCACACAAAGTATAATTACTAAATAATCAATTACAATTAATTTATCGCTTGATTTTTCTTAATAATTGATCAAAACATAGCATGATAACAAAAACTATATTATAAATGTGATTGCATTTTCAATCTTTCATTCAACTCTACCGATCAGCTTTCAATCCCAATTCAGTCAACCCTTTGTCCTCAAATGCACCCTAAATGAACCAAATCCCCTCAAGTAAACTATCGGCTTACCCTTCTAGCACCATTAGCTGCACATGTCTAATTTCAAACAGTCTTGCACCAATTTCTCCTTTTCATATCAAAAAAATCATTACTCAGATAAGTATTTATCTCTTTTAGCAATTAACATTTACCCGGTTTTTAGATATTTTGTCCCCAATAAAATCAAATACCACTCAGCAGCGTATGATGCCAAATTTCAGTGTTATGGATGTTGAAAGCATTGTTAGGCATAGATGACAAACTCTCAAGCTTGAAAGGTTTCAAATTATAGTCATTAATATTTTGACATGCTAAATTCATAAGGTGACCAACGGTCTGTTATAGAATGGGTATGTTGGGTGTGAACTTTACTAAGTAAGAAGGTGGAATGACAGCATATAATATTTGTTGAATTCAGGCTATAATTTGTCGCGCAGCAGGTTTTTACAGAATTTGTAAGTCGGCTGACAGGTTTTGCCAAGACAGGCAATGTATTCCACTTGAATGTCTGGGACAGCATGTTAACATAGGGACAGTAAAAAAATATCGCATGTCCTTTATAAGAGTTGTATGGAATAAAACAACTTGTGTAGGGATAGTATGTTATGTTTGAAGACTGTAAAACAGTTGCAGGGGAAGTGTGGTATTTTTGAAATGGCTGAAATGGATATTTTAAAAATTATCTTTTATGTTATATGTGAATATAACTTTTCAAATTGATCCTTTATTGCTGGTACTTTTCGTTGGTGCTTTTGAAGTACATATTGAAAAAGCAAAGCAAGGACCGAAAATTAGGAAATGAAGCAAACATTTATATGAATATATTTATTGTACATAATTTTATGTTAGAGATAAAATGTTGAGTACTCAACTCATTAAAGGCATATGTGTTTGTGTAAGGGTATATACTTGAAATTGCAAACTAATTTACATACAACTGTTCAAATTAAAAATATGAGCTAATATTTGTTAAATTCTTCATTCTCAGTCGTGATTAATTTGCAGTCCTCTTGAAAAGTGTATGGTCGGGTTAAAAATTGGGAATGTGTCAAAACCATATTAAAGATAAAGATATTTAATACTTTAGTCTTCTTCAATGTATATTTATCCCTCCCACCCTTGTGATGACAGACGTACATCTAATTTCGTTGATTTGTACTATAGGCTGTTGTATTTTACAGCATAATATCACCTATGTAAACTAAAATTTGGACAATAGCTGAAGAACGGCAACGGAAATTAATATTGGATGTAAATATAAAATCATATATCACACCCGTATGTATGGAACTATTTGCGAATTAGTAATACATACTCATAGAGAGAGATGTAAATATACACAAATGTATACCTGTATGTGTGTATATATGACCAACGAAAACTATTCCATTCTAGAGATAGATTTCCAACAATATTTCAAGGACATCTACGCAGAAAAATACTAATCTGAAACTATGGCAGATGCCAGTAGTTCAACAAATTATAATTGCATTTTTTTCTCTTATGTTGACCCAGGAAGTTATTTGTAAATAAAAATAAAGCCCTCACATTTCTTAGAGTATAAACGACCAATTATTTGAACTATATTAGGATAGATTTCCAACTGTGCATAGATTACTTAAATTTTATTTAATATAGATTCTACCCTTGCGCATACATAGACTAATGATTAAACGGTTGAATTGTGTACATAACTTTTATATCCTATTTTTCATATATCCAATGGTTTGCTCCTATATAATGAAATAATATGTAATTAGAAAACTTCTACAGTCTAGGTCAATATATTAAGAGTTAAAACATAATAACTAAAATCAAGCATCATAAGACTACAGGAGTTCGTAGTAACTTGCATATGTCCAAGAATAGCTAATGAACACCCAATTAAATTAAGCCCAGGCACCAACGTTATCTTTTTAATAATTTTACTTCCCAACAATACTTTAGAATCAACTATTACCTTGTCTGCATGTGCACATTTCAGTATGAAATTTAATGAACTAATCAACTTCTCGTCACCAAAATGTCTAAACTTGCACATCCGAACTGTGGTTATTATTTATATATAGTATTCAGTATGTAACCCAAAGAAATGATAAACAATTGGACAAAAAGAAATATACACCATCTATATGTGAAACAAATTATGGTTTTTAATGGAGAATAGGATTTTGATTTGTTTCTCAAACAATACTATCATTAGTGGAGTCATGTTTTCATTATAAGCATCCTCTGAATAATGCAATATCATTTTCCATTGAAGTGTTGTTGTCAATTAGAATCATTAACTAATTACATTTACATTTGAAACAACAATATATAGGGTAAGACACATGTTAATTCAAAAAAAGATCATAAATTACATGCGTTCATAAAAATGGCTTTGCTTTGAAAAGCTTGCATCTTTCCACTTTATATAAAATGGCTTTGCTTTGAAAATCACACCTTACACCTCCGTAATGTCATTTGCATTACAAAAAGATCATACTCAATGTTTAAAGAAAAACAAACATTGTACCAAAGCAAGGTGATATAGTGAATTTATAAATACCAAATACAAAAGATCACTTTATCCAGCTTAACAGTGCGAGATGATTGTGAGCAAATATGTAAGAGGACTAAAAATTCGGAGAGAAATAAGTAATGAATACAACAACGGAGTGTAAAAATTGTGATAACCTTCAAAATGAGTAGTACTTACTTGATGTAAGAGCATTTGGTTATCTTCTCAGTCCAAATTGGATAACCAACCTTCTGTGCTCTTTCAACATATACAAAAGGTTGTTATACAGTTGAGAGTTGGCTGCAATAATAGAAGTATTGTCCAACTCCAAATATATACTAATCCAGCTTTTACTACTGTCAAGTTTAAGATTCCTACAATAAATAATTTAGTAACATTTAGCATATTATAACAAATATATATAAAGATAACAAAAAGAAAATTCTTATAATTACCATATACAGTTCCCATGCATAGTAGGAGAACAATGGCCGAGAGGTTGATCAACATGAGTATCAAACTCATAAGTGCAGCCGACTGAATAAACATTATCTTTTTCTTGAACTTTGAAGTATTCAAAAGAACCAAAACCATCATAAAAATCAACTTTGTGTTCTTCTATTTTTCTGAATTTTACACTAAATTTGCAGGCAATGTTTACCTGTAAGCAATCCCCTAAGCTCTTTCCAAGTCAACAAAACTGGAGGCTTATACTTATTATTGACTTCAAAAATGTTGCTAAACAAAATGTACGGAATGAATCTTCTGCCATGGCCAATAAGTTTAAGGTCTGCATGTTTATAAAATCAAAAAATTATATGGAGAAAGGAACAAAGATGAACCAAAAGAAGTATGCAAATAAATGAATATTATTCAATGGGAGAAATAAAATTTTATATACATAATGAATTAGATATGGAAGTTTTGTTTGGTTCATTTCATTGTATTTATACATTTGCTGCATTTACATAATCAAGGCATATAACTTCTAAAAATAATGAATATATAAACATAAAGGAAATAGATGATAAAGTGATAAAAATAATTGTCCTATGACATATCAAAGCTTCTGCAACAATCAAGTTGTAAAAAATAAAATCACTACTACTTATTAACTTAACATACTCCAGGCTACTGATAAGCAGATGTAAAAAAACCCCAACTTTCGATATACCTGCAAATAGCGATCAGAAGAGGGCTTGTTCTATGACAATTCAAAGCTTCTGCAACAATCAAGTTATAAAAAATAAAATCACTACTACTTATTAACCAAACATACTCCAGGCTACTGATAAGCAGACGTAAAAAACCCCCAACTTTCGATAAACCTGCAGATAGCGAGCAGAAGAGGGCCAAAAGTATTGAGCAAGCCTAATAACAATGACATGGAAACATCATAGTGGCAGCTCGGTCGATACGGTGGTGATTTGGGGGTAAAGGGGCGATGCAATTCAATGATGACGGGAAGAAAAGGCGTAAATTTAGGGCGATGTGATTCAATGGGTATATCTCAAATTAGAGAAATGAATATTTAGGGTTAGATGAAATGACGAAGGAGAGAATGATTAAATAACGATCTTCCAGTTCACGGATGAAAACGCGAGAGAGAAACAGTAGTTTAGGTAGAAAAAAAGAAATGGACTGTTATCTCTGAAAATATAGAAGGGGCGAAAGAGAAAGAGGAGCCGTGACAGAAAGAGAAAGAATGATTTAAGGTTAACTCGGAGACTGTTCAGTTGCCAAATTTCAAGGAGGCCTGTGTGAGCTTGAAATTGAACTCACTAATAATAATATAGTATAGATATTTAGAGGTGAAAATATACATAAATTAACATATTGACAAATATTAAAATAAAATATAACAAAGAAAAAGTAATTTATACAATTTAAAATAGACAAAATTGTCAAATAAACAGTTTATACTCAAAATTGAAATGTACATAACTTTTGCAGTTTAACTCCGTTTTCAACAAAACGAAAAGCATTATCCAAGTTATTAAATCTAATTTTATAATAAAAGATAAAATTTCAAATTTCAAATATTTAAAATTTAAATTTAAAAGTCAAAGTTTGACTATTTTAACCAAAATTCACTTTTTGGAAAATTATTCTATTAGTCATATTTGGAATTCTAATCCATATCAAAATCAAAGTTTATATTTAAAATAACAAAATTTATTCTTTTTCATAAATAAAGCTTTTAAATCTGGAAATATCAATTTAAAAATAATTGTAAAATACAGGGTTGTTACAATGTTCATGGGTTGTAGGCACAACACTTGTTTCTGGTATGGGCGAAGATGCGAAACCAGAATTTAGCTTAGGAGCAGTTTCAATCCCAAATAGTTCGGGAGGAGCATTGTTCTCAACATTGACCGAGTCTTTGGCAAAATCAATGCCTTGGCAAAAAACAGATTTAACAAAATGCATAGGAGCAATGTCATCAGCAATAACATGGCCATTGGCAATAATAGGTGGAGTACTATTTAGTTTATGATCAGAGCCAAACGATGCAGTCTCAAGACCAATATCATCCCTAACCCAATTACCTATAGAATTCACCAAATTCGAGAAAGGCGTAGGAGATGGAGCAACGATACCTAATAAGGGGGCCGTATCGGTGGAAGAAGAGGCAAGGACTGATGCGAAATACGATAGAGGGTTTTGAGTGCTTACGTCATTCTCTACAGCATGCAGAGGAGAAGTCAGGACCAAAGCCGAGGCTGGATCGAAGGCAACTAGTGAAGGGGAAACTGGTGGCGAAAGGCGCGATTCAGACAAAGAGAATGAGCGACCAGTTCTAGTTGTCGAAGCAGATCCAGAGGAGGCGAGATGCGGCTTACCTTTCCTATTCTTTGCCATCGGCGAAGCAGAGAAGGGGAAAAGTAATGAGAAAGACGCTGGAAGATTAACAGATGGTGGGAAGAAATCGCCGAGTGAGATGGATAAGGGTCGCCATTAACAAGAAAATAGCCTTTATTGATTGAACTTGTTGTGTAAACTTGTTTATGAATGGCTATGGATTTTATGTGAATTTGCTCGGTTTGTCGAAAAACTATTATCGTAACGGTTATGAATATTATATTTGATTAAGTGATTAACGTGTTTTTTTTAATTGTTTGAATACGATGATTATGTGATTGATTATTTGAATACGACGATTATGTAATTGATTGCTGCTTGTAATAAGACTATTATATGAGCGATGGTTGGAAATGGTACAAGCCATTAACATGAAATAGTGGCATGTATAGTATGCTATAAAACAGTTAATAACTTTTAGTTAAAAAACGCTACTAAAATAAATGTAAATGGATGCGATACGACTTTTGAAGCGTTGAAAAAACGTTACAAAAAATTTTAGTAGCGTTTCACTAAACGCTGCGATACAACATGCAACTAAAAGTCTGAAACTTTTTGTTGCGTTTCTAAAATCTACAATAGGTCAAGTTTTGGTAGCGTTTTCTACAACGCTACAAAAAGTTTCAGATTTTTAGTTGCATGTCGTATTGCAGCGTTTATCGAAACGCTAATAAAAGTTTTGGTAGCGTTTTTTCAACGCTACAAAAGGCCTTTTCTGGTATAGTGTTATAACTGTCCAGGCTGATGATGTTTGTTTTTAACTCTGATATACCATGTATCTTAGAGTGACAATTTTTACTGTCTTTGTTATATTACATGTTATCGTTCTGCCGTGAGATTATGTTTTTCCTTATTCGTTTCCTTTTTATTTTACCCTAACAAGTTGCCATTTCGGCACTTGGATGCTCGGTATTTTAATACCGTGGATGTATCAAGTGCTGATATTCGAGGGTCGAAAAGGCGGGTCATTACATTTGACATCAGGGCTGAAGGTTAAGCGAGTTAGCTTCGGTAAGGTAAACTAATTTGAGATAGGTCTTAAGTGACACCCTAAAATGAGTTGAGAGTATTATATATATTAGAGCATATTTGTTATTTCTATAAAAATATATCATTTTAATTGGTCCGTTAAGTTTGAATTTTGAATTCTGGTCGAGACGTAGGATGCCACGGTGTCAATAGGGATTTCAAAACATTTGAATAAAGCAAATTGACACTACATTGATTTTTGAAAATCTGGTAAATGAAATAGTTTATCTAGGATTATATATTTTATGTACATAAGGAATAATTTTCAAATTTATATAGTTTTTTATGGTGTGTTTGTTTGTGAATGATAATAATTCTTTATTATCGTTATTGTTTTATATGTCATGCTCGAGTTGTTTAGGAGCATCGACTATTATTTGTTGATTTATGCTAGACCGGTTTATGAACATTTATTATTTTGATAATTGTGAGTACATTAAAACAAACCTCTTGTGGATTGAGTTTCACGGTTTGGCTATAAGGTGTTCGGTGAAAATGTTAACTTAAAAATCATATTTTAATGAAATTGTTTAATATAATCTAAATGGGAAGCTAAGAAATTTAGAGGATAAATATTTATGAAAAGTTTATTATAATAAAGGAAAGTAATTATAATATAAGATGGTTTTATAGGTACATTTTACATAAGTATGGTATATATAAAATGATTTATAAAGGGTGTTTTAGAAGTAAAAAAAGTTTTTTAGAATTTAAATCCTGGTATTGCTTGAATAATTTCAAAAGTATTTTGAGAAAAGTAATAGTAGTATTACTTTAAAGTATTTATAAGTATAAATATTTTGGAAGATAAATTTTAAGTGAAAAACATTTTCTTTGGGTATTTCGGGGGAAACATCTCGGTTAGTTTGATGGTGATCAGAATAATCTCCTGAGTGACGATCGAATGTTTGCTTAGGCGAACGGTGTAGTGCACTTAGTAAATTATTCTCTTTATCATTATGCGATCGAAATGAGTTCGAATTCGAGCGAACCCAAAGCTAGTGTTAGTGAATAAATCGTTAAATTTATTCTATTTATGGAAATATATGCAGTATGATTTCGAAAGGGGTTTTTGAAATAAAAGCCGGGTATTTAGTTCTTAATTTCCTTAAAGGAAATTGATTTAGAATAAAAGGTATTTTGGTAAATGAAAATTTTAAACTCTTAAATAGAAAAGAGCTAATTTAACATAAGTTTTAAATGGGTTAAATTGGATAGGAAGGTTTTAATGAGCATTGCTTTATTAAACCGTAGTTTTTGTTTAAACATCTAAGTTCATAAACTATTTGATATTATTAGGCTGACTAACAAACATCTTTACCTTAGGGATGTATAAGGAAAGTAGACTTTGGGATTGAGTTTGGATACCAACATCCTACTCTTCTTAACTACCTATCGGATCGAATAGGTAAAGAGGTCGAAGTAGTCGACTCAGTTTTAAGACCCATATTTTGTTTGGGCTTTCATTTGAATTTTGAAAAATAAATAAATAATAAATAAAATAAAATAAAATTGACATTTTGTAAATGTACTCTTAGGATAAGAAGAATATTATACAAGTAAATAAAAATGGAGTAATTTTTTAATTTAATGTTTTATAAAATGTTTATAAACTTAAGTGAAAATTTATGAAATAATTTATAAATAATTTTAGTATTAAATGAAATACTATAAATGAAGATGAAAGTAATTTAGAAAAAAAATCGGTGTAGTTAACAAACCAATAAGATTAAGTACGTAAGCTATACATAATCATTTTATCCGCATGGTTCTTGATCAAGGATTCGAGTACATAACTTCGGGATGATTCACACTATTCCAAAGAAGGATTTCTCACTTGATTCTTGACAGCAAATACTTGATTTGGATTTTTGATATGATACTGAGTTTTTCTATTATAGTATATGGCTATGCAAGGAGAATGAAAGTTTCTAATCAAAACCTGATCGAAGTCCACACTAGAAAGGTTAAGTGAGCGACACTAGTTTGGAAGTAAAGTATATGTATCTGAGTAAGTGGTCGGATCATGTATTGCATACGGATGATTTATGTACATCATACGAGCTCGAGCATATTTATATACTTTGTGGTGTGGTTTAGGAAAGTTTGGGGAGTGACTTTCAATTTTGTTTGAGGAAGCTTACATAATCTTCTAAGTAATAATCAAAAGCTGATGAGTGTAAGATGCTCTTAGGGAACTATATATATCCTTGGATAATCGAGAAAGTTGAAACCTAGCAAAATTCTAAATCTCGTTTGTTAGCCATTTAACATTTTAAATAATGTTAAGTATTAGTTTATTCTTTTATGGAATTTGATTTAATTGATAGTGTAATTTTATAGATTACAGTTTATGAAGTTGTTGTTTATTAAGACTTAAATCTCGGTGCTTTTGAAAAGACGATTTCGAAAGAATTTGTGAAAGAAATGATAATAATATTATTTTTAAAACTTTGGTGAAGTATTATTATTTCAGGATATTTGAAAAGAGTTTTTGTAAAGTGTTTTTTCAAATAATTTTGGTTATGACTAAAGTTGGGTGATTGAGAGTTTTTACGATATGAATGACTCGCTATGTATAATTATTTTCTCTAGTTGTTGTTTTAAGAGGAACTGAAATACCACTGGATGCTCTGTATTGTTTTGATCGTAGAGTTGTACCATGCTTCGAAAGGAAGAGCCCCCTTCTTGTTATAATTGATTTTGGTTTTGATTTGTTTCTCTTTGGAGAAATTTGAAAATATATTTCGAATATAAAAACCCGGACACTTAATTCTGAATTTATCCTGTGAAAAGATTGGATGCTTGATATTTTATTACAGAGTATTCTCTGTACCTTTGTTGTATATGGTTGTTATATTGCTTTTGGTGCATCATTATTATAAGTTGCATCATATTTCCCTATTGCATATAGTTGTTAAATTGTTTATGTTGCTATTGCTTATGATAGAAATAGCTTGTGTATTGCAATTGCACTTTTGTCAACATGATTCTCTTTTGAATTATATAAGTATAAGATAGGTACATGGATGCAAGAGATTAATATTTGATTTCTTGCATAGCTGCATTCACATAGAAATAGCAAGTTGCTTGCTAAAAATCAAACGCATAAAAGGTATCTAGTAGATTTAGAAATTGGTGATTAATTGATGATTTTATGCCTAGATATGAAAGGCCACTTGGCTCTTGTTTTCTTTGTTGATTTGGGCTATTTGTGATGAGTTGTAGTTTTTCCGGATCAGTTGCGCAAAGGAGGTGCTGCCGAAATTTTCGTAATATACGAAAATTTGTAAACCTAAGGGTGAGAGGGCATTTTCTTCTTGAAAACATGATTTTAGTGTTTTGATGATAACAACTATATGACAATGCTACTAATGTGTTTATTAAGTGATTTCAGGTAAAGTAGTTATATGAATAAAGATAAATTTTAGAAATTATTAAATAGTGCAAGTGGTTGGGTTCGTGGAAAAAAATTATTAAAAAAATGGAGCAAAACCAAGATTTGAACTTGGGTCAACAAGTTGGACAACATTTAACCAACCATGCAATAAGCACGCTTGGCCAAAGGTTTCATGGTTATATGAAAGAAAGCAATAATATAACAAAATAAAACCAAATGGGAATTAAACCCAGACCACATTGGAAAGAATGCATGTCTCTGCCAACACACCACGACTGGTTTTGAAAAGCTGGTAGACAACAGTTATTCATCCAAAGAAGAACGAAAATTTAAGTTGCAAAAATAATGACTTATAAGGTGGGATTCGGACCGTGGCCACTATGGAGAGATGCACGCTACTCACCAATGACACTATAGCCAATTTTGATAATATTTGGATAGTGCTCTTTATTATTCTACAGAAAACTCAATTAAATTGTTGGAAAAATGAACTAGTTGGGATTCAATCCCTGATCATGAAGGGGAGAGGCTGCATGCTTACCAACCATGCTACATATAACTTTGATTTCAAGGCCAACGACTATGCTATATTACCATTGCAAAACGAATAATTCAAGTGGTTATTCAAGTGGTTATTCAACCAATTGCAAACTTTTAAGGGATGCATCTTTTCTAATGGCAATTTCTAAAGGATTGCGACTATTTATGGGCTTCCGATCACTCCTATATAAACCTCCTACTATCCCAAAACAAGATCATAACCCCATTCTCTCAAACCATTCTTATATTGCTTCCAAACGCTCTAAACTCCCTATTCATTCTAAACCAAATTTAGACCAGTGCTCTTTCACTCCACAATATTCAAGTCTGGTCTTAATCTACTTCCTAACCTCTGCACACTCATTCTGCATTATTTTTAAAGGTTATAAAAGTTGTACTCTGGTTCGACTACTCAGTGTATTGAAGACACAATATATAGTTAAGTTATTTATTTGTAAAAGAAAAGACCGAAGTCCCGCTCGATTGCTCGGACAAGTGTGTTGAAATCCTATTCTACTGCTGAGGTGCCTATTCCTTCGGGCGAAGTGAAAGTATTTGTTGGTTAATTTCAGAAGGAGTTTGGAACTGGACGTAGGACGTGAGATCCGAACCAGTATAAGAACTCTGGCGTGATTGCTTCTTTCTTTACTTTACTATTTATTCCCGCTGCTATTATATCTATATTGCTATTGATGTGATTACCACGCTTCAATTCTGTATCTATATATTTGGTCATCATCGACCCAATGTATAGCGCTATTGGTCGACGCTACGCAATAACATTTCTTTCTTTGGGAATTTCGAGGACAAAATTCTTTTAATGGGGGAGAAGGTAATATCTTGAAATTTTATCATTTTAATTTTGAATATCTAATTAATTTTGAATATTTAAATAATTGGTTTTTAAAAATATAAATAACTTATATTCAAATATAGGGATTATTTAAATATTTGAATTTTGAATTAAATATTAATTAAATAGATTTAATAGCCATATTTATGTCCTTTTAATTAATAAATAATAATGGTAAACTCATTTTGTAAATTTATTTACAATATTAAATAGTTCATAAATAATAAGAAAATCAATTGTTATTAAAAAAATTGATTTTTATTGACGTGTTTTTAAATGAATTTATAAGATTTTTTCATAATTTTTAACGTGGAAAATATTTAAATTTACGTTTGAGGTTCATCTCGAGAAATGGTAACTTTTATTAACTTTTCCTTTCCCTCTCTTTCTCATATTTTCTCTCTTTCTCATATTTTCCCTCTCTTTCATTTTACAGTAGGCGAATTCTATTTCATCACAGATAATTACTTATTAGCCCCCTTAAAATAAATAAATTTTTAAAGACTAAAATACCCTTAGAAAGTTGTGTACTTTCCTTCCTCTCAATTCCATTATCTTCTTGCGTCAGTTTCTTACTGTTTAAACCACCGCTTCTTCAAACCCTAGTTTCTAAATCAGTGAAAAAAAAATTCAATTTTTCACTACTAAGTTATTTTTTGGGTTTACAGACTTTACTAAGAAAAAATTCAATTTTTTAGTACTAAGTTTCTAAATCAGTGAAGAAAAAATTCTAACTCTAGTACCAGATGTAAAGACCCGTAAATTCTCACTACTAAGTTATTTTTTGGGTATCAGAGGGTCGCCAACCAACTGCTCTGATACCAGATGTAAAGACCCGTAAATTCTCATACTTTGAATTGACTAAAATGTATACAAGTCCAACTCAAAAGATAAGGATTCACGTCTTTCCTAGCGATTAGGATTATCGACCCTTCAAAATCGACACCTGAATATAATTGAATGTATTCAAATGTCGTAATTCTTTCTTTGGGAATTTCGGGGACAAAATTCTTTTAATGGGGGAGAAGGCAATATCTTGAAATTTTATCATTTTAATTTTGAATATTTAATTAATTTTGAATATTTAAATAATTGGTTTTTAAAAATATAAATAACTTATATTCAAATATAGGGATTATTTAAATATTTGAATTTTGAATTAAATATTAATTAAATAGATTTAATAGCCATATTTATGTCCTTTTAATTAATAAATAATAATGGTAAACTCATTTTGTAAATTTATTTACAATATTAAATAGTTCATAAATAATAAGAAAATCAATTGTTATTAAAAAAATTGATTTTTATTGACGTGTTTTTAAATGAATTTATAAGATTTTTTCATAATTTTTAACGTGGAAAATATTTAAATTTACGTTTGAGGTTCATCTCGAGAAATGGTAACTTTTATTAACTTTTCCTTTCCCTCTCTTTCTCATATTTTCTCTCTTTCTCATATTTTCCCTCTCTTTCATTTTATAGTAGGCAAATTCTATTTCACCACAGATAATTACTTAGTAGCCCCCTTAAAATAAATAAAATTTTAAAGACTAAAATACCCTTAGAAAGTTGTGTACTTTCCTTCCTCTCAATTCCATTATCTTCTTGCGTCAGTTTCTTGCTGTTTAAACCACCGCTTCTTCAAAACCCTAGTTTTTAAATCAGTGAAAAAAAAATTCAATTTTTCACGTTTTGCGTGATGGGAAGGGTAGTTCTGAAAATTGTAGGGGGCAACTAAGTTGTTTTTTGAGTTTGCAGATTCTTTTTAATTTTCGAGGGCCCGTAGGTAAATACTCGAGAAATAGAATTTGCCTTTAAAATAAAGCAAAAACCTAGTCAATACTTAGCTATAAGCAATGAAATCGAATATCGTTTGATCCGTTGAACTCGTATGAAGTTTAGCTTCAAATCCACAGCGGCGAAAGGGATTGCTTTCGACATTGGTCATGCTCGAGTTTGCTTGACCGACCTAGGGTTTACCATTATCGACGTTGGGAAGGGAGTTAGGCGGAACCGACTGTGGCGTAGTGTTTCTCGTTCGCAACTGCATCCGAGCGATAGGTCGTAGGGGGTGCGACTGCGTTTCAAGCGTCGCGACATTAGGAAGGCGAGGGGAGTAGCAATGTCTCATCCACCTCTTCAGTTATTCAAATATTCCGCACACAAAATTAGGGTTTTTAGAAAGAATTCAACGCCTCGGTCATGGCAAGTAGTTTTTATTTACTTGTATTCTTTTCTCCCCAACCAGATAATTGCGAATTCATCTTCAGCCTCAACTAAAGTAATTTCCTCAGTTTCACTTTATTCTGAAAATCAGTTAATTCGTGCATATAGGTGTCGAGCTTTACAAATTTACTTCAGATCAGAATGATCTAAAATAATATTTGATTTTTATTTTTAGTATTTGTTATATACCTTTAACTTCCTAGTAAGCCTGCTTTTTGTTGTTTGATATACACTACATGGATTGATAAGTTTAGAAAGGACTGTGAGCCCAATGAATTTTCCCTATGCCATTATAATTACTGGGGCTGAACATTTTTATCATATTATCACTTACCAATTATTACCTACCGCTATCAACTAAAATAGTATCGAAAAAATAGTAACCAATTTGATTTGTACGGTTTGCCGAAGCGCATGAAAATACATGGTATGGTAATGATAATAAATGGTAATTACCATGCCTACCGCTTACCTTAACTGATACACACACCCACACACACATAGAGTTAGGATCAATAGCCCCTTTTATTTAGCACAATTTTGTAGTTCTCTGGCATCATCCACAAATTTTTATCTAAATATTTTTTCTTTCTCTCTCTTGTTACATGAACCAAATATTTAAATATAAACTTGTTGCTGATATCAAGGAAGCTACAAATGATGCTAAATAAAGGGTGCTATTGATCGTAGCTCATATATATATATATATATATATTATATGGCAATTATATATTTTTATTATATAGCATCTAACATCTAATGTGTAATGATTTAATACACAATCTAGCAAAATGTTATTATGATATTAGATTTGATGCAATTCTTATTGTGTATTTTATAAAATAATATGATTTTATATAATATTTTTGCTTCTTCCACAACGTTTTCTTATATTTCTGACTACACAAAATGAAATTGATAAATCATCATATAATAAAAAATAAAAACTCTTAATATTTACTCTTTTAACATGAAATATTGCAAATAAATAGATATCATATTTGTAAATGATAAAAGTTTATTACTAACCTCTACCAACAATTACCAATCATGAACTGGAGGATTGGTTTTTCGATTACTTTGGTCGGTAATTGTATGATTTTTCTATTACCATGATTATTAATATGATTTATCTTAGATATTTTCGAATCCAGCCTTAATTATTACTATGATTTATATTAGCTTTTGTTTTGTTTTAGATATTTGATTTATTTTGGTTTTAGTTATGTTTTATATATTTTATTTCTTTATTACCTGATGGTTTAAATCACTAATTTTTATCAGAAACAGCAGGTCATGACTATTTTGAAATCATATTTCCTTTCCTACGGAGTGACATTTTACTACTGCAGTTTAACATTTATTTATCCTAATAATCAATATTGAAATCATACGATTTTGGCCATTAGGAACTCCACTTTAATAAATTCTGTAGATAGCATCCCAATGGTTGTAAATCAACTGATCTTGTTATTAAAAAAAGACGATACTCATTTGATGCTTCATTTGAGTTTTTGAGGTTGATTATTTTCGAAAATTTGAATTCGAGGAGAGCTGCGACTAGTTTGGAATTTAATGAGGCATGGTATGATTTTGTTTCTTTTGAATTTGCTTGCCTTTTCTACATGATTATATATTTTTTAGCTTAATGTTGCCACTTAAAAGCATGCCTTTTTTTTTATAACACTTCTATCATCTTCTAGTGGAAAAGGTTTTTGCTCCAATTCCGTCCCGCCTTCTGCTTGAACCGAACTGGGATGGCCAAAATCCCGTGCTGGTTTTAACGATTTGATCATAACTTGCAGATTGAATATTCGGGAGCTTAAGATGTTTGACTATGTTTTAACGATGCAGTATTAAGCACTATATTTTGGAAAGTAAAAAGAAAAGAAAATTATATTTGTCATTTTATTTGTGAAATCTTATGTTGATGTCCATTTATTTTTCCTTGCAGCGTTTTTTCTTTCGATTGGAATAGTAAAATTTGGAGCGGCTATTAGGACAAAAAATAAAACACAATACTTACACAATAAGTATTGGGCTTGGATCTTTTTGTCTTTACATGGGAGGTGAAAATCAGCAGGAGATCTAATGGTCAAGACCTCTTGTGTCTATATTTTGTGTTCAAATTGAATTTCCTTTAAAATTTGAACTTCAATTAGTCATATCAACAAGAAATTAATCTGTAAATGAAAAAAACAGTATTAATGTTATGTATTTTTTCATCAGCTCAATTTATTGTTTACAACTTAACATACTTAAAAGGAGCTTTCAAATTTCCTTAATAGCTATATTTACCAGTAAAATTGAATATTTATAATGGAAAAAATTGATTTTACCAAGATAGTATATTTTTATACCACAATGCTGCTATAATACTTCTTTAAGATTAGTGGGATGCTGGAGGATTTACATGTATCTTTACTAATTTCAGAGGTTATGCATTTTATATAAAAACATCCGCTTGCATACATTAGAGGGGTTATTTTAAAAATCCACTAGTATTTTAGTAGCTTTGACGCATGTGTTTCTACTTTCCACCATGGTTATATCATCATATAAATAATATGTTTAGACCACTTTCACAAACTTATTACGGAAATATAAATATACTACATTTAAAATTAGATATGGAAATGTATACTCACACCTTTTGAAATAGCACCATTGAAATAAAAGAAGAAACATTACCACAATTTGTCAGGCTGATAGAAAGTGATCTATATGTATTTATAATTAATTTTAAAAAAGATCAAGTTTAATTAGTTTTTGAAAGTGATTCAAATTGAAAATTAATCCTATATCTTATGGACCTCTGCAGCCTTTTTTCCAATCAGCTTTGCTTATAGATGAAGAAACAGGATCATGGCTGCTAATTATAAGTCTAAACATTTGCTTCTAGTAGTATTTCAACTTGATGGATGATGATTCGAACAGCTTCTTTAATCCAATAAAACAAGAACAGTCCTTAATGCAATCCCATAACGATTCTAAATCTGACCATCCTCTCTACTGCGAAGGCTGTGGCAGTTGTGATTTTGAGGGCGATGATGATGGATTCTTCTACTGCACAACCTGCGGCTCCCAATCACAGGACGTAATCCTTACAGCCACTGCGGAAGAAGACTTACAAGCCAATGGTGGAATATACAGCTTCCACAACACCCGTTACCAATCCCAACAATCCCAGACCAAACCCATTCTTGACAACCTCATCGACCAAATTAATAAAATTAACCAGTCCCCTGGGTTGAACGAAACTGTAAATAATGATATAATGTTTGATGATGATAAGCCAAAGGATTTTGGGTGTGGGGAAGTTTGTGAGGATGAGGAGAAGTTAGCGGATGGGGTTAGGGTGAGGTATGTGGAAGGGTTGCAGGTAATGCTGCAGAGACAGTGCGAGGTCTTGGTTGAAAAATTCGGGGTGAGTGCTTACATTATTGGGATTGTAGGAACAATCTGGTTAAGGTATGTGGCATCAGTTGAGGTTCTTAAGGACGATTGGCCACAGAAGGTACTTGAAGAGTCAGAGATCTTGGCTGAGGCAAAAGGACTTGCTAGAGTGTGCGAAGAAGCAGAAGAGGATGTAGAAGCACAAGAAGATGCCGAGGAAGCAAAAGAAGATGTCATGGAAGTAGATGTCAAGGAAGTAAAAGATGAAAATGGAGGAGCTACAAAGGTAACTCTACGGATTTTTATATATTTGATATTGGGCTTGTGAGATAATGATGGAGTTCTTGTGATGTTTAATGCAAGCATATTCCTTAGCATGTGGTGACTAAAAATAATCTTGATCAATATGTTATAATTAGTTTGAAGTTTTAAACTTGAGAAATTTTCTTTTTGATTTCAAGTATTATTCGAAATTCTATTATTATTATTTGAATTTTAACTAGTTACTGTTTTGTTTGAAAGTTAATTACGCTGAATTTCATGCGTATGCTGTTTGAAATCATTGGAAATGAATCTACAATCAGATGTTCACATTGTAGTTAATGCCTTTTTACTGGATAATGTTGATTAGTCAACAATATAAGCTTTTACTGTTCTGTTTCAAGTTAAGCACGCTGAATTTTATGCACGTGCTGTGTGAATTCATTGAAACGAGTCTACAGTCAGATATTCACATTGTAGTTTGTGTCTTTTAACTGGATAATTGTCTATCACTCAACAATATAAGCTTATATATATACATATTATATATATATATTTTTTGAAAATTAGTTACAGTGAATTTTGTGCATATATCATATAAATTCGTTGGAAATTAATCTACAATTAGATGTTGGCATTGTAGTTAACTTTCTGTAACTGGATAGCTGTTGATCAATCAACAATATAAGCATTTATGTTTGAACAGATGTAACCGCGTAAAGAAGTATGCGCATGTGCTTGTGACATTGCAACTACATGTTATAGTTTGTGGTGGTTACAAGCATACAGATGCACACATTTTTGTACCGTACAAGATGATAGCCTTTTGGCTTTAGCAATTTTTTTATAAAAGCATATATATTATTTGTTTATCATCAATATTGTTAAGCATCTGTTTATACCATGGTGATGATAAATCTGTTGATTTAATGCTTTTGATTTCATTCAAAGAAATTGAGATCCTATTAATTAATTGAAGGTTAAAAATGTAGACAAATCAAATGTTACTTTTGAAGTATATGTAACGCATATAGTAATAATGGATGCATTGTAATACATATCTGTAATAACAATCTTATTTTTGTTATTTTCTTCGAAGATGTTCTCTAGGCATTTTATTACTTAATTGAAATTCTATAATGGTTCATGTATATTTTGCAGCGGAAAAAACGAAAGAAATCAAAGCAAGTCAAGATCCCAAAAAAGCTAGAACCGCATAACTCATATGGACAGAAATCTGTATATATATGGCTCCGTTCAATAAGAAAGAAGTTACCTTTATATTCTACACTGGCTATTTCTTTCTTAGTTTGCCATATATCAAGGGAATCTATCTTGCCAAATGACATTTGTAAATTGGCATCTGAAGGAAAACTTCCTTATCTTACCGAGTTCAAAGACATGGACAGACGATTAGGAAATCCGTCAAGTGCTTGTCCCTTGAATTCTAGGACAATGTTCAGGCCTAATACAGTCATAAAAGCACATCAGTTAGAAGCAATAGCTGCTTCTATAGCTCAACAAATTGGTTTGCGTCTCCCTTCAGTAAATTTCTATGCAATTGCACAACGGTATCTGAAGGAGCTTTGCCTTCCAACAGAAAACATTCTTCCACATGTCTGTCGTATTTATGAGTGGGCACTTCCTGCAGAATTGTGGTTGTCTACCAATGTATCTGGATTTCCAAGTCGGGCTTGTGTGATGTCAATGTTAATTGTTGCAATAAGATTGTTGTATAATATACAAGACCAAGGCATATGGGAAATGAATCACACTAAAGTTAGTACGGGCCCTTTAGATGAGGTAAATGCTGCTCATTGCTCAGGGAGTTTAGGTTCCATGCAGAGGGGTGAGTGCACAAATGACGACGATGCCAAAGAAGACCACAAAGGCAAAAGCTCAGAGCCATGCCATAAGTTTTTACAAATTCAAGCCTCAGATTACAACTGTCAGGAGTTGTTGACCATTCTTGAAGCATCATATGATAAGATCGATAGCACACCTGGTAAAAATAATTATAGATTTTTATTTTCGTTTTTTGCTTGATTATCTTTGTCAACATGATGTCAAGGCAGCCTGTGAGTCTGTGACTGTCTATTCATTTTCGTATGGCCAACCCGTATTATTAGATTAAGACTATGGCAACGATTGTGACGATGACCATTATTATTTTCATTTGTGAATACATGAGTCAAATATCTGGAATCTTAATTAAATGGCTTGGAGGATACAAACTTAGTTTAAAATTTCGAAGGACCCGTACTTGGTTCTTGATCTGCATATTAAAAGTGTCTATAATTTCCTGAAGAAGTTTGAGGATATCAACTGATTATGCTTTAGGAGAGGGCAAAAGTTTGGGGTGGTATTTGAACTTATATATTACACTAGCCTCTAGAAGGAGGTAAATGACGATGGTTAATAGGATTTCTATTACCTACATATTAGTATCACTAAGCAAAAGCATATGCTTTTATTCTTTTTTTAGCCATAATTTATTTTTACAGTATCCTAAACTTCTACAAATATTGAAGTAAGTTATTCTTGATTACAAGAGGTTTTAATTAGGTTATGTTTATGTGACATTTAGAGGTAAATTGCACACTTTTTGAATTAATTTGTTGAAGTAAAAGACATTATTTAAAAAGACAAATTATGTGATATAGTTTGATAGAATTGGTTTCTTACATTATCAAACTTGTAGCAAACATTTATCTTTTTTTGCTCATGGTGAAATATAGGGATCGACCTTATAACATGAAGGTTTTGCATTGCACAGGTCTAAAATCAAGTAGCACTTTATTAATTTCTTTTGAAGACAAGTATTTCTACTGTTTTTAACATAATAATTTAATTGCTGAGCTATTTAGAGCAAGAATTTATTGCATTTTTTTCATTTAGAGATTCGAATTTTTTTTATATTTTTTTTTATATAATTTAGAGTTTAGAAAGATGGAGAAATAAGATTTGAAGAAAGTACGTGAAGCCCAATTATTTGTGTTATAGTAACGAAAGGCAATTTAGTTCTTGCAATATATAAATAACACAGTATGACAATGAACAAAAATGAAAGATTTCCCCTATCAAATATTTTAACTTTTCCTTTTTCTCCTTAACATTCTTTCTCCAGTTTTTTTGTGTCTCCCTTTAGTATGGTCAAGTTAAAATTATTCTTTTAGTGATCAGTATTTTTAAATTTAGTTCTATGCAATTAACAGATGTTTCAAGGTCATCCCTAGATGAACTTTATTGTTCGAGATGTAAATTTGAGTTGGATGCCGAATGCACACTTATCTTGTTTGGGATATCACCTGTTACAAAATTGGTTCTCTAAAATCTTCGAAATGAAGCTTGATCGAGATCCGATCAATTTTTTTTAGTTGACAATTTCAAATGCCATAAAATTCTGAAACTATGTTATCATAATTCATAATATCATATCTACAATTTTTTTACTCATTTGAAAGATCCTAATCTAACTAAATTAATGTTTCAAATAAGTAGTTAAAGGTAATGTTTTAAGGTTTATGCTTGTGAAGCAGTTATTCTTTTTAATGATTTTTTTTCTCTTTAGGATATTATACTCTTAGTTTAGACAGAAATTAAAATTTCGAACCATTTAAAATTGTGTAGCTTGAATAATAAAATTGATGCCAAAGGAATGTGGTGCTATGACTTTGTATATATGAGCCATATGATTAGTGGCCTTAAATCTGGCACATAATTTATATCTTAATTTTTTTTCTTCGTTGGGTGGATACAATTTAAGACTAATAATGAAGCTTAGATGATTATTTAATGACTTTAATTATCTTATTTTGTCCTTGATGTTTGGCATTGATTAAACCAAACCGAATTACATGATGGAGGTGTTAGAATTTAGTGGCTAAAGCTAGTATGTTTGCATAAACCATAAACACATGGTTAGTTTCAACAATACCTTAAATTCTAGCATCAAATTTGCATCCTAGTTTAGTTTATTTGATTTGATGATGACTACTTAGACGTTGATATACACTAATAACTAATTTTGAGAATCAATGGTATGGTTGTACTCATTAATTAATTGCCACCATTAATTTTATTCACTTTTTTCTTTTCAACAGATTATCTAAAAGATTTGGCTTCGTATCTTGAATACTGTAAGGAGATTGTTTATGCTGGTAAAACTGTATCATATGAGGTGGAAAGGTTGATCGAGAGATTATGGAGCATGTATGACAAACAAGAGGTATGACATCTAACCCCTTAATGGTTGTCTGCTCTTGGTACAAGGCATGCAAACGTTTTTACTGCCCTTGAATGATTAAGTTATGATATATCTCGTTAACTGCAGCGGGTTAAGATATTTGCAGCAAAGTTTAAAATTTTAATTTCCGTTACCATTCTCATCATTAGAAATGTCCAAAATTTCAGTTCTATTTCGAGAATTTCTAATATTTCATTTCAATTATGTTTCTGAATTTAGCTATTTTCTGAACTTTTTCATATCGAAACATTAACAAGTTACAATACAATAAATCTGCATAGTTGCAATTATAATTTAACAAATATAATATGATTAGGATTGCAGTAGGCTATATTTGTAATTTAACAAATCCAATCCCAAAAAACAAAGCACTGAAATTCTCTCTTGAGATTATGTCCTAAAAAAGCCTGACAATCCTATAATCTATCCAAACAGCCCTAATTAGAAAATATCTGCTCCAAAGCCATCAAATCACTGTCTTCATCAAATCCTTTCTCTTACTTGGTTCCCTGCTATGTGCTCAAATTTTCTTGCTTCATACTCAATTTCTCCACTTCGTTGTTAAGCCTTTCTCTTGCTCAAGTTCTCTTCTCCTAAGCCCATCGCTTGAAATAATCCCTAAAATTGAGCCCGTTCCTCTTGCTTGATGATAGCAGTCACGTTTCTCTTGTTTGATGGTTGAAACTGCTGCCTTTCTCTTGCTCGTTGTCGCTGGCTGTACAGCATGTACTATAAGTAGGTTTTTGTTAAAAACTCAAACGTGAGTTACCGGAAGCGGAATTTGAACGAAATTCCGATCTGATCAATGTTGGAGCCGGACCGAAAGGGTCATAATTTTGGCATATGCTTGCGGGAATTTTGGAATGATTAGTAGCTATTGTATTAGATCTTTCATTATCTCGTCTGAAATCTCCTTCCGTCTTCTTTTTACACTTAGACAAGATGAGGCCAAGGTTTGAAATTTTGGTTTTCGATTCCGTTTCGATCAGTAGAAAATTTTGAAATTTCGATTCCGTTTCGTAGATTCCAAAATTTTCATTTGAATTCTGGTTTCGGATTCAGTTACAGTTTAAAGGTTTTTATATACAAATAATACTAAAAATATATATTTAAAAGTATTATATTTCAATTCCTACACTGAAATTAAAATCATTCTACCAGAAAACAAAGCCTAGTCGTTCAAATACACTAAAATACTTCACAAAGCCTAAAATCCAAACATTTTACTTTAAAATAACAGGCCCCAACTCTTCTAAAGCCGACCCATTTCATCAAAATCCCAAAATATTTACTATTCTTTACCCTAGAAACTCAGAACTTACCGTCTTCTTCTTGAACGACTACAATTTTCAATATCGGGGAATGGAAATGGAGAAAAACTACTGATTTGCTTCTTTCCTTGCTTTGCTATTTCTCTTGCTTGCAGCTTCCAGGTCTTTTACATAGTTTTTGTTTTTTTTCCAACGTAGATCCGAAACCGGATTTTCCGACTATCACCGAACCCGGACTGGAATGATCGGAATTTCGATGGCCGGGAATTTCAGCGTGCCGGTCGGAATGTCGAGCCATGGATGAGACATTGAACATCATTCATATCTCCTTTAACATTCCTCATGTCCAAAATATTCAATTCTCACCATAACATGGATCAAAATCTTAATCCGAGATTTAACGCAAAATTATATATTTATCTTCTTTGACATAACATATTTTACTTTTCATATAGATTCAAGATTCAGAAAAAACTACTCAATCCAATTACAATTTTCTAGCCTTTTAACATATTTTTCCCTTTTTGTCTCGATGAGTTAAAACAAGCAACTTCATTTCATTTCAGGGTTTAAATAAAAGGACATTATTCAATCATTAACAAATCAGTTCAACTAACCAAGCTTGCTTTCTTCTCTAAAACATTCATTTGAACTCTTTTTAATATGCTAATCGAACATGTTGCAATTTTTAGTTTTAGTTTTTAAATAAAAATTGTTCAGAAAATCAATAAAATATCAATTTTGAACACATAAACTACTTAGAGAAAACTCCAAGGTGTATTTTAAGACCTGATATGTGATCCTAGATGTACACCCGATGTACCCTCGTCTCATTCTAGATCTTCTCCGATACAGGATATGCTAGATCTAATACTGTTGCAGTGAGTCAATTACAATAAATCATCCACCATGGGGACTGTTACAATAAAACAAGATACATGTGCACAGGTAGTGAAGCCGACTTAAATTTCTATAAATAGATATAGGCTGTGTACACTTAAAAAGCAAACGTGCATACTTGTTCATGTTTATGTTTAATGACGAAGTTTTATAATTTCATCTTCTGAAGCTTATCTAGTCATGTAAATGCTTTACATGTTCTATATTTGTACACTGGATAAAACATATTATTTACAGTAATTTACATCATGCAGTAAATAAATATCAGCTTGTAGGTAGTTGTCAAAAGTTTTAAATACATTTTTTTAAATAGGTCTGTCAACGAATACTTTCAGGTAAGGATATTGCCTTATCTGCATCCAAAATCATTTTCGGATATCCACATCTGCGGATACAGACATATATCGGATATTTATCATTGGATATTTATCCTATATGCCGACGACTGAAAAAGCTAAAAACATAAACAGAAAATTTTGATTATAAAAGTATGAAAAATAAACAAAAACGATTATATTAAATAGTTTTGAGCAGTTAGTATGCATTAAATGCATATAATATAAATTATTAACTTAATAAACAACAAATACATATCATTCGTTATATTAAAATACACATAATATAAACTATAATCTCGATGAAAGCTAGATGAATAATTTTTGGACGTGGATGCCTCCATATCTGCATCCATATCCATTTTTTCAAATATTAGATATGTATTCGTTATTTTAATACAAATGCAGATGAATTTTGTATTTTTTGGGTATCAATTGACATGCTTATCGTAAAAAATGTTAAATTTCAATAAACAAACCATATATTACGTCTTTTCAGGAGATATTGAGCTATCCCTTCATGAAAAATGATAGGTATATCAATTTACAAAATAAATAATATAAACCCGGTTTTGGAGGGGGGGGGGGGTGGTTTGTGATATGAGTGGTTATCGAGACACAAAATTTGACATAAGTATTAACCATTGGATTTCTTTGTCTTTGCATGGAAGGTGGAAATCAGGAGGAGATCTAATTGTTAAGATCTCGTGTTAGATTTTGTGTCAAATATATATATATATATATATATATATATATATATATATATAATAGTGAGAGATTTGTGTTGATAACATGATGTAAATTATTACAGTTAATAGGGTTTATCATACGTTAACACTAGCAACCAACAAAAAACAAAATTTTATCACTCAAAGAAAAATAATAATTAATTGCTGTAAACCTGAATTTTCCTATATTAATTACATAAGAGCGCAAAATCATAAGAGTTATCATTGTAATTATACAATCTTAACACGTGTCCATACATACGTTGACAATTCCCCTAAATTATGATGTTTATAGTAGCCATGATGTTCCCAAATGCTTGAGTTTATGATGTATATAAGATAAGTATAAAATATGTAGACCTTTCATTTTATCACATATATATATATATATATATATATATATATATATAAAAGCTTTAAGAGAAAAAGAAATCACAAGTTTTTATTGTTGAACATAAACATGAACGAATACATGCATCTATTTGTAAGTACACACAACCTGTATTTATAGGCTTTTAAGTCAGTCTTCACTTCCTACGCATTGTCTGCCATAAAATTATATAACAAGTTTGTTTTCTAATCCCATTTTTGAGAAGAATACAACGATCATGATTTTTATTTTTGGAGTTAAGTTCCTACTATACGCCATCATCACTGTGTGAATCAATATATAATAAATATAAGATTTCACATCAGCAATTCAGTGTTAAGAGTTCCTGGAGTATATCTTGAGCAATGTGAGATGATTAGAATTTTGTAGATTTGAAGTGATTTAGATAATATAAATAAGTGAGTGGAAAACCCATGGTTTAGGACCTTTAGGCTGTATAGTCCAAATATTCATCCTAGAACCATGTTATTCCTTAATGCACACACCAATTCTATTTATTTTTTTAACGTCATATTGCATAATTCTAAAACCATGATTCTTTACATTTTAGTGGACTTCCCGATTTAATATATAGAAATGTGTTGGGCAGTCATAGTTATATTAAAATTGATAATTGAATAACCCTTGCTAGTGTTTCTTATCATTTTAGGACGAGGACGAGAGCACAGAAGATGTAAAGAAATGTAGCAACAATGAACCAGCTATTGCATCAAGTTCCTCTATTTCTTCGGGAGTCTCTGTAGTAGAGAAAATGAGAGTTGAAATGGAGAAAAATGGATTCCAATATTTACCTCCTAGGACCCGAGGGAAGAATGGATATATACATTACAAGAGATATAACATAAATGGGAAATTGGAGTATGCTTCACATCTGGATTATTACATATTACTTAGGGCTTGCGCAAAGCTGGTTAAAATTGATCCCAAGACGATGCATAAGTGTGTTCTTAGTTTTGAAAGGAGACTTGAATGGATTGACAAACAAGTTGAAGAATTCTTTTGTTTCCAAGATGATAGTCCTGTTGATGCTTAGATTAGATGAGTATTATTTATTCTAAATTAGCTATTGCATATCAGTCCAAAGACAGCTTGCAAGTAAAGGTTATGTAGTTTTGTCTTGTTCAGGAGCTCTGCCACTAATAATCAAAGTTATGGTCAGTCAAGGGGATTGCTATATAATGAAGTGGATCTACAACCTTTCCCTACATAGGTCCGTTTATGTACTATGTACACACACAAATATATACATACGTATATGTATGTATGTACGTATGCATGTGGATATTTGGACATAAAAAAAACACAAAACAAAATATAATATATATTTGTTCGTTGGATCTCGTTATGTTTAAATATGAGGTTATATCTAACGGATGAGATGTATTGGTGTCTTTCTTTTTGTTGAAATAAACTTTTCACATATACACACTCAACCTCAGAGGGTATCTTAATTTGTGTCATAATCATAGCCGAGTGCTTGTTGAACCACCTAAAGTGGAACACTATTCAAAAGAGATTTGTATCTTTCGTTGTAGAAGGTTGGTATCACCATAATTGATAATTAATTTAAAGTCATTATTTCCGGTTAAAGGAAAACAGTTAATCGATGAATATTATCGGATTGGACCAAGAGCTTCAAAGTTGTACTTTACAATCAACTACGTATATTATTGAAGTTTTTGATCATTGAGCAAACTATTTATATCTCGATGATATGGTGACGATGAAAAGAAAATTTGCACAATATATCGTTAATTTAAGGTGTAGCTTTAATAAGTTAGAATACGGTTTAACCTAAATGATCTGTAAGCAACCAAACTCTCATTCACTACCGTGCTTCAACAAAGTATTAATGCAAATGTAAATGTCGTATTAATTTTTAAACGTATAAATAAAGAAGGAAAATGATCTGTAAGCTAAGTCAAATTAATTTATAGACATATAAATAAAAACGGAAAAAAATTAACGTAAATGTTGTATTTATTTTTTTTATGGTTTTTATTTACTTATTTCAAGCATTAAAATTGACTACAAAAATATATAAATTTTATACATTGATTTGATTAAATAAACGGGCTAAAAGTATATTTAAATATTTAATAATAGTATACATTAAGCCAAAAGTTTACATATACATCATGTAATATATGACTGACGATAATAGAAAGAAAATTGGGGTTTGTTTCATTTGAAAACATATTTGATAAATAGTTTATCAATGAGCAAAACGAGGAGAAAAGTGAAAATATATTAGATATTTTATAGTCATTTTGAGGTTATAAATACCATCTTGTCTCGTCATTCTTTTCATATCATTCCTAGTAAAATCATAACGTTAATTAGAGAAAAGTTGAAGCCAATAGTTTGGCCTTGCAAACCAAACGAGGAGGAGAAAAGAGGAAATAACTTGCAATACAAAATGTAAACAACCGACTTGATGGAGGTAAATTACGTAGATTTAATAACATATATCATTTGGTCATGACAGTAAAACCAATCTTTATAATTATATATTATTATATATGATGTGATATGTATGTGTGTGTAATATTCATTTTTGCTTAGAACTAATAACTAGATATGATGACTTTGTAAAACATTATATTGACTTTAATATTAATATATGTATTTTATAACATTTTCATATGTTAATATATATATATATATAAATATATGTATGTATGTATATATATGTATGTATGTATTTATATATCTATATCTGTATGTGTGTGCTGAATGTAGATAATTATTTATGTTCGACCTCTTTTCATCCTAACCTTTTATATAAGTATATATATTTATATATTCTAACCGTACGATTTTTTGACTAGGCAAAATGTAACGACCCGTAAATTTCAACTGTTTTAATAACGTAATTAGTTGAAATTTTGTGAAATTTTAAACGATAAAATTTTGAAATAAAAATTTAATATTTGGAATACGTCTAGTTAAACATAGCAACTGGTAAATTTTCGTCCGAAAATATGAAAGTTTATTTCGCGCGTAAATTCACTTCAATTTAATCAGTTAAAAAGCGTTGAAAATAAAACGTTTTCAAAACCAAAATATTTTTACATAAAAAAATTCTAAAACATCTTCTGAGCAAGATGTCAGTTGGTCGTTTTTCCAAATTCGGACATCTTTGGCTCCGTCGATCTTATTTTTCAGCGTTTTTCTTGCATTTTCCACTATTAGAAAATTCGAATTTTTATAATTCAATCATACCACTGATATCTGTATACCGTTTTGATCGTCTCATCGTGCTGATCTCGACGGTATATTCAATTGTCAATTTTGAAGTTAGGAAGACAGTGAAATCTACGGAACAATCTCCGTATCGGTTCTGTATTTAACTTTTGTTTGCTCTGTCTTTCACATGCCTGCCGTACATTCCAGTAGCCGCTTGGTTTTAATAAATTCAAATCAAAGTCTGAATTTCTCTATTTCCAAGGTTTGATTTAAAATTTCAGTCGGCTCACTGTTGCTTCCTATTCCTATTCATTATTACGTTTTGAATTAAGATTAGAGAAAATTCACTGTCGCTTGCTTTTCCTCTCACCCTCACTCTCTTCTTGATTATGGCTCCTCTTTTATTTGGCCTTCCTCCCCAAGTCTCAGATCCACCATGCCAACCTCGTCATCAACCATTTCCCGCCTCCGCAATCTCCCGACCTGTTTCCCTTCCTTCCTCCACCGGATCTGACCACGTCTCGCCACCGGCCTCCGTCCTCTGGCCTTCCGATGCCGAGCGCCTCCTCTCTCCCTATACTACTGCGTGAGCTACCATTTTCCTCACGAGCACGCAAGCAACCATCAAAGCAACCGTGTGCCTTTCCCCTGTCCACCTACGTTTTCCGCCTCCTCTTCACCTGCAACCCGAAGGCTGACCCCGTCTTTCCCCAGCCTCCTCCCATCTCTTTTCCGCTCCGACGCAGCGAAGACCACCAGCCTCTGTTTTCCTCGAGCCCATTTACCCTCGCCTATGGCCTACCGTTCAGCAGTTCACCACGCCGAGCACCCAAACAAGCTTGATCTGCCTCCAACCCAACCGCGCAAAGCAGTCACGGCCGAACCCTCCTCACCACAAAACTCTGACCATCTCCAATTACTTTCGGCCCACCTTGTTCCCTTCCTTTTCGCCTGCCGTGCGTCTCCATCTCATGGCCTAAACTGCTCCCCTAACCACCGCCCACCAGACCTCACAACTTCCGCCACGTCGTGCCTCTGGACTTCGTCCCCTCTCCTCTCTCGTTCGCCGCCCTGTCTCCGCCTGACTTCGTCACCCACCTGACTTCGGTCTCTGCTGTTCTAAAGGTATATATATATATAATGATTTATCAAGTTAGAATATATTTGGTTAGAGTGTTTTATATATATATATATGTTTCTAAGTTTGTTTTATAACATCTACTGTTTAAAGCACTACGTGAATTTCCTGTTTATGTAAAGTTTTATGTAAAGTTAAAAATATGTTTGTGTAAAGTTGTACGTATATTTTCTTGATTCTGGAAGTTGGCAGTAAAGGATTATATAAATTAGTTAATTGCATATATATATAATCTATAGTATATATTTCGGGTTGTTCTCAAAAGATAGGTTGCATTAGTGGTCTGTCAGCTTAGAAAGTTACAAGGTATATTCACCTTACTGTCTACTTTAGTTGAGAGGAAGAAAATTATAAGTAAGGTATACAATATAAATGTTTAAAGCTTTGTTGCAATTACAGTAAGGTGTCTATCGATTAGTACATATTATGTAACGGTTCATTCATATTTTTTTAGTATGACATACATTTGTTTTGAATATACCATATAACGTTTATATATATATCAGTTTTAAAACTTTTAGTTGCTGGGTTTGATTATACATAGGTTGTTAAGTTTAAAGGTATAAAACTATTGTTTATATAAGTATAGTTCTATATAAAAAGTTACAATAATCTGTCTTAGTCTATATAACAGTGAAGATAAATACATGTTTTGTACTGATAAAGCTTAAGTTAATTGGTTAGCTTATACATATATAGTTGTGTATATTGATTTGTTTTAAAGTATTGATTTTGTAATAAGAGTTTTTTTTAAAAAGCCAAAATATTTCAAGAACAACCAGAATGCTTATCGGTTGTTACAAGCAAAACAAGGTTCGTCTACAAACAAGCCTGCATTTCACACGAATGTACATTACATTACAATTGTAATAAGTAACTCTTCATTTGTATGTATACATTACAGTAAAGTAAGTTGTGGATTTTTATAATAAATATTGTTTTATTATTATTTTAACATGTGTGTAAGTTTGTATATAGGCATATAGACATTAGTTTTATGTATGCATATGCGAATTTGGTTTTAAATCTTATATAGGTATTTATAGGTTGGGATTTAATATTTATTATATATATATAATTTTAAATATATGTTTTAAATTGATTTTTGAAAATTTATATATATGTAATATACCTTGTTCATCGATCTCGTGCCATCTTAACTTACCATCTCAAATCGATTTATCACAGCAAATCCTAGCTTGTCGATGTTCGGTGTGCGTATCTGTGTTGTCTTCTCGTTCATCTCTCTAGCCTCGAAAGGTGAGCAATCACTCACGATTAACGTTCTTTTATTTATTAGATTTGATTTCAATTGAAACGACAATTGAAATATGCTGCTATTAGTTAATGACACTGTTATATATGTTATTACCTGTATCAGTTCACCTGTGACATCTGACACCATTATCTGTTAATTATTTATGAAATGATAATACAGTTTGGCTGATAATTGATTGATTGTTGATGTTTATATTGGACGTTAAATTGTTAATGTTAAAATGATAAATAGTATGCAATTGAACTTGATATAGGATGGTTAGATGTTAAATTTGATTAACTGACATTTGTATAATATGACCCCTTTAACTGTTAAATTTATTGACAC
Organism: Allium fistulosum; assembly: GCA_030737815.1. Taxonomy (NCBI): domain Eukaryota; kingdom Viridiplantae; phylum Streptophyta; class Magnoliopsida; order Asparagales; family Amaryllidaceae; genus Allium; species Allium fistulosum. The sequence continues at coordinate 73,800,612 of CM060906.1, forward strand.
GTAGGATTTGTTTAATTACACTTTGAACCACTGAATGTATGTTGTTAAACTGATGATGTATGAATTTGTAAATAGATGACAAGTGAAAACTGTAATGTAATAACCTTTAATCTACATGAAATGATAGTGTAGATTCTAGAAATAATTATATTAATTCGTACAAATAACAATGCGAATTAATACGGTTATTTCGGGATTATTTGAATTGATTATTGGATTGTTATTGTTTGTTGTTATTGCTTGTTTATTTACTTTGACACTATCCCAGTTATCACACTGCAAGTTCCCTTTGTTATGCTTTGATTTTGAATTGAATTGGAATCGGGTTGAAATGATAAATACCCAAATTGAACTTTGACCTAGGATAGGAAATTAAATAAAAACCCGATTGGTCAATAATTTGATTTAAAAATAAAACGAAGATTTTATTTGAATAAATAATATGGTTTTGAAATGAAGTTGAAATTTGAATTTTTAATGGAAGGAAAATTGTAATATTTAATAATCTGAAACAAAATATTTACAATGTAATCGATGAAAGAATGTTGTTTAATTTGAGAAATGATTGAATTAAGTTTGAAATTATTAAACTTTGAAATGATTTAATAATTAAGTTTGAAATTATAATTAAGTTTGGAATTATTAAACTTTGAAATTATTTAATAATTAAATAAGATTGAATTATTTAATGTTTAAATTGAATTGAATTCTTTAATAAGAGAAATTGAACTTTTGAATAAGTGAATTTTACTTCGTAATAATTGAAATTGAGTTTTCTTTATTAAGTGGGTTATGGAAAATTATTTAAGTAAGTAAATAAATAATTGAAATTGAATTTTCTTTAACAAGAAATGGAAATGTGATATTTTGGAATTAATGTAAGACTTGAAATGTAAAGAATTTGATTTGATGAATTTAATTTAATTAAATTTGTAAGTTTTGATATAATGAAGTTGAATTTAAATAATGGATTTAATGAATTGAAAATTTAATGGAAATTGTTTTGAATGGCATAGTAACTTAACGAATATTGAATGAAATCGATAAATGATTTTAAATTGATTTGAATGTTAAATAAGATTTAATTTAAATGTTTTCGAAATGAAACTTGTATTCGAACTTGAATCAATATTTGGATTGTTTTAAATAGAAATTGAAATTGAATTATAAGATTGAAATGGTAAATTGGAAGTTTTGAAACGAAAATTTTGGAAATTGATTTTGAAAGACAAATGAAATGTTGATTTACGAATTGAAATTGAAATTGAATTTGATTTGGTTTTTGAAATAAATAAACGACCAATCGGTGTAATAATTACGAAAGTTATTAAAGAGACCGGGATCGGTAATGGATATACTCTCTATCTAAACCGAAAACCACTTTAATAACTATACGCGGAGTGATGATCCAGAATGAAGTGGTTGGAATGATGTACGCGATGACTGAAGAAAGAGAACGATAATGGATAGCCTTGACACTTGTGTCAAATTGGAAATGACTAAAACAGGAGCTGTGCCGGGCCAATGGAGGATTGATACCTCAAGTGGACACACTTCTTCGAACTACTTATACTTGTTGTCGATTGGTGCACCCTTGATTTTGGGAGTGTTGTTTCACGGTGTTGCGGGCGCTGCGGCGTTGCGTTCTCACCAGTCCGGATCAGGCGAACGGTAGTATCACTACCTTGGGTATTGCCTCATGTGCCTTGTCATACTTGTATTCCATTTATGCGCGACCACTACGATTTTGATTTGTACCTTTAGTATATGGATTGCCCTCTGGTGACTTCCGGTTTTGGGGAAACTACGGTCTTGTATATGCTTTTGGGAATAAAAATGTGTTAAGGGTGGAATGGGCCATGACTTAACGCTATTTTGATATCTTTTATATTACTGATAGACATTATCTACTTATCGTACACTACTACATAGTAGATAGTTTAACGGATCCTTAAAGGATGGTTATTCCAAACATCCTTTGAGTTACTTGTATTTCAATTGCTATTTCACTTGAGTTGGATTTATTAATATAAGAATGTTAATCCTGACTCGAGTGTTTTGTATTTTGCTTTACGCTCGGGTCAGACTGAGTGGTTCGGCTTTCGAGACTCACCTTTGGAGTTGGAGCTTCGCTTGGAGATCCAGCTATCTATCCAGCTTTCAGATATTCGGTGATTCCAGTGATGTATTCTGCTTTGTATCTGATGTATCATATTACTCTTCCGTTGTATCTGGTTTAACTCTGATGTATTTTATATATTCATATAGTAGCTTCATGAACTACTATCTCTTTTATTTCCGCTGCATTTATTACTCTGTGTTTGTGATCTGTGATTATTTATTTACTGTATATGTTCAGTTTTGCCAAATTTAAATTAACAACGCGGTATTTTGAGCAATTCAACTCCGGCATGAGTGTCTATCTATACACTTATAATGGACGCGAATGGTCCAAAATATCGGGTCGTTACAGTTGGTATCAGAGCTTTGGTAGCTCTAGGCAAAACTTAACATATAGGGTAAATGTATTTACAGAATCACTCTCATTAGAGTTTCAATCTCTTCCTTTTGATTCGATTCCTTGAATTTTTGGAACGTTCCCTCGGTTCCGAAATTCATTCTTGTCCCTCACTATTCATATTCGTCTGAATTCTGGAGTATCCAATAACTCCACTTATCTCTATAATAACTTGGCGGTCTCGCCAAACTTCGAATGATTTGTAAAGTGGTGAAACTCCTTTATAATAGACATTGATTTACCGGAGATTTCTGTATCCTCGGTTTACGATGCTATCTATCTCATGCTATACCTGAATTTTATTTCTCGAGATCGGATGTTGATTTACCTCGGAATTCAGCATCGATCTTATTATTAAAGTCACGGTCAATCCGGTTAAGGTTGCCCGTAAATTAAATAAGCTTATCCGTCTCCCGATTCTGTTAATAGAATTATCTTATCTTCTGTTCAAACTTATTTTCGAATCAAATTTCTCTTTGTTTTGAGTCCATCAAATTTGAATCTCTATCTTTGCTTTGAAATCTATTCTTGTATAGTCGAGCAAAGAAATGTATTTGTAAATTTATATTAAAAATGTTTTATATATTGTGTTGTTTGAGTTGTTGATGTGATTTGGGTTTCCAATCGATTCGTCTGATCAGCGCTATCGATAGGATTTCCAAAACACTTGAACAGAACAAACTGACACAATGTTGTTTTCAAATTTGGTAAACAAAATAGTTTTGGATGATTATATTATATGTAAATATAAGTTTTCTAAAATTTAATTCCTTATGAATTTGTTGTCAAAAATGATAATATTTGATTTTCATTTATTGTTTTGTAAACCATTGATTATCGCATAATATAAATAAATTTATAAAACTTGGTTATAATTTAATTTGAAATGAATTTAAATCAAGAATGTGAGAATTTAATTTCCGGTGTTTTCAAACTTTGGGTTTAAATTTTAAAATGCATATTATAAAAAGTAATTTCAAATAGAAATCGTTTTCAAAGAATTTTAAAATGTTGAAATCACTGCTCTTCTCTTTGTCGCTGGAAAATAATTTCGGTGATGGCGGCCGTATCATCGACATTCATTTTCGGGTTTCGAAGTGGAGAAACATTCTGTAGCTTTGCTATGGTTTTGTTTTGAGAAAAATATATTTTGATTTGAATTTCTTCAATATATTTTGATATACATATATATAGGTATCTTATTTTAAAATTTAATTTGATTTGATATAAATATATTATATATATCTCTAAATTGTTTAAAGTTAATCGGAAATCTAATTCTTAAATTTTGTTAAAGGATGATTTTAATTATAAATAAAACCAAAATTTGGAATAAATATTTAAACTTGAATAATTGAATTGGAAAATTTTTATTTGTATATTGTTCAACTGCATTCTAATACAACTTACCTAAGTCATTCAGAAGTTGAATATGTAATTGGATAATATATAAGATAAATTGAATTTATAAATAAATTTGAGTGTTTATAATAAAGGTTATACACTAAATTTTGATTATAAAGATGTTAATAGAGTTAGATAGGATAATAAGTAAAACTCAGTTAATAATTAATAAATTTGTTTTGAAAGAATTAATAAATTTGTTTTGAAAGAATTAATAAATTGAAATTTGATCAACTTATGAAAATACCTTGAATTTGAAAGCAATTAGTAGATGTAAATTAATTTAAATCGAAACTTTTATGGTTTAAAAAAATTTTATATGGGTTAAATATATGTGATAAGATATATTAAGTAGAATAAATTTAACAATAATTTGGAATAAAGAAGAATTTAAATTGCTAAAAAATATGATTATAATAAAAGACTATTCAAATTTATGGTTTTAGAAATTGAAGATAATTGGATAATAAGATAATGAATTTAGAAATAGTTGAGATTGATTTTAGTGAAATCAAATGGATTAAATCAATTATTGAATATCAATTAATTTAAATTTGAATTTATATGGTTTAAATTAATTGTTATTTGTTTTTCAAATCTGTTTTTCTTTCTGGTTGTTTCTATTCTCCTACCTCGTTCCTTTTCGGGGACGAAAAGTTTTGAGTGGGGGAGAGTGTAACGACCCGTAAATTTCAACTGTTTTAATAACGTAATTAGTTGAAATTTTGTGAAATTTTAAACGATAAAATTTTGAAATAAAAATTTAATATTTGGAATACGTCTAGTTAAACATAGCAACTTGTAAATTTTCGTCCGAAAATATGAAAGTTTATTTCGCGCGTAAATTCACTTCAATTTAATCAGTTAAAAAGCGTTGAAAATAAAACGTTTTCAAAACCAAAATATTTTTACATAGAAAAATTCTAAACCATCTTCTGAGCAAGATGTCAGTTGGTCGTTTTTCCAAATTCAGACATCTTTGGCTCCGTCGATCTTATTTTTCAGCGTTTTTCTTGCATTTTCCACTATTAGAAAATTCGATTTTTTATAATTCAATCATACCACTGATATCTGTATACCGTTTTGATCGTCTCATCGTGCTGATCTCGACGGTATATTCAATTGTCAATTTTGAAGTTAGGAAGACAGTGAAATCTACGGAACAATCTCCGTATCGGTTCCGTATTTAACTTTTGTTTGCTCTGTCTTTCACATGCCTGCCGTACATTCCAGTAGCCGCTTGGTTTTAATAAATTCAAATCAAAGTCTGAATTTCTCTATTTCCAAGGTTTGATTTAAAATTTCAGTCGGCTCACTGTTGCTTCCTATTCCTATTCATTATTACGTTTTGAATTAAGATTAGAGAAAATTCACTATCGCTTGCTTTTCCTCTCACCCTCACTCTCTTCTTGATTATGGCTCCTCTTTTATTCGTCCTTCCTCCCCAAGTCTCAGATCCACCATGCCAACCTCGTCATCAACCATTGCCCGCCTCCGCAATCTCCCGACCTGTTTCCCTTCCTTCCTCCACCGGATCTGACCACGTCTCGCCACCGGCCTCCGTCCTCTGGCCTTCCGATGCCGAGCGCCTCCTCTCTCCCTATACTACTGCGTGAGCTACCATTTTCCTCACGAGCACGCAAGCAACCATCAAAGCAACCGTGTGCCTTTCCCCTGTCCACCTACGTTTTCCGCCTCCTCTTCACCTGCAACCCGAAGGCTGACCCCTTCTTTCCCCAGCCTCCTCCAATCTCTTTTCCGCTCCGACGCAGCGAAGACCACCAGCCTCTGTTTTCCTCGAGCCCATTTACCCTCGCCTATGGCCTACCGTTCAGCAGTTCACCACGCCGAGCACCCAAACAAGCTTGATCTGCCTCCAACCCAACCGCGCAAAGCAGTCACGGCCGAACCCTCCTCACCACAAAACTCTGACCATCTCCAATTACTTTCGGCCCACCTTGTTCCCTTCCTTTTCGCCTGCCGTGCGTCTCCATCTCATGGCCTAAACTGCTCCCCTAACCACCGCCCACCAGACCTCACAACTTCCGCCACGTCGTGCCTCTGGACTTCGTCCCCTCTCCTCTCTCGTTCGCCGCCCTGTCTCCGCCTGACTTCGTCACCCACCTGACTTCGGTCTCTGCTGTTCTAAAGGTATATATATATATAATGATTTATCAAGTTAGAATATATTTGGTTAGAGTGTTTTATATATATATATATGTTTCTAAGTTTGTTTTATAACATCTACTGTTTAAAGCACTACGTGAATTTCCTGTTTATGTAAAGTTTTATGTAAAGTTAAAAATATGTTTGTGTAAAGTTGTACGTATATTTTCTTGATTCTGGAAGTTGGCAGTAAAGGATTATATAAATTAGTTAATTGCATATATATATAATCTATAGTATATATTTCGGGTTGTTCTCAAAAGATAGGTTGCATTAGTGGTCTGTCAGCTTAGAAAGTTACAAGGTATATTCACCTTACTGTCTACTTTAGTTGAGAGGAAGAAAATTATAAGTAAGGTATACAATATAAATGTTTAAAGCTTTGTTGCAATTACAGTAAGGTGTCTATCGATTAGTACATATTATGTAACGGTTCATTCATATTTTTTTAGTATGACATACATTTGTTTTGAATATACCATATAACGTTTATATATATATCAGTTTTAAAACTTTTAGTTGCTGGGTTTGATTATACATAGGTTGTTAAGTTTAAAGGTATAAAACTATTGTTTATATAAGTATAGTTCTATATAAAAAGTTACAATAATCTGTCTTAGTCTATATAACAGTGAAGATAAATACATGTTTTGTACTGATAAAGCTTAAGTTAATTGGTTAGCTTATACATATATAGTTGTGTATATTGATTTGTTTTAAAGTATTGATTTTGTAATAAGAGTTTTTTTTAAAAAGCCAAAATATTTCAAGAACAACCAGAATGCTTATCGGTTGTTACAAGCAAAACAAGGTTCGTCTACAAACAAGCCTGCATTTCACACGAATGTACATTACATTACAATTGTAATAAGTAACTCTTCATTTGTATGTATACATTACAGTAAAGTAAGTTGTGGATTTTTATAATAAATATTGTTTTATTATTATTTTAACATGTGTGTAAGTTTGTATATAGGCATATAGACATTAGTTTTATGTATGCATATGCGAATTTGGTTTTAAATCTTATATAGGTATTTATAGGTTGGGATTTAATATTTATTATATATATATAATTTTAAATATATGTTTTAAATTGATTTTTGAAAATTTATATATATGTAATATACCTTGTTCATCGATCTCGTGCCATCTTAACTTACCATCTCAAATCGATTTATCACAGCAAATCCTAGCTTGTCGATGTTCGGTGTGCGTATCTGTGTTGTCTTCTCGTTCATCTCTCTAGCCTCGAAAGGTGAGCAATCACTCACGATTAACGTTCTTTTATTTATTAGATTTGATTTCAATTGAAACGACAATTGAAATATGCTGCTATTAGTTAATGACACTGTTATATATGTTATTACCTGTATCAGTTCACCTGTGACATCTGACACCATTATCTGTTAATTATTTATGAAATGATAATACAGTTTGGCTGATAATTGATTGATTGTTGATGTTTATATTGGACGTTAAATTGTTAATGTTAAAATGATAAATAGTATGCAATTGAACTTGATATAGGATGGTTAGATGTTAAATTTGATTAACTGACATTTGTATAATATGACCCCTTTAACTGTTAAATTTATTGACACGTAGGATTTGTTTAATTACACTTTGAACCACTGAATGTATGTTGTTAAACTGATGATGTATGAATTTGTAAATAGATGACAAGTGAAAACTGTAATGTAATAACCTTTAATCTACATGAAATGATAGTGTAGATTCTAGAAATAATTATATTAATTCGTACAAATAACAATGCGAATTAATACGGTTATTTCGGGATTATTTGAATTGATTATTGGATTGTTATTGTTTGTTGTTATTGCTTGTTTATTTACTTTGACACTATCCCAGTTATCACACTGCAAGTTCCCTTTGTTATGCTTTGATTTTGAATTGAATTGGAATCGGGTTGAAATGATAAATACCCAAATTGAACTTTGACCTAGGATAGGAAATTAAATAAAAACCCGATTGGTCAATAATTTGATTTAAAAATAAAACGAAGATTTTATTTGAATAAATAATATGGTTTTGAAATGAAGTTGAAATTTGAATTTTTAATGGAAGGAAAATTGTAATATTTAATAATCTGAAACAAAATATTTACAATGTAATCGATGAAAGAATGTTGTTTAATTTGAGAAATGATTGAATTAAGTTTGAAATTATTAAACTTTGAAATGATTTAATAATTAAGTTTGAAATTATAATTAAGTTTGGAATTATTAAACTTTGAAATTATTTAATAATTAAATAAGATTGAATTATTTAATGTTTAAATTGAATTGAATTCTTTAATAAGAGAAATTGAACTTTTGAATAAGTGAATTTTACTTCGTAATAATTGAAATTGAGTTTTCTTTATTAAGTGGGTTATGGAAAATTATTTAAGTAAGTAAATAAATAATTGAAATTGAATTTTCTTTAACAAGAAATGGAAATGTGATATTTTGGAATTAATGTAAGACTTGAAATGTAAAGAATTTGATTTGATGAATTTAATTTAATTAAATTTGTAAGTTTTGATATAATGAAGTTGAATTTAAATAATGGATTTAATGAATTGAAAATTTAATGGAAATTGTTTTGAATGGCATAGTAACTTAACGAATATTGAATGAAATCGATAAATGATTTTAAATTGATTTGAATGTTAAATAAGATTTAATTTAAATGTTTTCGAAATGAAACTTGTATTCGAACTTGAATCAATATTTGGATTGTTTTAAATAGAAATTGAAATTGAATTATAAGATTGAAATGGTAAATTGGAAGTTTTGAAACGAAAATTTTGGAAATTGATTTTGAAAGACAAATGAAATGTTGATTTACGAATTGAAATTGAAATTGAATTTGATTTGGTTTTTGAAATAAATAAACGACCAATCGGTGTAATAATTACGAAAGTTATTAAAGAGACCGGGATCGGTAATGGATATACTCTCTATCTAAACCGAAAACCACTTTAATAACTATACGCGGAGTGATGATCCAGAATGAAGTGGTTGGAATGATGTACGCGATGACTGAAGAAAGAGAACGATAATGGATAGCCTTGACACTTGTGTCAAATTGGAAATGACTAAAACAGGAGCTGTGCCGGGCCAATGGAGGATTGATACCTCAAGTGGACACACTTCTTCGAACTACTTATACTTGTTGTCGATTGGTGCACCCTTGATTTTGGGAGTGTTGTTTCACGGTGTTGCGGGCGCTGCGGCGTTGCGTTCTCACCAGTCCGGATCAGGCGAACGGTAGTATCACTACCTTGGGTATTGCCTCATGTGCCTTGTCATACTTGTATTCCATTTATGCGCGACCACTACGATTTTGATTTGTACCTTTAGTATATGGATTGCCCTCTGGTGACTTCCGGTTTTGGGGAAACTACGGTCTTGTATATGCTTTTGGGAATAAAAATGTGTTAAGGGTGGAATGGGCCATGACTTAACGCTATTTTGATATCTTTTATATTACTGATAGACATTATCTACTTATCGTACACTACTACATAGTAGATAGTTTAACGGATCCTTAAAGGATGGTTATTCCAAACATCCTTTGAGTTACTTGTATTTCAATTGCTATTTCACTTGAGTTGGATTTATTAATATAAGAATGTTAATCCTGACTCGAGTGTTTTGTATTTTGCTTTACGCTCGGGTCAGACTGAGTGGTTCGGCTTTCGAGACTCACCTTTGGAGTTGGAGCTTCGCTTGGAGATCCAGCTATCTATCCAGCTTTCAGATATTCGGTGATTCCAGTGATGTATTCTGCTTTGTATCTGATGTATCATATTACTCTTCCATTGTATCTGGTTTAACTCTGATGTATTTTATATATTCATATAGTAGCTTCATGAACTACTATCTCTTTTATTTCCGCTGCATTTATTACTCTGTGTTTGTGATCTGTGATTATTTATTTACTGTATATGTTCAGTTTTGCCAAATTTAAATTAACAACGCGGTATTTTGAGCAATTCAACTCCAGCATGAGTGTCTACCTATACACTTATAATGGACGCGAATGGTCCAAAATATCGGGTCGTTACACAAAACTCTAAATTTTAATTAATAATATACACATAGAATTTCCATTTATTTATTTATTTCAAAGCTGAGCTCCTCTATAAATATATGTTGTAAAATAAAACTATATTTTAATTTATATTTTTTATTTTAAAATTTAAATATATGTATGTACATTAAAACTATATTTCAAAAAAAATTAAAAATTGAATCCAAGCATTATTTTAAATAACTATTATATGTGTGTATCTATATTATGAAATAAGTTATGGGCCAAGCCCAATAAATAAATTTAAATTGAACCAATAAAGTTAAATATTTAAATGTATGTATATAATATTTAAATTTGAAATTGCATTGTACCCATGTATTTAAACATATTGTATATGAAGAGCCATTCGTGCATGCATTCATGCATGTCTTTATTATATATATTGTACATGAATAATGATGTTCAATGTTAAGCATAATAAAATTTTAGTCAAAGTAATATTAATTTTAAATCAAAAAACATTCATCCTCATAAACTAACATTAAATACGATGTACTGCATCGAGTTACTCATGATAAAACAAGTTAAAGTTCTGATGTAATAATCAAAAAATGACTTTTTTGAAATTTCTCCACTTTTTGCCTATTGCCAATGATTCTAATCAATAGGTTTCTCATCAACACTAGCCCTCCCTAGCCCACACACAAATATATATTAGAGGTATTTATATCACCATTGTCGGTATCTCATTATGTTTGACGGTGCAGGTGCACCGCATTTTACAACCGTTTTTTCTTCAATAATTAGTAGCGCAAATTTACAAATAACAACAAATGTGTACATATTTATTTTTTTACGTTCTTTGTATTTAATATTTGTACATTATTTTTAGACTATTTAGTTTTGCTAAAGAATCATGCTGGGTTAATTAAAGACTTAAGAAACAGAAATTGCAAGGACGCAATTTTCTTAGGATGGAGAGGATGCGACAACCCAAGTTTTGATAGAAGTCAAAATTACCAACATTTTTATAAGTCAAAATACATAAAATCTTATAAAATGAATTTTTTTATACATTGGTATGACCAATTGTTTTGAAGGTTGCAATATCGATGAAAGCAACGGTGAAACAGTTTTGAAATCACAGTTGTGGTTCTCAAGACATGACCATTTGCATTAATTTTGTGGTAATGTGCACATAGGTACAATAACTATTAGTACCATAAATATTAATTTTTATGGCAACAGCTATATAAATATTACTACCAACTTTTCTTAGCATTGGGCGGTATTATCAGATATACCATGGAGACAGTATACAGAGATAAACGAGAAACTCAATGAATGAAAGCATGCAATATGTATACGCACACACACGTGTGTGTGTGTATTGCACACACATATACATATACTTATATACGGAGAATGATATTGGACAAATGAAAGATATGATTGATTCAGGACCAGTGAAACACAAACGTTTCAAAGAACGAAGATATAAGAAGTGTTCAGTAAGTCTCAGTCTTTAAAGTTTCTGTTATAACATCTTTTGAATTTTTCTTTCATTTAACTCTATTTTATCTCCAAACAGCTTCATATATTCATCTAGTTTTTTATTTTAAAAGAAGAAAACTAAATAAACTGGAGTATGTCGACATACTCCTTAGGTCTATGTCAAGGTAGTTATTTTGTTTTCAAAATTCAAATGAAATGATTTTGGTGCCAAATTTTTACCAATGTGCGCATCCTTTCATCTTCTATTTAAAGAGGGGTAGGAAACAAATTTCCATCAATAATTTTTTTATTTTCTCTTACACTTACATTTCTATATTTTGTGAGAAAAAAAATCTTTAATATACATCTATTCTCTTTACAAATCCATACTCTTGCACTCATATTCTTCAAGGATTTGCAAATCACTCAAAGAGTTTGTACTTGAATTCTCAATCATTTTCTCTCTTGTCTCATCCTGTTTTTTTTATTGATTTCAAAGATATATTGTTTTCTGACGTCTACAAGATCATTGTATCGAATGTACAAGAATCTGTATTGAAAATAGAACTACTTTCCCATACTTTGGTGTTGTAAAGAGATGACATTCTTGCCACTTGTGGAAAGTCAAACGAAAGATGTATTTTACCTTCCATGAATTGTAAGATAGTAAAAGTATTCTTGCCACCTGTGTAAAGCAAGAAGTGAATGTGAAAATTTATACGGGAAGTACATGACTGTACGTAGGATTAGATATCTGAACCAATATAAAAATTCCTGTGTCTTTTACTCTTATTGCTTTTTCTTAACTTTACATTAAGTCTCCTATAATATGTTTGTTCTTTGATCTCATTGCTTATTTTAGTAGATAACTTATAAATTTTCAAGTTAATTTTTAAAATATTTAATATACACTATTCGCCCCTCTAGTATATCAGTGGTCTTAAGATCCATTCTGCATCGATGTGTTCGGGTATTTCAAACCCTACATTTGGTATCAGAGCACAATGTAACAATCAGTAAATTTTAACAATTAAATAAATATTCAATGAATGGTAAAATAGAGACTCTATTAAAAAGCCCCAATTTGGAATTTTTATGAATAGCTGAATTAACTGATAAAACTTGTACCATTACATATAGCATATTTTTCTGGTCAAGTTTTATTATAAGCACGTTTAAATCGGACACACAAATTGAAAGTTATAACTAAAAGAAAATTTAGTTCAAATTGTGCTGGTTAGGTCCAATAGTCCATTGTACCAAATGGGGCACTAATATTATTTTCCAATTCAGCAAGTAATGTATATACAATTATTTACCTTTTCATTTCTTTCTTTCCATGCAAACCAACCTAGATCTACAAATGCTAAACAAATTATTTGTCATCTTTGGGAAGAGTTACAAAGGGATACAAAAATAACAGATACAAAAATAAAAGCGATTCAAGGAGTTTAGATATTAAGGCAATTTCGGATAGCGAGAGAGAGGAGAGAATTCCAGTCTAAATCGAGAATATCTTGGTTAACTTGCGAGTGAGAACTTGTTTACGTTGTTATATATTACCATATATGCTTTTGTTTCATCTTTATAATCTATATAGAGTAATGACCATAGTTGATATGAATTAGTCACAGATATATGTTGAATTGAATTGATATTGAAATTTGGATTTGGAAATGATAATTGGCCATCGATGTTGGAATATGACCTTTAATGGATAAGATGATTAGGAAATAATCATAAATATGAACAATAAGTAGAATTATCGAACGTAAATGATGAAGTATGATGTATGGGTTTAAATGGCATAAGGCTTTGTAAACAGAAATGATAAACTATCGTTTTAGAATGAGTAAACACAGTGATAACTATAAAGATGGAAGTGATAATGGACGGACTATACTGATAACCGTTACAGACGAATTTTCCGTAGTTTTTGAACTGACTTAAATGATTGAACTGGACGAGCAAATGACAAAGAAATTACCCAAGAACTTGAGAAACATCATAAAAAGGCAAAAAGGATAGTTGAAAATTTGAAAAGTCACATTTTTGGATCGGGATACTCAGGTAGGTCCTGAGTTGACTCGGAGCAGACACACAAATTCCTCATGTCAGACTCGGAGCAAACAAAGGAAAACTTGAGCACAACAACCTCACAAATTCCTTAGGTCAAGCCTGGAGCAAACATTCAAATTTCTTGGTTCCGACCCAAGTCAGCTCGGTACCGACCCATGAAGGTTGGATCGAGGATCGTCGTGCGACTTTTCTAGGACGACGTGCACGACGTGGAGAATACGCGGAGCCATTTTCGAAGATATTTTTGTGGATTTTCGCCTATAAATAGAGGGGAGTGCACTTGAAAATGGACTTTTTACTCTTCTTTCTGAAATTTTTAGACTTTTTCGCAGAACCCTGTTGGATCTCCACTGATCTGAAATACCGATCAGAGAATACCGATGCATAAAATCACAGTTTGTAAAAGTCAAAGAAATCAAATAACAAAGTTTAAGTGGATGTAGGCTGGAGCATTCACCAAGCCACTATAAAAATTGTGTTCTTCTTTGTTATTTCTTGCTTTTCTTTGACAATTTTTCATATTTACTACTTCATTGGATGTTTGTACCATTTTTGGTGCAAACAATAACAAAGTTATTGAATATGATGATAAAGAAGAAGGAGTGGAGTATTAATAATATAATCTAGACAAAATAACCATATAAACGTTGTATTATCTTCCTATAATGGATTAAAAAGTATAAATGTAGTTATTATAAAGATGGATAAGCCATTAAGCGAAAAATACATAAAACCAACAAAAAATCTAGTCTAACAATAGTTCAGAGAACCGATATAAAAATGTAGACATCTAAAATTTTAAAGAGTAAACCTGAATGATTTACGTTCAGTTTGACCATTTTCAAACATTTGAAAATATGGTTATGTCTAAAATATCGACTCGAACATCATGATCAAGGGATCAGATGTTTGAAGAGCTGATGAGATTTTCCGTCAGCAAGTCAGATGTCTAAATGGTATAACCATACATCTAAAAAAGGATTTAAATGTTTGAATTACTTAACCAGACGTCTGAATTTTCATGGTTGGCGCTAATTGAACCTATGCCTAAAGGGCTGATATAAAAGATTAAGGGTGTTTTACCTCGATCGACTAACAACGTTAAGATGTTGAGTGATGTTTATGAGAATGTATAAAGTAATAATCAAGTTGATGATTGTTATGAATGTGCATCGATACAAGTACGTTGAAAATGAAAAAATGTTCAATATGATTGACGTGAGGCGAGTTGGTTTTATAATTGGCTAAGTCCTATCACATAGGGTGTGTTGGCAGGGGAGATGAAGACATTTATCTAATGCACTACAATGACTATTCTAGAATCTTAGTTTTCAGATCGATTGTAATAGGGTCAAGGTACGACATATAGTCGATCCTTCTTACAGAGCACATGGTAAAGACAGTAGGGCATGTCAAATAGTTGTAGAGCAATATGAAAGTATTCTTGGTGTTTTTCTTTACCTCACATGTTCAGTAGTGGGATGCTATCTGCCTTGTCGTCATGCTTATGTTAATCGATCATTTTGTTATATGTTATGGTCATTGAAAAAATACCATTGAAATGTTATGAATTGTAACATCTTCTATTTTGATACTTGCAAATAGACACTAATGACGCTGCAGTCATCCTTAGCATTTCCAACGATAAATTGAGATAAGTTATTGTATCGTTGACATCAAGAACACAAGAGTACATGAAATATAAAAAAATCATTTCGTCATTCCAAATTCATTACATGTCTTTTACATAACTCTGTTTTTAACTGTTCATATAAAATATAATAAATACAAGTATAGTTCCAAAGAGACATACGATGATGTCCCATTGGATGATGAAATTCATAACCAACGACGGCTATAAAACTCGTCTTTATCAAGAACAACCATAAGCAGTCACACTGCATGGTGAAATAAACTAAAATTGATATTATCTTGTCTCCTACATTTCTTTGGAAGCTTTATTCTTATAAACCTATAAATCCCTACTCTCGGCCTACTTAATCGAGTACCCGAGAGATTAGGAGAAATCAAAAATTTCAGGTCAAAAAAAGTCCGATGTGAATAATATTAGTCCATCCTAATAAAAATAGATACATAGTGAGACCACACCATTGAGTGGAATGGGCTTTTCCTCACTAGTATCTTACAATCAAAATTCCAAACATAATATCCAATGGATATGACGAGACATTTCTAATGCACATTGCACTTCTCATCTACATGCAACCACAATGGTTAGAACATAACATGAACATGATACAAAGTGGGTCAAAAGTCAATATTACGATGTTCAATAGAGTCTAAAGGTTATGCATTCCCAATTCCTCCCTTTCCATTAAGTCCATACATCAATATAGTTTTCCCATGTCAGTACAAACCAATTAGTTTTCTCAGGCCGACTAAAAATTTGTAACAAAGATTTGGGCCAAAAATAAGTAGATAATGAATGGTCTCCACTCCTATAAGAGCACTAGGATAATCTAGTGATAAAGGAAAAATAATAACGGTTTTCAGTTCCTATAAGGATACCAAGATACATCGTGATAGAAGAAAAACAATAATGAGTATCCCCACTCGATTTCGAATGCATAATCATAATTTTATCCTTGATGTTGGCAAATCCCTACGCATTAGAGTCATTGGCCTTGATAGCCGGAGAGCTTAATCAACTAAAGTCGAGGAATAACCTCGACACCAGTCCAAACAACTTAAATTTTGTTTATAAACATCGAATGAGCCATTTTTTTATCAGTTCTAGACATCCTAACACAATATGATCTCCCCGATCTCCTGGATGTAATTCTACACATATAGGAATTTAGTCTAACCATACCTACTAATGGAACAACCATAAATTATTATCAATTCCCAATCCCAATGTCATAAATATTTGGTGATATCATATGAGTAAGCATGTCAATAATTTACGTAAGTAGTAAGATAATTGATCAAAGTACATATTTCGAATATATAAAGTTATCATTAACCATACAAATATATTCTCATAATAGCCAACTAATATAAATCACATATAAAAATACATGCTGTTTATTTTATATAAACCTAGTAAATTTCGGCTTAATTTTCCTTTTCCTCACTTTAGAAATCCTATTGTTCAAATTTATAATTTAACAAAACCTGTAACAACCCACCCCTTAATGGGCCCAAATTTCGACTAAATCGAAACCCAAGTCCATTATGGCATGGACCGTTAGTTTTGATAACCTATAATAAACACAAGTATATATTAGAGAAAGCGCACTTCCTCTTTCCTAGCCGCCTGGGTAATGAGATCGATATAAACTCACATCAGAATAGAAAATACAATAGAACTAAATACCAATTGAGGCTACTACCTTGAAATCAACAGTATTCCTTGGAAATCTAATTACCTTATCAGCATCAAGCATGAATAAGAAGGCTTCAGCATCTACCGTTCCCTTCTTGCACCAGTAGCATGTCCATCTAAATCTATCCTATGGGTTGTAATGAGAAGAAGGCTAGAACAACATTCTGATGATTGAAAAGGATCGGAACAACATTCTGATGATTGAAAAAATTACATACTTTATCCATAACACTAATTTATGCCGATTGATTCATATTTAAGTCTTATGTTTATTATTTACAGCTAATCCATTCACTCCTATGTGCACATACGATATGCCTAACCTCCTCCAAGGTACAACTATATATTTGCATATATACATATATATCTAAATGTATACTACACAGAATCATTTTTAAATCTAGTTTTAATCTACTTTCTAACCTCTGCACACTTATTTTGCATCATTTTTAAAGGTTATAGAAGTTGTACTCCAGTTTGGCTACTCAGTGTATTGAAGACACAATATATAGTCAAGGTATTTCTTTGTAAAAGAAAAGATTGAAGTCCCATTCGACTGCTTTCGCAAGTGTACTGAAATCTTGTTTTGTTGCTTAAATGTCTATTCCTCCGGGCTAAGTGAGGGTGTTTGTTGGTTAATTCCAGAAGGAGTCTGGGACTGGACGTAGAACGGAAGGTACGAACCAGTATAAAAACTCTAGTGTGAGTGCTTCTTTCTTTACTTTACTATTTATTCCCACTACTATTATATCTATATTGCTGCTGCTGTGATTACTACGTTTCAATTCTGTATCTATATAGTTGGCTATCATCGATTCAGTGCATAACGACTATTGATCGACGCTACACGAATAACATTTCTTTCTTTGGGAATTTCAGGGACAAATTTTTTTTAATGTGGGAGAAGGCAACATACTGGAATTTTATCATTTTAATTTTAAATATCTAAATAATTGGTTTATAAAATATAAATAACTTATATTCAAATATAGGGATTATTTAAATATTTGAATTTTGAATTAAATATTAATTAAATGGATTTAATAACCTTATTTAACTCCTTTTAATTAATAAATAATAATGGTGAACTCATTTTGTAAATTTATTTACAATATTGAATAGTTCCTAAACAATAAGAAAATCAATTGTTATTAAAAGATTGATTTTTATTGACGTGTTTTTAAATGAATTTATAGGATTTTTCCATAATTTTTAATTTGGAAAATATTTAAATTTTCGGTTGACGTTTATCTTGGGAAACGATAGTGTTTTTGAAATTTCACAGAATAAGTTAACTAGTGTATTTTATTATTGTTTTGAGATTGAGTCGCATCTTATGCACGATCGTAATTTTGTTTTATCATTCACGGTCCGTACGCGAACGAAATTCTGTGTAGCGAAGTGCCGGGAAGCGTAAAATAAAAAAACACTTAACCCTAAGACTTTTATTCACTTTTCCTTTCCCTCTCTTTAACTTATTTTCCCTCTCTTTCATTATACAGTAAACTAAAGATGTAACGACCCGAATTTCCAGACCCGGAAAATCGAACCATTTTAGTTAAGAAGAAGAGGTAGAAGAAGAAAAATAGAAAACAACATCAGAATCTAACCATCGCAGCGGAATAAAATATAATATATATATCAACAGATCTTTACACAAATCAAAACTATATCTGTTTTATACAATATATCATCAGAATATATCATCAGAGTACATCAACATCCATAACATACAACTGAATACACAGCGGAAAAATAATAGCAAGTACGAGAGTACGTATCGTCATCCAGCTCGTCTCCTGAGCTCCACAGCATCATATCCTGAACCTGTTTATCTCGGTCTGACCCGAGCATTATATAAAACAACACCCGAGTCAGTCTGGAATACCAGCGTGAGAAAATCACACTCAAATTGATTATTAAAGTTTCAAAATCCTTTGAAAACAAAGCATCTCGTAAGACCACGCCACAAATAAACATGTCGGGTTTTTACCTTACGATAGCTAAAACACTTTTTATAAAAATCCTCTGATATTATAATAGTGTCTATTCACAAATACTTATTAAAATAGCTGAAATTGTTACATGATTAAATTCCAGCATACTAGGTATACAAACAAATACCGTACAAGGCACGTAGGGAGAATGGATTTCCAACGAATGACTAGGCACTGGGGTACCACCTGTCACAGTACGTGGCCTAGATCACAGTACCGAGGAGTACGCCCGCTCCCCTGCAACACAAGACCGGAATCATCCCTTACTGGATAATTCCAAATAAAATCACCCCACGGTTGGGATCAGCAACCGCACCACTAAGCCGAAATAAAAAGGGACATCTAGACAGGGATGACCTTACTCTCAAGTGGGTGCTACCCACGAAGCCTTGCTGCATAACCCCTGATTTTCAGTCATTCCCGGTTGATGAGGCTCGAGGCTAAACGATACCTTTTCAGAACATATCCCTTAGAATGCCCATCGTCCACCTGACGATGTCACGAAAGCATTCGTCCATACAAGTCCGTCCCGGGTCCGAACGAAACCGAAGGCACTATTCCTACTACATCCATTTTGGAAATATCCTCAGGATTAATAGCGACTAGCCCTTGCACTTCACTGCTCCATCTTCGACTCTGAACACGTTACACGAAACGTACAAACCGGATCGAAGTGGTATTCGAGTCTCCAGACCTAGAATCCCGGTATACGGAAACTCGATCCCGGTCTCTTCGAAACGATCAACGCATTTGGCCAATATTGATAGTCGGTTATTTAACTATCAATTAACATCCACAAGCAACCATCACACAATAAATAATTTCCCACATTATTTATTTGCCCAAATATCTTTTACAAGATATATTTCCATTTTCAACTCCCTTTGAAAACAGTTTCAAAACAATTTCCGCTTACGGAATACATTTCCCAAATATTTATTTTCTCTGAATCACCAAGTACAAAATACTTTTAATTTTAAAAAAATTTAAAACACTTTATTTAAATATACTTTATAACATTGAAATCAAACTACTTTAATACTTTATTAAAAATATATACTTTAAAATAAACCACTTTATAAATATAAACTAAATTTCCTCTTTAAAACATAATACCAAATCACTTTTATATAATTACTACAATAATAGATTTTTGAAAATACTTACTTTGAAAATTAACCTTTAGAAATAATCAATTTCCTAAAACATGCCCTTTTAAACAAATTAGAACTTTTAACTTATATTTAAAATTACTTTGAAAAACGTACTTGGCAATCCAAGGAAATACACTTCTCTTCACATCCTTTAAAAATAAATCAACATTTATTTTAAACCAATTCGTATTCTTTTATAAATTCCCACCTTGAATTTATATTCTCAAATATCCCCTGATATTTTATTTCACTTTATAAACCCAGTTTATCTCTCCAAAATCTCATTTCTCTTTTAAATTCCAATTTTAAACAACCAAATCAATTTCCCATTGATTTTCCCATTTACTTTACTTCGAAATAAATTTCTTATTTACTTCATTTATTTCAAATTACATTTACTCTCAGATTTTATTTCTTAATTTTGAGTTAAACCCTTTTAACTTAAAATATCAATTTAAAACTTCCAAAATTCCTTCTTTATCCCTTTATTAAATTTAATCCTTACATTCAAAAATAATTTCTTTATTCTCTCCAATAATATCACTTTAGTTTAACATTCATTATCCTCATGTTAATTCAAAATCCCCTTTAATCATATTTGTTCGAATTTAGAAATTTCTTTATTTCTTTTACAATTCATTATTTAAGTTATTCAAATTCACTAGAATTATTTAACTTAAAAATTTACTCTTTTATTTCTTTCCAAAAATCCAATTCAATTGCTTTTGATAACTCATTATACTGGGAAATTCAATCCAACCAGATTATCCAATATAAATCATCACAGGATATCAACAATCATATCACAGAATATTTAAACAAAATTAAATATTTTGAGGAATCCAGTTGGATCCCTCCAACCTGTTTCCCTGCATCCACAGATGTTAGCACAATACCAATTCCACTTCGAGGTGGAATATCGCGGTATATGGGTTTTATAAAATATCATCCGCTATTATGCGGCGCATAGGGTCTCATCCGCTATATAATGCGGGAATATCAACAATTCCAATATATACATATGCCAATATGTATATATTGCTATATACTACTATATATATAGCACATCAATCAATGCAATCATCCAAACAATGATTTAAATTTAACCATTTAAATTTAAATTCAACTGAGTGAGATTAACTCACCTTTGACTTTAAATTTGCAATCCATCCAGACCAGTTTGATTTTCCAAGATTTTAGACCTTGTAAAATATTCATATAGTTTATTAATATTCGAACAAATCAAACAAATTACCATCTGTTAATTTACTTAACTAATAATTTAATTTAAACTAATTATTTTCCCTTATTTTCCTAAAAAAACCTTTAGCAACTTAAAATAATTAAACAAGTAAATTAAACAAATTTCCACTAAATCCATATTTTCAAAATAAACTAGTAAGTCTAAAAGTGCGTATATATATGTCTATATTTATTTTGAAACTACATATATAGTTGTAGAAATAATTTATAGATCTCAAAAATCCTATTTTATATAAACTTCCGACATTCTAAAAATTCTTATATATATATATTTCTTTTCTTTTTATTAAACAATTTGTTTTCTGTTCCCGTATATATATAAAGTATCCGCATGTATATTCCTCCCTTACCAAATCTATGTATATATATATATATATCTCTGTAATTGAACATAGATAGTAATTAGCCTTTACCCTGAATATATTTTGAATGATAAAAATCAGAGTTCATCATCTAAGTATAGATTTCAAAATATATTTTTCAAACTGAAATCAGATTTAGTAAAAACTAAAACTTAGGCTAAAAAGTTACCAGAAGAACAACCACGGCCTACCCCCGGATCGCGACCTCCTCCCTGCTCGCTGCCTACCAGCTCGAAGCGCCACTTCTGACCAAAATACTGTAGAGTCTCGTTGCCATCGCCATACACGTTTCCCAAACCCTGACATTGGCAGACCATTTGAATGCGACACTTCCTCCAAATCGCGAGCACGAAAATCCCCAAAAGCCGTCACTGCCGCGAAACCCACACCGCCATCTCGAGCTCGGTCGCCAACCAATTCGAGCGCGCTTCGAGGATACCAGACCATCGTCATTTCATCGCGAGCTGATGCGACTACCTTCTTGCTTGGTTACAATCGAAATTCACTTCGATTTTGAAAGAGGAACTAGATTAGGTTTTCGTTCTTCCCTCTTTTATTATCCAATTTGTTTTCGAATTCGTTGCTAATGAAAATGGAACTGGAAGGGGTTTGATTTGAAGAATATGAGGAGGAAGGCACGCGATTTGATCGGCATGGAAATGAGAGGGACGTGACCTTGATTCCCATTTTTTTTTCTTTTGATACGAACGAATTCGAATTCGTTCTGTTTGGGGAAACTCGAGATATATAACAAGGGAAGTAATGGCTTCGGCTGAAAGATAGAGGGTGGAGTGATTAGGTTTCGTGAAATAAAACTGGGAAAGGGTCGGGGAGAAGATATCGATCTGGGAAGCTTCCAGCGTACGCTTGTTTTATAAATATCTCTGACTAGTTGGCTTTAAATATATTACCTTATAAAACTTCAAAACGTCCCGTTACATAACGCGAAATCCCGATCCCCGAATAAGACATGCCGACAAGCGTTCATAAGATTCTACCCGTATTTCGAACACAACGGAACGTGATTCAGAGGCTGATTTGATCGTACGTGGAAGTTAGCTTTTTAAATCGATTTAAAATATTAAATTATCGATTTTAATTTCAACGCGTTCCTCACCCGTACGAGCAACCGGTAAATCCAAATGCTACAAAAATTGAAATCCAATAATAATACAATATTACGGATCCAATGGAACTAGTTTCGTCGAATTCCGAGACTGTGCCTCGGAAGGCTATTTTAAAATTCAATTTAAACGATATATTTTTAAAACTGAACAAAATACCTTGAAATTCCATTTTGAAAGTTCTATCATCTTCAGTATTATTAGTATGAATTTTACGAGCTTTCAAAATATTTTTAATTAGCTTAGAATGCCATATTTACTATTTTATCCAACTTCAAATAAATTTAATTTAATTATTAAATTACTCAATAAACAACGAAATTTGAAATTTAAGTTTATAATTAACCTCTGAATATTTTAAATTAATTAAATATTCCAATTTCAAATGCTCAAAAATTCCGGGTCGTCACATTCTTCCCCCCTTAAAAGAATTTCGTCCTCGAAATTACCAGTTAGGAAGAATGATTCAATCCCCGTTTACTATTTTCTCAAATCCAAATAGTTTCAACAACCCCAAGACAATCTTTTATTAATGATACTCTAATCATCTTTTAACTTTCCAAACTTATTCATAAGTTCAACCCAAATCACTTACTTATCAATTCAAATCTAAATTTGAATTCAAATTTTAAATTATCAAAATTTTCTCAAAATTTTTCTAACTCCCTAAATTTCCGAAAAAGTTCGCCAGCGTCTCCTTTGCGCGGCTAGCTCGGTACAACTACAAAATGGCTCTACGGCCTCCCAATCTCAAAAAGAAAACAAAAAGCCAAGTGGCTGGATCCAAAACCCAATCAAATTTCATATAGAAATTTAAATACATACCTTTTGTCGGGCCATTAAATTTTTATCTTCTAAAATCAAAAATCCCAATTTATCCATTGCCTTTATACACCTGTATATCCTACTAAGCAATAATATCCAATTTCAGCTTCAAACCATTTTATACATTCATGTACCAATTTCCAATATTGGTCTTACTTAAGCCCGTACGATGCACATATATCATTCGTACGCAATATCATATTCGATCGCTCACTCGATCACACAATTTCACTTCCGAACTAGTATCGTCCACCCGACTTCCTAGTGCGGACTCAGATCTGGTTTCTTGATCAGAAACCGTCATTCTCCTTGCATAGTCACCAACTATGATAGAGAATATCCAGAATCAATCAACAATCCATATCCAGTGTTCGCCGTCAAAAATCGAGTGAAAAATCCTGATTTGGATTGATAAAACTATCTCGAAATTCTGTGTCCGAATTCTGGATCAAATAGCTATGCGAATAAAATAATATACGTACATCTTACGTATAAATTCCAATTGATTACCAATTATATCAATTTCCCTTTTATTCACATTCAGTTTGATTACATTCACTTATCCACAATTTTCTCATTTCACAACTTCAAAATTTAATTGTCATTCAATTATTCATCTAGAATAACTTTCCTCAATACCAAATTACTTAAGAATCTCACCATATTACTTAAGTTCAATATAAATATTTTACATACTGCTTATATTTATCTTTACTTTACTATTGAAGTGTATATTCATTCCTATTCACTTTTTCCTTTACAATCCCATTTAAATTCAATTTGACTTCCATTTTGAATATTGAATTAGTTGCACTTACTAATTAATTTAAATCTCAATTAAAGTTTATTTGCAAACTTGTTTCCTTAGTTCCTTCGATTTCACTTCACTTTACATTCACATTTGAATTAGATTTCAATATCCAGTTTCAATTTTATTTGCTTAGCAAATTTAAATCATTTATCGTTAATGAACATTTCCAAAAATTTTCTAACTCCCAAAATTTCCGGAAAATTTTGGTAGAGTCTCCCTTGTACGGAAGGACTTCTGCGATATCGCAGGATGCACAAATATACATACATCGGCCCACCCGGCCGGAAACAAAAAAAAACAGTTCATATCTCCTATTTTGAATTTTTTTGCATAAGCGTACCTTATTTAGCATTTATAAAGCAAGCAGCTATTTATTTTAGCAAATTTCGCAATCAAATCCAGCCAAACGGCTTCCCGGTACCTGTACTAACTCAACTTAAACAGGTAAGTGACAATATACAAAGTTTGTTATCATTTCAATTAATTTCATTAGCTAACACATACAACATAAGCAATATTCACTAAACACTTCCATAAGTGAATTTATTAGGCCCAACACAAATTAAATGCTTCCATTTAAATGGTTTACACTTCATTACTTACATTCTATTCATTTTAATCCAAATGAATACGTATTTATTACGATTGATTTAAAATCAATTATATTGCTTATATTAACTCACATTTACTACAATTGATTCCAAAATCAATTTTATTTCCTTTCTATCAATTCATAGAATTTTATTTAACCTCGTTTTGCCTCAAACGATCCATTTTCTAATACAATTCGACAATATCAATGTGAATAAAGGATTACTTCAGCTTTAGAACCATTTAGGTTAAATCCAACTAAATTTATATTTAACCTATTCCATGTTAAATTTATTCACAACTTTCATTGTATTTCTTCCATATCCAAAGAGTTTGATTCCAAACCATTTTATTAAACTCAGCCACCAATATATCAAATAACCGTCACACAACTTACTTAAGTTATTTATTTCCTTCAAACAATTCCACCCAATAACTTAAGTTTATTTTATTCAACAACTTCCATTCAAATCCTTGATTTCATTTTCTTTTAATCAAATCCCAAGTTTGGATTTTTCATTTATTTGTTTGAGTAGAATTTTATTTCATTCAATTAAACAATCACTTCATTTTATAACTATTCGAATTGATTCCAATTCAAATTATATTAATTCCACTCCAATTTAACATATTCTCTTTCCATTACATTCAAATTCTATTTTAATTCACAATCTATTATTGAATTTGTTTTATCAATAACAATGTCATTTTAATTCATTTGCAACCATTTCAATTTTATTTTATTTCTCAAGTTTGGATTTTCCCATATACTAAACAAATCTTATTTTGGTTTTTGTTTCACTTTCCAATTTCTTATAAGCCACATACTTACATTTTCATACTTTCATTCATTTATAATTAAACACATTCCCATTCATCTACTTTCAATCAATCCCATTCACATTTTACTTTTTAACTCGGAATTATACATCTAATTTAGCCATGTATACCTTTTCTCCATTAGTTTCAATTATTTAATAAGCCACCGAAATCTATTTATTACAATTCAAATTTGTAAGTTTCTATAAGTTCCCCAATTTACTTACCCTCTATTTGTTTACTTCTTTTAATTTACTACAATTAATTGGCTTATATTCTAACTTATTTTCATTTCCTTACTTACTTCAAATTTTGTAAGTGTCCAAACTTTATTTATTATCCCATAAACATTTTAAATAAAGTTTCAGAGCTTTACAAATTTTCAAAATTTCAAAATTCCCTTTGAAATCAACTATATCCCAAAATCCTTTGGCAATTCAACTATTCCTTTGAATTTTCAAAACCAAATCCAGTTCGCAAACAAATCCCATTTCAAACAACTCGGTAGCAATTTCTCTCCTAGAAACTCGAAAATGAACATCGATGATGCTGCAGTCATCACCGAAGTTATTTTCCAGCGACCGAAAGAGAGTTAAATGCTTTTATCTCTTTAAAATCCTTCCAAAACCGTTTTGAAACCATTTCCAACTCAAAGGAATTTTAAACTTCACAAAATTCCAAATTTAAAACCCATCCAGTTTTATATCCATCATTTCTCTGGAATTCTATTTCAAATTACTATCTCATTTGGATATGGAGTTTATTCCAATTTATAAATTACATTTATAATCTACATTTACAAATTTTATTAGTATATAAATTTATTTCTTAGCTTTTAGTTATGATTCCAATTCTTATCCAATTTGATACCTAAATGATGCTAATTTAATATTATCACTCCCTAACAATCAAACATCCATATATAACAACTAGAATAGTTTACAAAACTTTTCTTTATATACAAAAATAATTTGGGTAAAATTATTTCATTTACCCTACTTTAAAACAATACTGTGTCGAATTGTTCTATACAAGTGTTTAGAGATCCCTATCAATGTTGTGGCGTCCCACACATCGACCAGAATCCATAAACTGCTCAATAAACCAATCAACACAATATAAAACAATTTTATATTCACTAACAAATACGCGCTCATATCTATTAATACTCTCAAAATTCCCACCAGAGCCAAGGTTATCGCTAGCCTAAGCTCTGATACCACTGTAACGACCCGACTTTCCAGACCCGGAAAATCGAACCATTTTAGTTAAGAAGAAGAGGTAGAAGAAGAAAAATAGAAAACAACATCAGAATCTAACCATCGCAGCGGAATAAAATATAATATATATATCAACAGATCTTTACACAAATCAAAACTATATCTGTTTTATACAATATATCATCAGAATATATCATCAGAGTACATCAACATCCATAACATACAACTGAATACACAGCGGAAAAATAATAGCAAGTACGAGAGTACGTATCGTCATCCAGCTCGTCTCCTGAGCTCCACAGCATCATATCCTGAACCTGTTTATCTCGGTCTGACCCGAGCATTATATAAAACAACACCCGAGTCAGTCTGGAATACCAGCGTGAGAAAATCACACTCAAATTGATTATTAAAGTTTCAAAATCCTTTGAAAACAAAGCATCTCGTAAGACCACGCCACAATAAACATGTCGGGTTTTTACCTTACGATAGCTAAAACACTTTTTATAAAAATCCTCTGATATTATAATAGTGTCTATTCACAAATACTTATTAAAATAGCTGAAATTGTTACATGATTAAATTCCAGCATACTAGGTATACAAACAAATACCGTACAAGGCACGTAGGGAGAATGGATTTCCAACGAATGACTAGGCACTGGGGTACCACCTGTCACAGTACGTGGCCTAGATCACAGTACCGAGGAGTACGCCCGCTCCCCTGCAACACAAGACCGGAATCATCCCTTACTGGATAATTCCAAATAAAATCACTCCACGGTTGGGATCAGCAACCGCACCACTAAGCCGAAATAAAAAGGGACATCTAGACAGGGATGACCTTACTCTCAAGTGGGTGCTACCCACAAAGCCTTGCTGCATAACCCCTGATTTTCAGTCATTCCCGGTTGATGAGGCTCGAGGCTAAACGATACCTTTTCAGAACATATCCCTTAGAATGCCCATCGTCCACCTGACGATGTCACGAAAGCATTCGTCCATACAAGTCCGTCCCGGGTCCGAACGGAACCGAAGGCACTATTCCTACTACATCCATTTTGGAAATATCCTCAGGATTAATAGCGACTAGCCCTTGCACTTCACTGCTCCATCTTCGACTCTGAACACGTTACACGAAACGTACAAACCGGATCGAAGTGGTATTCGAGTCTCCAGACCTAGAATCCCGGTATACGGAAACTCGATCCCGGTCTCTTCGAAACGATCAACGCATTTGGCCAATATTGATAGTCGGTTATTTAACTATCAATTAACATCCACAAGCAACCATCACACAATAAATAATTTCCCACATTATTTATTTGCCCAAATATCTTTTACAAGATATATTTCCATTTTCAACTCCCTTTGAAAACAGTTTCAAAACAATTTCCGCTTACGGAATACATTTCCCAAATATTTATTTTCTCTGAATCACCAAGTACAAAATACTTTTAATTTTAAAAAAATTTAAAACACTTTATTTAAATATACTTTATAACATTGAAATCAAACTACTTTAATACTTTATTAAAAATATATACTTTAAAATAAACCACTTTATAAATATAAACTAAATTTCCTCTTTAAAACATAATACCAAATCACTTTTATATAATTACTACAATAATAGATTTTTGAAAATACTTACTTTGAAAATTAACCTTTAGAAATAATCAATTTCCTAAAACATGCCCTTTTAAACAAATTAGAACTTTTAACTTATATTTAAAATTACTTTGAAAAACGTACTTGGCAATCCAAGGAAATACACTTCTCTTCACATCCTTTAAAAATATATCAACATTTATTTTTAAACCAATTCGTATTCTTTTATAAATTCCCACCTTGAATTTATATTCTCAAATATCCCCTGATATTTTATTTCACTTTATAAACCCAGTTTATCTCTCCAAAATCTCATTTCTCTTTTAAATTCCAATTTTAAACAACCAAATCAATTTCCCATTGATTTTCCCATTTACTTTACTTCGAAATAAATTTCTTATTTACTTCATTTATTTCAAATTACATTTACTCTCAGATTTTATTTCTTAATTTTGAGTTAAACCCTTTTAACTTAAAATATCAATTTAAAACTTCCAAAATTCCTTCTTTATCCCTTTATTAAATTTAATCCTTACATTCAAAAATAATTTCTTTATTCTCTCCAATAATATCACTTTAGTTTAACATTCATTATCCTCATGTTAATTCAAAATCCCCTTTAATCATATTTGTTCGAATTTAGAAATTTCTTTATTTCTTTTACAATTCATTATTTAAGTTATTCAAATTCACTAGAATTATTTAACTTAAAAATTTACTCTTTTATTTCTTTCCAAAAATCCAATTCAATTGCTTTTGATAACTCATTATACTGGGAAATTCAATCCAACCAGATTATCCAATATAAATCATCACAGGATATCAACAATCATATCACAGAATATTTAAACAAAATTAAATATTTTGAGGAATCCAGTTGGATCCCTCCAACCTGTTTCCCTGCATCCACAGATGTTAGCACAATACCAATTCCACTTCGAGGTGGAATATCGCGGTATATGGGTTTTATAAAATATCATCCGCTATTATGCGGCGCATAGGGTCTCATCCGCTATATAATGCGGGAATATCAACAATTCCAATATATACATATGCCAATATGTATATATTGCTATATACTACTATATATATAGCACATCAATCAATGCAATCATCCAAACAATGATTTAAATTTAACCATTTAAATTTAAATTCAACTGAGTGAGATTAACTCACCTTTGACTTTAAATTTGCAATCCATCCAGACCAGTTTGATTTTCCAAGATTTTAGACCTTGTAAAATATTCATATAGTTTATTAATATTCGAACAAATCGAACAAATTACCATCTGTTAATTTACTTAACTAATAATTTAATTTAAACTAATTATTTTCCCTTATTTTCCTAAAAAAACCTTTAGCAACTTAAAATAATTAAACAAGTAAATTAAACAAATTTCCACTAAATCCATATTTTCAAAATAAACTAGTAAGTCTAAAAGTGCGTATATATATGTCTATATTTATTTTGAAACTACATATATAGTTGTAGAAATAATTTATAGATCTCAAAAATCCTATTTTATATAAACTTCCGACATTCTAAAAATTCTTATATATATATATTTCTTTTCTTTTTATTAAACAATTTGTTTTCTGTTCCCGTATATATATAAAGTATCCGCATGTATATTCCTCCCTTACCAAATCTATATATATATATATATATATATATATATATATCTCTGTAATTGAACATAGATAGTAATTAGCCTTTACCCTGAATATATTTTGAATGATAAAAATCAGAGTTCATCATCTAAGTATAGATTTCAAAATATATTTTTCAAACTGAAATCTGATTTAGTAAAAACTAAAACTTAGGCTAAAAAGTTACCAGAAGAACAACCACGGCCTACCCCCGGATCGCGACCTCCTCCCTGCTCGCTGCCTACCAGCTCGAAGCGCCACTTCTGACCAAAATACTGTAGAGTCTCGTTGCCATCGCCATACACGTTTCCCAAACCCTGACATTGGCAGACCATTTGAATGCGACACTTCCTCCAAATCGCGAGCACGAAAACCCCCAAAAGCCGTCACTGCCGCGAAACCCACACCGCCATCTCGAGCTCGGTCGCCAACCAATTCGAGCGCGCTTCGAGGATACCAGACCATCGTCATTTCATCGCGAGCTGATGCGACTACCTTCTTGCTTGGTTACAATCGAAATTCACTTCGATTTTGAAAGAGGAACTAGATTAGGTTTTCGTTCTTCCCTCTTTTATTATCCAATTTGTTTTCGAATTCGTTGCTAATGAAAATGGAACTGGAAGGGGTTTGATTTGAAGAATATGAGGAGGAAGGCACGCGATTTGATCGGCATGGAAATGAGAGGGACGCGACCTTGATTCCCATTTTTTTTTCTTTTGATACGAACGAATTCGAATTCGTTCTGTTTGGGGAAACTCGAGATATATAACAAGGGAAGTAATGGCTTCGGCTGAAAGATAGAGGGTGGAGTGATTAGGTTTCGTGAAATA
The DNA here is from genome assembly GCA_030737815.1 of Allium fistulosum. NCBI lineage: Eukaryota > Viridiplantae > Streptophyta > Magnoliopsida > Asparagales > Amaryllidaceae > Allium > Allium fistulosum. The sequence goes on from CM060906.1 coordinate 73,831,922, forward strand.
AAACTGGGAAAGGGTCGGGGAGAAGATATCGATCTGGGAAGCTTCCAGCGTACGCTTGTTTTATAAATATCTCTGACTAGTTGGCTTTAAATATATTACCTTATAAAACTTCAAAACGTCCCGTTACATAACGCGAAATCCCGATCCCCGAATAAGACATGCCGACAAGCGTTCATAAGATTCTACCCGTATTTCGAACACAACGGAACGTGATTCAGAGGCTGATTTGATCGTACGTGGAAGTTAGCTTTTTAAATCGATTTAAAATATTAAATTATCGATTTTAATTTCAACGCGTTCCTCACCCGTACGAGCAACCGGTAAATCCAAACGCTACAAAAATTGAAATCCAATAATAATACAATATTACGGATCCAATGGAACTAGTTTCGTCGAATTCCGAGACTGTGCCTCGGAAGGCTATTTTAAAATTCAATTTAAACGATATATTTTTAAAACTGAACAAAATACCTTGAAATTCCATTTTGAAAGTTCTATCATCTTCAGTATTATTAGTATGAATTTTACGAGCTTTCAAAATATTTTTAATTAGCTTAGAATGCCATATTTACTATTTTATCCAACTTCAAATAAATTTAATTTAATTATTAAATTACTCAATAAACAACGAAATTTGAAATTTAAGTTTATAATTAACCTCTGAATATTTTAAATTAATTAAATATTCCAATTTCAAATGCTCAAAAATTCCGGGTCGTCACAAAAGACCTAGCCACTACTTTAAAAATTCAAAATCTTGAGCTATAAGCAATGAAATCAAATATTGTTTAATTCGTTGAACTCATATGAAGTTTAGCTTCAAATCCATAGCGGGGAAAGGGGTTGTGTTTGACATTGGTCATGCTCGAGTTTGCTTGGCCGACCTAGGGTTTACCATTAACGACATTGGGAAGGGAGTTAGGCGGAACAGACTGTGGCATAGTGTTTCTTGTTCGCAGCTGCATCCGGGGTGTTGGTCGTAGGGGGTGTGACTGTGTTTCAAGTGTCACGACATTAGGAAGGCGAAGGGAGTAGCAATGTGTTATGATTTGCAGTGGTTGACCGAGCTCAAAATTTTTGGGTCGGTGATGGCAGGCATACGTAGAGAAGCACGTTGGTGAAGCCGATTAGATATTTCGTTGAGTATTCAATGAGATATGGAGGAGAGAGAAGGTGCAGTGTTGGGTTCGTGTATCCGTATCTGCGTTTAAGTAGGAAAGGTTTATTTTTGGGGAAGATGATAATTAATTAGGTAATTAGTTGGTTAATTATGAAATTAATTAATATTTTAAATCCAAAATCTTATAAATTCAATAACTTCTCCATACGAGGTCGGATTTGGACATGGTTGTTTGCTTTGGATTCGTATCGATGTTATTTACGCATTGGAGTTGGATTCGTTGAATTTGGAGCTAGTAGAATTTTGAGCTAAAATGGAACCCCATTCAATCTTAATCAAACCGAAATGCGAAAGCGTCAATTGGAATTTTGGTGAGTTTACTCACCTCTAAATAAACCATATGATATCTATGTTGCTATAGATTATTGTTGAATGCTTGGATGATTATTTATGTATTGTTATTGGATTTGATTCCCACTAGGAAGCGGATGACATAAATAACCATTATGTTGGAGAGAACAAAAGTAAGTGGAAATCTAAGTGTATACGTAGCGAATAGGTTACTATGGAATACTTCAAAATACAAATACGTATGTGTGATTTACAAGGGACTTTTGTAGAGACCCTAAGGGGTTTCTCGCCAATGTTGATTTACTTATATTCTTATGTTGCTTACATTGATGTTTGATTGAAATATTTGTGATACACTATTTGATTTGGATTAGCGTCGTTATAGCGATTATCGCTATACTACCATTTATGAAATACCATCTCCTTAAATTTTTGTGTGTGTTGAACTTGTGCTTGTATTTTTACAAAACAAATGTTTGGTCGCATTTTTGCACTTTGAAAGTTGTTTAAACTATAATTTTCAATTATTTTTGAGAATTTCGAAATAAAGGATAAGTGTTGCTTAAAATTATAAAAGAAATTATAAATTTGATTAATTATCTTTCGGGATAACTAAAGTTGTTTTAAATTTATAAAAAGGCTATAAATTTGATTAATCATCTTTTGGGATAATTAATGTACAAAATTTATAAAACGATTATAAGTTTGATTAATTATCTTTCGGGATAATTATTGTTGTATTTAAATTTATAAAAATATTATAACTTTTATTAATTATCCTTTAGGATAATTAATGTTGTTTTTAAATATATAAAAAATTATAAATTTGATTAATTTCTTTTGGGATAATTAATGTGGTTTTAAATTTATATAAAGAGCTATAAAAGTACTTTAACATTGTTCTAAATTAAATTTCTTTTGGGATGATTAACATTGTTTTAAATTTATAAAAGCATTTTAAATTGATTTATTATCTTCCAGGATAATAAATGTTGTTTTAAAGTTGTAAATGATAGTTTATAAATAAGAAAATCTTTAAAAAGGAATGTTTAAAAATAAAACTAAGTGTAAATTGTTTTGAGTTTATAGTAAACAATGTTTTAATGATATTTATTTTTTACCCTTCCTTTTTTAATACACTTAGAAATATAATTAGCTTTTTAAAAAGATTTTTTTTTAAAAGAGTGCTTTTAAAGTGTTTTTACAAATTTTTGTGATGTGATAATCAAGCATAAATGCGAGCCAAATGAATTTAAATGTTTGATTCGTTTATAGAAAATATTTAGTCCTATACTTAACACTAAACGTTGAAGGAGCTCTTGCTATTCTTAAAGTCAATAATGCCGTCGTGATAAGATGGAAAGCAACATCGTCCTTACTTGTCCGGCTTCATTTTTTTCCTCGGGTTAGTGCTAGTTTGGGATCGACAAGTTGTGATAAGTGTATGAGAATTAATTTCCATATACGATCATTTTTGTTATCCCCGATAGTTGATTTCTGGACTATAAATTTCGATTTTGCTATCGTTTTGAGTTTCATCAATCTAAGATGATTTGTTGCTCATTTGAGCATTGATATCCTTTGTCAGAAATGACTAAAACAAAAAAGCGAGTGATAGCCTAGCTATGTGGGGTTGCTACCTTTAGGGTATTATCACATCTACTCTAGATTGGTTTCGATGGTATGCACACGGAGGTGTTAAATACTCAGATTCTCGGTAAGGTTGGCGGGGTCTGGCTTGGAGGTTTTCGAGAGAGTCACAAAGTATATGAACCTCAAGTATATTTTCTAGATGTATACTTTCGGTAAGGGGGTGCACCCTCCTATTCATTGTTGGAAAATTACCTTTCCTTGTTTTTGATTCAAACCTTTGAATTGATTCTTTCTTAATTGCATCGGGAAGTGTCTTACACTCTTCACGATGTTTAATTACTTATGTCCATTTTTAAGTTTGGATTTTGATATTGTTTATGCCCATTCTTTTAAGTTTGAGTTTTGTCCTAATTTGTTTCCAATCTTTCATGCATGAATGCTATTCTTGTGAGGTAAAACTCGTTCCATGTTTAGCGGCGTGGGCTTACAAAATTATTATTTGTTCACCGTATTTCTTGATTTTTTCACCCTGGTTTTCCAAACTGATCCAATTGTTATTTTATTATAATGCTCAGGTCAGATCTAGTATTTCTAGGTTGTCGTTGGTGGGACATAGAGCTCATGGAGTAGAGCTGAATGTTCACTTGTCGTAGTATTTTTATTTCCATTGTATTATTATGTATGCCCATCAGCAATTGTAAGTCAGGAAGTTATAACTGTCCAGATTGATGTGCTTTGTTTTTAACTTTGATATATCTTATATCTTGAAGTGGCAGCTTTTACTATCTTTGTTATATTATATGTTATCGTTCTACTGTAAGATCCTGTTTTCCCTTGTTCCTTTTCTTTTTATGTTACCCTAACAATCTGCCTTTCTAGCACTCTGATGCTCGATATTTTAATATCGTGGATGATTAGATACAGATTTTTAAGGGTTGAAAAGACGGCTAGTTACAGAAGATCTCTTACATTTGGAACTCATAGTCTTCCTTTCTTCACGAGCCATCCTTTTGAGTCTATCTCTTTATTTTTGTGCATTATCTGCTGTACAACAAACAGAAGTGCACAACTGATAAATTTTTAACATTTGGTATATTTATAATATTTAATCGCATGAAATTAATGTCGATTGTGAGAGCAACTGACGAGGTAATGTATTTTTTGTAGCTTTGCGATAATTTTTCAATTTCGTAGAAGACAGTAAAATTATTTTCAAATTGTCGATGTGCCATCCAACTAGCTTAGCATTAGGCCTATAACTCCCATACCAAATACATTGATGTTAGATTAATCTTTCTTATGATAGGGGATGAATGAAGTAAGCTTTGATTGTAAAAGATTCATACCAAGGACAACCCTATTGATATGATGAAAAAGTCACTTCCCAAAGATAGGTTTGAGCATTGCTCGAATTGGTCAACATAATATCATCCACTTAGCCTCATGGAGCACAAACCCAATACCCTAACTTAGTTTGATAGTTGTGAGGGGAATGTATATTTGATGTGAGGTGGAATGTTGAACTTGCGTGATTCAAATATGTGTCAAATTGCATGTCATATTATAGAGAAGTTCAGGAACTTCAAAAGAACAAAATCATGGGTAATTTGGAGCTATGGAGTGAAGGTTACAAGCACTTGATGATTGATGAAAATTCGATTCAGCTATAGAAATTCGGAGAGGGGCAATCCCAACACTAATTATACGACTGGTGGCCCCTAACTGATCGACCGATCATAGTGTTGAGGTGTTGGATCAAAAATATCTCATGATTGGTCCCTAGCTACCCCTTAATAGGTCGGTCGATCGCTATTTTAGGAGCATCATTCTGGTGCATTTTAAGTTGTGGTTTTGGCCTAGGCTTCATCCAGTCAATAATTTCTTAGGGCTTATACGATGGTCAATAAAGTTATAAAATTTATAATATATCTCTAGAGCTTTCGTTGTTAAGTAATGAGTAATATCCAAAAATAATACAATTAGAAAATGGGAAACCTATTTCGTCCACTTTAGGTATTTTCAATTCTATTGGTTGCTCATTGTAATTCCCTGTTAGCAATAGAGATTTTAGAGATTCTTCATCTATTTGTGATCTCTAATCTCTAAAGTGTTTTATGTATTCTCAGTAGTGGTAAAATGAATAATATAAATTATTGGGGTCTCAATGGACATAAGTCAATCTGACCGAACCATGATAAATCTCTTATGTCTCTATTTTATTTCTATTTGTGTTGATTGATTCGATGATTGGATAAGCTAAATATTTAGTTTCTACGATAATGGATAAAACATTCACTGCTATAAGCAGCCAAGGATTTGAAAATACATATTAGGAATAGGAGAAACTATTGTCAACGTACGTGGAAGAGAGTTATAGATTGGAAGAGTGCTAGTTTTTGATACGACCCATCAATTCAAAAGGGGAGATCGATTAAAAGATTGGATCAAGATGTTTTAGAGAGGGTTATAAGTAAATATGTAACACTTAAAGATGTACTAGTTGATGGGGTATGATTTTAAGATAGGTTAAGTTATTTACATCATTTTAATGAAGAAATTGGGAGCACCAAAATATACAATGATAGTTCAAAAGTATTGGATGTCGTTGATCTCAATTAATGGTAAACACTCTTCTAAGGAAATTTGGAATCATATCGGGGATAGGTTTAATATGGTAGAATGATACAAACTTGTTTGGGACAACATTCACTGTAAAAAAAATGGTTGTATTCTTATATAAAGCAATTGTAAATGTTTTACCTACTAAACAAAGTATGTTTCAAAGGTGCATGGACATGTATCCAATATGTATGCAGTGCAATTTATCTCAGGAGTGTAATGCACACTTATTTTTCCAATGTAATTTTAGTGCTTAGATATATATACGGTGTAGAATGGTCATACTAGCATTCTTAATATCCAGTCAGAAACCATGTTCATATCACAACACTTCAAGCGTAAACCAAAAGAGGGAAATCTAGCCAGACTACTAGGTAACATTATTAAAAACATTATGCACAAACTCTTAGGTAACACGACTCGATACGTGAGTTTACGAATCATCTCTATCATTGGAAATAGACCTACATATCTAGGAGCCAATTTCTCCACCTTTCCAAAGTGCATAACACCTTGCATAGGAACCTTCATGAATACATGATCGCATACTACAAACTCTAGTTCTTTTCTTCTCTTATCGACACAACTCTTTTGCCTTGACTGCGCCACATTCATTCTAACTCGAATCAACTCAATCTTCTCATTATATTTCGTACGAAGTCGATTCCTAACACGAGTCTATCTCCCATGTCTAACCTACAAATATGTGACTTACACCGTCTACCATAAAACGACTCGAATAATGTTATTTCGATATTCGACTGATAACTATTATTGTAGGCAAACTCTACCAAATGCAAACGTTCCTCCAAAGATCTTTTAAATTCTTAAGAACATGCTTTTAGAAAATCCTTCAATACACTGTTCACCCTTTCTGTTTGATCATCTGCATATGGTGGTAAGCCGTACTCAAGTTCAACTCTATTTCTAATGCAATTTGCAAACTTCTCCAAAAGTTACAGGTAAGCAACGATCACCTATCACTAACTATGTTTTTCGACATCCCATAGAGTCTCACAATATTCTTCACATATAGTTTCGCTAAGATAGCTGCCATTATTATCAACTTCACTGGGATAAAGTGGGTGCTCTTATTCAATTTATCGACTATTACCCATATATTATCCTTTCCCACTCTTGACCTTGGAATTCCATCAAAAAAATCCATAGATACTGAATCACATTTCCAAGTCGATACTTCCAAAGGTTGAAGCAAACCATTTGGCTTCTAATGCTTAGATTTCACTTGCTAACGTGTGATACACTTCTTCGCACATTTCCCTACGTTTCTCTTCATCACTTCCCAAAGAAGACACCTTTTATGTCGCGTTACATCTCTATTCATCCGAGATGAATCATGAACTTAGACCGATGACTTTCCTTTAAGACCTTCCAAATATCTCCTACATTTGGAACACACAATGTTCCTTTCTTATAAGCCATCCTTTCAAGTATATCTCACAACTTTTTTGCATTTTCTACAATGACACAAACAGAAGTGCACATTGATAAAATTTTAACGTCTAGTATATTTATAATATTTAATTACATGAAATATATCATTTTCTACATATAATTCTAGTTTTCTGCATATAATTCAAGTTAATTGAGCAAATCATGTAAATTTAAAACCATTACACATTGCATCATAAAAATGCAACAAATTGAAGCAGTGATAGATAACTTGCTTTGTAAAGAATACAACATGCAATAAAACAGATAAAACTGCATTAAAACACATTATTATGAACATTTCCTTGGTAATGTATAATTTTAATTACATATTGTAGTAAATTTAATTAAGATACCAAAATTCAAAACTTTTAGGTTAGTTGCACTTGTTTAAAAACATGTGACATTTTGGAATTTTCGTAAATTTCAGAGGCTGCTTTCTAGTATTAAAACCTAAAGGAAGAAAAAACTAGGGTGAATTGAATTGATACATCTAATATATGTATATATAACTAACGTATGTATAATTATAATAGTAGGAAATTTTATTTGGACACAAACTGATGAAACAAAATCTAACAAAAATGATTTCAACCATTAGATCTCTCCATCATAATTCCACCTTCCATGTAAAAACAAAAAAGAATTTAATAAATAAAATTTAATGTATCAATTTTGTGTTTTATTTTGTATCTGAACAGTTTACTCCCTATGATAATATGATAAATGTGAAGCCTAATCGATAAAACTGAACCCAACCCAAACATTAATACATCGTAGCCCTAAAATAATTAATTACTTAACCCTAAGACACTTGATGAGTATAACAAAACCAGGGGTGGGTATGGAAGATTTCCATATCAACCGAGATATTTTTCTTTCCTTCTGATTGTTGATGGAATAATATTCAATGTTCCAAATTCCGTTCCACTAACTCCGGAATTCCAATTGGTGGTAACTGTAAAAAGTGGAATAGAATATGAAATTCCATTTATTCCGTTAAGGCATTTAAAAATGCAGAAAGTTGCAGATTATGGTCAGTACAAATAAAATTGAGAACCACAGTAATGAACAGAATACACTGAAAATAGTTTTACAGACTAGTTTAGTGCTTAACAAAATACACTGCAAAAAACTATGGAAATTCATAATCGCATTTCAGCTTTTGACAGTCTATCCCACCAGTTGTGAACTTAGCTTGATCCAATTTGCCTCGTTCTACGTTAAGCTATAATCCTAGTTCCATCCTTGAGCGTAATTTCTGCTGAGGTTCTAATCAATCAATTTGTGAAAAAATTACAATTATACAAGTGTTCTGCTAAAAGTACACTTGGTTCTTCTATAAACAAGCAATGATTAGTTCACCGTACCTGATCATTAAATTATGACGCAGGCAGAGGAAAATTGTGTGCTGCTTAAAGATCATCCATTTAATTAATTAAGACACTTTAGGTTACAGAAAAGCTACAACGTATGATATAATTGTATATAAAAACACAGTTAGCTGGGACATTGGATTTAAATTTTCAGAATTGTGGCAATAACCAAGTTTGGTATACATGCATAAGATTGAAAGAGTGCTTAATATTGCATTTTTGTCAAGATAAAAGAAACTATAAAAGATATATATGGTATGGTTGTACGTCAAAAATTGAATAGCTAATGTTCTAAGCTTTTGCATTAGATACCTAGAAATAGACCAATTAAACAAGCATGCAATGAATCACAAAAACAAAAAAATGAAAATTAATTACTCTTACATGAATCCATGCTTTTCTTAGCCTTCTTATATGCAGATTCTTCAATATCAGGCAAACCTTCCTTCTACAATATAGTTTATCAATTATTAAAAATGCAGCGCATTAGACAACAATTTGAACTCGTAAAATTAAATTACAATACTTTCGGACTACCAATATTATTTCTTTCGTTCTCGGTAGTATTTTTCTCTAGAATTTTCAACTACTTCTCTCTCATTCATTTGAAACTCCATTTTTGAAGGATCTGTTGCATTTCAGTTAACAACGAAAGAACGAATTGATGCATGATTAACATATTGGATAGAATATTCCAACCTAAGTTTTGACCGATACTACGAAGTCGAGGTTTTGGGGATAGTGCTATGATGGACATTATTTTTAGGTAAGAATACGAAGAATCATAACGACGAATATAATGTTTCCTTTATGGGTCTGGCCCAGGTAAGTTGATTGATAAAAAAAATCGGTAGGAATGAAATTTTCACGGAAAACATTGGAAATTTCCACTTTCTTTCGTCAGAACCGGAAGGAATTGCTTTCAAACTATTTTTAGCGGAAAAACAAGTTGATGGAAAAGTTTGGAAATATGTGAAAGGAAAATGGCAAAAACCGATAAAACGGAAAAATATCCAGCCCTAAACAAAACCACCTAAATCCAGCCTATAGAAAGAAAATCCCACCCCAAAAATTGTTGTTTCATTAAACCCGCATATCTATCAATCATATTTATCCTGTCTGTTCCAGTTCTCTCTCATTCGCATTTCCCTCTCATTTGAAATGCTCTCTCATCAGTTTAGAGACAAAAAATCACTTAACATCCCATTTTGCATTACGTTCCTTGAAATAGAAACTCACATCGGAATAGAAAAATACAATAGAACTAAATACCAATTGAGGCTACTACCTTGAAATCAATAGTATTCCTTGAAAATCTAATTACCTTATCAGCATCAAGCATGAATAAGAAGGCTTCAGCATCTACCGTTCCCTTCTTGCACCAGTAGCATGTCCATCTAAATCTATCCTATGGGTTGTAATGAGGAGAAGGTCAGAACAACATTCTGATTGTGATGCCCCACCTCTATACTCACACTAGCCAAGGACACTACTGGGTAACACCGTCGACTAGCACGAAGAATAAGGCTGTTGAGGAGCGACCATCTGTGTAATTGCTTTGTGCGAGTGCCGATATATCAGATAATATAACTTACATTTCATTTCAAGAGGAAATCCGACATATCGAATACAAACTCAAAGCTACCACACAGTGGCTATGTGGACTTCAGAAACAAATATAGAAATAAACATAACACAAATCAGTCACAGGTATTCATATCACAAAGGCGGAAACAGATATGAATATAACACATAGAAGTGTACATCAAAGTAGTGGTTAAACTAGATCCACTACATCATAAAAGAATAGATACAAGTGCTAGACAAAAGAATAAGTATACAACAAGGAGTCTCTATATCAAATGTATACTAATAAAAACTACTATGCTAAAGTAAATAGCCCAAAAGTCAGGTGAAGGACCCTGATAAGAAGTCAAGCAGGAGCACCTGAAATACCTCGGTCTGACCCGAGTATTATTTAAGAAGAAAATAATAAACGGATCAGTCTAGCTATAAATATCAGATAAAATTAGATAGGATAAGAGATACGACAAAAACGTATGATAACAATAATGCCATACTGTGACAAGTATACATCAAATAACAACAAAAATCATACAATATCTCAAATCAACTCGAAACACCAAAAAGAATCACATTATTTAAATTATTCACCAAAACACAAATATTGATAGAGCTTATCAATTCAATCCATGAGAATTGGTGAAACACGAATTTTAGAAATCATCAACTAGAAATCCAGAAATCACAAAAGGGGGAAGACCTATCACAAACGGGAGCATGAAAACTCCCCAACACATGTATCACAAATGGGTCGCTAACCATAGAGCCGGTGCCACGACGTAGTACAACGAACGCCCGAGGAACCAGAAACTCAAATAATCCAGAACATCGACGTAGTACAATGTTACGCCCGATGAACCAAACTCAAATAATCAGGCACAACGATGTAGTACAGCGAACGCCCGATGAACCAAACTCCAATAAGCCGGAACAACGATGTAATACAGCGTTATGCCCGATGAACTGAACTCCATAAAACCATAGGTCGCTAGCCTATAAAAATGAGACAAAGCTCCATAAATCAAGGTAGAGTACCTCACGTGGACAAAGAGACATCGCAAATCGCTAGTCTAAACCATAAAATGATCATCATCGATCATCAAGAAGTGTCGATTACACTAAGCTAGTAAATAAATGTGTTTAGCTTCATATCCCATAACCACTGGCTTAACTTAAATATTTACGAACAAATTGTAGATTTCCACTCAAAAATTGTCATGTGAGTTCAATCGAACAAGTCCAAGAATTAACCGACGAAGTAAACGCAAGCGTTTCATACCACTTGTTTTACTAAGACGTTTAATTAGATTTCTCATACGAATGAGGTAAAGGCTTGTATATACTAATAGATTGGAAAACGGTTTTATAAATGAGCTTTGTATTAAAAATAGAGTTGAAATCATCTTTGTGAAAGAGTTTGAATAATTACTACTAGTATAGAAAACCTTTATATTTTAAAGTGACAAATCACATAAATGATTGTAGAAATAATCAATCACCAAAATCCATATTCGAAGACGCGAATCAAATCCATAAAAATCGATACCGAATCCATCAAAATGGATATTCTCAAAAATCCTGAAAAAGAAGTCATCAAAGTCGATTAAATGATAACAACAAATCGGATCAACACGAATCGATTAAAATTGGAAACCCACGAAAAATAGGCAAGTTGGACCGATACAAGCAGGTCAGTCGACTGAACCAGGTGGTCAGTCGACTGGCACAATGCCTGGAAACTTTCGGGTTCCAGGCTCAGTCGACTGACCTGCATGGTCAATCGACTAATACAGGAACATAATGTTTTCTGCCCCTGGTTTAGTCGACTGACCTACTGGTTCAGTCGACTGAACCTGCTTCCAGAGAAAAATCAGCCTAGCCCCCAAGTGGGGAAAAATTCTACCGGAAATGATCGATCGAGCAACGACGACTAGGGATTTATGCTAAGCGACAACCCAACCTAATAGGCTCTTCAATACACCCCGGTAAACATGTTCAAACACCCATAAAAGGATTCTCACAAAATTGGACTTCAAAAACCAAAAATTGGAAAATTCACCAAATCAATCCAAATCAAAAACAAATGAACATGAATAGATGTTAGGAATTCATACCTAACAACATCGAAAGCTATAAACGTAGATGTGAGTTTAAAAACTCACCTTTTAAACTAAAAACACAAGTGAGAAGCTTTAAAACAAAGGAGAGACCAATTCCTCTTCAATCTCAACTCAAGAAGCTCCAATCAAAACTAATAAGCAAATATTTCCTAAGTTAGAGTTTAGGAATTTCTGAAATTGAAGAGAGATAGAGATGGGGAAGATGAAGAGGATGCTTACCTAAGTTTCTCTTTGATTTTGGAGCAAGAACTTGTGTTTCCAAATCAAACTAGGGTTTGGAATTTCTATTTCCAATCTTTCTCCCCCATTTCTCTTGAGCTAGAGTGTTAGGAAAAGGAATGAGTGAATGAAGAGGAGTTGAGTGGAGTGTTAGGGTATTAAGTTGGGTTAGTGGGCTGAAACCCAAACCCAAAGCCCAAAATAGAAAAAATAGCAAAATTCACCCAACTCCAAACATATCGATGTTTATACTCAAAAAGATCGCAAACACCATTTTGGACTCAATGGAAGTGGTCTCGAGTCCTAATTCGACTGTTTGCAAAAAGTGACATTTCGGACATAAATCCGATTGACGATGCTATATTTAAATAAAACATTTAAATATAAAATCGTAAAATATGCGGGTTGTTACAGACTCCCCTCCTTAAAGGAATTGCATCCTTGCAATAATTAAGAGGAAAATAAAAAGTAACAACCATAAAAGCATATCAACTCAAAAGAAGAAATTTTGAAATGAGAAGTTCACCATAAAGAGCACAAAAGAGTAAGTCCGGATGTGTTTGCTCATAAGTCAAATTTGGTGAAACTTCAATTTCTTAAATTACACCGGGCTCAAGAATAGAATCGGAATTACGAAGGCTTTTCCGTAGTTGAGAGACGTGGAAAACGTCATGAATAGCAGAAAATTGAGCCGGTAATAAAAGGCGATACGCCATGGAACCAATACGTTCGGTGATGGAAAATGGACCAACATATCGAGGTGCTAACTTTCCCAATCGACTGAAACGCACAACAACCCTCATAGGTGAAACACAAAAGAACACCAATAAAATCTGGACCTAAAACCAGCTTCTCGCTGGCATCAAGCCAATCACGAAGGAAATCGGCATAGCCTTTCGTAGAGTGTCTCGAAAGGTGCCATACCAATATTAGATTGGAAGCCATTATTTTAGGAAAACTCAATAAGAGAAATATGATCTTCCCAACTTCCATTAAAATCAAGAACACATGCACGAAGGAGATTTTCAAGAGTTTAATTCACACACTCCATTTGTCCATCGAATTGAGGATGATAGACGGTGCTAAATTTAAGCTTTGTTCCCAAAGCTTTTGAAGACCTTACCAAAATCCACTAGTAAAATGATGGATCATGATTGTTAACAATAGAAGTAGAAACTCCATGCAATTTAACAATTCTTTGACATAGAGTTTATCCAAAAGAGGTATAGTCCAAAAGAGAAGGATGAGCCTCAAGGCTACACAAAACAAGAGATGAACATAAATTGGATTCACGATCTCGAATCTCACAAGTGGATAAAGTCACGAGATCATTCCATTCGGGTATCATCATGGAAACAACCGCTTGTTGCTCTCGGCTAAGGGCATCGACAACACAATTTCCCTTTCCGGGAGTATAAAGAATATCAAGATCATAAGATGTAGGGAACTCGAGCCTACGTTGTTGACGCAAATTAAGTTCCTTTTGAGAAAGTAAATACTTCAAAGATTTATGATCGGTGTAGAGAACAATTTTTCTCTCCCAAAAGATAATGGCGCCAAATTCCAAGAGCGAAAACAATGGCCGCAAGCACTAGATCATGAATGGCATATCTAGTCTCGACAAACTTTAATTGTCAAGAAGCATATGTGATAACACATTCCCTTTGCAAGAGAATGACACCCAGACCAATACGACTAGTATCGGTACAAATAATAAAGTCTTGGTTCCCTTTGGGAATCGCAAGAATAAAAGCATCGGAAAAGAGTTCTTTTAATCGATTCTCTTTCTCGAAAAGCTAAGACATTCAAAATTATAATTAACTTTATGTAATCATCTTTTTAGAAAAATTTACTTATTACAAGTCAATTTACTGTGTCTGTCTGTCTCATTATAGCGTTTAGGAGATTCCTATCGATAACGTTGATCAAGCGCATCGACCAGAATTCTTAAAGCACTCCATGGGCAAAACAACACAAAATCATCTTCTATATGATAAACATGTCTCTTAAAAATTGTACGAATATTCTTTGGTCGTTTTAAGAACAAAATCCAACCATACTTATAAATATCTTATAAAAAAGATTTGCAAATTTTAAATTGTTGTTTTCATCCATAATTGATGAATACAAGGATGGTCTCATCGAGATATTCGTAGAATACTCGATTCATAAGATGGATGAAATAAGGTAGAAGGTTCGTCAAACCGAATGACATAACGAACCACTCACAAGAATCATAACGAGTGCGGAATGCGGTAAGTGGAATGCTACCTTCCACAACTTGTAGCTGATAGAAACCGGTGGCAAGGTCGAGATGAAAAGACCTTAGCACCACTCAATAGAATGCTTAGGTGATAATCCTAAGACAAGCTCAAATATATTCCGGAAAAATTCACAAACTACTTGAATGAGAGAAATAACATTCCCCTCATCAAGTGGGTTTAAAGAATAAAATAATGCCACCGAATTTGGAAATCAAAATCATTAAAATCAATAGAAATCTGCTTAATAGATTGAGAATGTCGAAGATGGATAGTCCTCTCAGGACAAAGGATATAGGCTTTATAATGATTAAGCCAATCCTTTCCCAAAAATCAATTTCAAAGCCTAAGTAACGCATAACATGCAAATCGACTCGAAAAGAATAATCACATAAAATAATCTCGACATCTCCACAAAGTAAACTGAGTGTTGCGGATCTACCAATCGGATTCGCAATTCTCAATGAAGTCATCAAGTCCATAATATTTAAAGAAAAAGAATCAACAAGTTCTTTTGATATAAAATAATGAGATGAACCCGTATAAAAAAGAACTCGAATAGGATAATCACAAAACAAATTAATGTCATCAAGGGTAGAATGAAAAATACCTTGAGCAAGAGAAGTGTCACAAGGAGCTTGCACAACATTCAACTCTCCCTCTCTCCTACTTTGGAGTATGGGACATGTAGATATAAGATGGCCCGAACTTTTGTAATAACGACAAAAAATGGTTTTGGGCACTCATTTGCATAGTGGTCCGTAGACCCACAATTGTAGCATCGTCCACGACTAGTGGTAGGAGTCTTTGCTACCGAAGTTACTTGCTTCCCTTTCTTGTTGGGATTGGGGCCTTTGAACTTAATAGGCCTTTTCATGCTATTGTTGAAGTTCTGTTTGGCACGCACAACTTCAACATCACATTCTCTATCGGCCTCTTCAAGCCGAAGAGCGATATCTATAAGCTGATCGAAAGAAACTTCTAGTTTCAGAAGTAAGGGCTTTTTGAGGTTCTTGTTCAACCCATAAACAAATCTCTGATTTTTCTTCAATGGGGTATTAATATATTCGACCCCATATTTAGAGAGAGATTCAAAAGATGCGACGTAGTCGGTCATAGAAGATTCACCTTGAACAAGGTCAATAAAGCGCCGAGCTAAAGTTAATTTTTCAGCTTCCGGCACAAACTTCAATTCGAACCTTTCCCGAAATTGCTCCCAAGTAAGATCCGCTTTAATAATTTCCGAAATCAAAAGCTCATACCAATCTAATGCTCTTTCTTGGAGCATGCTAGAAGCCACTTGGACTCGATGTAGATCCACAAGATTCATGCGGGAAAAGATGCGATCGCATGATCTAAGCCAAGCTTGGATTTCTATAACACTTTCGGATCCGTTGAACGGCCTTCCACCTAAAGCGGTATAATCTCTGCACAAGCGTGCAAACCCGGATTTAGGGTGAGTAGGCGCCGGAATGGGTCCGGTAGCTTGGGCATTGTTCACAAGATCTAAAAGTTGCTAAGCAGACATAAATACTCCGTCCTGAGGAGTAGCACTGGATTGACCGGCATTGGGACGGCCTGGTCTAACCATTTCTCTTCTTTAAGAAAGAAAGAAAGAAGAGAAAAAAGGTTATTCTCAAAATGAATATCAAACAAACTTGATTGATAAAACAAGGCATCATAAAAAGAAATAGGATAGAATGGTACGAAGACTCGAATTAAATCCTATGGCACGATTCCTAAGAAAGACTTAGGACAATGATCCTTGCTAGATTATTCTACATTGTTCAGAAGTTTGGCTATGATACCAAGCTGTGACGCCCCACCTCTATACTCATACTAGCCAAGGACACTACTGGGTAATGCCGTCGACTAGCATGAAGAATAAGGCTGTTGAGGAGCGACCATCTGTGTAATTGCTTTGTGTGAGTGCCGATATGTCAGAAACTACTATGCTAAAGTAGTTAGCCCAAAAGTCAGGTGAAGGACCCTGATAAGAAGTCAAGCAGGAGCACCTAAAATACCTCGGTCTGACCCGAGTATTATTTAAGAAGAAAATGATAAACGGATCAGTCTAGCTATAAATATCAGATAAAATGAGATAGGATAAAAGATATGACAAAAACGTATGATAACAATAATGCCATACTATGACAAGTATACATCAAATAACAACAAAAATCATACAATATCTCAAATCAACTCGAAACACCAAAAAGAATCACATTCTTTAAATTATTCACCAAAACACAAATATTGATAGAGCTTATCAATTCAATCCACGAGAATTGGTGAAACATGAATTCTAGAAATCATCAACTGGAAATCCAGAAATCACAAAAAGGGGAAGGCCTATCACAAACGGGAGCATGAAAACTCACCAACGCGTGTATCACAAATGGGTTGCTATCCCATGGTCGCTAACCATAGAGCCGGTGCCACGACGTAGTACAACGAACGCCCGAGGAACCAGAAACTCAAATAATCCAGAACATCGACGTAGTACAGCATTACGCCCGATGAACCAAACTCAAATAATCAGGCACAACGACGTAGTACAGCGAACGCCCGATGAACCTAAACACAAATAATCCGGAACATCGACGTAGAACAGCGAACGCCCGATGAACCGAACTCCAATAAGCCAGAACAACGATGTAATACAGCATTACGCCCGATGAACCGAACTCCATAAAACCATAGGTCGCTAACCTATAAAAATGAGACGAAGCTCCATAAATCGAGGTACAGTCATCCACGTGGACAAAGAGACATCACAAATCGCTAGTCTAAACCATAAAATGATCATCATCAAGAAGTGTCGATTACACTAAGCTAGTAAATAAATGAGTTTAGCTTCATGTCCCATAACCACTGGCTTAACTTAAATATTTACGAACAAATTGTAGATTTCCACTCGAAAATTGTCACGTGAGTTCAATCGAACAAGTCCAAGAATTAACCGACGAAGTAAATGCAAGCGTTTCATACCACTTGTTTTACTAAGCCGTTTAATTAGATTTCTCATACGAATGAGGTAAAGGCTTGTATATACTAATAGATTGGAAAACGGTTTTATAAACGAGCTTTGTATTAAAAATAGAGTTGAAATCATCTTTGTGAAAGAGTTTGAATATTTACTACTAGTGTAGAAAACCTTTATATTTTAAAGTGACAAATCACAGAAATGATTGTAGAAACAATCAATCACCAAAATCCACATTCGAAGACGTGAATCAAATCCATAAAAATCGATATCGAATCCATCAAAATGGATATTCTCAAAAATCCTGAAAAAGAAGTTATCAAATTCGATTAAATGATAACAACAAATCGGATCAACACGAATCGATTAAAATTGGAAACCCACGAAAAATAGGCAAGTTGGACTGATACAAGAAGGTCAGTCGACTGAGCTAGGTGGTCAGTCGACTGACACAATGCCTGGAAACTTTCTGTTTTCAGGCTCAGTCGACTGATCTGCATGGTCAGTTGACTGATACATGGATAAAATGTTTTCTGCCCCTGGTTCAGTCGACTGAACCTGCTTCCAGAGCAGAATCAGCCTAGCCCCAAGTGGGGAAAAAATTCTACCGGAAACGATCGATCGAGCAACGGCGACTAGGGATTTATGCCAAGCGACAACCCAGCCTAATAGGCTCTTCGATACACCCCGGCAAACATGTTCAAACACCCATAAAAGGATTCTCACAAAATTGGACTTCAAATACCAAAAATTGGAAAATTCACCAAATCAATCCAAATCAAAAACAAATGAACATGAATATATATTAGGAATTCATACCTAACAACATTGAAAGCTATAGACATAGATGTGAGTTCAAAAACTCACCTTTTAAACTCAAAACACAAGTGAGAAGCTTTAAAACAAAGGAGAGACCAATTCCTCTTCAATCTCAACTCAAGAAGCTCCAATCAAAACTAATAAGCAAATACTTCCTAAGTTAGAGTTTAGGAATTTCTGAAATTGAAGAGAGATAGAGATGGAGAAGATGAAGAGGATGCTTACCTAAGCTTCTCTTTGATTTTGGAGCAAGAACTTGTGTTTCCAAATCAAACTAGGGTTTGGAATTTCTATTTCCAATCTTTCTCTCCCATTTCTCTTGAGCTAGAGTGTTAGGAAAAGGAATGAGTGAATGAAGAGGAGTTGAGTGGAGTGTTAGGGTATTAAGTTGGGTTAGTGGGCTGAAACCCAAACTCAAAGCCCAAAATAGAAAAAATAGCAAAATTCACCCAACTCCAAACATATCGATGTTTATACTCAAAAAGGTCACAAATACCATTTTGGACTCAATGGAAGTGGTCTCGAGTCCTAATTCGACTGTTTGCAAAAAGTGACATTTTGGACATAAATTCGACTAACGATGCTATATTTAAATAAAACATTTAAATATACAATCGTAAAATATGCGGGTTGTTACACTGATGACTGAAAAGGGTCGGAACAACATTCTGATGACTGAAAAAATTACATACTTTATCCATAACACTAATTTATGCTAATTGATTCATATTTAATTCTTATGTTTATTATTTACAGCTAATCCGTTCACTCCTATGTGCACTTACAATATGCCTAGCCTCCTCCACGGTACAACTATATATATGCATATAAACATATATATCTAAATGTATACTACCCAAAATCCAAGCCACTTAATACTTATTAAATTGGGAGGTGACAGACCCAACGGCAATTTAATACCTTAATCCCCAAAGTAGGCCCTCCGTAACGTAAACGCTAGTCAATTGACCCTAGCTGTAGAGATCGATGACTCCTATATACGGCCTTTTAATTTATAACTTAATTGTCGTACTACTACTGCATCTCAAAGACTCTTCTAAGGGTTAACTAGCCCACCTCTGACAAACAAACAACTAACCCACTATCTTTGAGGTTTGTGCGTATCCCGAACGAATTCTACACTAGTAGGAAGCGAAATCCATCAGGGCATAATCCGAGTCTTTACTACTGACCGCTCCGGACCACTAGTAGTCATAGCATATATACCATCCCTACTGTAAAATACCAGTCCAACAAAAATATCAACATAGCCCGCCGACCTTCCTAAGTTGACATCCCGCTTAGACTAACATAATTTAAGTCAAGGAAAATGCCCCTTTCAATTAATTAATACCTCTTATTAGAAATGAAGCAGACCCCATTTCCATAAAAGTACAGGGTCAACTAATAGTTCAAATCCGAGGTGAACCCTTGGTATATTTTCCTCTACCTATCCTGTACCCATATCCCTTTCCCATGAGCCCTAAGCTTGGAGATGTCTCACATCATTAGTAAGTATACACAACTGTTGGTAGCCTCTAGGTGAAGGACAGACTTCTGTTGTGTAACTCTACTGACCTCACATCCTAACCCACTAAACCAAACCAAACCAACAATCCTAAACTTAAATGTTGGGCTAGGCCCACTAACTCACGCTTTTTCTAATCGTATAATTAAGGCTGTATAATTTACCACTATAAATTTTTCATACCTCCTAACATTTAACTCCTATCTTATACGTTTATTTACTATATTCCATAAATATCAATTGTCTGTAATAAATGACCATTATTATTCTAATTGGACAATCTCTAATAACGTTTATTTATTCATTCTAACCATTCCTCATAAATGGCATATTAAATCCTTTATTCAGTCTCATTAAACACATTTATTTCCCCGTTTAATTCTATAACTCCCTATTAACTGCACATTTATTACTCTGCTAATTTTGCGGTTACTATCACTTTTCCACCTACACCTCCTAATTTATTACGCTATTAATAACTAATACGAATATTGTCGTAAATTGCGCTATATATATATTTATTTTTAATCGATATGCGCAGTTATACGTATATATATTTTCCTATTTTTAACTATTAGTTCCTAAATTAGAACATTCTTTTCCATGTTTTAATTTATCAGAACTATCCTTCCTAAAAGAATTACCATTATAACTTTCCATATATTACCCAAACATGAGACCTTTGCTCCGTTTGAAATTACAAGGAATTATCTTAGATAGTGCAAACTACAGAGAAGAGTATCCATACTTTACACTTCTCTTTCCATTTTGGTATATTCCTTCTTAATTCAAACTACACACTTTTTGTACATATTTTTAGAATTGGATAAGTTATGAAAATTGAACGGAAATAGATACAATTAAATTATACCCTGCTCCCAATAAATTAAAACATAGAAATTCACATTCCAAGTTAAATTAGGGCAATCTAAACAAATATTAACATTTTACAGCTCAACTATAAATTTGGAATAAACTTTACAACTTTATCAAAATTCAACTTTAACAAAATTTGGGACTAATTTCCAGATTTCCAAATTATGGTGTAAATAAACTTCCTATTCCAATTAACTGTTTTATAGAATATGTAGGCAATATTTCTATACGTTTATTTTAAGCCTACAACTCATCAGATCTTATATAGACATAATAATTAAAAAAATTGAACGATATAAATTTCAATGTTATAAATAAATTATATAACTTTCCACTCACTTTTCTAGCTTTCTAAATCTCCAAAATCCGAATTCATCCTTTTACTTGACTCCTTTTCCATTCTAATCCTAAAGAATGTGCATAACAAAGTATAGACATACTATTAGAATTAAACATCTGAGAAGAAATTTGAGTTTGAGGGTAATATAAATTTATAATAATAAAATTTACCACTTTCTGCAATATCGATTCGCTCCTTCTCTTCTCCTCTTTTATTTTTCGCCCTTCTTCGATTTATATATACATATAATATAATATTTATTATTAATAGAAATAGTGGGGGTAGGTTTGCTTTACTAAAAAAAAATAGTGGAAAGGGAAAATGGCAGAGCTTCGCTGCTTGATCAGAAAATATGAGAAGAAAATTGAGGGGTTATGCTGTATTTATAGGCGCTCGAATTAATCATATCCACTAGATCAAAATAATTAAATCTGGGCCGTTTGGCCAAGGTTCAAACCTTAGCCGCCAACTTTTGATCGGTTCACCGCTCCTTTATAGGCGGTCGACAGCTAGTGATCGACCGGCCCAAGGATGGGGTCGACCGGTGGGGTCTCGCATTTAATATTATTTATTTTCTATTTTTGTTTTTAATTTATTTTCGTTTGAAAATTTTCAAAAGCTAACAACTTCTTCATTTGGGCTCTAATTGCAAAACTCCAAATATGATAGTTGCTCAAAAAGCAACCACGAACATAATAGTGCAAGTTTTGTGCTCAAATTCCGACGTTTGCTCAAATTCCACTTTTGAGCCATATTAATTATTTATTAATTAATGTTAATTTTACGTGGTGTTACATTCTCCCCATTTAAAAGAATTTTGTCCCCAAAATTCCGCAAGGGTTGGATCATGTCATATAGCGCGCAATCAATATAAGCTATCCAATCAATTAGTGTACAACCAATTTTACAGCCAAATGTGAAAATGCATGGTGTTGCACAACATATAAGACATGCATGTAGAATAATTCTAAATCGGCGCTTCCTACATGAATGCATTCATTTAAAAACATTTTAAAAAATGATGCAAACAACCTATATATACTTGCGTTCTATATGTCTTCAAGTTTTCAAAAATCAAAAATCCTTTTTCATATAATAATTTTCACACTCCTACAAGTTGGATATGGTTCAACCAATGTTGCATCTAATCCCTACCATCCAAAACCCAGCACACAATTTCTAACATCCCAAAATTTTGAAAATCTAATTCTCCTAGATTTATATTCCTATGTCGAAGAAGGAATTTAGGTGGGTAATTTTACATTTCCATCCTTCTTTCGGATACCTATTCTGTTGTAATTTGGAACCTTCTCTTTTTCCCCCAATTTTCATCCAGATTTTCCCAGTACAATTTGCATAAAGAGGTTTATTTTTGGACGTTAAAACGCAATTATCCTAAATGCAAGTTTCAACAAGATATGGAAATAGAAATTCCAAAGTTAGAATAGACTTTTCCCTTATTATTATCTATGTTTGTATAATGTCACCCTTGTTGGACTATAAAATTCATATTCATTAACCCGTGGACCCTCCCGAAGCTAAGCATGTTGCACTAGAAAATTGAAAATTTTCATTTTTTGTCAAGAATCATTTTCCCTCTCTCAATCGACTTGTAAAATAGTTTGAAAAATCGACTTCCAAAAAGCATTTAAACAACAATTTTTTTCCAAAAACACTTAAACAAAATTTTGAAAACATTTGTCGCTCTATCCTTAAAACAAATCAAGTCACATGCTAATGTAATTGGGATTCAGTCAACGAGTTAATGTATATGGTTGACCTATCATTATGCTGTTAATCCTAGATTTGGGGAACCTTTCCTTCTTGTCTAAAACAACAACCTACAATTATATTTATAATTTTAGCTTTCAAGGCATAGGGAAAATAACCCGTGATTTCGCAACAACCCTTCCCTGTTATCTACTTGCTAAAATTTATTTTTTCCAAAATTCTAAAGTTTTGGGATCTAAGCATTCTCTACCTTTGTTTGCTAATTTAATTTCCTAACATATTTCCTAAACTTCCAGCTTTAAATACATTTTATCACTAGTTAAGTGTCCTTATGAGATTTTCATATTTATACTATTTCTTAATATATGTATATATATATAGCGGTCTAAGATCATCCAGAAAGTAAACACAGTGATAAAATAGAAACATGTCCCATATCATATTGTATGCTTTTTTAATAATTGAAGGGAGACAATTAGCAAGTGCAACCCAAATAACATAAAAGAAAACGATTGCTGGAAGCCGCCATTCATCATCAACTGGTGTTAATGATGTTGGGGCCCTATCACTCCTTACTCAATTAAGATGGACATTTCTGGTATGTCATTTTACCATTACCCACATGTTTTAACTCGCCTTCTTGGCTTCCAATAAATAAGGTCCATCCATTACTTTAATTATTACACCCGGTTATGTGATAAATTAAGCATTCCCACACCCAAGTAGGTAACAAACATAAGCTATGTTCATTTAGAATAACTCATCGGAATATTGTCTTGATGGAATAACTTTTACCACCAATCTTTACTAATTTAACCTATCAACCAACATCCTTTATGCGTGTTTTCCATCTTATTACTCTCTTCTCCAATCATACTGCTATCTTCTCTCAATTGAATTCTCTTGATAGTATCCTCAAACTTTGGTATTTACCTTCTTTACCCTTGATCTCTCATGCGAGTATATCTTAAGACTCGTAAAATTGTATTTTGATATCGTTCCCTATTCCTTTAAGCGCACTTCTCATGACTTTCACACATCTCTAATAAAATATCATAAGTTCATACCGATATTCCTTATATTCAACGGGGATTACTTGTTAATACCCTACGAGCATTTGTGTTATTCTATTCATAGCATAAACCTTTACCCCGTCTTACCAGGCAGTCATCCCTATCCACTCCATATCAAAAATTGGTTTGGGGTTTCACCACTCTTTATAAATCTAAAACTTCACAATCATGAGGACCTAATCCTAAAAATTTTATCTTTGAAAATATAAACTCAGAAACTTTTTTTATTAAATTCAAAAATTTCTTGATTTCTAGAAAGAAGCCATGAAAAATTCCCTATTTAAAGACTTTCTATAACAAAGATTTACTTCTTCAAAAAGTAAGATTTTTACTTAATATTTTTCATTTTCAAAAACCCATTTGTCATACCAAATCAGTTTTTTTTCAAAATCATCTTTAAACAATAAAAACTGGAGTAGACACGGATAACTTCCATTCTATTATTTCTTACTACTCATGCTGTTTCCACTTCCAACTTTGGTAGAGATTTTAATATCACATGAGATGGACTTCTAATAGATACGTGCAATTACAACATCTATCTAAGTGCCTATCTAAAATATATGCGCAATTACTACACATATCTATGGAATTTATCCATTCATCCTATCCTATTATTGCTTTCTCTTGTATTATTCTAACTAGATTGCTGATCCTATTTAAAATACTTAACGCTATTTCTATCTAAATTTCTCAATGTTGATTCATTGCAGTGCGTTCACCTTCTGCTTTAGTCATTGGGTTTTTCTTCATTAACATGAAAAGATATATATATATATATATATCTATTTCAGCTATTATTTCCCATATTTCATTATACGAGAATGTTCCTCCTACTATCGTTATCAAACATTCTTACTCTTTTATTCCCTTTACCCCATTTCAATCAAGTATCATGTCCATTTATCAACCCCTCAGAAAGAATTTTTTAAAATGGAACTTCCAAATTTACAAAAATAGTAAAAATCATCTAGCCGAAACTACGCTTTACTTTCCATTTGTTAAAACAAAAAATCCCTTTACCAAAACCCTTTAAATCCAACAAATTTTAAATCAAGAATTTCAAATTTTCTTGCTTTTCAAAACAACTTCTGAATAAATCCTTTGAGAAACCCATTCAAAACATTTTAAAGAATTTTCAAAAATGTTTTTACCAAATTCTTTCACACGGGGTCAGATTCGGAGATGGAGTTTAATTCGTCCTATCTTTTGGATTATCCTTATTTTCCACCCATCCTTAACTCATATTCATAAAAGATCTGCCTTATCTTCTTGTGCTGATTAATGCACACCTTCTTGTGGGAACTTGCTCCACTCCTATTATAACTTATTTGTGGATATTTGCAACATACAGATTCTTATCTCCCATATGTTTGAATGAAATGTACTTCTTCAATCGGCAGTCCATCAAAATACACAATCATAAGGCAGTCTAGACCCAACAAAAGAATCAAGTACCTTCTGTGATGCCCCACCTCTATACCCACGCTAGCCAAGAACACTACGGTGTAATGCTGTCAACTAGCACGGAGAATAAGGCTGTTGAGGAGCGACCATCCATGTAACTTCTTTGAGCGAGCACCAATATGTCAGATAGTATAGCATGGACTTCATTTAAGGAGGAAATCCGACATACCGATACAAACCCAAAGCTATCACACGGTAGCTATATAAAATATTCGGAAACAAACATAGAAATAAACATAACATAAATCAGTCACAGACATCCATATCACAAAGGCGGAAAAAGATATGAATATATATATAACACATGAAAGTGTACATCAGAGTAGTGGTCAGAAAGATCCACGATAATACAAAAGAATAGCAACACGTGCTATACAAAAGAATAAGTACACTACATAGAGTCTATATCTCAAATGTGTACAACCAAAAACTACTAATCTAAGTAGTTAGCCAAAAGTCAGAATAATCCAGAAGGGAAGTCAAGCAGGAGCACCTGTAAGATCTCGGTCTGACCCGAGTATTATTTATAAGAAAATAATAAACGGACTAGTCTAGCTATAAATATCAGATGATATGGTATAAAGTAAAAGACATGGCATGAACATGTAACAACCATGGAGGCATACTACTATAAGTATGTAATTGAAAATCAGCAAGAGATTAAGCAATATCACAAGAATCTTCTCAAAGATAAAATAGGGTATCATACCCTCAACTTGTATTCATAACAAGTCAATGACACACGAATTCACCCATACACATAAATTGATAACATATCAATGAAAATCATGAAAATTGGTGAAGCACAAATTCCAGAAATCAACACATGAAATCCAGAAATCACATGAAAAGGGGGGGAAGGCCTATCACAAGAACAGGAGCATGAAAACTCACCAACACGTGTAACACATGAACGAGAAGCTATCTCATGGAAGCTATCCATTAAATTTTAACACACGAACGGTCCGAAGACCATGGGGTGCTACCCCATATATGTGAGTAGAAACATCACATAAGCGGGGTCTAGTCTCCCTCGCAGACAAAGAGACATCGCACAGTTGCTAGTCTAAATCACAAAAATGATCGTCATGATCATATAGAAGTGTCAATTACACTAAGCCAGTAAATATATGAGTTTAGCTTCATGTCCCATAACCACTAGCTTAACTTAAATATTTACGAACAAACTGTAAATCTTCACTAGGAAATTGTCACAAAAGGTTCAGTCGAACAAGTCCAAGAATTAACCGGCGAAGTAAACGCAAGTGTTTCATACCACCTGTTTTGCTAAGCCATTTAATTAGATTTCTCATCCGAGTGAAGTAAAGGCCTGTATATACTAATAGATTGGAAAGCGGTTTAGAAAAAAGAGCTTTATAATAAAATAGAGTTGAAATCGTTTGATGAAAGAGTTTTGATATTTACTACTAGTATTGAAACCTTTATATTTTTAAAGTGACAAGTCACAAAACGATTGTTGAAACAAATCGAATCACATAAATTCACATTTGAAGACATGAGCAAAGTCCAAAGAAATCAATCCCAAAACCATCAAAGTAGAAATATACTTGCGACCTAACGTGGTCGAATTAAAGTGCAACGACTTAAAGTCAAATAGGTCGAACGAACTAAGGGTTGAATGCCATGCGACCAAGCAGAAGAACAGGTCGAGCGACCTAGTGAAATATAGGTCAAACGACCTAAGTGTGAAAAAGGCGAGCGACCTATAAGAGCACAACCTAACTGTGGCGCGACCTAGCTGGGTGAGCGACCTAACATGGTCAAGAAACGGAAAGGCACGACCTAAGTGGATGTGAGGGACCTAACGCGATACGACCTAGTAGTCGAATGAATTAAGAGGTCAGAAGACCTAAAGGAAAATAAGGTCTACGACCTAAGGGAGATAGGTCCAAGCGACCTAAAAAGGTAAACAGACCGAACGACCTAATGGGTTGCGACCTAAAGTAGAATAGGTCAAACGACCTAATGGTCTCGACCTAAAATGCTAACAGGGTCGAGCGACCTTAAGGTAGACTGGGGTCAAGCGACCTAAAGTAGGTGAATGGTCGAGCGACCTAAGGGTCTACGACCTATGTGGCGCGACCTAAGGCCTTACGACCTAAGGCCTTACGACCTAAGGGAAACAAGGTCTTACGACCTAAGTAGTTGTGAGGTCGAGCGACCTAAGGGATGTAAGGTCCAGCGACCTAAGGGTGACAAGGTCATGCGACCTAAGGGTGATAAGGTCATGCGACCTAAAGAATATAAGGTCCAACGACCTAAGTGCCGTAAACAACATTCCCACGCCAGGGCGACCTAAGGTCCAGCGACCTACGACCTAGAAGCCAGCGACCTAAAGTTATAAACAAGGCTGAGCGACCTAGGGGTTACGACCTAACTACCGAACGACCTAACTTGCAGGCAAGCGACCTAAGTCCAGACGAGCAATTTGCAGGCCTGTCTTCTCCAAAGCCGAGCGACCTAAGCCCAAATTTTTTGCCACAACACTAAAAATTGGGTTTTCCACCAATTCAATCCAAACCAAAAGCAAATGCATATGCACAAGTGACAGGGAATCATTCCCAACAGTCCAATGGCAGTTATAGGCAAGATGTGAGATTAAAAATCTCACCTTTTCCACGAAATAGATGATGGAGAGCTTAAGAGCAAAGCAAGAATCAACCACAAGCTTGAATCTATGTTCTTCACTTTGAATTTGGAGTTGATGTTGGATTAGCAATGAAGACTTGAGCTTAGAATTTTAATTTCCCATTCCCTCCACCATTTTTGAAGAAGCTTTGATGTTTTAGAAATGAAGGATGAAGTGGTGAAGAGAAGGAAGGGGTTGGGCTGAGTTAACAAGTGGTTCAGCCCAAACTAAAAGCCCAAAGCAAAAAGTGACGAAAATTTCACTATCTCCAAACATATCGAAGTTTACACTCAAAAAGATCGCAAACGTCATTTTGAACTCAATGGAGGTGGTCTCGAGTCCTAATTTGACCGTATGCAAAAAGTAGCTTTTCGGACTAACATCCGACTAACGATAAAATATTTAAATAAAATATTTAAATATAAAATCGATAAATATGCGGGTTGTTACACCTTCCAACTTCTAGTGTCCTTCTATATGTCACACTCATGTTATTCTTAGTCATTACCTTATGGTACAACCAACACTCCATGGGGTAACTGGGCAGGTGTATAAATTTGACCCTATTTATTGGCCCAACTCATAGTTACCTCGTTCATCCCTTTGAAATATGGTCGCAACTACTTCTATAGTCAGAATTTATAGAGTTTGTCTTATAATATATATAATTATAGGTAAAAATACAAGTAGTTCCTCAGGGTATCCTAATCCCTATGATCGACTAACCTAAACTCTAATACCAAATGTAACAACCCGCACCTTAATGGGCCCGCATTTTGACTAAATCGAAACCCAAGTCAATTAGGGCATAGATCGTTGGTTTTGGTAACCTGTAATAAACACAAGTATATCGGAGTGCGATCAATATGAACTTACAATGGAATAGAGCAATATAATAGAACATAAATACCGTCTGATGCTACTACCTTAGAATCAGTAGTATTCCTTGGATGTCTAATTGCCTTGTCAGTGCCGAGCATGAATAAGAAGACTTCACCATCTACCATTCTTGTCTTTCACTCGTATCCCATCCCTCTATCTATGTGCACATTGAATCATGTCGATTAATTCCTATTTAAGTGTTATGTCTATAATTACTGCTAATCCATTTACTCCTATGTGCACATATGATATTCCTGACCTTCTTTTAGGTACAATTATATACATACATATATATATATATATATATATATCTAAACTTATACTGCCTAAAGCTCCGACCATTTAATACTTCCTAAATAGGGAGAAGGCGGACCCAATGACCATTTAATATCTCAATCCACAAAGTGGACCCTCCGCAGCGTATACGCTAGTTAAACGGTCCTAGCTACGGAGACCAATGACTCCTATATACAGCCTTATAATTTATAACTTAATTTCCATACTACTATCGCATCTCAAAGGCTCATCTAAGGGTTAATTAGTCTAATGGAATGAGGCTTGTATAAATGTTTAAAGAGTTGACATTTAAATGCTAGTTCAGTGCGTATATTCCGCACGCTTAGAAATTACGAGGCACATGTGTGTATTCATGTTATAAATGTATAATTATAGCGTATAATTGCATAGTTAAATAGGTTATTAATTCTATTAAATTCCCCTTAGGAAGGTAATTAATGTTAAAGGAAAAATAAGAAAGATTTCTTATAAGGCCTTGTTTATGGAAACAGTGAGATCTATGATAATATATATAAAGTATGATATAAATTATGACTAAGTTATAAGGATGCGAGGTCAGCCAAAAGCACATGGAAGTCTGCCTTGCTAATCTGGCTACCAAAAGAGTGACTTTGGGGTTGATGTTAGCCATCACCTATGAAAAGTAACTATGATGACATAAGGTAAATATATCCTACTAATCTGGCTATCAGTACCTACAAATAGTCGGGCTAATATGCAGCATCATCGTGGGGGTACGGGTTATAATACAAAGGACTTCCTTTGGAGAATGAAGGTATTAAGCGGTTGTGTGGGGGCCTACCTCTTCTCTATGTAGGAAATAGTAAATGATCGAGGTTATAGGTTAGACACGATAAAGGATATCTCAGAAAAAGGTCCGCTTCAATAGGAAGTACTAAGTGGCTGAAGAGATTCCGTACAATATCAGCTAGATAGTTACTAGTGAGGAGTCCGCCTTGCGATTATAGGTAGTAAATGACAAGGACTTACCTTAAATAAGGAATTAAATGGTTGGAGTTTTCCTAGTTCCTATTAAAAGTTATTAAGTGACTTGAGTGCCGTTAGCGTCAAAACTGACCACCAACACCCAATTATACATGAAAGCACCAATATCCAGTCATAGATCACAGATAGTATATGATGTAGAGAATATAATATGAAGAATAATCAAATTAAAATGAAAGCAAGTAAGAGAGACAATATTTATAGTGGTTCGGCTAACTCCGGCCTACATCCACTCCAGAATAATCCTTTTTATTATACTAAAATTTGATTACAGTTACAATCCAAAATTCTAGAATAAAAATGGCAGAGTATCCCCTAGGTAGAAGATGAAGAGAAGCCGAATGAAGATCTTTCTTTCTAAAGCCAAGCTTGTTGTATTTATAGGTGAAACTTCGGCTATAGGGTCTTCTCACCTACATGGGCCCACTATAACGATCGGCAAGCCAATTCGTCCATAGATAACGATCGGCCTAGACTACCGATGGTTATTCCTTCATTCGAGTCAATGCCGATCCCTCCCTTTCCATGTTCCTTTGCCGACCCATCTTTCTCCAATACCCTTATGCCGATCCATTTTCCACGAAGACGTGCCGATCCATATTATCAACATGCCGATCCCTTTAGCACCGAATGCTATACCGATCCTTCCCATGCCGATCCCTACTCCTTCATGCAAAATGTTGATCCATCTTCCTTCGTGCAAAACCCTGATCCCTCTTTTTCCTCGGAGCCATGCCGACCCTTTCTCTTCCTGAGGATGCCGACCATTATGATACTAGTCCAGGCATTGCCGATCCCTCACGCTTAGAATGTTATGCCTAGCCTTCCTTATGTCGACCCATCACTATGCCGAACCCTCCTATGCCGATCCATATTAGACCAAACCCTCTTATGCCGATCCTTCCTTTTTCAAGCCAAAATTCACATTTCAAGCACCCTGCATCATTTATCTATTGACTTCGTTTATTCTTGGCTTCATGTTATTATCTGTAGTTGATTATCCGTCCATCCATCTGAGCCAATTCCGTGATATCCCAACCTTGATAACCGTGAAGTCTATTGGGTTAAATCCGCCAGTATACTGCCTTGACAAAAGGCGAGTTAACACTTTGCTCCCCAAAAACATGCCTTGCGATAGGAAGGCGTGTTTTGTGTTGCCATAAATCCAAAATCCAAAGTCCGTAATCCTTTGATCGCCATATTATCCAATCCAGAATCCAAACCATTGCCAATCCGATTCCTTAATCTCCTCGGATCATTAGTGAAATCCATGACTGTTCTGAGCTGATATCCAATTCCGAATCCATCCAAAATTCATTAACCAAATCCAAAACCTCTCCAGATCGCTTTATCTAAATCTGGGACCACTCTAGGTCCATATCCAAATCCATAAACCTCTCCGGGTCATTTAATCCAACTTCGGGGACGCTCCGGGTCCAAATCCTTAGACCTCTACGGGTCATTTAATCCAAATCTGGGACCGCACCGGGTCCAAATCCAAATCCTTAGACCTATATGGGTCATTTAATCCAAATCATGGACCACTCCGAGTCCAAATCTAAATCCTTAGACCTCTCCGGATCATTTAATCCAAATCCAGGACTACTTCGGGTCCTTGTCGAGCACAATCCATACTCGATGACCTGAGTAGGCCGATCCTATCGCTCTCTGGCGAAGCAGCCTAGCCCTTGCCAGGCATAGTCCACACCCGATGATCTATAGGGTTCTATTCTCCAGCCTCGACTCTCCATTCGAGGACTTAATCCATGGGGTATCCTATTCCGGCCTTGATCCCCGGTCAAGGACTTAATCCATGGGGTATCCTACTTTGGCCTCAATCCTCAGTCGAGGACTTATCCGTGTTTAATTCCATCCCATCGCTCTCCGACAAAGGGACTCGTAACTCACGGTTATTGCCCTGTCTCTCCGGTCGGGGCCACAACCGTGACCTGCGTTGTTTATTACATTAATCCAGATTTAATCATTCCAAAGTCCAGTCTGTAAAATATAAAATAAAAGCCCGTACAACCAAAAAAAAACTAAATAGCCGTAGTATCAGAAAAACCAAAGTTAATAGTAAATGGAAAAAAACAAAATTTCATAAACCCGAGCACCACGATTCATTGTCATCTCGGAGCATGCCTAGGGACCGTCCTCGGTCCCGTACATGTGTAAGTGACTTGGACGTACTACGACAGGGTTTATTACTTATTCCATGTCATAAATCCAATCAATTAATGATAAGCTGACGATGATGCCTTGATCCAGTGCCATTTTTATTCTAGGTGGACGATAGCTGCTCCTGTTCCACCACCGCAGCCCGAGTCCTTATATATTGTTATAGCTGACCATTCCCTACGTGTTCCTTAATGATATCTTTTAAATGCCTACAGTCATTTGTATTGTGCCCATCCAGCTCATGGAATAGGCAATGCTTTCCTGATGCCCGCTCACGTTCGGAGGGTTCCCTTTTTGCCGGCCTTCGATACTGAAGGCATCCTCGAGTATCCAAATAAATCCTTTCTAGAGTTTCAGTCAAATCCATGTAAGAAGAGAATTTTGGTTCTCTCCATTGCCTTTTTGACATATTACTGCCATCATTCATTTTCCGCTTGCCTTTTTCATTCTTGTTTACATATGATCCTCCACTTTGCATAGCATTCACCTCCGGTTTGTTTGCTCGTGCTTTTTTATGTCGCAGTAACCTTTCTGCTTCATGGTAAAACTCCCCCAGATCCATAGGTGGATCCCATGCTAGTGAATCCTTGAACTTCGTGCCATCAACAATTCTAGATACCACCGCCTATAAAACATGGATGGATTTGGACTGCCGCCGCAACATTAAATTGTGTTAGAAAACTCCTTAGGGATTCGTCGGTCCTCTATTTCCGTGTTGCCAAACTCATCACATTTTTGGGTGTCAAGATGTGAACTCTAAACTGCCTCATAAACCTTTAGATTAATTCTGTCCACGTGCTAATAGAGCCGCTTTCCAACTGTCTGAACCATAGTGCTACTATATCCATCAAATACAAAGAGAAGCACCGCGCCATGACCTCCTCCGATGCCCCCAGTACTACCATATGCCTCATGTACCTCGTCAAATGAACAGCGGGATCCGTTCTTCCATCATATGTCTCCAGCATTGGTAGTTTGAATTCCTGTGGATTCCTGGCTTGCCTAATCGTAGGAGCGAAGGGGCTCCTATTCACATCTTCCAAATCTCTATTTACCAATCCTCATCTCATGGCTCGTCTGATCATTTCCGCCAACCTATCCTTGTCATCAAGTGGCAGTCTTTGTCCGTTGTCTCCAACCTGCCCCCCAAGTCCACGAGGGAATCCTGAAATCTGCTCTTCCGGACGAGAACCCATATCCCGATCAACGCCAAACTGTACAACACCAACTGGTGTCCTGCTTGGAGTGGAGCCAATATGACCCGGGGGCATGCCCTTGAGTGTGGAACGATCAGTGTCGATCATTCTATAACAATCGGTTATGGCATGGCCGATCGTTCTTGGTTGGTCAGGGGCTGCTCTCGGTGGCTCCACTCTATCCTGGATCCTGTTTACTTCGTTTCCTTGGTTCTGATTCTGGTCTTCCTTAGCACCTGCTTCTCCAACTCCATGATCCATATTTTCAGTATTCCCAGCTATTCCATTCCCTTAGTTTTGCACTCCAGCTTGTCCAATCTGTCGGAGTAGGTTCTGCATCATTTCCTCCTGTCTCTTCAACGTCCTTTCCTGCATAGATCCTTCATTGTTTCCATCTCGTCTCTGGTAATGGAAATTGAGGTCTGATTAGCTCCTGAGGAAGCCTTCTGACTTCCTTCATGATGGCTCCTGTCTGTTCTTTGTCTCCTTGTCGATTTCTTAGCCATTGCTTCCTAAATCCAAGTTCCCAAGCTTTCAAATTCAAGATCCTAACTTCCAAATCCCTGAGTGCAAGATCTCTTAATGAAAGCACCAAAATGTTGGCGTCAAAACCGATCACCAACACACAATTATACATGAAAGCACCAATATCCAATCACATATAGTATATGTGTAGAAAATATAATATGAAGAATAATCAAACTAAAACGAAAGCAAGTAAGAGAGACAAGATTTATAGTGGTTTGGCTAACTCTGGCCTACGTCCACTCCAGAACAATCCTTTTTATTATACTGAAATTTGATTACAGTTACAATCCAAAATTCCAAAATAAAAATGGCAGAGTATCCCCTAGGTAGAAGATGAAGAGAAGCCAAATGAAGGTCCCCCTTTCTGAAGCCAAGCCTGCTGTATTTATAGGTGAAACTTCGGCTACAGGGTCTTCTCACCTACATGGGCCCACCATAACGATCGGCAAGCCCAATTCGTCCATAAATAATGATCGGCCTAGACTACCGATCGTTATTCCTTCATTCGAGTCATTGTCGATCCCTTCCTTTCTATGTTCCTATGTCGACCCATCTTCCTCCAATACCCTTATGCCGATCCATATTATCAACATGCCGATCCCTTTAGCGCCAGAAATGTATGCTGATCCTTCCATACCCCAAATGCTATACCGATCCTTCCCATGCCGATCCCTACTCCTTCATGCAAAATGCCGATCCATCCTCCTTCATGCAAAATGCCGATCCATCCTCCTTCATGCAAAAATTCCGATCCCTCTTTTTCCACGGAGCCGTGCCGACCCATATGATACCAGTCCAGGCTTTGCCGATCCCTCACGCTTAGAATGCTATGTCGAGCCTTCCCTATGCCGACCCATCACTTTGCCGAACCCTCCTATGCCGATCCATATTACACCAACCCCTCTTATGCCGATCCTTCTTTTTTCAAGCCAAAATTCGCATTTAAAGCACCCTGCATTGTTTATCTACCGACTTCATTTAATCCTACCTTCAAGTTATTATCTATAGTTGATTATCCATCCATCCATTTGAGCCAATTCCGTGATATCCCAGCCTTGATAACCGTGAAGTCTATTGGGTTAAATCCGCCTGTATACTTGCTTGACAAAAGGCGGGTTAACAAGTGCTATCTCTTATGTTGATAGGACCTTATTGACGGTAGATATGGTTATTGGGATGATAGCAAGTTAGCTATGGGCTTATATTTTGAAAGTCTTTTATTTTTAGGAAAAGCCTTTGGGCTTATATTGGGAAAGACTTATGTTGTAGGTAGAAATGTAAGACATATCCTTATTTAAATTAAACTGCCCAAGTACCAATGTAGTAGGGCTTGAGATTTTATTCACTGGACGTATGTTATTCTGACTCCCTCGTCATTACAACATAGGTTAGGAAAGATGAAGATGTTGAAGGCGAAGGCATGGAGAAAACTAGTGACAGTTTACCTATTTATCTACTTATGTTATTTTTTGGTTGTGACGACCCACCTTTCTGACCCTTGGGAATGACACTTAATACATCCACAATATTCATGTGCCATTGCCCAAGCATCCGAAAGATGAATTGTTGGGGGTAAAATAAAAGGAACAGAACAGAAAATCTCACAATGAAACTATTAAATATATTATAACAGTAAAATAGTGCATAAGGTTACTTCCTAACATGGAGTTATCAGAGTTACACAAAAGTACTACAATGTGCTTAGCAGTTATAACAACCTGCTTTTACACATGCTGAAACAAAATACACTTACAAGAATTAAACAAACAGTGGAAATAGATAACTAAATAGATAAAAGCCTTCTGCTCAGACGCCGTTTTCAAAAGAGCCCATAAAAGCCTGCTACTCTCGGACTACTTAAATATAAATAAGTATCCGGAAGTTTAGGGAAAACAAACAACTTGAGTCAAACAATATGTCCGGTATGAGTAAAACTCTTAACAATAAGTGTAATTAAAGAATAACAAATGAGACCACGCCGCCAAATACGTAACTCGTCTCAAAAGAACAACATCCAAATATAAAGAATGGGTATAAATAATTAACGAAGAGTGCTATACTCTTTCCGATGCAATTAAGGAAAACAAATTTGAAGGTTCGAATCAAGGAAAAGGAAAATTACCAACAATGACTAGGAGGATGCATCCCCCTTGCCGCAAGTATACCTCAAGAATATATACTTGAGAACTACAATGGCTCTCGAACACATCCAAGCCGGATACCACCAATGGTTACTGAGAATCCAAAAATTCATGTCTTGGTGCACAAATATCCGAACCAAATCTAGAGTAAATGTGACATTACCCTAATGGGAGCAACCCCACATAGCTTGGCTTCCACTCGTGCTTTGGATTTAGTCATTTCCGACAAAAGGATAACAAAGCTCGAATGAGAAACAACTCGTCTTAGATTGATGATACAAAATTGAAGAAAGTTGAACCGATAGTTAATAAACTAACCATCAGGGAAAAATGATCATATATGGACAGTAAATCTTATAGTCCTATTACTACTCGTCGACTTCAAACTTGTAATATTTCTTGGTTAAAAACGCAGTCGGGCAAGTGAAGATAGTGTTACCTCTAGGCATTGCCTTAAAATTACCTTTTTAACTTTCCAAATAGTGACAAGTTTCCATGCCTCGATGTTTAGTGTCCAGAGTATGACTAAATTCTTTCCATATAAATGATACCGCTTTACGGAAATTAATTCATTTCCATAAACGAATCGAACTTTCACTTTTAAAATCAAATTCGTGCTTGGGTTTCACTTCACAAGTATTAACATTAAACATCTTTGTAAAAATGTTTTATTAACTTTAAAACACCATTTTTAAAAAAAAAATAACTTAAAACATCCTTACTAAATTGGTGAATTAGCTCTGACTATCATTGATAAGAACGATTAATTATCTTTAAACTTCATTAATTAATTCGTTAATTAAAAAGGTTAATCACTTTTAAAAACATCATTAATTAAACAAATTAATTAAATTTAAACATCATTAATTAAATTAATTAATAAAGAAAATTAAATATAATTAATTAAAAATGATTAATTTTAAAACACCATCAATTAAAATAATTAATTAACTTTAATCCATCATTATTAAATTATTAATTAACCTTAATCATCATTAGATAAAATGAATAATTAATTTAAGTATTATTAGCAAAGTAATTAATTGATTTTAAACCCCTCATTATTGAGATAATTAATTAACCTTAATCCTCATTATTTAAAATGATTAATTAAATTTAATAATCATTATTAAAATAGTTAGTTAATTTTAAATCCATCATTATTAAAAAACTTAACTAACTTTGTATACAAAACCCAAGTATGAGAATAAACGAAAAGGTTTCGAAGAGATGGTAATTTCCAAAGTGCCGATATGGCGATAGTCGCTATACAGACACTACGAGAACTACTTTTACGTCGTATTGATTTTCATCCAAGAATCACATCACATAACATAAGTAAAGCATATATATACAAGGTCTATAACAAATCATACAACATGTAGACAACATCACTTATAATATATTATACTTTTTCTACCAACTTTTCATGTTGCCTACTAACTAACAAGATGTCATCTTTTCAAAGCATAAACCAAACCAACAATTATCACATTACCATACATAAACACCATTATTAAAAAGATTTAATTCTTGTAATTGAAGAAGCTTTCAACATCCACATGGAACGTCAATTTTTATTTCAAGATGCACAACTTCATAATAGACTTCAAAAAGATCTTATGAATCCTATTTGGAATCACTTTGGAGCTGTGCAGTGAAAGGGCTTAGCGGTTTTATAGCGGTGAATGTGCAAAAAGTTATAGCGGGGATAAAGCGGGGATATA
The DNA here is from genome assembly GCA_030737815.1 of Allium fistulosum. NCBI lineage: Eukaryota > Viridiplantae > Streptophyta > Magnoliopsida > Asparagales > Amaryllidaceae > Allium > Allium fistulosum. The sequence goes on from CM060906.1 coordinate 73,870,041, forward strand.
GCAAAAAGTAGCAAAGGTGCAAAAAGTTCATTAGATGTAAAACTAGATATTTAATGTTAATTTGTTCTCATTCTCACATTATTTGTGTAGGAAAAAGAAAAACCGCTTAATTTTATATAACAAAACCGAAGAATATCATGATTCATGTGGTCCAGATTTGGTGACTACAATAGATTTCTAACGTATATTGAGCACTTATGCCTTATAATTAGGTCTTTACCCGAACCATGTTGATTTTGTTTAAAAGAGAACTAGTCAAATCAAATTTTTTATATTAAGTTTCTAAAGCGGGTGCTAAAAAGCCTTGATTTAGCGGGTGTAGCGGAAAATAGCGAGGCTTAAAGCAGGTCTACTGTTCATTAGCACTAAACTGAAAAAGTATAGCGGTTGAAGAGCACTATGTGCTATAGTAGGAATTTTATGGGGCTTTAACTACGCAGCTTTAGAGAATGTTAGTTTACTTGTAGATCTAATAAATCATGTATATATGCCTACTTATTTTCTGTTCATACTTTCTTTTAGGTAGCACTTATATTATTTTGTCTTAATAAACCATTCATCATATGTGGTACTTCGTTTATAAGGAATCTAAAATAGTAGACCATTAATTAAGAACTAACTAAAATAGATTTCTAAGAATACAAAGTATAGTGCTAATATTCCAAATTGCTAGGTTTAAATAAACTACATTTAAAGGAAGTTAGCAATAATTATTCGTATTTTGCACTCCATCCAATATTGGACTTAAACATCATCCATTCCAGTCAAATCCTTGTCCATAACCTATTGTTCATATTTTTCACATTCTGTATCGCTTTATCATTCAGGATCCAACTTATATTGCTCAATTTCAGCAAACTTTCGCATTGTATCAATCTTCTTCTACGCTTGTTTGGTTATATCTTTATGTCTTCTTTTGTGATTTTCCTAGGTTGCATTCACTCTAGAATTCAAGCCGGCTTCAGCTTATTCTTCTTCTATGCTACTTTGGACCCCATTGGTCTAAAATCTTCATCGGGTCTCTGAGTGAGAACATCCAACTCATTTTCTCCCTTAAGTGGGATTTCTCTACCCGATGAGTCTCCCGAACTAAAGCAATATAATGATTTTGATGCTTTTTCTTTCCCTTCTCCTTATTTCAACATCCCTTAAGCACTTTACATTATCAGAATTCCAATTCGGTTAACTTGTCAGTAACTTATAACAATTTGCAAATTGGTAATAGTGTGGTTTTTTAACACCATTTTTCTTTTCAAAAAGCTTTACGAATTCCTTATTTGCCATTCTTTTCTGATAATAGAAGAAAAAAAAATAAATTATAATATTGCATTGACGAACAAATGAAAATTAAGACATACCAAATGATCTTCGCTACCCGTTCCACCGGGATTCGCTTCCTATATTTTATAAATCCATGATTCTAAAATTGAGTTTGTCGATTGATTTTTTGAATCGACCTTAAATCGCCAACAATGAACATGTGTTGAATGCTTTATGTTGTAGGTATTTGTTATTATTTTCAAAAAACTTATTGCCACTTTCTTCATTACTGCTTATCGAATCTTTGGAATAATGGCGGTGAATATTGCACAAGGCATAGTCTTCATTGCTTCGCCATGGGTAAAATGACAGATGACTCAAAGGTGTACCATGTTGCTCATTATCGTCTTCGAAAATGTAATTTTTAGAATTTGAAGGATGTGAGAAATCACCGAATGGTGAAGACATTATGGAGATTGAGTCCGATATAAGATTAATATGGTTTAGAAGAAGAAATATTAAAGAATTTGGTCAGTTTTTGAATATAGAAAGTGGGTTATTTATTGAATTAGCTGCAAAAGGTAGTCATTAAGGTAACCTATTAAATAGGCACCCAGGGTTACTTCAGCATTCTGAATTGGCCACTGAAGAATAAGTGTATTATTACACCGAATTCGAACTGTTGGCCGCCTCCTCTTTATTTTCTGATGAATTTTTCGTTGAATCCTTCGCTATTGGAGATGCTATAAATCATAAGTATTTGTACAAACGTGTTCATAAACATGAATGATAAAGGCTATGAATAAAGGTACTAATTTTAGCACCCATTAAAGTATCTGTCCTTCCTTCCACCTTTTACAACCCATTCACCTTTCTCCTTTAAACCTTAAAGTTGGGTGCACTACTTCTTCACTAAAAACCTAAAACACTAATATGACTTTCTCCAAAATTTCATATACATTTGGTAGTTACACAATCGCATATATCAGATTCCTATGATAGAACAAGGTACAACCAATTCCTAGTAGTTCATTGGTTCGTTGATATAATTAGACATCTACTCCAATTAGACCTACTCATAGATTTACAAAACAAATACTTACGCTAGTAATAAGAAATTTTGTCTCAAGATTGCTGTCAAAACATGCACCAACTTTAGTATTATTGATGTAGTAAATATTACAGAGATATTACTAACTAATTTATCTGAGTTTACTTTATAGTACCTTGAAAACTACTCTGAAAGGGAGGAAAATGAATAGAAGAATCGATTGTATTGAGAATAGAGGAGGAGGAAGTGCGAGTTCTATTGCAAAAAAATTATTATATTCAAATTCTTTAATAGGACTTCCCATTTATAAAAAAACACCCGTGCCTTTTCATTTCAAAAGACATGACTGTTTGAAAGGATGCAACCATTTAACCAAACATTATATCAGTTCATTCAAATTTTTAAAATAAAAGAAAAGGAACCCAATTTCATTATACGCCTACTAAAGCTCGACCTAGTCTAGCCCAACCCAGTGTACTATGTCAAGTGAGCCTACAAGATGCCTCAAACTCCCATTCTCTCACGCTATGCGTGCGTGCGGGCCCTCCAAGCCATATGGCTTCCAATAGTTCTCTCTTTTGTTTTTTTAATAAGCATACAACAAGTTGGTTTATATACCAAGAGTTCGTAGAATTTCTCTCCATGTGAAACTATTCATAACATGTTATGCTAATACAACATTCAATATTGTTTCCTTTCCAACATATATTGCTAGCTACTACTATAGACCATATATGGAAAGAAATTGTTATCTAGCCTTTTGACCGGGCCGTATTTGGATGAATCAGACTAGTCGACTTTGGAGTTATCTAGGCAGAGAGCCTAAAGTGATAACTAGCAAACCTAGACGCTGAGTACGATTAAGGTTGCAAGCCTAAGATGAAGCCATCAACTCCCAAGAGAAAGCCAAAATCCCATGCATTATCACAAGACAAACTGACATCCAACTTCAAGTGAAGTTAAGGATCGGTACCGATCCCTAGTCGAGGATTGGTAACAATCCCTTTATTCCTTCCCAAACCAGAAGTCACCTCAACTGCCTTCAAGCTATGGCGATTTCAACCTATTCCAATCTTCCTTGGATTGTTCACAGTCAATTACCATCAAGCATCTCGTGTACGCGAAAAAAGGAACTTCATTCTACCACCGATTTAACTAATTCACCCAGAAATAAGCTTCTAGCAAAGCAATCAAGGAGAAAAACATGAAGCCACAAGCAATTTGAACCACATGGAAGATCCACTAAGCTATCTTATGGATTGGTACCAATCCCCACTATGGATCGGTATCGATCCCTAATAATAGCTGACATGGCCACGATCTTTCTAGCATATCTCTTTCTGGATGTGAGGAACGTGGTGGAGAAACAATCAACACTTACACTTAATAGTCTGAATATCCTTTCTCAATTAGATAATATTTGTGCTAAAATGAAATCAATCATCGAGGAGAAGCGCCCTCTCCAAGATGCCTAAACTTTGTTGTGTTCGGATAACCCGGATGCACAGAAATAGCATAAAAACTATTATCGATTAAACTCTTCACTAAATAGTACAAGGGAGATGGCTGCTAGTTTGGAAGAGGAAGTTAAAAAGAAAGATAGAGAGATTCTAGAGCTGAAAAAGTGTGCGACGCAGTTGGTCAATCTAAACCTTCAACTCAGAAATTTGACGATGATGCGGAAATTGCTCATCTTCACCAAAGAATTATGGACCTTGAAGTAGACTTAATGAAAAGCCAAGTTTTGCCAATCCTTAGGACTTATTGCGAGTAGATTTGACTCTAGTCTTCCTACTCCTACCTGGTTGATTGGCAAAGAAAGATTTTCTGCCTTGTTAAACCCACCTTCGAACCTAAAAGATGGTGAGATTGCGCAACGGAGTCAAAGGGTTAGATACAAACGTGCTCAATTTTTGAATGAATAATGGGATGACAAAGCTTTTTCATATCTCAATAATTATCAGGGCCAGGTGAAGAAACTTAGCCGTGAAAAATATTGAACAGGAGGTTAAGAAGCCAAAGAGCGAAATTCAAGCATTTAAAGGAGCTGATATGGCGTTCAGTCATGCGCTAAAAATCTAAGTCGATTTGAATAATGATGCAAATAACATTTGTAAGAAGGAAAAGAAACTTATGAAACTTTTAGATACAACAATTGGTCACATCATTGAACCTTCTTTAGTCATTGAAACTTTGAAAGGGGAAATGTAGAAACTGCACACTTAATGGAAAATTACTCATGAGTTTTTAGGAAGACTTACCTTTTGGTTGCTTTTAATTTGTTATATAACATGTAAAATAAACAAATCTTGTACCTGAATAATTATTATTTTGAATGGACTTCGTATTCTTTTTCTGAATTTATTGAATTGTTGGAGATAAACATTTTTCTTTTGATGCTATACGTTGCATATGTTTTGACAAAAAGATTAGTGATTCATTTTATCATAAATACATTTTGAAGAATCTTCCGTTTAGAAATTCATTTAATAACAAAGATTCTCATTACTGGGACACTTAGACTCCATTCTATAGGAATTTGATCTAACGCTTTAAGGAATGAAGCTTTTAATAACTTTATTTTTAGGCTTTATCACTTAGAACTTTGGAGCTTGATGTTTGAAGCTTTGATCTCCATCGAGTATTCATCAAGAAGTTCGTTTGATATTTACCTATATTAAAGACCAGAAATCCATAATAATATTCTGAATAGAAGACCAGAAATCCACTCTGGCAGTGATGATTTGAATAAAAGACCAAAATTTTATCTGGTATTAATAGAAGACAAGAAGACCAATTTGGTATTAATAGGAGACCATAAAACCAATCTGGCGATTATATCTAAATAGAAAGCTAGAAACCCAAAAGGTGATAATATTTGAATAGAAGGCCAAAAATCCATTTGGTAATAATATCTTATTTCTTTGAATAGAAGACCAAAAAACCGATCTGGCAGTAATAGAAGACCATCGAACAAATCTGGCATTAATAAATCTTTTGAATAGAAGACCAGAAAACTAATTCTTATAATAATAAGAAACCCAATTATAAGAAGACCAGAAATCCATCTTCTTATTAACGAAGATTCCCGTTATTTGATAATTTGAATTCAAATGGATTCTAATCTAGGAATCGAGGATTGAGAAATAATTCCATGTTTTGAAGATTGGAGCTTTTGATTCTAGATAATAAATCATAATTTTTAGACATTCTTATCTGATGTTAAAATTTTCAACTCTAGGCAATAGATAACTCTTGACCCTTTATCTTAATGCATAATTGTGTGTTAGATTGTTCTTCCTCTAGAAGATGGCTTTTGATCCATTCTTTGAGATAAAGTTAGATTTGTTTCTATATTCGATTGATCTTCCTCTAGAAGATTGCCCCAATCCTTCTTTAGGATAGTGTTTGGTTTGCTTTTGAGTTGATTGATCTTTCTCTAGAAGACTGCCTCGATCTCTCTTTTGGATCGAGTTCAATTTTCTTTTGCATTTGATCTTCCTTTAGAAGATTGCTCCTTACTACTCGTTAGGTAGTGATTTAGGCTTTGATTGATTTCTTTGTTACCATCTTTAGGTAATGATATCAACTTAGACTGAACCCGTTATCACTCTCTTAGGTGTTGATTTAGACCTTTTATCCAGTGTGTTTGGTTAGCTATCTTAAACAAAATAAAAATCTTACCAGACCTCCTTCTAGCAGGCGCTTCAACCAGGCCTTATAGACAGTATTGAAGGCTTGTTTGATGCTTTGGCTAGGCAAAATCTTAGGTGGGACCAAAGTCTTACTCCGTCCTCCCTCTAGGAGGCACTCCATAAGGCTGAAGGCTGGTTAGTGCTATGGTAAGGCCATCTTAGGCGGAACCAAATGCTTACTCCGTCCTTCCTCTAAGAGGTGCTTCGGCCAAGCCACATTGGTGGGATCGAAGGCTTGTAGTGCTCTGACCAGGTCTTATAGGCGGGACCAGAGGCTTGCTCTGACCTCCATCTAGGAGTTGCTTTAACCAGGCCCTTGTGGTGGGATCAAAGGCTTTATTCGCCCCTTATTACCTTATAGGTAATGATTTAGGCTTTTTCTTTTATGAATCCTTTCCATTAATAATTTCACTTTATTGAGGATTTGCTTAAACTTGACGTACAAACTCATTAAGCTTTCCCTTTCTTAATAAATCTCTTATCATTCCCTTTAAGGCCCGACATTGATTGGTTCATGTCCATTCACTCGATAATATTGGCAACAAGCACCTCCAAGATTCTTTTCAATTTTAGGTTTCTTCTTCCTTGAAGGTAATAATTCAGCTTTCTCTTTGTCAGAAGATAGATATGTACGTAAGAAGTAGTGAGAGAGTGGATCCAAAGATTTTTAGGATAAAGTGTCTTTTGTTCCTGTTTGACTCTCTTGAAAGATCAGATTGGCATATTAGGATTATCCACAATCTTTCTCTTCTAAGCTTCGACTAGTGCGGGCGGATGATATATTACTCTTTTCCATTTCTGGACAAACTTATTGAAATAGTTCATTATTTCCTTTTCGAAGATAGTCCCTTTTGACTGGCATTGTATGGCCGTCCTTATCTTTAATAAACAACTATCTTTTTTCAAGATCTATTTTCCTAAAGCAAAGATTAGAGTTGGTCCTACAAGGAATGGATTCATGCCTCATTTATTAGGATTATAGTGTGACACTTGTTTCTTTTCTTCTATGATTTGCAATGCCAACATCCTTATAATTTGTTCTTTATGAAATTGGGGGCAGAAGTGACTTGGTAAATTAGCCTACTTGCTTAGGATTCAGAAGATCCTTGTTCGTAAATAGTCATCTTATAGTCCGACGGGCTATGCTAAGTTCAGTAAGTCCTTTTTATCCCTTATATGCAAGTTAAGGGACGGTCCATATATGCAAGGTAAGATAAGGAAGGTGGAATACACATGATAGGGTAAATCTTCTATACCCTAAGTATGCAAGCCAATGAGAGTTCTTTATAGGGATATGTAAGGAATCATACGTTCAAGCCATCCTTCTAGCAGCAAATTGTTAACAAGATTTCTTGTTAACCCCAAGTATACGAGTAAGTGGAGTTTTGGTTAATAATAGGCTTCGTTAACCTCATGTAAGTCCACTTGAAGTATGCGAGATCAACTTGTCACATGTAAGGCAATGAATTGAATCGCAAAAAAGGATGGTCGAGTTCATATCGCTTGTATGAGAATAATCCAATATCATGTAGTATGCACATAAGTCTGACATGAGGTACAAGTTCATATATCATGCTGCATAAATGAGAGTTCAACATAAGTCACAAGTCAAGTCTCCTTATTAAACATACTATGCAATTGCAATTGTACAAGCCCAAATTTGCAAAAAGGTCAAAAATTACAATTGGCACTAAAAATGCCTAAATTGATTTAGGGTTACAAACTTTAAAAATGTAGGAGAGAGAGAAAAGAATGGACCGCCCCCTTTTGAATGCTCCTGGGTCCGTATTTATAAGGGTGAAGATGGGCAGCATGGTTGCCACATGTCACGTTCAAGATGCTTGACATTCGACTTCATTATTTGCTTTAATGGCTTCTGGCATTCCTTTAGGTGTTGATGACTTGCGACATCCTTGTGATGGCCGATGATTTACGATATATTTTTATATAGTTTAATAGGTGACAATCCTTCCATAACGCTGCTGATTTACGATATCAGTGTTATACTACAGCTATTTAATCCCTTTATTATCTTGTCAGCATGTGGCATCTGTTTTCATTGGTAATTTATGACATCCGCGTTTTTTTATTGATAAGGTGCGACATTGATAAGAGAAGGCATTGAGAAGGTGTGGCATTGATAAGGTGCAGCATTGATAACAAATGATGCATGTTGGTGATTTGCGATGTGCTTCCATTCCTTATTTTGATGGGATGTGACATCTTTTATTGCATTGGTGAAGTGTAGAATCGATAGTATAAGGCATTATTACTAGCTACAAGCTTTCAAGATCCTTTCAAGGCGCCCTGAGAAGCGCCATCATTTACTGTATGCTCCTTTGCTTTATCTTCGACATCATAGACTACGACATGTTGTATTCATGATTTCAACACCAGCTATCTCCTCTTGTATGTTTTCTAGCCTCTTAATTGACATCCTCATTGTTGATATGCTTTCATATATTGGAATCATGGTTTGTAGTAACAACAACCAAATTAGCAACAAAGTTAAGTGGATGTAGACGACGATTAGCAAAATCACTATAAAAATTGTGTGTAATGTTATTTCTCATTTTCATTTACTTTCTACATTTATTTCTCTAATTTAATCCTTTGGGTGTTTATGCTATTTTGGTATAAACATTTTGGTGCTTTACATTATTCTCAAGATATTTGGATCAATCATCTAATGTCGGATTGCTTTAATCTGCGAGATCGATCCATTTGCATTGTTTTTGCATTCAGAACAACTCAGATTTCCACAAAATCTATAGAAAGCTATTTTGAACAATGGCCCCACAAATAGACCGATCCATCTCTTCAAGAGCTGCAGATGATGTCGAGAATGTTGACTCTCAACATGTCGAGGAAGTTGCACAACCAACCACTGCTGAAGTCCAAAACCCATCAAAGGTGATAACGGGGGTCGAGATAGACCGTATGATGAAACAGATAGAGGACAAGCTACAGGAGAGCCGCAACGAAGTGAAGCAGTAGATGTAGGAGAGTGTCTACTAGCTGAATCAACTGACCCGTAGTCGTAGAAGAACCGGGAAGGAATTGATGACTTCTGATTTAGAGGATGACAGTTCTTCATCATGCGGACAAAGGCATAAGGAAGGAAAGTAAAAGATGGTCAGAAAGGAGACCGACGTTCCAAGACAAAAGATGGGGACTAGTCATGGCCAGAGTTTGGGAATCAGTATAACTCCATGCAAGGATCGGTGTCGAACCACTGATTCTTAACTTGGTGGATGAGCAAGTTGATGTCTTGGACAATAATTTTGGGGCTACGTCTAGTCATGGCGTTGATGGCCAGAATGCTGGAGATCACGCAACTGTTGTCAATCCGTCGCGTCAAACTAGTAGAGTTGCAGACGAACGTTCTCCCAAAGTCAAAGAATCTAGGTATCGTGAACCTAAGTGAGAGCGTTTGTTGGGCCTAACACTTGGGGCAGACCACGATTACCGCATCCAGTAGACCTTGCAATGCCGGAGTACTTGGTTGAGGTAATGAGAAAGTTGGTGAATTGAAACTCAGCACCCGAATAATGATGAATAGCATTCTTCTCCTAGCCAGAACCCTTTCACCGAATAGGTATTGCGTGAATAATACCCAAAAAAGTTTGTGATGCCAACGATTGTAATACCCTTAATTTTTGTTTAACATTATTTTGGGAATTACATAAATTAAACACAATAATATGAGGTGATAAGAAAAATGAGATTTTTTAACTAATTTGGGTCAGGCCTTAATTAACCAATTAATAAGATTGTTTTAAATAAAGAATAGAAAGGGATTAATAAGAGGGGCATAATGGAAATAATTCCATTACTCATTCCCTAAAACTTTCTTCTCTCGTTCATTCTCATATCACTTTCTAAAATCAAAAGCAAAACTAAAGAGGAGGTCATTCATTACCTAGATGAGAAGAGGAAGAAATCTCAAGAATTCAAAAGGAAAAGCTAAGTTGAAATAATCTACATCAAATCACAATCTCTCTTATCCAATCTAAGGTGAATAAGAGTGAACCATATCATTTGTTACGTCTTGTTTTCGGATTTAAGAATGATTTTTGAATTGATTATGATAATATTTCGTGTTTGGATTGAAAATATCACTGTTAGATTGAATGATGATTTGTTGGGATTTTATGGAATTATTTTAATGGGTTTTAAAGGCTAAACCTAAGTTTTTGATCCCCTATTGATTTTAAATTTGAATATGTTGTGTAAAACATTGTTTTGGAGATGGGTTTTCAATTTCATAATTTTCCAAGTTCATATGAATATTTTATAAATTTTCTAAGAAGAAAATGTGTATATTTCAGGTTTTTAATTATTAAATTAGTATTTTAGTCCCGAAATTTTCATATATAAAAGAAGAAGGAAATTCAGATTTTTATTGATTTTTGGGGATTTTACCCTAATTATTATGATTTTCTATGAATTATTATTCTAGAAAAGTTGATAATTAATAATGAGCTAGTAAATATTAATTTTAAGGGTTTTCAAATTAATTGGGAAAGTATTGTTTATCCAATGAAAATTTGACATGAGGCAAGAGTTAGTGGAAATTTTTAAATTTAAAAGGAAACAAATCAGTTTTTAAGTTATCTACAGATATGTCATCGGCGTTATAACTTAGAGTCTCGATACCCTTATATTGGTAGAAGTTCAATAACCATAAGGGCTGTTTTATGGGATAGCTACCTGATAGCTATGTGATGTATCCACTTTCTTAAGGACTCGATACCTAATGAATTGTAAAGGTTTGGTACACAAAGTAAAGGGTCAATACTCTATGTTCTATAAAGGTTGGTGATCCAATGTTTTGTAAAAGTTCGATACTCAATGTTTTGTAAGGGTTCGATACCCAAATGTTATGTAAGGGTTTGATACCCAATGTTGAGGTTCAATAACCCTATGGTTTAGAGACTTAGCAACTCTTTTTAAAGTTCGACACCTTATGTGTTTTAGAGGCTCAGAACCTCATGATTTTAAGAACTCGACACCCATGTCTTATTGTGTCTTGATAGCTTCCTTGTAGCTATTCGACAACTGTATTTTAGTGGCATGAATGCCGTATGTTTTACAAATTTAATAGTTATATTTTAGAGGCTCGACAACCCTTGTTTTCTAAAGGCTCGACAACCTTGTTTTGCTATCAAATGTTTTGAAAGCCATATAAAGATTATATATATTTTTAGTGGCTCGAAAGCCGTATGTTTTACAAACCAAATAGCTATGCTTTATAGGCTCGATAGCCAATGTTTTATGGATGCTCGACATCCATGTTTTGCTAGCAAGTGTTTTAAAATGATGTAAAGAGGATTGTGCTTTGGCATAAGATTTTGGTTAAGTATTTGGGCTATGCTTTCCTTGTTTTAAGAATGATTTCAAGTTGTTCGTCATTTCTAAAGATAAATGTTTTCAAGGAAATGAAATAGTGTTTTAGCATAGTTTTATATGAATTTTGTTAAAGGAAAATATTACTTAAAATTAAGTAATTTTGTTATGTGTATGACTATTGATTGAACATATTTGATGGATGATGTTATATATTCTTATTATTATTTGATCGATTAAATTTACATATATTATCATTTTTCATACTCACATTTGCATTACCCAACATTGCAACTTGGGATTTAGAAACAGAATTACCTGTTAGATTGTTCCAATAGTGAGTATACGCAGACTAAACTCATGAGTGAGTAGAATTACATCCAGAAGATCAAATAGATCAATTATGTTAGGTTGCCTTGAATTGATCAAAAAGATATGACTCATGGATTTAAAACCAAATAAGATTTTGGTAAGACTAGTGTAGGATCGCGCCCTATGCTTTAGCCATTATCCCACGGTTGGTAAAGATCCATGATTCCAGCATGTAGGGCTTTATCAATAGTGAGACTAAAAGATGTGTATGCATAGAAAGGAACTCGTAGCTCTATATGCTCACTGTATTGTTTATTTGGATTTACTCCTAACCGTATTTGGAGATTTGAGACATCTGGTTATGTTCTATCCCGAATCAGCTTGATAGGTTATTAGTTAGCCTGTGAAAACTAATAGCTTCATAGTAACCCTATGAAAACTGTGATTTGAGATAGACGGTCAACTTTATAAGGGGCAAAATATGGGAATGCATAACCCTTTAATGACGCACTAGTCACATTTACCCATATTGTATTCATATGATCATATCATGTTTTGTTTTAACCATTGTGGTTGCAGGTGCATGATATATGTTCAAATTGACATATTTTATAACACACTAGTGATGGGAAAACCCGTTCCATTCTGCGATGTGGTCTCACTAGATATTTGTTTTTGGTTCGAGATGGTATATTATTATTCACACCAGAGTTTTTGTCCGACCCGAAGCTTTTGTTTTTCCCTATAAACTCTTGGGTACTCATTTGAGCAGATCGAGAGTAGGGGTTTCAGGTTAGAATATGCTTCCGAAGACATGCAGGAGGCAAGCTAATATTAGGAGTTTATTTCCACTGTGTTGTTTGAGGTTTATATTTTGTTTGAATGGATGTAACAACAGAATTTATAACGATCGAGTAGTTAGAATTTGATCATCCAAGGAGGCATCTTCATATGTCGCTCTTGGAATATAACTGTAATTATTATATTTTCTCTGAACATGGAATTGATGGGGTTATGCAATAAATATAAAAGTTATTAATGAAATGTGTTTTAAAAGTTTTCATATTTATGTGCTCTTGATGTTATAGATACAATTAACCGATATTATTTTGTCGTCGAGAAATAATACTATGGATGACTGCAGCATCAATAGCGCTTATTTTTTATCCTCAAAATGGAGGATGTTATAACATGGTATCAGAATGTAACGACCCACCTTTTTGGATGATTTAAATTGACAATAAACCACACATGTATAATTCAAACCGTTCAAAAGGGAGGATTGTTAATGGGGTAAATAAGAAAATAATAGAAAAGAAGGAAAAATAAAATACAGAATCTCGCAGCGGAATGACAAAATATAATAATCAAATAAATAGTTCATGAAACTGTTTTACAAATGACATTTGATTATACTTTTACAATTCAAATCAGAGTTATACATACATAAAAAAATAATGCAGCGGAATACAATAAACGGTGGAATAATAATAATAAATAACAATAATATACTGAATCTTCGTCTTCGTCCTCCAGAACATAAGATGGTCTGAATACACTGAAAAAGCTCAGACTGACCCGAGCATAATGAAAAACAATACACTCGAGTCAGAACTAAAAATTCCTATGTAAGTCAAATCAATCTCAAATAAAAATATGAGTGCAATGGCTTCAGAGATGTTATGGTATTTTTCATCTCCTATCAAGTGTACAACGTGAGTGCAGTAATTTACGAGATTTCAAATAATTCGAAATACCAATTTTAACCACTTTATTTAAAATAAATCCAAAGTTTAAATTAAAAACTTAAACTTTTTAAATAATTCAGTTTCAATAAATAATCCAAATTCAAGAAATTGTATGGGTATATATCATTTCAACCCATAATTTAAATGCGTTAATTACATAAGTATTTTTGTTGGAACGTTGATACATAATTAATGGAATGCTTATAGTGTCCCCATTACTTGATAAAATGATCTTGAGTCTGTAACAACCCGACATTTCGTACCCATTTAATTATCGTCTCTTGACGATCTAATCTGGTTGCTAATAGCTATTGGCATTTTGATCGAATTGAAATTCTCTTCTTATCCGGTTTGAATTCTTTTATAATTGAATTCAAACCGGATAAGAAGAGAATTTCAATTCGATCAAAATGCCAATAGCTATTAGCAACCAGATTAGATCGTCAAGAGACGATAATTAAATGGGTACGAAATGTCGGGTTGTTACAGACTTAAATGATGTCAATAATATACAAGGTGATAATAGGGACATATTAAAATAAATAAACAACCATACATCCAACATATCAATCAATAAGCATCCATTTCAAACAACATCCAAATCAACCAATATATTTCAACATATAATAGTTATCAATATCGGGGTTTAACTATCAATTAAATTCCAATATAAAATTAAATGTCAATTCAGATTCAATATCAATTCAAATGTCAACTTAAATCAACAAACAACAATAAAAAATTATATATCGCATCATATATTTTATTTAACTTGCAATGGAATTTTTAGTATTGCGTGAGTGGGTTGAATCACTCACCTTTTTGCTTTCCCTTTTCTAGCTAGATATGGATCTGCAACTACTTTCTCATTTTGTTTTGTTTCCTTGCTATCTTAATCTTTTTTTATAGAAAGTTTTGGAGAGAAGATTATATAGATCTGGATTTGAAGAAAAAGACATGGAAAGAAGAGAAGGTTTGAAAAAGAAAAAGAAAAATAATTAAAGAAGAAGAAGAATTGAAAAAAGGAAAAGGAAAAGGAAGCTTTGAAAAAGAAGAAGAAGATTTGAAGAATAAGAAGAAGAAAAGAGAAAAAAAAAGCTTTGGAAAAAAGGAGAGAAGGATATTTGAAGAAGAAAGGTGAAGAGAGACAAAAAATGAAGCTACAGAAGATGAGATTTTAAAAAAATGAAATGAAGCTACAAGAATGAAGATTGAAACTAGTGAAAAGCTAATAAAGCTAAATATAAACAAATTAGGAATTGAAATAAAGTAAAAATATGAACAACCCTAAAAAAATGGTAGGTATTAAAAGAGGTGAAGGAAAGAATTAAAAATATGAAAATTAGGTAACGTTCATGAAATGAAAAGGCTTTAGACAATGTAAATGGAAATAAGTAATGGAACAAATGAGGAAACAATGAAAAAAAGTGTGACAATTATTAATTAGAAAGGGAATGAATGGACCAACTCTACTCTATAAACAAACTTTTGGAATTCAAATTTCAAAACATTTGTTCACTCAATTAATTTTGTTAACCCCAAACATAAATAATTTGACATTCATTAAAGGTTTAATTACCACAACATAACTAAATTTGAACACACCAATTTACATAATGGGGACCGCCGCTACATAAAAAAAATGAACCATGATTTAAAAATTCAAATTTGAAATCAACATTGTTCTCGACACGTAATTATGAACTCAAATATTTAATTTATTTTAAATTTCAAGGTTAGCAATAAAATCACTTCTACGCAACCTATGCCTGCTACCGTAAAATGTTGTTTTAAAAATTCAATTTTCTCTTTTTACAACGTTATATTTATATTCAGAATGGAAACGTTCACTTTATTTTCCTCAAACATTCTTTTATTTTCCTTAAAATGCTTATTCGTAACTTGCAATTCATAAATGTAAACACTCTTATATTCTAAAATGATCAACTTATACAATATTAAATCCATTCTTATATTTCCAAATAATGTACATTCCAAATGAAAACATTCTTACATTAAATTTATTAATTGCACTTTGTTTCTTTTTCCTTTTTCAATTGAAAATTTTCAATAAAAAAATTTCCAATTAATTTTAATCTTCCACTTCAAAACAGACCCTAATTGATGAAATCAATTAAATAAATACGTTGTGTGATGCCCCACCTCTATACCCACACTAGACAAGAACACTACGGTGTAATGTTGTCAACTAGCACGGAGAATAAGGCTGTTGAGGAGCGACCATCCGTGTAATTGCTTTGTGTGAGCACCGATATGTCAGATAGTATAACATGCATTTTTACTTAAGGAGGAAATCCAACATATCGATACAAACTCAAAGCTACTACACAGTGGCTATAATAGTTTAGGACAATAAATATAAAAATAACACAGATAATATAAATGCGGAACACAGATAGAACAAAAAGTCTCATATCTATACTATATTATTATTAGTGAGTTTGGTTTCAAGCTCACACAGGCCCTCTTGAAATTTGGCAACCGAACGGTCACGTTTTTTTTTCTTTTTTTTTAACCCCTGTATTATTACTGAATTCGATTTCAAGCACGCAGAAGCCACTAAAAATTTTCCACGAACTTTAAAACCCAAACGACACGGCTCTGCCTTTTTTTTGTTTACCATTCACCTCCCACTTTCGCCTTTCTTACCTCCTACTCGCCCTATGCCTAATTCCATAATTAGGCGATAGCGTTCCTCTCGATTTCTAGCTTATCCACTCTGTCATCCTCGACGGTGCCGCCCTTCTTGAGCGTCGTTGGAATCGGTTCGGCATATGGTTTTCAGTGTGGTTGTTGGACGTTTTGCGATGTAAGCGCCTCTTTCTCTTTCTATCTGCCGACCAATGTTTGGTTGATTGGGCTTCTGCTCTGTCTGTTTAACTTTGATTAGGGTTTCTGTTTACTGTATTGGAAACATGTTTTTTGTTTGGTCTTTGACCACTTTGTGAAAGTTTGGCATGCCTAATACCGTGCATAGGACATTTTAAACATGTTAAGCAATTTTCTTGGTAGTTGATGGATGCGATAGTTAATGGATATGATAGTTCTGGATTTACTGCAAATGTAAAGTGGTTAATTTCATTTGATATCTTATGCTATTTTATTCTTTGCAATCCCACGTTAAGGACAGTAATTATGTTAGAATGTTGGTATAAAGTTGTTAAATTTAGCTGAAAATGAGTGTGGAACGTAAGCCATGAGTTTCGTGATGTTTATACTGTCCGGGAGGTAATGCATTACTGCAGTGTGGTGCTTATTTGAATTAAAAAGCGTTCCTTCTCCTTGGCTCTTGCCTCTCAATAGAATCGTTCGTTCCTGTCCTTTTCCTATTTTCATTTGCACTATTTAAAAACTCATGTCTGGACTCATGTAAACTATATTGATTAGGGAAAATGATCTTATTTTAAAAAAGAAATATGTTCGAACTTAAGTGTAGAATCCCTGGGATTGGTTGCTTTCCTTCCTTACAGTAATATTACCAAGCTGCAAAGTATGTTCCGGCCCAGGTTTTTTCATGTTGACTATTGACTATTTTCGCATTGTTGTTCCAGCATTTTTGCGCTTTGCGTCTCTTTCATCTTCGTTGTTTTATGTTCTCAGTCTTTTCTCTCTTCCTGTGTTTTCCATATTCCACTACCAGTTTAACAGGTATATTAAAACAAAAAAGAATGCCCAAATTTATGAAAAGGTAATATCAGTGTACTAAATTATGGCTTTGCTGCAGGAAGGCTTGGACTGTACAGCAAATGTAGGTGGGTTTTGAACAAAGAGGAAAAAAAAGAAAAGCCAAGCAAGGAAAACCTTGGGGATTTTGGTTGAAGATTTCAAGTCAAAATTCAAATTCATGAAATGCTTTGTATTGTTTCGTTCCAGTATGATTTGATCAATAATAACAAAATAGTAACAAAGCAGTTAAATTGTAATCAATGATCTATTCAACCCATGATTATCTATTTCCATTATAGCAGTTATTTCCACATTCGTAGTTACAGTAACTTCCTCTACTAAAGTCCAGTCATATATGACTAAATTGCAAGTTATACAACCAATGGTTATTATCTTATACACTATTTTGTCACTGTAAATTTGTTTGAATTTGTTCAAAAAATGGATAAACTCTGTAGTATTTTCTGTTTGTGTACTGATGCATTGGACTGATATTTTTATAGATGTATATCATTAATACTCGAAGATACTCATGCAGTGCAGTTATTCCTTCTCCCACCCAACAACAATGCCCACTTCTTCTCTGAAGCTCGTGTTTTATGTTGATATACAGCTTCAAAAGGCACTGCTATTTGGGTACTTATTTCTGCCATGATACAATCATCGCTTCCTTTCTCTTCAAACATAGACTTCCTTCTATTTGATTATTATTGAACATGTTAGTTCATCTGAGATATACTTAGGGGTTGAAATAAATTTTCTGCATATCTATTTTTAGTTTTTGTTGTACCTTTTTTCTTTTTACTTATATATATTTTTTATTTGCATTTGCTACTTTTTTTGGGTACTATTTGTAAATTAATTCATATGATGTGACCTTTATTCCTGTCCACATTGTTCAAATATATTTCAAATTCAGTTGTTGCATATTTACAACAAAACTCTTGAGAAAATATGAATGTGGCTTTTTTACCAAAATATTACATTGGAAATGTGTTCTATTTAATGGTATTTTAAGTTATTTAAATGTTATAAATAATGTTTTCCATGATAACTGCAATGCCAACAAGCTCTTATTTGTTTACCTCTCATGCAGGAACTTTGGGCTCGGTTGCAGGAACTGATTCTAAAATAGTAAGTTATTATTTTCTACTGTTTTTATGTTTTCTGCTAAAGTATTATGCGCCTTTAGTGATAGAATTTATAACATAATAATTAAGATCGGGTTAATATTACAGCTAGGTTTCTCTCTGATTTGGTCAAGTACATGCCCGTTATATGATCTTTAGCTATACATCATTTTTCAACTAGAAAATGCTTGGTTTCATCACTATCAAAACTTCAAATATTGGTTTAACCATTAATATTGGAAATTGTTATGTCATCTGTTGTCACTAATTCCTTAGATTTTCCTAATATATGGTCATAAATTATGAAATTGTTCTCTTTTTAAGACATTTGTATTAAACATCCCTAAATGCCTATATAAAAAAACTTATACACCAATACTTGCATGTATTTTATATTAAGCTTTCCTTATTATTATTATTATTAGCAAAAGTAAATTCTTCACCATCATCAAAAGTCACTTCTAATAGTTGCAAAGTACTCTAATTACCAATGTGTGTGTTCGTAGTAGCTAGGTAAGCTTAATTTTATATATGGTTGAATGTTGTTAATCGTTTCATAAAAGCGTTTAATTTTCAAAACATGCAATTACATTTATCATAAATATTGCGAAGCTTCTATGCTCCTTAATTCACCTTCTATGCACCTTAATTCACCTTCATATGTTACTGTGCTGCATATTCTCATTAGTTAGCCTTTTATAGTCAATGCAGCTAAATATTTAGTTATGTATATCAATATAGTTGCTAAGTGAGCATACTGTGTATGTTAACACTCATATACTGCATGACAATCAACATATGTAAAACCTATTTGATTTAATCATAACATATTTTAATCTGATTATTTATAATATTCTGGTTTGGGACTTAATATGCTAAATATCTGCATTATATTTAGCTTAGGTAGAAGTTCTTATTTCCTAATTGATTCTCCCACTTCAGAATTAGCCTTACTCTGAGTAAAATAGTACCAGAAAGTTAAAACTAACTATAATTTAAGACAGCAAGCATTTGAAAGCTACAACAATGGGTGGTATCCATTCTTAATATATTTACTTAATTTTTAGGTTAACCTTTAAGAGCTTCATTGGATAAATCTGCACAAATTAAGTTTCCTTTTATATTTTTTCAAACTGTTGTTTTATCTCAAGATAAAAGTATGGATATGGAAGTTTGATATTTGTGCTTACTATTACTTTTTTAATAATGTGTCTCACACAAAGAACGTTTTGTAAAATATTTTATCCATAGTTAGATCAAAAATGTATACAAACATATTTAAAGCTTACCATAATAAAACAACTGTGTCAAAGAGTTTTACATTTTAAATCTGCTGTTTTAAATAGAATATAAACTTGAGAAAAAAACCAGCAATGAACATTTTCCCCATGTTTTTTTACTTTTGATATGCAAATTTTTTGCCTTCCATTTAACATAAGTTGATTGATCTTCAAAATTTTTTAGTTTACTAGCTATGAATTGAAGTTTGCAACCAAAAATATAGGTCAGAAATGATTGACAGGTGGTGCTGAATTATATTTCACTGGTATTACTCATATTAATGATGCTTATTTTCTCTGCTTAGCTAATGCAAGGTTGTTACCTAAAATACCTTTTAACTTGGTAAATTAACCAGATTCACCTGTAATCCTTTGTTTGACCAGACCAACTTGGATTTTCATGTGTCAAAGTTTTGTTTACGACATAAGTACATTACAAATGTTTTTGCTGTATAACACACATGAGTAGAATGATATGTTCTACCATGATTTCATTTATCCTTCTTTTTTATCCTTTTTAAATTTCTAGGCCATTTCATCTTTTTTGACTAACGTCAATGATAAATTCTCTAGGTTCATGACATTCTCTTTGAACTTATTAGCTATATCTTTGATCAAGGAAAGATGAAAATTGCCTGATAATGTCCAATTTTTATCTTCGAACTTAGAATCATACATGCTCACTCTTTGATATTTGGTTGGATAGACTGACTTTGTGAATGACGATGGGAGTCATGTACGAGTATACATATGAAAAGAAGATAAACTTCCCTAAGAAGTTGTTGTCTTAATTGTAATAGTAGGGATTGGTTGTTATTTGTGTTTTAAAGTACTATGAAATTCAGAATTTGAAGTTAACTGTTGTTCTAAAAAATAAAATAAAGAATGTCTGATGAAAAGCTAGATATGAGAACGTGAGCGAATTAACACGATCTGACATATATTGGGAAATCTTTTTGCAATGTCTTTGATCCTTTGATATTTTTAATCATCTACTACTTTTTTGCAAGGTTTGTTGTGGATGAATGAAACAATGACGTGTGCTTTACAAGCATTTGGATTATACATGCTCATTCTTATTCTACTTATGTTTTGGTACATAAAATTACTTCAGAGTTCCAATCTTCTATAACCATCATAATTCAACGTATAATATATAGCATTTAATGGTTTAGTTCAGTTTCTTATAAACTTGAAATTGTGTACATACATTGAATAACAATTTCATTCATGGTTTTGGAGAATGAAAATACTGGGAAAGTTGATCATATAACCATCATAACAAAACAAAACGTATTATGAAAAGCAAATTCTATTTACAATTTTTGAACGTTCATGTAAATACCTTTTTATTTGTAATATTAGCAGAGAACATTTTGGCACTGGAAGCTGCACATGACAAGATTGAAAATATTTGCCCACAACATATAGTTTATTGCTATATATATATATATATATTTTTGAAGATGGGTAAAACCGCCTCACTAAAACCTATTCAAGCTTTGTCGTGACCATTCTTGCATCAAATAATATCTTTACTTGGGGTAAATGTGATATGTTGTACACGGTAGCATGTACCGTTTTGATTCCAGTTTTTTTCCCAAATAAAATGCACTTCAATAGTCCTTTTGTATTCACTCACAAATGATAACGGTTTGTTAGGTGTAACGAATATTATTTGGATATATCTAATTGTTTAGCAATCAGCTAATAGTTCTTTCATGTGTAAAACCACTTTTGTTGTTAAGTTATAGCTGTTGCCACATACCCGTCCTTTTTAATTGGATACTTATTCTATTGTATTCAAATTTTATACATGATACAAATTTTTGCCACAACCATTCTTTTTATTTTGTTATGACCTCTTTGAATGCAATATTTTCACGACAACCGTGTGCGAAGCATGGGTTCACACTAGTATATATAATAACTGATGTCAGTTACAATACATTTGACACAATACATATGATACAACTACAACTGTCGACTCTGGAAGTTATATATATACAAGTACATTATCGATTAATATACATGAATACTTATCAACATAAATCAATACACTGACTACAACAAAAAGATGAAGACCACTTCAAAAGATATGAAAAGTCTTCATAGCTCGAACGGCAACCCAAAGCAAGAAATCTACAACCTGAAATAACTCGGGTCTGACCCGAGTATTACATTCAAAAGAGGATAATACACGGGTCAGTCTAATTCAAACTCAGTTATAAATGCACAGAAGCAACAATAATCAATATCAAATAGACGACAGTCACAGAAATCTCGTATATCCAACTTCTCGATAAGAGAATCGGATAACGACAAATATAACACTAAACAGTGTTAAACAACAAATCAGCAGATTTAAATCATCAACAAAGATAAGTGAAAAGAATATCAATGAAGATAATTTAGAAAACATAAGAATTGCCTAATTGGAAATTAACAACAAAATGATCAAATCACCAAAGCAAAATACAATATCAAAATATTGAATTGGCAACACGAAACAATTTCATCAATTGAAATCAATCAATTTAAAATTGGTCAATTCTGTGTGGCTGCAGTACACGCACGCGTGTACTGCCTCACCACCACAGTACAAAATGTCATCATAACTCCAACCATTGACAGCAAATCAATACTACAGAGGTCAAGTCACGGCTATCCGGACTCAACACAACTGCAAACAAAAATGGAACTGCAGCCACCCGTGAATAAAACAGTTCATGTTCCAAACTACAAAGTGATCAAGGCATGAACCAGACAAGTACTCAAGGGATGCAGCTCACAAGCAACTAAAAGAACCAGATTCGATTCAGTTTTCAATGCCACTGCCTCAATAGTTATCGTGCAACAGGTCAAGGCAGCAACCATTTGAAGACTAGACAAATGAACTCAAGAAATAAGTTCACCATGCAACAGCAAGTAATAAACCAGAATACACAATGAACTCAAACTCCAATCAAATGCACTGCATCATGAGTACAAGGTACATGCACCTGTGGAATAAAAATGTCGTAGACTATACATGAATCAAATATCAAAGCAGAGTGTATTCACCAATCCCAACTAAAATTCCAAAGTACGCATGAAGTATACAAGCAAAAACTCGAACCAGCCGTGATATGAAAGCAACCAGGCAAGTTCAAGATACAGAGGCAATAGTAACTGCAAATCCCAATTCAGTACACGTAACTACAGATTGCACGTTCAAGTGCAAGCCGAAGTGGAAGTCCAAAACTTTCAAACTTAAACCAACAAGAAACCAAATAAACAAGTGCATATGCACACAATGCAACACCAATGACTGATACGAGTATTATCAGATTAGTGATGCTCAAACCCAAGCCAAACTACAATGAACAAGTGGACAGAACAAATGAAATCCCTACATGAAATTGGAAATTCCAAAACTAACATCTACCAAGTTCGAATGAACATAGGCAGCAAGCTCCAGATATAAAGCAGTATTTTATCACAAACGAAAACAAGTTCAAAAGCACAATTAAGTACCAGACTCAAGTCAGAGGACAGGGAAGTAATAACAGCAAACCAAATGCCATCAAGATAAATACAATGTAGCATACAAGTAATACAAAACTGTCAAGTAGACAGAGAACCCTGAAACAGTCACACATATACATACATGAATGTATATATATGAAGTATCAAGGGCCAAAGCCACAGTGAAATGCTCAAGGAAAAAGCAAATATCTTCAACAAGCGATCAAACACTAATTTATAAAATAGAGAAACAACATGCAATTACCATATAAATATATACATATGTATATGCATACGTATACACATATATAAGTAGTGCAAATAGACTCAAGTCTACAAAGTCAACATACATATACTCAGTGCAAACAAGCACATGAGCTAAGGAAGTCTGCATCAAGAAGCCGTGACCCGAAAACAACACCAAGTCAAAGACAATTCAAACTCAAGAAAATGCACAAGTACAGTGACTGGAAAGAACAACCGGAATTCGCCAGTGACAATGCAGCAGTACAAGGAGCCTAAGCCAATTCAAGGCAATAGTTAAAGTGACGAAGTCAACTATAAATCAACATCGCTAGAAATTCAACACTGTGATGACCAAGGAAACACAAATCAACAAAGTCAGAAAATATTGCAAGTTCAAAATCAATGCCGTGGAATCAAGTCACGAATATACAGGAATTGAAAAGGTCAGAAATCATCATGGAGCATTCAATCAAAATCAACGACCAAGCTTACAATTATCAGACGAAGTCGTATATGAAATACGAACGAGAATCAAGGGGTTTCAAACCCAAAACACGCACTAAAAAATTGAATTAGATGTGAGTATAGGTTTACTCACCTTTGATTCGACGAGCAAGCAACAAGTTTCCTCACTCGATCGAGCAAAACGAAAGCAATCGCCTTCGAGAAACCAAAGCCCTAATTTTTTGAACGAGGCCGCCTTTTATTTTATTTTTATTTTTCTTGTTTCTTCGTTAGGGTTTTCGAATGGAAAGATGAAAGGGGAACAGTTTCATACTTAAGATAATTATCACAGCACAAAACAAATGGGCCGAGATTTAGAATTTATAAAGCCCGTATACTCTTTTAATCAAAATTGTAAAAGAATTTCTACCGATTAAAAACTTCCATCAGCAATTAACAACCAGATTTAATCGTGTAGAGGCGATAATTAATTGGTACGAAATCTCGGGTTGTTACACGTTGACATTGTAATCCTTATTTATAGTCATGCAAACATATTTATAAAATTACAGTATCCAACAAGTATTAAATTACATACTAAATAATTGTTTTTCTCTATCAATCAATATTCATTTAACTCATCATTAAAACTGACATTTATTATTCCAATTCCTATTATTAAATTATATTCTAATGCGCCTTAGAACCTTCCTCTTCATTGCTTCATTGTAGTTTGTTGTTTTAGAATTTTATATATGGTCCAAACTTATGATCTAATAACATAGTTATCATTTGTTTTACATTTCATTACGTTAATATACTCCAATTTTCATCCTTTATTTGTATTAACTACTATATTCCCATTTTATTGAATTTTGGTCAATTTCACACATTAATTATAATTAAAGTCTCAATTAATTTATTTACATTGGTTTCATTCTCTTATTAAATCAATTATTACCTTACATACATAGTCAACATTGTTATATCTTCCATTACATCAATATTTTACCATTTCATATTACCTTTCATTTACGTAACCTTTTATTTCATTGATTGTAATAAATTCACTTATTAAAATTTCCAGTTCCAATAAATTTGAGTAAACTGATTTCCATCCTTTTATTTAAATCAAAGGTGATACTATGATAAAATTTTGCATTGGTTATATTGTATAGAATCAACCTTTTTACCATTATCAATTAAACCTACATTAACTGCACTAATTTAGGGAATTAGTTGCCATTTGTTTCCAATTAAATTTAATAGACTAAATAAATAGGTAACATATATAATAATTGTCACCATTTGCCTTTAATTACATTTATCAGTTTATTACTTACAAACAAATATTACCATTTCTTTCATAACACTAATTTTATTCAATTTCCATTAACAATATATTATTTCATTAATGAATTCAATATTTACATTCTTTTCCTATATTCACTTTATAACCAAGTATAACCTTACACTATTTCAATTAATTAGAATTCCATTCAAATTGTTAATAATTAGCTTTAATTAACATTGTTGCATTTCATTTTAGTATTATTCCAGTTATAAATCTTAAATTTTTAATTCCTTCCAACATTTAATTACAAAAATCTTATTAAATTTACTATTTTTAATTGTCGAAATTTACGGGTCATTACACTCTCCCCCACTCAAAACTTTTCATCCCCGAAAAGAAAAAAGAAGGGAAAAGAAGGAATTAAGTAATCAATATATCTTATTCAAAATATTAAATTTGTAAATAATTTATTTACATAATAAATAATTTAAATAAAATATATTAATTTATAAATAATTAAATACTTTTATATTCAAATTAACAAAAGTTTGGAAAACATTTCACAAAAATTTCTAAGTCCAAAATTCACGAAAAATTTCGGCAGTCTCCTTTGTACGGAGATTCTCAGGAGAAATCATAATATCAAAATAACAAAATATATCATATATTTTTAAAATAATATATCCCAACAGCGGGAGAAACAATATAATATCGCTAGAAAACCGTAATCCAAGAACGTACCTATTTGTCGGGAAAATAACGTTTATTTTATGAAACCAAAAGCAGTAGCAATTGCTTCCATAACCTATATTCCACTTATATAATCCAAAGATAGCCAAGTCAACTTTGCTCGGAAAGTTAGCTAAATTGGAGCAGTGAGAGATGTCACTAAAGTATGCAACTAAGTTTGATGAGTTGTCCAGATATGGATATACTACTATTGATACTGTGATAAAAAAGAAATGAGAAGTTCATTCGTGGATTGAAGCCAGAAATTTCCAAGGCAACTATGCCGCATCTCAAAGATCCACGTGATGTGGTGGTGGAGATGGCGTTAAGGAACGAGGAAATGCTTTCGACATTTGGAAATGAAAAGCATGTGAAGTCTTAATGTTTTCAGGGCAAGAACAAGAAGTTCTTTAATAAGAAGGGAGCTCAGAAGGGCGGAGCTGCCCAGAAAGGGAAGGCTAATGTTGTTTGCTATAAGTATGATAAGAAATGGCACTTCGCTAATGAGTGTCGATCTGGTTTAGAAAGAAAGTTGTAGGAAAGAAAGGAGTGAAGTGTTACAACTGTGACCAGATATGGCATTACAAGAATGAATGTTCAGAACTGGCCAATGTTGATAAAGGGAAAGTTTTCACTCTCGAACCATCAGCTTCTATACCAACTAGAGAAGAGAAAGGAAAGTCTATGATGGGAGGTATGCTTTTGATTCATGGCATACCTATTGAATTATTATTTGATACTGGCGCATAACATTCTTTTATCTCGTAATGTTTGGTAGATAAGTTATATCTAGAACCATCATAGCTTATTACATCCTTAAGGGTTGTAAATTCAGTAGAAGGTTATGAAACTCTTGGGATGAGATGTGGCCATTTAGAAATTGAGCTATTAGGTCATGCATTTACCTGCAATTTACATGTGTTTCATTTTATAGTTTTGAGATTATTCTAGATATGGATTGGTTAAGCAGATATGATGTTTTGATATTTTTCCAGGATAGGAAGATATCATTAAGACACCCTAGTAGTCGTGATCAAATTACATACTCGGTAGAAAATTTGAGTTTAGATGTATGTGCTTTATTGGATGCAATGAAAGTGGAAGATGAGGAGAATCGAGTTTTCATTGTAAGAGAGTAGCGGATGTTTTTGAGCTAGTTAGAGGACTACCACCGAGAAGAGCTATTGAGTTTCGAATATATCTTATACCTAGAGTTAAACCCGTTAGTAGACCATCTAGTAGAATGAGACCTATTGAGATGAAAGAGTTAAAGCTGTAGCTAGTGGACTTAGAAGGAAAGTATTTTATTAGGCCAAGCAGTTCGCTTCAGGGAGCGGCCATAGTATTCGTGAAGAAACCGGATGTGTCGTTAAAGATGCGTAATGATTATTGTAAGTTAAATGAGAAGGCGATACATAATCATATCCTTTGCCGAGAATAGATGATTTGCTTGATCAGTTGAGTGGAGCCAAGGAATTTTCCCAATTGGATTTAACAATAGGTTCATCAATTGAGAGTGGCGGAGGACGACATTCCATTAACGACGTTTCAAAAAAGATATGGTTCATAGAAATGGTTAGTCAAGCCCTTTGGACTAACCATGCACCTGCTTACTTTGTGGATTTGATGAACCGAATCTTCCGAGAGCATTTGGATAGATTCATGTTAGTGTTTATAGATGACATTTTGATATATTCTAAGAATGAACGAGATCATGAGATGCATCTTAGAATAGTGCTAGAGACGTTGAGGCAATATTAACTAAAAGCAAAGTTTTCAAAATGTCTTTTTGGAAGAGAGAAGTGAAATTCCTTAGTCATGTTGTTTTAAAGAATGGGTATCGACAGATCCAGCTAAGAATAAAGCTGTTAATAATTGGAAAAGACCCGAGACTGTGACCGAGGCAAGAATTTTTCTGGGGTTAGCTGGATATTATCGGAGATTCATCAAGGATTTCTCTCATATAGTAGCACATGTGACTAAACTAACAAGGAAGGATGTAAAGTATGTTTGGACCAATAAATGTGAAGAAGAATTCTTAAAGCTAAAGCATTTATTGACTAATGTGCCCGGGTTAGTTGTTCCAGATGAAAATCAAGATTTTAATGCCATTGCCTTTGCATCTCGACAGCTTCAACTACATGAAGTTAGATATCCGACTCATGATTTAGTGTTGGTAGCAATGATCTTTGCTTTGAAAGAGTGGAGACACTATCTGTTGGGAGAAGATTCGAGTTATTTACATATTGTAAGTCTTTGAAGTATTTATTCCCTCAGAAGGAGTTGAATATGAGACTCAAAGGTGGCTAGAATTTTTGGCAGCTTATAATTTTGATATTAAGTATACGCCAGGGAAAGGAAACATAGTTGTGGATGCACTTAGCAGGAAACATCAGAGTGTGGTGTTAGCTATGTTAGCAGAATGGAAATATTTAGAGGCATTGACTACTTGGGTTGTGCAGTTAGATCGATGGAAAGTTCAAGTACGGAATACTGCAATGTTGTCTTGCTTGGAAGTTCAACCAGTAATGAATGAAAAAATTTCTTCTAAGTAGAGAGATGATCCATTACTAGTCAAACGGATTAGAAGATTTGAAGAGGAACTAAAATTGATGATTTAAAATATTTTTGTCTTGACTATAACAGATGGTTGCGGAAGAAGGGACAATTGCATATTCTAGATGTTTGTAACATATGGAAAGAAGTTTTTAAGGAGTGTCATCGACCGACGTTTACTATTCATCCCAGAGGAACTAAAGTATATCGGGATATGAAGAGGAGTTTATTCTAAGAAGGAATAAAAATAGATGTAGGCTAATGGGTGAAACAATATTTGAATTGCCAACAAGTAAAAGCCGAGCATTAGAAACCAAGTGGATTACTCCAACCTTTAGAAGTGCCATTTTGAAAATGGGATTCTATATCCCTAGATTTTATTGATGGGTTGCCAAAGTCAAATGGGGTAAACGAAAGCATTTGGTCATGGTAGATAGACGGACCAAAAGTGCACACTTTATTCTCGTTAATTCGATAAGAAGACACCTACTTTGGCAAAGTTTTTTATGAAGAATATTGTAAGACTGGATGGGTTTTTTAGTAGTATAGTCGGTGATAAAGATACTTTGTTCACTAGTGAATTCTGGAAGAGTCTGTAAGAAGTGTAAGGTACCAAGCTAAAGATGGGTACTGCTTACTATCCACGAATAGATTTGCAAACACAAAGAATTAACAAAGTTCTTGAAGATTTGTTAAGGGCTTGTGCACTAGGCTTTGGAGGGTCATGGTGCTAACTGGGTTTTTAAGCATGCAGCAGTCAGCGGAAGTTAGAATGATAAAAAAACAAAATGACTCAAAATCTTGGAGGCACACTTAGATAAAGTAGATAAATAGCTCGGAGAAGTTCCACCAAGAATTGAGCCAAGGAAACAACTCGACATCGAGTTATTTAACTCAATGCTGAGTCATTTTTACCCCTTGAAAATCCTCTCCAACTCCATGCGAGTTATTATCTACCCATTACACTTGTGATCAAGTGTTTTCCTAATGTTTGGATGACCAATTCCAAAGGTTGGAGAGAAGAAAGCTCAAATGGAAGAATAACTCAAGTGATGATGAAACGATCACTAGAATCAACCAATAATCAATGAAAATAGTATAAGACACATCAACTTGAAGTCAGAAGAGTAGTGCAAAAAGTTGAAGAAATTTTCACTTAAGGAAATAACTCGGCATCGAGTTAAATGACTCGGTACCGAATTATTTCTACAACCCTGTTTCCTTCGAGTATTCTTATGTGAGCTTGGGCCGATGTCCGGACTCTACGGCAAGCAGGCTTCTAACCTAGTACATATGTTTCCTTATAAATACAGGCCATAGTGCAACCAAAATATGATCTGCTCCCAGCTCATTCTTCTTCACTCTGGATCTGGGACTCCATTTCTCTTCACCAATTTCCCTCCTCACAATAGTCACCAGGGAAGCTACTCTTGGCTAGTTCTAGGCCTTAGAACATGTGAAACTCTTGTACTTGTGACTCTAATTCTCTGTAATCTCGTATAAACTATCTCAGATCCATAATCAATAACACTATAAAGTGGACGCAGGAAAGAGATTACTGAACCACTATAAAAATCTTGTGCCTCTATGTTCTATTTTATTTTATTTTATTTTGAACACTACTAGATCTAGGTCACACAGGTCCTCTACAACTCATTCTTGGGTGTTGATCCATTTTGGGTGTTAACAATTTTAGTGCTCTCACTTAGAACTAAACCCAGACTTAGATCTAGCACTCTACTTTGGATTAGATAGATCTAGAAGTTAGAAACAAAAAACTTGCTTGAAGAACCTGAAGAGTTGTTAACAAAAAGTCATGGCGCCAAGAAGATCTAATAGATCCTCAAGAGTTATGGCTGGTGGTGATGAAGGGAATGCCCATCAAACTGAAGTAAACAATCAATAGGCAATTCCAAAATCCTTTGTTCAGGACAAAGTAGTAACCGGAGGAGAATTTGATAAGATGATTCATGAACTTAACCAAAAGATACCAGATAACCAAAAAACCCTCAGGGACAAGATGGACGCTTTGCTCAATCTTTAACCATGATCTACCATGAGAGTTGGAAGAGAAACTTCTCCTGCAATAGAACAAGAGAACTCTTTGGTTTCTGACCTAAGTAGGAGAGATGGAAAGAAAAAGCAGAAGAAAGTAACTGGCGGAGTTGCAGGAGTTGTTGCGGAAGGAAGTATGAGCGCTCCACCTGCAAGAAAACAACTCAGTACCGAGCCAAAACAACTCGATACCGACCCAAATATCCTACTTGACGATGCTCGGGGGCAGATGCAATGCTAGTTTCTGATTCTAATGATGACATGCAGTTGGATGATCATGATGATGGGTTGAATCTTGGTGTTAATGGACAAAACGCATGAACTGGAGTTCAAACTGCCATGGTAAGACCAACCAAACGCCAACTGAACTCAGCAGGAGTGTTTCTCCCGAAGAATGGAGAACCTAGACTTTAGTCGGAAAGCCGAGATCGTTTGTGAAGCAAACACTCAGTGCAGTCCCTGACAGTCAACCTGCAAATTACTGTGCCAGCGAGGTGCACATCGGTGACATGGTCAAACGGTTGGTAGAAGAGAGCAGAGGCAAGAAAAATGAAGATAGGGGTTCTGCACCAAGCCGAACTCCATTTACTAAAATATTCTGAGAGAAGAATATCCTCGAAAGTTCACCATACCAACAATACCATCCTTCAACAGAACTACTGATCCTAAACAACACTTACTCAAATACAAATGACGTATGGATAGAGCTAGAGCTACAAATGTTGTTCATTGTAGGTGTTTCCCCACCTTCTTGGAGGAAGTCACTTCGTTGTGGTTTACCAAGCTTGCGCCTAAATCCATATCGACATTTTATAAATTGGCAAAGAAGTTTCTATAGCAGTTCAGGCTCCACACGACACGACTGAAGGATGTTATGTCATTGTCTGTCTTGCCACAAGGACCCAAGGAGTCACTAAAAGCTTTCTTGAACCATTTAACATCGCTATTACAGAAGTTAGCAATCCGAAGGAAGATCTTGTATTTATGGCACTTGTCTGGGGCATTCACCCGTACATGGATTTCGGTAGGTGGATAAAAATGAAGTAACCCACCACCATGGAGGAATTCCACCGGATGGAAAATCAGTTTCTGAGGCTGGAAGAAGCAAATATGGTTGAAGGCAAGCCCGTCGATGAGCAATCGAAAGAAGTAATTCAGAGTAACATCGTGGTCAAATAGGATGGGAATGGTTCTGGAACTACTACGGGAAATGCAGGAAAAGATGCAAATCAAAAAAGAGAAATCAGAATGCTGGTAGGCGTGACGACATGAAGCATCCAAGGAATCTGAGACTCGAGACTATACGCCATTGAACGACAGTTTGAAAAATATCTATCTTGCTACTAAGGGAACCGAGTGGTATAACAAACTGAACAAGAGGGAAGCGACCGAGTAACAGAAGAGTTCGGAGAAGTATTGTTGCTTCTATAAAACTCATGGGCATAACACAAATGAGTGTGGGCACCAGAAGGATTTAATTGGAGAATTAATAAGAAACAACAGGCTCTAGAAGTATGTGATGGAACCGTAAAACGTCGAACAACCTGCTAGACCCTAAGGGCAGAATGCTTAAGGAAATTAGCCTGGACCTAGTGGAGAAGGGCATAAGAAAATAGATGGAAGACTGGTTATAAACACCATTATTGGTGGACCTCACCCAGCACAGAAGAGTTGGGGTGAGATGGAACGAAATGCTAGTTCTTTAAAGCATGCACTACAATAGAGTTGCTGCGCCATTGAAGATGGAGCTCCAGCCAAGCAACAAAGGATGATTACTGATGACATTGTGTTCAGGTATTGGGACATTGAATGTGTAGAAGCACCGATTCTCGACCCAGTGGTGATAACGGTTGGGATTGGGCCAGCAGTTGTGCATCGAGTATTGGTTGACAATGGAAGCTCGGTCAATATCCTATTCCAAAAAACGTTCGAACAAATGAAGATTAGCATGAAGGATCTGACCACTTGCAAAACAAAGATTCGGGGATTTACAGATGAACCTAAACAGAATTGGAACGATCGACCTACCGTAGAACTTGAAGAAGGAGAATGGAGGGTGATTCTCATCCAGACCTTTGTGATTATTGATGAGTATTCTACTTATAACGCTTTCTTGGCCGACCGTCCCTTGCCAACTTCAAAATCGCTTTTGCTCCATGCTGTTTCATGATGAAATTGCCAATAGAGAATGGGGTAGTAGTAAGAGGAGACAAAGTGCTGCAAGAGAATGCTATGTTGTTGAATTACGTGAATCTAAATTCCATAAAAAGGGAAAGAATATGGGGAAGACTCTCCGCATTCAGGAACCGTAAGCATAGAAATTACAGAACTGCCCCTGGCTCAAGGACCATAGTCGCTTCAATATGGCCATGGACCTTAGGAACAAAAGTTCAGGGGAAATGCGGGCAACACTGATGAAAATTACGGTGGTTGTCCCTGTTGACACGGGCAACCCAACTCGGGTCTTAAAAGTAGGTTCACAGCTTGGAATCAAGATGCGAAAGGAACTATTAAACTTTCTTCGTGCCAATCTGGACGTGTTCGCTTGGACGCATTCCGATACGTATGGGATATCGTCAGAGATAGCATGTCATGCACTTAAAATTGATCCCAAGTTCACACCCGTGAGGCAGAAGAGATGCAACTTGGGTCCGGAGCGCTCCACCACATTAAAGGAAGAAGTAGATAAGTTGTTGGCTAACGGCTACATCCGCGATGCAACGTATCCTGATTGGGCAGCAAACCCTATGTTAAACTGAAAATCGAATGGGAAATTGTGAACTTGCATTGATTACTTGGACTTGATAAAGCCTCCCCGAAGGATAGCTTTTCATTGCCGAGGATCGACCAGCTTGTTCATGGAACCACGGGGCATGAACTGCTCTCCTATATGGAAGCCTACTTAGGGTACAATCAGAATATGTTGCATGAACTAGATCAGAAGAACAACAGCTTTATCACAGACGGGTCTATATTGCTATCACGTATTGCCGTTCATTCTGAAGAACGCCAGAGCTATTTACCAAAGAGCAGTGAATACAATGTTCAAGGACTAGAATGGACAAACGATTGAAGTCTACGTAGACTACATCTAGTGAAGTCGCGAGTGTTTGGAAACCATTTGTATTATCTCTCGGAGATGTTCGAGATCCTTTAGAAGTATGAAATGAAGTTAAATTTGCTGAAGTGTTCTTTCGGCTTTGCTTTTGGAAAATTTCTTGGTTTTATTGTGAACGCAAGGAGCATTGAGGTCAATCTGGAGCAGATTGATGCCTTATGAAATGTTAGAGCCCCGACCATGAAGAAGAAATTACAAAGCCTGAATGGAAAGATTGTTGCATTAAGCCGATTCATGTATAAAGCGATGGATAAGTGTATACCGTTATTTGATGCATTAAAGATGGGTAAGAAGAACATTGAATGGAATCAGGACAGACAGACAGCTTTCCTATAATTACTGCAACATACGGCGACACCATCAGTTCTATCTAAACCAGTGGATGGAGAGAACTTATTCATTTATCTCGCAATGTCTTCCCACGCATTAAGTGCAGCACTAGTGCTTGAGGAAGCTTGGGTTCAACAACCCGTTTACTAAATTAGCTAGCGATTCACCGGAACTACCAGAAGCTGAAAAACTAGCGTATTGCTTGTTAATAACATCTAGGAAACTACGATCGTATTTCCAAGCTCACCCGATCAAGGTGCTGACAGATCAACCCTTGAAACAGGTACTCTACCGACCAAAGACTTCGAGATGGCTTCTGAAGTGGAATATCGAATTAAGCCAGTACGATGTGACATATCATCCCTAGAGAGCATGATGTGCACGTAAAAGTGCATATTTTTACTTTCATATTTATTCTACTTTTATTTAAATAAATGATCATATTATGATATTTTTCATGTTTAAACCAAAATTTAAAGTGTTTTCAAATCATCATTCATTCATCTTCATATGGGGGCAAAATGGTCATTTTTGTATATGTTAAGTTTTGATAAAATTTACTTGCATATTTTAATGTTGTTTTTTAGGAATTTGAGTGATTATTGGAAGTGGTTTCATGTATGTATGCATGTACAAGTGAAGGAAGACAAAGGAATGAAGAAATAAAAGAATTTATGCAACGTGGAGGAGCCCACTTTACCACTAACCCATGGACCACAATTAGAAGCTAATGGAGATTAAAATGCACATGCAAATATTAATGGTGGATTATGTAGAAGATAATGATTACTTCGAGGTTACACTTCCTAAAGGGCATTTTAGGTAGTCCCCTAAAATAAGAATTAGGGTTTCAAGCATGTATAAATAACCCTATGTTTCATGTAACTATCTTCTGACCTTTCATGTAAATTGTAGCCACAAAATCAATGATAAAATAAAAGTTTCTTTCATGGCTTCTTAGCCTTTTCTTTATGCAGTTTACTTATATGCAATTTTAATTCATGCACTTTTAATTCATGTTCCTTTCTTTTATGTTTATTTTTATGATAGTAGTTTAGATCTATTTCTTTAATGCAAGTAGTTAGTTCTTTTTATTTTAATTAGCTTGCACTTTCCTTTTTTGTTCTATGTTGAAATTTACATGTGTTTAAATGATAACACAAATGAGAAGCTAAATCCTTCAATTTAGGGGTAATGAAGCTCTCTCAAATTATGTAGATTCAACATATTTTATTATTTATGATCTTTTTTTAGCGCTTAATGAAAAGTTGGATTATGATGAAGTTTATTACGGAATTTGATAGTCTATGTTGTGTTTCTAATCACAAATGGGCTACGCTTAATTCAACAAAACACAATTTACATCATCATCTAACTATTTGATTTTGATAATGAAATTAAAGTAGAATCAAAATTTGATGATCTATGCTACTAAACAAAATAGTAAATAGATCATGCTTAAAATAGCTTTTGCTTTGACTTCACGTTCAATTTCATTACAATTAATAAGTGGTTTTAGTTGTTTTATTAAAGTTTGATGGTTTAAGTTGTGCTAATTAATAACACAAATATACCATACTTATGATAAGTACATCAATCATTCAACTTAGATTAAAATGAGAGATCATAGATTGATTTTTTGTTGATTTATGTGAGAGTTTGAGAGTGGATTTGCCTCTAAATTGTCTCTTAATCTCATATTTTTATTCATTTTTGTTTTAGTTAGTTTTTACATTTTTTTAGCTTAAAACAATTTCAAACTCTTTGGGCTAGTTTGATTGAGTAATTTTGAAATTAATTCTTTCCCTGCAGATCGACCTATACTCGCATACGTACTACAATTGTACGCCGTGCGCTTGCAGTTATTTTTATTACATTTCCGACGGTGTTCTAATCGATAGAATTTGGCATTTCGGAACAGTGCAATTAATAGATAGACACTAGCTTATTTCATCGTCGAATTCACTATTCGGGATGATGAGGAGGAGAACATAATGGTCATAGTGTCCCACTAGAAATTGTTTTATGATGGTGCGTCAAACGAGTTCTGCTCAAGAGCGGGAGTTGTGCTTGAAACTTCTGAAGGACGATCGATCTGTTACGCACTAAAGCTGAAATTTTCCATCACCAACAATGAGGTGGAACATGAGGCGTTAATAGAAGGACTGAAGATTGCGCAGGAGCTAGGAATAAATTTTTTGCATTTCTACAACGACTCCCAACTGGCTTCTGCCAGGTTAGAAGGGAATATCAAGCTAAGAGCATGAAACTTGCCTCTTACTTATCGAAAGATTAGGAGTTATCAACGAAATTGAAAACTACACGATATCTCACGTCTGTAGAGAAAAGAATATGAAAGGTGATTCCTTGGCTAAGCTAGCCAGTTCCAGAGAAGCATAGCTGATGGGATTGGTTCTAGTAGAAGTATAGACTGGTCCAAGCATAGATCAAATGGATGTTGATTGGGTTCTGGAGACCACAGAAGGGAAATATTTGTGGATGACGCTGATAAAGGACTATTTGCTCATGGGAGTACTCCCCAAAGATAAGAACGAATGGAAGAAGCTTCTTCGAAAGGCACCACGATTTATAATACAGGACATAGTGCTATACGGGTGAGGATTCTCTATCCCCTTGCTTGGCTGTATAACTAAAGATGAAGCTAGGAAGATCCTTATGGAAATTCATGAAGGCAGCTGTGGTGACCATACCGGAGGGTAGACACTTGCAAAGAATACACTCCGCCACAGATATTTCTGGTCAATGATAAACCAAGATGCAACAGACGACACCAGTCGGTGCGACCGATGCCAAAGATTTGCAAAGATTCCGAGAGCCCCATCTTCAAAACTTACGCAGATGGTCAGTCCCTGGTCATTTATGATCTGAGGAATCGACATAATCGATGCACTACCAATAGCAAAAGGAGGAGCTAAATACGCTATCATTATAGTTGATTACTTTACAAAATGGGCTGAAGCAGAACCACTTGCCACAATCACTACTAAGAAAGTAATTATTTTGTGACAATAAATATTATTTGCAGGTTTAAAGTACCGCAAAATATTATCATAGACAACGGGACCCAATTTGAGGGCGTTGAGTTCAAGGACTTTTACAAGCATTATCAGATCAAGAGGAGCTTTTTTGTGGTAGCGCACCCACAAATAAACGGGCAAGTGAAAGTGATACAAAAATCATCAAATCCACCGATTGATTAGAGCTAAAGGAAATTAGTTTGATGAGTTTCCACTCGCATTAAGGGTTAATAGTTTAATGCACAAATCAGCAACCGGGCACTCAACTTTTGCCTTGGCATTGGGTTCAGAATCTATGATTCTAGTTGAACTAGAAGTTCCCTCTCACGGTAGAAGACACTTCAATCAAAGAGAAAACGAGCAGCTACTACTCGAGTCCCTTGATCAAATCGATGAGAAGCGAGAAGAAGCCGAACTAATGCTTGCTACTCACCGGAAAAGAGTGGCACGCCACTTCAATGCCAAGGTTTGTAAATGTACTTTTGAAGTGGAAGATCTCATCCAAATGTTAGGATCTGGAGATAGTTGTTTTGACGACGACAACCTTTGTAACTTATTTTATTATAACTTATATACTAACACTATTGTCTAGATATATATGAATGTTATTATGTAGGATATATATAAGGCAAGTACTGATTATTGAAGACAATATTGAAGACTGTACAGTATAAAGATCAAGAATGAAGAAATCAAGTTTGAAGACTCATGAGTATCAAGATCAAGATTTCAAGATAAGTGTCTAGTTTTGTTAAAACTTCATAATAGCATGGAAATCTTCATTCCAAATTTCATTTGGGATGGAACCCATTTCTACCTTCTTCGTGGCTTACAAACCCACGACAAGTAGCTTACAAACCTACGACAAGTGGCTTACAAACCCATGAACATCCTGGTTTTGTACAAGTTCTCGAGTCTTGATGTGATGAAATATTCTGCAGGAAGAAGCTTGCAAAACTACTTCAAAATGGTTTTTCAAAATGATTTTCAAAACTGCTTTTCATGATGTTTTAGCCTTAAAATATTCTTTGTTTTTGTTTTTAAATAAACTCTTGTTTTAAACTTCATTTGTTTTAAAAACTATCTTCTGATTTTTAAATATTCTTTTATAATATATATATATACACTTGAGATTTAAAATCAAATTTATATATACATTCTAAAAATATATTTTTCTACTCTTCTTTATTTTAAATCATAGGAAAATTAGTTTATTTTACTCCAGAATCATTTCACCTTGTTTTCCTTTCAATACCATTTTCAAAACAAATTTTACATTGTTTTTAACTAAGGGATGTCGACATCATGGGATACCCCATGTCGACATGGTGGCCGTTAAATCCAAAAGTTTCAATTTCAAAAGAAGTGTCTATTCGTTTAAATTTCTTCATGAATGGTTATGACCGTTACTGGTCTATAAATAGCCTTCACAAATGAATTTTTTAACTAACTATTTTCTTATTTTTTTTCACTCCTTCTTCTCCACAAATCCATATTCTAAAATTTTCATATTTTTAAGATCGTGCCGAAATTCTGCCGAATTCTCAAGTGAATCAAATTAGAATCTCATTCTTGTTTGATTCTATGCCCTCTTTAGAAGATCAAAGTTCTATTCAGAGTTATAGGATCAATTTGTAATCAAAAGTTTATCGAGTCTCTCTATTAGGTGTGGTTGTGCCTGGAAATCAATTGGGTGATCTTGTGTCCCATAAATCAAAAGAGTTTGCCCCGGACTCGAAGACAGGAGGGTACCTCAAGGCCTTTAGAAATTGAGGATTGTAATCTCGACATTGGTATAATAAAAATCTGTACGAGCTGTTTTCCTTGGTGCAGGACTGGACGTAGGGTAACTCTGAACCAGTATAAAATCCATTGTGTTCTTTCCTTTTACAGCTTTTTATTTACTTTCTGCATCTGTGTTTGATTCTGTGATTGTTCTGTGATTAAGTTCTGCATTTGTTTATATCATAATTTTTAAATTACTCCATATAAGTCTTAGAATCCATTAAATACTATTCACCCCCCTCTAGTGTTAAATTAGCCTTAAGATCCTTAATCCGCACTCCCTTTCACCAAAAACGAATCTTCCCGGCAACAGGAGCGCTTGGCCCAAACTGGGAAGGACCTTATGTGATTAACCAAAAGCTTAGAGACGGAACATTCAAGCTAGCGACAGAAGATGGAGTTCCCACCCCACGTGCTTTGAGCAGTGACTCACTACGGCACTAATATATCTAGTTTTTTTTTATTTTTGCAAATAAGCCATCCAGGACACTAGGGGCATTGTAAATAAGCAAGACTTGCCATCTCTTCTACTTATAAATAAATTTAGCTTCTTGAACCAATGGAATCGTGTTCTTGTATGGAAAACTACCGAGTTGATATGGAAAATCGACTCAAACCGCCGAGTCAACAGAGAAAATTGACTCAAACTATTGGACTGATGGGGACAATCGATCCAAACCATTTGAGAACCGACTTTGCCCCGGCAACATTGGGAAGGACCAAACCGCCGAGTCGATGGGGAAAATTTCTCAAACAGCCGAGTCGACGGGAAAAATCGATTCAAACTGCCGGATCAATGGGGAAAATCGATCTCTGCCCTTTGAGAGCCGACATTGCTCTAGCAACGTCGAGAAGGCCTAAACAGCTGAGTTGACATGGAAAATCGAATCAAACCGTCGGATCGACGGGAAAAATCGATCCCAACCTTCTGAGAATCGGTGTTGCTCCTGAAACGTCGGGAAGGTCCAAACGCCAAGTCAAGCGGGAAAATCGACTCAACCTCTCTGAATTTGACATCGCTCGGAGATAGGCGATAATAAAGGAATTAGGCCAAGCCCGGAGATAGGCAACGATAAGGAAAAACCCACGGAGTTGGTCCATTCGTGTACAAGTTTCTGGAGATAGAAACTAGTGCATATCAGGATCTCAACACTAGATTTGGAAGAATTTGTTATGACGAAAGATGACGATGATGCAACTTTACGATATATACGTCCAGAATGACATTGGCTGATGATGTCAACTTGGAAGAATTCATTATGCAGCCAAGGAATCAGCGTCACTAAAAATATAATTCTTGGAATCAAGCAGCAGAAGTCACTAGTTCCAAGAGATAAGAACTACCGTTGCAAACTAGACTAGGGGCAATCAAACAGGAGTCCCAAGGCATCTAATCTCTCGGCAATGCCTAAAGTCTAACATATAACCCATGGATAAGGGTACATCTACCGAATCTTGGTCGAAAATAATTTGACCAAGCCCGAACATGAATAGCCATAGAGTTGGCTAAAATTGCAAGACCTATTACGCGAAACAAAGTTTTTTGGTGGACAAAAATAGAGATACATGGTAAACATACTAAAGTAATTCGAGGAATGTTATTTACATGCACGGAGTTGCGATAAATAAGCATATTGCACAAAAACTGAAGTATATAATATCGGAAATTGCTGTATAAGCAATCATGTTGTATACACAAGGAGTTAAGCCTAAACAAACAAACAGCAGCGGCCGTACCCGCACAATCTCAGCTCGTTTAAAGCAAAAGGACAAACAATACAAACTCGATCACAGCTACAACATAAGAAACAATGACTCGGCTGTCCCATCCTGCTAGGCCTTCTACTTCTTTCCACCTCGGCTGCCTTTTCCAGTCTTATAAGGATGGGTCTTGACCAGCAGTAGAACCAGTCTCCCTAGACTAGACAGAAAGGTTGGCGACCTGATCTTGAAAGTGGGAATTTTCTGATGGGAGCTTATTAGTTTTGAAGATGCAGGCTTGATGGTCCTAAGCTCTTTCTTCACTTGAATTTTCTCCATATCCTTTTTCAACCTCTCGGCCATTGTTTCGTGCTCGGTCAGGCCGAAAGATCCTGTGATGAAAATACCTTCCTCCTGAGAGACATAAATGTACTCCAAGCTCTCTAAAGCGGCGATCTTCTTAGAATCAGGACCCAAGACGAAACTAAAAATAGGATCGGATATAGAAAACCCTAAGGAGACGGTGGTTGATGCAGTAAAGATCGCTTCGGTCTCTGAACCATGCATAACTGGAGGTGGAGGAGGCAATTAAGGTAGGCCTACAAGTTTGCAAATAGAGTGATAAATTTTAAGGAAGGATTCTTCCAAGAATTGAATGCTTTTCAAAGACTAGAGAAACAAGAGATAAACCTATAATAGGATCTCGATGGGATACGATGAACTCAACTCCTTAAGTCGCAAGCTCCATAGGCTGGACAACTACGCGAGGAATAAATTGTTCGTGAGGGTGACCTGTTAATGAGGCTAGAAGAACGCGAGTTGTTACAGAGCTAACTCCCGAGAAGCAGGAATGATTGCTGCCGGCTCTTGTGATTTTGAAGCAGATGTTTTACCCTGACCGAAAGAGCTCGGGCTAGCATCAGCAGCAGCAGCATCGGCAACATATTCAGCTAAAATAGCCTTTCCAATGGAAAGAGCTTCAATATATTCAACATCGAGATAAGCTGCCATTAGTTTTTCTTCAGAGTGATTATCTCCGGCTTACACAATTCTACATTACACTTCTTCTCGTGCGCAAGCAAGCACCTTAGGATAGTCGTTGCCCTACCATCTTTTTCTTGAACATGACCATGTTAGTTTAAAAGTATAACATGTTGGCATCAAGCTCGGTCAAAATCCTTTTCTTGTCATCTTGAAACTCTTTGAACTCCTGCACAAAAATTGTAAGTTCAAGACCGACGACATCTTTATCGGTGGACAACTGCTCCTTTTCATTGGCAAGTTTTTGGCCCTCCTTACGAAGCTTGAGAAGTTTAGCAACTCGCTCCAATATAATCTGGAACTGAGCCTGGATAATTTCAACTTTTTAAGTAAGCGCTTGCCCCATTTCATCGGCCTGTTTCTTGAACTCCGCACCCTCAGTAAGTTTGACTTTCATCTCATTTCTCATCAAGATTTTGGTGCGGCTATGGGCAAGCTTTAACTCATCCAACGGTTTATTTGTGCTCTCCTTCTGCTTTAAAGTAAGGTCCCTCTCTCTGGCAACCTTAATCAAATCGTTCTCCCTCATTTTCATCATCCGCTCAAAAGTAGCACTTTCAGATTCGAAGGATTGAATATTGGTGTAGTTGATCTTGTTTACTTTGGAAAGAGCGGTACAAAGTTTCTTCCACATATACCCTTCGACGATGACCTACTCGATGGTTTTTAGATTTTGCATGACTACCTCTTTTGGCATGTTAGAGATGTCTTGGTCAAATTTTACACCGTGCAAAAATAAGTGTGGGAATGCGACTTGCAAGCATAGAGGACCAGGTAGAAGAGTGAATGAATGAGCGAAGACTCCTTTGGAAGTAGGCAGGACCATTGAAATCATTGCTTGAGAGGTTTAAATTTGTTAAGTTGAGGAAGCCGGGACTTGTGTACGAGACAGAACATCGGTAGAAATAAGCCCACAGTGCTCTAAGGAATCTCTTAAGCGGCTAAAAGGGTTGCGAGATAGCTCAACACTGGCTTACTTCTTCCTTCTCTCCTACTCCCTCTCCTTATCTGTCGCCCTGTTAGCCTTGCGAGCTTCGTCATACTCATGGTCTTTCCTCCTTCGCCTCTCTTCTTTCGTCTCATAGCGGCAGGGCGGATGGGGATCGGGAGTTTGGCCTCTGTGCGCACTAGCATGGCGAGAGAACTTCTCATAATAACCATGGCCTATGGAATCTGAAACAAGGAAGAAAA
Organism: Allium fistulosum; assembly: GCA_030737815.1. Classification (NCBI taxonomy): domain Eukaryota; kingdom Viridiplantae; phylum Streptophyta; class Magnoliopsida; order Asparagales; family Amaryllidaceae; genus Allium; species Allium fistulosum. The sequence goes on from CM060906.1 coordinate 73,912,588, forward strand.
CAATATTAATATTGGAATTTCGAAGAAAAAATCAGTGCAAGAATGAGTGTCTATGATCCTAGTGAAGTACGTGGTGCCAATGACCTCTTAAATACTCTACTAACCGTACTGGAAAGGAATCAAAGTGGGAGTATCTCCACCTTCACTTACAAAGCCAACTAGCAAAAGAGAGAATTCTAACCAACATCCCCTAGAATGTCGCTAACAGTGAAGTTGATCTCACCAATGTCACTTAAGCAAACAAAGATGTTGCTAATAGGATGAGATCGAGGCAAAATCACTACCGAAGGCATCGCAGATTGATCTTCGGTGGTCTCAGAAGTTTCTATGGAAATTTGTTCCTAACGAGGCGAGCTATGGAGATCGGGACTCATCCCTAGTGATTCACCGAATGATTCACCCCCATCTTTGTTAGCGCGATAGTCGCTATCGCTATCACCGACATCCTCTTCTTCCTTGACCACTTATTTTCCTTCTCTCCTAATGATCCCTCGTCTTCTTCAAGAATCAGAGACATCCTTATGCCTTCATCTCGACCACTCGGAATATCGTCTCCGACAGGCCCTATAGGTTCTCTCGTCAAGGGCTCCTCTACGTGAACTGCACTGGAAAAACCTACAACTTCCCCTTGAAAATTCTCGTCGGAGCAACAAGTAGGGATGGAAGAATGGGTATGAACCTTGGAGCCGCTTCATGCTGGAGACCTAGAAAAGGCAAATATGTCATAGCAAAGCAAACCATATCGCTGTAGATTGTTATTTGTTAGAAGGAATGTGACGGTGCGTTGATTGAATCTAACTTCCTTTAGAGCAATGAATGTTCTTTCGTGCTCCTCTTTATCATCATGAGTCGGGACATCTATAAGGAAACACATATCAAGTTAGAAACTTAGGACTTCTATCACGAAAGAAGCAAGGGAAAGGAAGCGTACATCCAGATAGCCAAAGCCGATTGAAACTATATGGGCATCGCACGAAGAAATATCCGTTCTTGAAGGCATAACGCTTGTTGTGGAGCTTTTCGATCACTTTGCATCCCTTCCAGGCCTCTATAATTAGATTGGATGAGGAATCCTGCCTGCAGAAGATAAGTCAGCTCGTCGAATCTCGGACACCGGTTGAATCTATTCATGAAAAGGATATGCAGCGAATTTAGAAGAGAAGATCCATTTGGGTGGACTTGGAATAGAGCTAGTCCAAGTTCTTGCAGCACCATCATTAGAAAAGGAATGAATAACGGGATGTCACCGCCTAAGCACGTATACCGATTGCACATTGTTAAGTCTGGTGGGGGATTATGAGCAAATCCAGCCCTTTTCGGTAGACAGATATCAACCTCAGGGATGCCATGTTAAGGACATATGTTTTGGAGCGACCTTGCAGTTAGGATTGAAGGCGCCTGCTCCAACGGGTTGTCCAAGATTCTCAATCTCGAAGACACTTGACTAACCACCGGTTTAACCGGAACTTATTGAATTTGTGATTTAAGGGTTTCAGTATGGTTTGTCCCGACAAAAATAGATGGCGAAGCAGGAGTTGTTGAAGATCCAGCTTCGGGAGGAGTGGACCTTCCTTCGCCAGACTTAAGACGGGGTAACCGATAAGTCGTTCTAAATAATAAAACCTGGCATTCAACACGGTTAGATATGTTTTATCTTTAATAATGAACCTGTATGACCAATGCTTGGAGTCTAAAGGATGTTGACGTATATTGACCTATAAGATTATGAGCATTGACCAGGGCAAGTGCAGTGTGTTAATCTATGCAGTGTGAGTCCAGTGTCCTGTGCACCACAAATGGACATCCCGTGTAGATAGCCTGCTTGTGCTAGAAAACGAGCCGCATCACACTTTGGAATTATATTTTGGAACTTACCCGTTATTGATGAGTAATCGATACCCATTATCGATGAGTAATCCATAACGGAGCCACTGTCCAAAGCGACGTGGAAAGTTTTTCTTTTCAGGGTCACCGAAAGTGTAGAAATTGGAGAAGCAATAAGATGGAATCATCCACTATATTCGATTGTGGAATAAATCATTGCACTAGAATTCAAATTTCGATAGTGACTTAGCCAAATTCTCGAAGAGAGACAGTTGAAGCTGGAAAACAGGACTTGTCTTCGGAACCACATGCATTCGATCAGATCGAAACTTGGCTTCATCACCAATAAACACTCCACAAATTTAACCATCTCCCTTCGAATTGCAATCAACCAAGTCCCATCGCCATCACCATCATCGCCATCACAAACCAACCATCGCCAATTCAAGGCAAGTCGAGGTTAGGGTTTTGGATTGGATCACACCCTAGCCAAATAGGCAGCAGGTCTGGAGGCGGCAGTGGTTCTGGAAGGCGGCGGCAGGTGGACGACGATCACAACAGCCTTGGAGGATGGTTGGAGGCTTGGATTTGAGTCGGATCAGAGATAAGTAGCTTAGGTTGAAGATCATAACAACTCGGGTGCAAAGTGATAGTGGAATAAAGAGTCAACTCAAAAGGTTTCTAAGTGTTGGAATAAATAGGTTGGGGGAAAAGCCATTTAACTCAGTGCCGAGTAGTTTTCCTTCACCAATATTGTATTGAAAGCATCGTAGAGGATTTCTATACCAACCTAAAAGCACAACGTAGTCTCCGGAGTGCAGATTACATCACTAGTGCAGAGAAATGGAATTCAGTTGTAACTAAGGCGAATAGATAATGAAAAATCAACTAAGTGAAAGCATCGTCTCGAGACGACATTTAAATGATCAACTGGAATTCACATGATTGCAGCCTAAGGCTTGTCTAAATCAAGAGCATTGTTTGTTTTCAACGAGCATATTCTGGGGGGCAAGTGCTAACTAGGTTTTTAACCGAAAAGAATTCAACGGAAGTGAGAATGACAAAATAAAGATGAAACGACTCGAAATCTAAGAGGCACACATAGATGAAGTAGAGATATTGCTCAGAGAAGTTCCACCATGAATTGGGCCAACGAAACAAATCAGCACCGAGTTTTTTAACTCGGTATCGAGTTATTTTTACCTCGCAAGACTCCTCTCCAACTCCATGTGAGTTATTATCTACCTATTACACTTGTAATCAAGTATTTTCCTAAAGTTTGGATGGCCAATTCAAAAGGTTGTAGAGAAGAAAGCTCAGATGGCAAAATAACTCAAGTGATGATGGAACAATCACTAGAATCAACCAATAATCAATGAAAATGGCATGGGCCACATCAACCTGAAGTTAGAAGAGTAGTGCAAAAGGTTGGAGAAATTTCCACTAAAGGAAATAACTCAGCACCATACTGAGTTATTTCTACAACTCAGTTGCCTTCAAGTTTTCTTGTGTGAGCTTGGGCTGACGTCTGGACTCTACTACAAGCAGGCTTTTAATCCATACACCTGTTTCCCTATAAATACAGGCCATAGTGTAACCAAAATAGGATCTACTCCTTGCTCATTCTTCTTTACTCTGGATCTAGAAATCCATTTCCCTTCACCATATTTTCTCCTCACAATAGTCACCAAAGCAGTTACTTATGGCAGTTCTAGGCCTTAGAACCTATAACACTCTTGTACTTATGACTCTAATTCTTTGTAATCTCATACAACTATTTCAGATCCATAATTAGTAAAAATATAGAGTGAATATAGGCCAGAGATTGTCGAACCACTATAAAAATCTTATGTCTCTCTGTTCTATTTTCTTTTATTTTCTATAGTATCTGCTTGATCTAGGTCATAGAAGTTCTCTACAACCCATTCTTGGGGGTTGATCCACTTTTGACGTCAATACATGGGAAGACCATTTGCACTTAGTTGAGTTTTCCTATAACAATAGTTATCATGGTGCCTTTCGAAGCTCTTTATAGAAGGCCGTGCAAATCACTAGCATATTAGCTAGAAATCGAAGACAGATTGATTCTACGCCCAAATATGGTGAGAGAAGCTACAGAAAAGATTGAGTTGATTCGAGCAAGAATGAAGGAAGCTCGGTCTTTGCAGAAAAGTTACACCGAATTGAGGCATAAGGATTTAGAATTCTTAGTTTTAGACCAAGTTTTTTTAAAGTATCACCGATGAAAGATGTGATACGATTTGGAAATCAGGAAAATTGGCACCAAAGTATGTTGGTCCATTTCCTATCATTGAAAGGATCGGGAGACTCATGTACAAGATAAATTTACCGAATAGTTTGGAAGGAGTCCATAACCACTTTTCATGTTTCTCATCTTAGGAAGTGTGTATCTGTGCAGTTAAAGCGCTCGACAGATTCAAAGCGGTGGAGGTGCAAAAAGTCATAGCGGGGATATAGCGAGGATATAGCGGGATATAGCGGATGGCTCTAAAATAGCATATAAAACTCGTACTTAATGTTTTTACAAATATATAAATGGTAATTAAATGAAAAATTATCATTCAATTGAATTATAATTAATACATAAATAATTTTAAATAAAAACATGTGCGAATATACTTTAAATAAACGTAAAACTATTATATAACATAATTGAATTTAGTAGAATATTAGAGTATTTTCATTTTTGAAAATATACTAAAAATTAAATCAAATAAATTAGTTTATTAATTTTTATAATGTATAAATGCAATTTTTCAATTCATTTTATTAAAGAAGATATAGCGGAAATAGCGGAATATAGCGAGAATAACGGGATATATCGGAAATAGCGGGGCTTAAAGCGGAAAGGCTATATTTTGGGGCTATATGGAAATATCGTAGCGGTAGAAATCCGCTATGAGATATAGCGGGGTTATAGCGGGGTAATAGCGGGGCATTAACTACACAGGTGTGTATATGATAAAACTACTATTGCACCAACTGAACTGGAAGATTTAGTAGTAGAACCAGATATGACTTTTGTTAGATAACCAGTTTATGTTCTAGTAAGAATTGAGGAGAAATTAAGAAACGAGACAGTTAAGTTAGTGAAAGCCTAGTGGAGTGACAATGAGAAATATTGTACTTAGGAGATAGAAGACATGATTAGAGAGACTTATCCTTAGTTGTTTTGATGGTATGTTCTATATATGTCGTATATACATTTTGCTAAGCAGGATATGCTAGTATTGTTGTTATGTGTTTGCCACACATGTTTGCATGATTGTTATGCTTATCGTTTTCCTTATCGTAATTTCGAGTACAAAATTCTTTAAGGGAGGAGCCTGTAACACCTTAATTTTTGTTTAATATTATTCAGGAAATTTAATTAGATAAATTAAATAGAATAATGTGAGTTGATAAGAAGAATGAGATTTGTTAACTAATTTAGGTCAGGCCTTAATTAATCAATTAATAAGATTGTTTTAAACAAAGAATAGAAAGGGATTAATGAGAGAAGCATAATGGGAATAATTCCTTTATTCATTCCCTAAACCCTTCCTCTCTCATTCATTCTCATATCACTTTCTAAAATCAAAAGCAAAAAAAAAGAGGAGGTTGGCCATTACCTAGTGGAGAAGAGGAAGAAATCTAACGAATTCAAAAGGTAAAGCTTAGGGGAATTAATCTACATCAAATATCTCTCTCTTATCCAATCTAACGTGAAAAGTAGTGAACCATTTCATTTGTTTACATCTTATTTTTGGATTTAAGAATGATTTTCGAATTGATTATGATAATATTCCATGTTTGGATAGATAATATCACTGTTAGATTGAATGATGATTTGTGGGATTTCATGGAATTATTTTAATGGGTTTTAAAGGAAAAACCTAACGTTTTGATCTCCTATTGATTTGAAATTTGAATATGTTGTGTAAAACATTATTTTATAGATGGTTTTTAATTTCATAATTTTCCTTGTTTATATAAATATTTTATAAATTTTCTAAGAGGAAAATGTGTATATTTCTGGGTTTTAATTATTAAATATAATTAAATTAATATTTTTGTCCCAAAATTTTTACATATGAAAGAAGAAGGAAATTTAGTTTTTTAGTGATTTTTGGGGATTTTTCTCTAATGTTAATGATTTTCTATGAATTTATTATTCTAGAAAAGTTGATAATTAATATGAGTTAATAAATATTAATTTTAAGGTTTGCTAGTTAATTGGGAAGGTGGAACATGATCTACTAGAATTTCCACAAAGAAAATGGAAAGTATTGTATTAATGAAAATTTGACATGAGGCAAGAGTTAGTGGAATGTTTTAACTTTAAAAGAATATAGATCAGTTTTTAAGTTATTTACAGAAATGTCATCGACATTATAACTTAGAGTCTCGATACCCTTATATTCATAGAAGTTCGATAACCATAATGGTTGATGTATGGGATAACTACTTGATAGCTATGTGATGTATCCGCTTTCTTAAGGACTCAACACCTAATGAATTGAAAGGTTTAGTACCCAAAGTAAAGGGTCGATACTTGTTTTATAAAGGTTCGAGATCCAATGATTTGTAAAAGTTTGATACTCAATGTTTGTAAGGGTTCAATACCCAACTGTTTTGTAGGGATTCGATACCCAATGTTTTGTTGAGGTTTGACAACCCCTTGGTTTAGAGACTGAGTAACTTCTTTTTAAAGTTCGACACCCTTTGTGTTTTATAGGCTCGGTACCTCATAATTTTAAGAATGGGACACCCATGTCTTATAGCGTCTCGATAGCTTTCTTGTAGCTATTCGACAACTGTATTTTATCGACATGAATGTCGTATGTTTTACAAACTAAATAGCCGTGTTTTAGAGGCTCAATTACCCTTGTTTTCTAAAGGCTCGACAACCTTGCTTTGCCATCAAATGTTTTGAAAGCCATATAAACATGATGTATATTTTTAGTGGCTTGATAGTCGTATGTATTACAAACCAAATAACTATGCTTTACAGGCTCGATAGCCAATGTTTTATAGATGCTTCACATCCTTGTTTGGATGACAAGTGTTTTAAAAGTTATGTAAAGATGATAGTGCTTTGGCATAAGATTTTGACTATGTATTTTGGTTGTGCTTTCCTTGTTTTAAGAATGATTTCAAGTGGTTCATCAATTCCAAAGATATATGTTTTCAAGGAAATGAAATAGTGTTTTATCCTAATTTTATATGAATTTTACCATAGAAAAATATTACTTAAACTTAAGTAATTTTATATTGTATATGACTATTGATTGAACATATTTGATTGATGATGTTATGTGCTCTTGTTATCATTTGATTAGTTAAATTAACATATTTTATCATTTGTCATACTTACATTTCCATTACTAAACATTGCACCTTGGGATTTAGGAACAAAATTACCTATTAGGTTGTTCCACTAGTGAGTATGGTCAGAATAAACTCTTGGGTGAGTAGAATTGCATCCAGGAGATCAAATAGATCAATTGTGTTAGGATGCCTTGACCTGATCAAAAAGATATGACTCATGGATTTAAAACCAAATAAGATTTTGGTAGGACTAGTGTAGGGTCGCTCCCTGTACCTCAGCCATTAGCCATCGGTTGGTAAAGGTCCACGATTCTAGTGTGTAGGACCTTGTTAGTCATGAGACTAAAAAATGTGTTGCATAGAAAAGATTTACACACTAGAGGGAATTCCGGGAGTGCAACAATACTTTTCAAGCTTTGACAGATCACTTGGAGAGACCCCACATCCTATCAAAACCGCTAGATGATAAGGGCTTGTTTGTTTCCTAGCAGTAGTCGATGCATGCTTTAAGCGTAGCACTTGTACGTGTGGAGTACTGAATCCAAAGACAAGTGTACTGCATTAGCAAATGGTTGACAAGGGCGGAAAGGAACTACCCAAAGTTGGAAAAGCTGGCATACTGCCTGTTACTCACTTCGAGAAAGCTCCGTCCATACTTCCAGGCTCACCCAATAAAAGTTCCCACGAACATCCTTCGAGACAGGTCTTATAACGACCCGAGACTTCTGGAAGGTTGTTGAAATGGAACATTGAGCTGAGCCAATATGATATCGCATATCATCCTCTAAAAGCAATCCAAGGCCAAGCAATGACAGATTTCATAGTTGAGTACGCTGCACAAGACGATACCCCATAGAGCAGTGGAGAGTAGAATGTTGGATGGAAGATATGTACAAATGGAGCATCCAACTAGCATTCTTCTAGGGTAGGAGTTTTGTTAATGACCCTCGAAAAGCATTTAATCTGTTATGTCCTAAAACTTTATTTTCCCACGACAAACGAGGCAGAATACGAAGCTTTGATCACAGGACTTAAAATCGTGAAAGAGTTGGGAGTCAAAAATTTACACATCTTTTGCGACTCCCAACTGGCGGTGTGCCAGGCGAGAAAATGGTTTCAGTCAAAAGAATCAAGGCTAGATCCTTATCTAAATAGAGCCCTTGAGTTGCTTAATGTATTGAGTACTACACGATAATGCATATTCCCAGAGATGAGAATGCGAAGGCTAATTTGCTGGCCAAGTTGGCTAGCTCAGGAGATGCGCAATACATAAACCTGATCCGGGTGGAAGTATTTTAGCCCTGAGCATCAACCAGATGGATGCTGATTGGACCTTTGAAGCTGAATGTGCGAAGGAGTTGTGGATGGCTCCAATTAAGAATTAATTATAGGGGACAATCCTTCCTGACAAGAAGAAAGAGCGATGGTAACTCCTTCACAAAGCATCAAGATTAATCATGAAAGAAGGAGTGTTATATAGAAAAGGATTCTCAGTCCTTGTTAATTGGGTTTTTAACCAAACAGAGATCAAAAGGAGTTAGTACATTGAGACGAAGACAAAATGCCTTGAAACTTGGCAGGCGTGCTTAGACGAGGGAAAGTAAAGGTCCTGGAAAGTTTGACCCCGAGATTGCTTAAGAAAATCACTCGGCACCGACTCAAACCACTCGGTGCCGACTCATTTTTTCACTCCAAAATAACTCACCAACTTCATACGACCTATTTTCTACTTCTCCAGAGTGTACCCAAGTGTTTTCATGAGGTTTTGACAACCTATCATCTAGGTTGAAGAGAAGACAACTCAAATTGCAAAGCAATCCGAGTGATGAAGGAACCATCTCCAAAGTTAACCAAATTACTAGAAAAAAGATATGAAACATATCTACTTGAAGATAGGAAGGAGATAGAGAAGGGTCAGAGTCATTTCCACTTAAGGAAATGACTTGATACCAAGTCAAATGACTAGGTACTGCCTCATTTATTTGACTCGGATGACTTCGACTCTTCATGTACAACTACGGACCGACATCTGGACTCTGCTCCAACTGAACTACTGACCCAACATGACTATTTCCCCTATAAATACAAACCATAGAGCAACCAAAACATAATTTTGTTTATGCCAATATCACTATGCAGAAGCTCTTCCTCTTCTTCATCTTCTATCTCCAGACAACAGTTACCAAGGCAGCTACTTTAGGAAATTCTAGGACTTAGAATCCATCCAACCCCTATACTAGTGACTTATTCTCTATTAAATCTCTTGTAATCTCAAACAAACTACATCAAATATATAAGCAAAAAGCTGTAAATTTGATGTAGGCCATATGTTACACTATAATTTCAACGAAGTACAAATTACAAAAAGAGATTCCCTTGGCTTGTAGTTCCGGGACCCATCGTTTAGCTTCCATCGAGAGCTCGGGCACCGGACTCAGTACCCAAGAGCATATTGGCTGATAACATGAATTAAGGCAATAACAAAGACGAAGATTATTGTCCAAATAGATCTTAGCTTAGACCAGCGGCATTCCAACAAATCTCAACAATCAACGGCTCAAATAGCCCAAATCGAGATCAACTATCGAGATGGATGAAAGGAATCAAAGAAGCTATATATAAAAGCACCATGTAAGCCATTTGTGTCAAAACACTTTCAGCCAGATGATGAAAATTGTTTATATCAGAGCCGCCTATAGCAATCCAGGTTACCAAGCATAGTTAAAGCCCGTGCACCAATGAAAGAACCTTAAATTTGTTATAAATAGAGGACCACATGCTACTAAAAAGGGGTTGGCGGATAGATCCAACAACGATTTTACAATTATTCAATATAACCTACCCTTTTAAACTTTAGTAAAAGATCATTAATGGAAAATATGATCAAAAAGATCTTGTACAACAAATTAAGAAATAAAGATAGAAGAAGAATCTTCAAAGTGGACGTAGGGACCTCGGTCTTGAACCACTATAAACCTTGTGTCTCTTTACCTTTTGGCACTTATTTTCTAAATAGTTTCGATGTTTACTCTTTTTTCTTGCATCCTCTCGATACAAGCTTCTGCGAAATTCGGGGTGTGTGTTAGACGAAAAATCTATCTAACTTTTTTGGTGCTAGAAGGAGGGGCCTGGACTTCCGTTCTTCTCTAATCCAGCAAATTTTAAACTTTCAAACATACTTGAAGTCAAAGTATTCCTCTCAAAAGACTCCTCGCTCTCCTACCTAGAATGAGGAAATTGAAGAACTGCCTGTGAAAGATGGGAATCAGGCAAACCAGGCAGGTCAAACTGCTAAAGAAACCGCTGCCCCGGTCCTTTTCGAAAGTGAGTTTTGCCAGATAATGATAAAGTTTTTTCTGATATAGGTCAACAATTGGACAACTATCAAACTAATGTCAAGAAAACTTCTGTTAGATTAAAAAAGAAAGTTGCGGCAATACTTGAGGAGGACGAGAATCCTCTCACTAATAGACAGAATCTTGGAAAACTGCCAATGACGAATAAAGACTTGAAAGCGGAGCCCATGACGGCCAAGGAAACAACAAGGAAAGCTGAGACCGTAAAGGTGGCTAGTATAGGACCTTCTAATAGGCCCTTAACTCTAAGCACGAAAAGGATAAACTTCGGGGGAAGGTAGCCACATAGGCCAAAGACTCAAGGTATTGAAGCTGAAACTCTGAAGCTTGGCGGGGATTGGAGGATGGAAACCCTATTGATTAAATTATCGAAACAAGTACAAAAGTTACAAGAAGACCGATCCAGCCTTACTTCTGAGATGAAGCTTTGAAAGGTCAAACTTTTCTCTAAAGAAATTATTAGGGGCCTCATGCCTCCGGGATTCAAGATCCCAAAGCTTTCTTATGATGAAACATCTTACCCCAAAGATCATATCGCTCTATATGAAATCCATATGAAAGCAATCCGGGCATCGGACGAAATCAAATGCAGATTCCTGCCCATAACTTTCAGTGGACCTTCCTTAAATTGGTTCCAGAGCTACCCACCAAATTCTATTAGCTCTTGGGAACAGTTGACCATGAAGTTTTTGACTCAATAGACACCAGAACATGATTGAGTACTACCCCTCAGACGGATGGGCAGACAAAGAGAGTCAATAAGGTACTCGAGGATTTACTAAGAGCTTTTGTATTGGACTTTGGTGAATCTTGGGAAGATCACTTACATTTGGTTGAGTTTTCCTATAATAATAGTTATCAGACAAGTATAGGAATGGCACCTTTTGAAGCTTTATATGGAAGGCCGTGCAAGTCACTAGGATGTTGGTTGGAGACTGGATATAGATTGGTCTTAGGTCCAGATTTGGTTAGGGAGGCATCAGAGAAGATTGAGTTCATCCGAGGAAGGATGAAGGAAGCTCAATCCAGACAGAAGAGTTATGCGGATAAGAGGCGTAAAGACCTAAAGTTCTCAGTTGTAGATAAGGTTTTCATTAAGGTATCACTGATGAAGGGTGTGGTACGGTTTGGGAAGTCAGGGAAACTGGCACCGAGATATATTGGTCCATTCCAGATTATAGAGAGGATTGGAAAGCTCGCATATAGAGTGGAGTTGCCGAGTAGTATGGCTGGTGTCCATAATGTATTTCATGTGTCTCATCTTCTTAAGTACATGCATGATTCAGATTATACTATTCCTTCGACATAGTTGGAAGATTTAGTAGTAGAGCCTAATTTGACCTTTGTTAGGCAACCAGTTCTGGTTGTAGCGAGAGATGAGAAAAGATTGAGGAATAAGACAGTCAAGTTGGTGAAAGTTCAATGGAGCGACAACGAGAAGGACTGTACTTGGGAGACAGACGACAGGATTCGAGATACTTATCTTGATCTGCTATGAAGGTATGTCTATATTAGATTTATATAGATAATTTCTAGTTAGGAAGACTAGTGTGGTTGTTAGAAGTCGTTACAGATGATTGCTATGTTTAGTATTTAGTCCTTACTGAATTTCGAGGACGAATTTTTTTAAGGAGGGGAGCCTGTAACACCCCTAATTTTTAATAACATTATTTAAGATATTTAATTAGATAAATTAAATAGAATATTGTAAATGTTAAGTGATAAGGGTTTTGAGATTTGAATAAATACTAAGTGGTCGTGCTTAATTAATTAAATGAGCTTAAGAATGGCTTATAGGCTAATTAGTTTATACAAGAGTATATTGGGTATTAGCCGCAAATTCCATAACCCTTATATATATACACAACTTGCCATCCATTCACGTTTATTTCTCATTTTTACCAAAACGTAAAACGCAAATATTAAAGAGGAGTCGACCATTGTTAAGGAAGAAAAGAAAAGAAATTCAAATCAAGCTAAGGAATAAAAGCAAGGGGAATAAATCTCAATCCAATCTCGTTATCTTAATCAAGGTGAATAATAATTTATATCATCTCTATTTTGTTTTATGAGCATATGTTTTCGAATTTAAGATTAAATTTGTTTTAATGATGTTTTGGATGATGATATGCTTGAATTGTAATATTTTTGATTTAAACAAGATTGTTTAAATGCGAATTTATGCGGTTTTAGGGCAAAACCGATTGAAATTGATGTTTGAATGCCATGGAAAGATTTTATGTTATGTAAAACATGATTTTGGAGTTGAGTTATAATTTTGATAATTTTCCAAGCTATGGAAAGATTATTATGAATTTTCAAAGGAAAATATGATAAAATTGGGTTTAAATTTAGTTTCGATTATTTCAGGAAGAAATTGAGTCTGGAATTTTTGTATGTTAGATAACATGATGAAAGTGAATTTCTGTAATTTTTTGGGATTTTTCCTAAGTGATTTGCTATGGAAATTAAATTATTTTAGAAGAAGGACTTATTTGCAATATTGGTTATGCTTAATGGAAAGGCTTATTTGTTAAATAATCTTGATTTAGATCTGGAATTAAACGGAATTTATTTTTGTAAAGAATTTGAAAAGTTGAGGCAACCAATCACATGCTTGCACGTAGGCAGGTTAGTTAGAAATTGTTTGCTTTAATTGGTATTAAATCAGGTTTACCCAGAAAAGTGGGTTCCGCCTCTATTTAGAAGTACCTTTCGACTCCAATGCTTCCACTTCTACTCAGTCGAAACTAGCCCAGGCCGAAACTGATACAAAAGGTATCACTTAGATGGTACGTTGTGGATTGGAGAAAGGCGGAAGGCATTGTGTCGAAAGCAGTGCTTCCGATGGGGTCGATAACTTTCTTTGTTTTAAAAGGTTAAGCGCCTGCCTTTATTTTATTAAAGCTTTCGAAGGAGTCGAAACATATGCTTTCGAAAGTGATTTTCTAATAGCTTTCAAAGGGGTTATCATCTTATGTTTTAGAGTATAAGCTTTCGAATGGGTTTCTTTACTTATAAAAATGATGCTTTCGAAAATAGTGCTTCCGATTAAGTCGAAACCCAGCCGCTGTTCTTTGCCTTTCAAGTGTGTTGAAGTCACCAATGCTTTCGAAGGGTTGTCTTTATTTTAAACTTATGATAAGGCACTTCCTAAATGCTTTCGAAAGGGTTCAAGGGTTTTGAAGGCAATGGCTTCGAACGGGGGTTTCGATGCTAACCTTCAATGTTTTACTACATGTTTTGAAACTTTTGAAAGGGATGGTACCAACGCCATGAAGTTTTCCCTAATACTTTTATATGGTAAAGAATGGTTTTGAAAGAGATACTTTCGTTTATATTCACTTTGATCCAAATGATATTTTAAAATATAAACCCAATGGTTTCGAAAAAGGGACTTTCAATGGTTTCGGAAGGGATAGTTCCAAAGGTTTCGAAAGGGGTACTTTCAAAGGTTTCGAAGCTAAGTAATACTTTATTACATTCGAAAGGTTTTGAAAGATAGGTTTTAAAGTGTTTCGAAAGGCAGGGGCCTAATGTTTTGAAAAGAGATTTACATGCCTCCGAAGGAGGTTATACAGTGAGGTCGAAAGCAAAGTTTTGAAGGTTTCGAAAGCCTTAGTTTTCAAAACAGAAAACCTAATCTCATTTTAAAGGAAAACCACGACATAAATAAATAAATAAAGGAGTTTTGAAATGGTTTTAAGAAGAAGCTTTCCTTGATAAAATATTAGGTTAAAGGGATTAAACATGTTTCATGTGAAAATAATTTCAAGGATATTAATCCTACAGGAGTGGAATTGTATGTTATTATGTTTGCTTCTTCAAATATATATATATATATATTCACATTGTAATGAACCCATAATGGTAATTTAGGGAAGGGTATAATAACCGGCTAGGTTAACCCAGTAGTGAATATAAATTAAACTAATTAAAGATATTGGCGGGGGCCAATAGGTTCACAGCAAGCCCATGAAACTATGTATAGGAAAAGATATTGGCAGGGGCCAATAGGTTCATAGTAGCCCATGAAAACTATGTATAAAGGTAGATGTAGGAAGACATGTTCATAGTTAGCCCATGAACCTTATAATTTGATATTGGCAGGGGCCAATAGGTTTGTAGTGAACCCATGAAACCTATACCCGGATTAAGATATTGACAGAAGTCAATAGGTTCCTAGTCAACCCATGAAAACTAGGATAAGAGGAAAGATATTGGAGTTATCAATAGGTTCAGGGAGAACCCATGAGACAATAAAGATATTGGCAGGGGCCAATAGGTTCTTAGTGATCCCTTGAGAACTATGTAACTGGATAGGGAGTCCATAAACATTAAACAGGTTATTAGTAAGCCCATGAAACTAATAGGTTAATAGGGATCCTAGAAACTATAACCGAGACAGATAGTCAAAATGAATGGGGATGGGTAATCCAGAATTGATTTACTTGTTTTGCATATCATCATATTGATTTGAATTGTTTTAACCATTGTGGATGTAGGAGCACAGTATATGGTTTTATAAAAAATTTAGGATACCAGTGAGGAGAAAACCCGTTCCATTAAGCGACGTGGTCTCACTAGATATCTAAATGGTTTGAGATGGTAGATTATTATTCATACCGGGCTTTATGTCAGACTCGAAGTTTATGTTTTCCTCCTAAACTCTAGGGTACTCAATTGATTTTGAGTAGTCTGAGAGTTGAGGTTTTCAAGTACCTCTTAGACGAATTAGCTTTCGGAGACATGCAAGAGGCATGATAGCTATTTAGAGTTCTCTTTTATTTTGATTCCGCCGTGTTGTTGTTGTAAAGGCAAAGTTGTTAAATTGCCTATATATACTCTGATCATCCAATGGGGCATCTTCATATGTCGCTCTTGGTATATGTTGTAATAAATATAATTTCTCTAAACGTGGTTAACGATTGTGGGATTATGTAATGAATTTGAAATGTTTTGAAATGGAATGTGGAACTTGTTTGATGTTTTGAATTTTTTCCATATTCATGTGTTTCTACATATCAATGTATCTAACATTACCGTATTTGGTCGCTGAGGATTAATAACTATGGATGAATGAAGCATCCGTAGCCATTAGTTTTGGGCTTCCAAGTAGGGGATGTTACATAAGTCTCCCAAGAGAAAGAGAAATGTTTTTCACACTATACAAGAAACTCCGAAAGAAGAAGAAATAGAGCTTGATCTCAATCCGAGACAAGGGACCGAGACAGCTTCGGCAGCCGAGATTCTCGAAGTGGTATGCCTTGATGAAAATGACAAATCTAAGACAGTCAAGATAGGGGCTTATTTCCATCTATTTATCTGAGAAGAGCTGATTTCCTTTCTAAAACACAATCAATATATATTTGCATGGACTCATGATGATATGGTGGGAATCGACCCCTTGGTCATTTTCCATTACTTACATATAGATCTAAAGTTTACTCCCGTAAGGTAGAAAAGGAGACCGTTGGACAGGAACCGATATGTGGCTTTATAAGAAAAGATCAAGAGGTTACTAAAGAACAATTTCATCTGAAATGTATATTATCAAAAGTGGATTGCTACTCTGGTATTAGTAAAGAAACCAAATGGATATCTTATGAATTAAAGGTCAAGCCTCTCATTTCGGATATCTTATGAATCGATGGATATCTTATGAATCTGGGCAATAGAACTCAACTGGTATGAGATATCTTATGAATCGAGAACAACAATCAAAGGTCAAGCGCTAACTGACTTCGTCATCGAATGCACTGGTTTCGCGGCCGAAACTAAAAAGGAAAAAAGCAAGGATAAACAACTCTCTTGGCAACTTTATGTAGATGGAGACTCAAATGTACAAGAGGCGGTTGTTGGTTATATCTTGGTAACCCGGGATAATCATTAGATTTACTATGCAATCAAGCTCACTTTCTCGGCAAACAACAATGCAGCAAAATACGAATATTTGATTATGGGTTTACAAATGGCTATTTCAATCAAGATCTCGAAAATTCGAATATACAGTGATTCTCAGATAGTTGTTAATCAAGTTCTTGGCTGCTATTAGGCTCGAGATCTGAGGTTATCTCTCTATACTAAATAGGCGAAGCAGTTATTTTGAAGCTTTCAGGAGTTATCGCATTAAAAGCATTCATAGGGATTGAAATGCTAGGGCCAATGCCTTAGCAAAATATGCAAGCTCGAGAGATGTAAGAGAGTTTAATTTCATCCCAGTCGAGATCTTGGAAAAACCTAGCATGCAAGTATCAGATAAAATATTAGTTATAACGCGAGCTTAAGATACCAGAGATAAAGCCACAATGCTAGTGATATATGTAGAAAATTGGATGTCGCCATATATCTGGTACCTAACCAAAGATATTATACCCTCGAATGCCACTAAGGCAAGACGAATTAAATATAATACTCCAAGATTCAGCATTATAGATGGAATACTCTATTGAAGAGGATTCTCATCTCCATACTCTCGATGTGTGACGGCCTCAGAAGGGAATTAATTATTAAAACAAGCTTACGAGGGAATTTGTGGAGACCATGGACGTGGGCAAAATTTGCAAAGAAATAACTCAGGTAGGGCTTTTATTGGCCAATACTAAATCAAGATGCGTTAGATTATGCAAGAACATGTGACAAATGTCAATTTTACGCAAAGGTGCCTAGAGCTTCCACTAGTATGCTCATCCTAATGTGGAGTCCTTGGTCATTTGATATCTAGGGCATTGATCTTATTGGACCCCTTCCTACTACAAAAGGAGGGGCAAAACACACCAAAGTAGCAATTGAATATTTTATAAAGCGGGTTGAAGCCGAACCCTTAGCTACCATAAACTCC
This sequence comes from Allium fistulosum, assembly GCA_030737815.1. Classification (NCBI taxonomy): domain Eukaryota; kingdom Viridiplantae; phylum Streptophyta; class Magnoliopsida; order Asparagales; family Amaryllidaceae; genus Allium; species Allium fistulosum. The sequence goes on from CM060906.1 coordinate 73,929,940, forward strand.
CATCAGGTAATTAAGTTTATGATGAAGAAGATTGTATCTAGATTCGGTTTCCCGTATAAGATCATTACGGATTATGGCACTCAATTAATAGCCAAGTGTTTGCATAATATTGCCAAGATCATGGTATCATCAAGATTTTTTCCTCGATAGTCCACCCACAAGCTAATGGGCCCGTAGAAGCAGCCAACAAGATCATTAAAGCTTGTTTGAAGAAGAGATTAAATAAAGCAAATGGGAACTGGGTAGATGAATTAGCTTTCGTTCGATGGGCTTATAGGACGAGCTCCAAGACTTCAATGGGACATAGTCCTTTCTCCTTAGCTTACGGATTCGAAGCCATGCTTCCGGTTGAATTACAGATTGCCTCCCACCAAAGGCATTATTATATTACATAGCAGAACGTAGAGCTTCGAGAGGAGTCATTGGATCTGTTACCCGAGCTTCTAAACCAAGTCCTTTAAGTATAGCAGAATACATCCGAAAGATGACCCGATACTACAACCAAAGAGTTTGAACTTGGAAGTTTGAGAAGGGATACCTTGTCCTCCGAAAGATAATGCCCAATACAAAGGATCTGGTAGACGGACCTCTCGGTCCAAGTTGGGAAGGACCAATAATTCACAACATCATCCCCCAGGAACATATAGATTTAAAAGACCAAACGACAATATAATATCTTGGAATTGGAATGTCAAGCATCTGAGACATTACCACAATATTGAGCTATTATGTGAATAAAATTTTTGTCCACAAGTTTGAGGAAATAACCAATATCTTAGGCTTGCCTTAGGTGTGTCATACAAGAATTCAATTTTCTTAAGTCTTAAGCATTTCAAAAGTTGCATCAAAAAACATTTTAGTCATGATGATTGCCATGATCAAGTAATATCACGCAACTTCCAAATATTTAATCAAAAAACATTTTAGTCGTGGTGATTTCCATGAATAAGTAATATCACGTAACTTTCAAATATTGCATCAAAAATGTTTTAGTCGCGATTATTGCCGTGATCAAGCAATATCACGCAACTTTCAAAAGCACATCAAAATGTTTTAGTCATGATATAACTCTGATCAAGTATTATCATATGAATTTCAAAGCCATGCTTTCGCCTCCAAGTAAATGATTTCGCCTCATAGCAAAACTGAGTTACACCAAGTAAATGATTTCACCTTATGGTAAATATTTAATTTCGTCACTGGGCAAAGTAAAGAATATGATAAGGATGGTAGATTCCCAAAATATTAGAAAATTAGGTAGATTTCAAATATAGTGAGCCATGGTCAAGTAATACCATGCGTCGGATAGATTTTCGAGAATGTTAGAAAAGTGGGTAGATTCCCAAGAAAGTCAGAATAATGGGTAGATTCCTAATAATAGTAAAACATGGTTATGTAGAACCATGCGTTGGGTAGATTCCCAATGATATTGAGCCACATCCAACAGTGTCATGTAAAGACTGAGCCATGGCTAAAAAGTGTCGTGCAACTAGTGAGCCACGGCCTATAGTGCCGCGTATAGAGTGAGTCGCGGGTAGTCGACCACGCCAAACGCACCAACTGAGTCACAACCATGGCATTGTGAAAAGAGTGAGCCATGATTGAATCGTGTCATGCAAAAAGTGAGTCATGGTCAAAAGTACCATGCATGATGTTGTGCAGTGAGCCACGGTCTTATAACGTGCAAAATATAGGCGTTGAACCGTCACTAATAGTTTTCAAAACCAATACCTATGTGAGGCCGAGTCTAGATGACTGTAGCATGGTACTAGAGTATTTTCACCGCTATGCACCCATTTCAAATTATTTTCGAATCCCTCTAGATGAGGCTAGATTTCAAGTTATTTTCGAAACCCTTTAGATGAGGTTAGATTTCAAATTATTTTAGAAACCCTCTGGATTATTTTTGAAACTCTCTAGATGAGGTTAGATTTCAAATTATTTTCAAAACCCTTTAGATCTCTAGATGAGGTTAGATTTCAAGTTATTTTCGAAATGCTTTAGATGAGGTTAGATTTTAAATTATCACCAAAACAAGGTCAGATCATCCCAAAGTTGTCTCGGTATAGCAACAATTCGGAGAATTCTCAGAATGCTACTTTCCCTAAAAGCTCAAGATAATATTGGAAATGGGACAAACAAGCCTAGTACTAAACATCCAAAGTCCACCTCATATCAACTATATAAGGTGAACTTTAGAGGGCATGTGTTACACCATAATTTCCACAAAGTATAAATTAAGAAAAGGGAGTCCCTTGGCTTGTAATTCCACGACCCATTGTTTAGCTTCCATTGAAGGCTTAGGCACCGGACTCAGTACCCAAGAGCATATAGGCTGAGAACATGAATTAAGGCAACAACAAAGATCGAGATTATTATCCAAATAGAGTAAGAGGCTTAGCTGAGAGTAGCGGCATTCCAACAAATCTCAATGATCAACAGCTCAGATAACCTAAACCAAGATCAATGGTCAAGATAAATGAAAGGAATCAAAGAAGCTATATATAAAAACACCACATCAGCCATCCGTGTTAAAACACTTTCAACCAAACGATGACAAGCGTTTGACTCAGAGCCGCCTATAGCAAGCCAGGTCATCAACCCATGTTAAAGCCCCTGCACTAATGGAAGAACCTTAAATTTGTTATACATAGAGGACCACATGCTACTGAAAATGGGCTGGCAGATAGAACCTCTGACATTTTTACAATTATTTGACATAACCTACCGTTTGAGGAAAGCTTTAGTAGAAGATCATTAATGGCGGATATGATCAGAAAAATACTTATACAACAAATTAAGGAATAAAGATAGAAGTAGAATCTTCAAAGCGGGTGTAGGGATCTCACTCTCGAACCACTACAAACCTTGTGTCTCTTTACCTTTCAGCACTTACTTTCTACATAGTTTTGGTTTTACTCTATTTTCTTACATCCTATCAAAATAAGCTTCCGAAAACTTTGAGGTGTTAGTTAGACGAAAAATTTATCTAACACCATAGATTGCTAGACCACTATAAAATCTTGGTCTCTCTACTTTATTTTATGTCACTTTCCTTTTATTTCAACTATTATCTGCTAGACCTAGATCTCATAGGTTTCCTACAATATATTATTGGATGTTGATCTATTTTTTGCGTTATTGCGTCAACATATTGGTGCTTTCACCGAGAACTGAACCTAGGCTTTGATATAGCTCTCTACTTTAGATTGCATAAGATCCAGAAGTTAGAGTCAGAAAGTCTGCTTGGTGAAATTGAAGATTTTTGTTCCAATGGCCCCAAGGAAAGGAAAATATGCATTTGGAATATCTGTAGGAGCAACAGTTGGTGGTGATGAAGCAAATACCCACCAAATGGAAGTAAACAATGGAAATCCGCTACCCAGATCTTCTACCCAACAAGAAGTTAATACTAAAGAAGATCTTAATCAGATTATCAATTATCTTAATTAGAAATTTACTAATAGTCAAAAAGCTCTAATGGATAAGATGGATGCATTGCTAACTTTGCAACTGCCAACAACAAGAAGAAATATAAGGGAAACTTCTTGTGCCATAGAATAAGAAAATTCCTCCATTTCAGGTCTAAACCGGAGTGATGAAAAGTAAAATCTAAAGGAAGAAACTGCCGTAGTTGCGGAGGACGTTGGAGGAGGAAGTAGGGGGTTCTCGCTGTAAGGAGACAAGATGGTGCTGATCTAAAACAACTTTGGGCCGACCCAAACTTTGGGGTGAATACTCCTCAGGAAGGCGACCCCGTGCTAATTTAAGACTTCGAAGACGATATGCAGCTTGAGGGTGGAGAATTTTGAATACTAGTGTTAACGGATAAAATGCTAGACCTGGAGCTCAAACAGCCATGGCAAGACCAACTGCACACCAACGAAATGCTGCAGGAGTGGTTCTTCAGGAGAATAGAGAACCTATGCTTCTGTTGGCAAACTAAGATAATTTTTAGAGTTAAAGACTTGAAGTAGCCCCTGATAGACGACCTGTAGATAACCGTCCCAATGAATAATACATCGCTGACATGGTCGAACGATTGATAGAGGAAAGCAGGAGTAGGAAAAATAAAGACTGGGTTCTACGCCAAGCTGAACCGTCTTTACCACAAACGTCCCGAGAGAAGAATATCCTCGAAGATTCACCATGCCAACTATGCCATCATACAATGGGACCTAAATAGCACTTATTTAAATATGAATGGCATACAAGCGGAGCTAGAGCTACGGATGCTGTCTGTCGTAGGTGTTTCCCTATCTTCTTGGAAGGAGTCGCCTCTATGTGGTTTACGAGACTCGCACCGAAATCTATTTCCACTTTTAATGAGTTGGCAAGGAAGTTTCTAGAATGGTTTAGACTTCACATTGCATGACCATAGGACGTGATGTCCTTATCTGGTTTTTCCCAAGGGCCCAACGAATCACTGAAAGCTTTCTTGAACCAGTTTAACGTCGTGGTTATTGAGGTGAGAAATCCAAAGGAAGACATGGTATTTATGGCTTTGGTCAGTGCTATTCATCCGAAAATGGATTTGGTAAATGGATTAAAATGAAACAACCAACTACCATGAATTAATTGCATTGAAAGGCAAACCAGTTTCTAAGGCTAGAAGAAGCAAGTATGATTAAAGGCAGAGCCGTCGATGAGCAACCGAAGGAAGAGATCCAGAGTAATGTTGCAGTTAAACGAGATGTAAACAGTTCTGCAACAGCTGCAGGAGGTGCAGGAAAGAATGCAAATAAAAAAAGAGAAACCAAAATTTCGATAGGCATGACGAGAATGGAAAACGTCTGAGGAATCGAAGGCCTGAAGACCATACATCACTGAATGATAATTTGGATAACATCTACCTTGCCACTCAAGGAACTGAGCGATACAAAAAACCACCTAAAAGGGAAGCGTCCGAGCAGCAAATGCGATCGAGGAAATTTTTCCGCTTCCACGAGACTCGTGGGCATAACACAAATGAGTGTCGGCATCTAAAAGACTTGATTAAGGAATTGATATGGAGCAATAGGCTCTAGTAGTACGTGAAGAAACCACAAAACTTCGTTCAACCTACTGGACCACAAGCACCAAACGCTCAAGGAAATCAGTCCGGACCCAGCGGAGAAGGGCCCAGAAGAATGGATCAAAGGTTAGTTATAAACACCATTACTAATAGACCTCATCCAGTGTAGAAGAGTTAGGGTGAAATGGAACGATATGCCAGTTCTCTGAAGCATGCCCCTTAGGAGAGTTACTACGCCATCGAAGACGGAGCTCCAGCTAAGCAACAAAGAATGATTACCAATGACATCGTGTTTTGGAATCGGAACATTGAAGGCCTTGAAACGCCAATTCTTGACCCAATGGTAATAATGGTTGGGCTTATTCCGGCAGTTGTGCATCGATTTTTGGTCGACAGTGGGAGTTCGGTCAACGTTCTATTCCGAAAGATGTTTGACCAGATGAAAATTAGCATGAAGGATGTGATCACCTATCGAATGAAGATTTAGGGATTTACAGGTGAACCTTAGCAACTGGGTGGGATGATTGATCTACCTATAGAACTTGGAGTAAGAGAACGGAGAGTGGTCCATATCCATACATTTGTGATCATTGATGAGTATTCTGCTTACAATGCTTTCTTAGGTCGACCGGCCCTTGCTAACTTCAGAATCGCTTTGGCTCCATGGTGTCTCGAGATGAAATTTCCAAAGGAGAACATGATAAGAGTAAAAAGAGGTGACCAAAGCTCTGCAAGAGAACGCTATGTTGCAAAATTACACAAATCAAAGTGCCATGAAAAGGGGAAGAATGTAGGGATGACTCTCCGCATTCGTGAACCGCAAGCATAGCAACTACAGAACCGCCCCTGGCTCGGGGACCATAGTCACTTTGATAAGGCTAAATTCCATAGGAAGAAGAGTACGGGGGAGGTACGGGCAGCACCGGTGGAGTTTACGATGGCTGTCCCTATCGACATGGATGATCCAACTAGGGTCTTGAAAATAAGTTCGTAGTTGGGAATCCAGATGCAAAATGAATTGATAAAATTTATTTTTGCCCATCTGGATATGTTTGCTTGGACACATTTTGATATGTGCGGGATATCGCCGAAAATAACGTGTCATGCACCTAATATCGATCTAAAGTTCACACCGGTAAGGCAAAAGAAACATGGTCTGGGCCTGGAGCGAACCAGTGCATTAAAGGAGGAAGTGGATAAGCTATTGGCAAAAGCTTCATCTGCGATGCAACATATCTTGAGTAGGTGTCAAATCCTATGTTGATCCGAAAATCGAACGAAAATTGGCGAAATTGCATCGACTACCAAGACTTGAATAAGGCTTACCCGAAGGATAGCTTTTCATTGCTAAGAATCGACCAACTTGTTGATGGAACTGTAGGGCACGAACTGCATTCATTTATGGTTCCTACTTAGGGTACAACCAGATTATGATGCCTGAGCCTGATAAGGAGAATACCAGCTTCATTGCAGACCTGGGACTGTGCAGCTACTTTGTAATGCCATTCGGCTTAAAAAACGCTGGGGCTACTTACCAAAGATTGGTTAACACAATGTTCAAAAACCAGATCAGAAAAACAATGGAACTATATGTGGATGACATGCTAGTGAAATCATGAGTGCTTGGAAATCATCTGGATGATCTTTCAGAGATGTTTAAGATCCATTGGAAATATGGAATGAAACCGAACCCATTGTAGTTTTCATTCGGTGTTGCCTTAAGGAAATTTCTTGGATTCGTAGTAAACGGAAAGGGCATTGAGGCCAACCCAAAGCAGATTGCTGCACTGCGGAATGTTAAAGCCACAATGACAAAAAAGGAGTTGCGAAGTTTGAATGAAAAGATCGCAGCATTGAGCTGGTTCATATCTAGACCTATAGATAAGTGACCACTGTTCTTCGATGATTGAAGAAGGGTAAGAAAAACTTTGAATGGAGTCAGGATTGTCAAATCGCTTTTGAAGAATTACTAGGACACATTGAGACACCGTCGGTTCTGTCCAAACCGACAGATGGAGAAAATTTAATCATTTACATGGCAGTGTCTGCCCACGCTTTAAGCGCGACACTTGTGCGTAAGGAAATTAGGATTCAACGACCCGTGTACTACATTAGTAAGCGGTTTACCGAAGTTGAAAGAAACTACCCGACGATGGAGAAGCTAGCATACTACATGTTGATAACATCAAGGAAACTACGGTCGTACTTCCAAGCTCACCCAATTAAGGTGTTGACAACCTTGAAATAGGTACTCTACCATCCCGAGACTTCAGGACGGGCTTCTAAAATGGAACATCGAGTTAAGCCAATACGATGAAACTTATCATTACCGAACGATAATCAATTGATAGACATTGGCTGATTTCATCGCTGAATTCACAATGCGAGATGATGAGGAAGAGGACACTATGGTCATAGCATCGCAATGGAAGTTGTTTGTCAGTGGTGCATCAAATGAATTCTACTTAGGAGCGGGAGTTGCGATTGAAACTCCCAAAGGACGGTCGATTTGTTATTCTCTAAGGCTAGAATTTCCTGCTACTAATGACAGGGCATTAATAGCAGGATTGAAGATTGTGGAGGAAGTGGGAATAAAAGCTCTGCATATCTACTACGACTCTCAACTGGTCGTTTGTCAGGTGAAGAGAGAATATCAAGCTAAAGGAGCGAATCTCATCACTTACCTATCAAAATCATGGGAATTGCTCAATGACATTGAACACTACACAATAACTCATATTCCCAGAGAACAAAACATGAAAGCTGATTATTTAGCCAAACCGGCTTGTTCTGAAGATGCACAGTCAATTGGACGGGTTCCAGTAGAAGTATTATCTGGTCCTAGCATAGATCAAATGGATGTCGATTGGGTTCTAGAGACCATGGAATAAGAGGAATCATGGATGATGCCAATCAAGAACTACATACTCAGAGGGATACCCCTCGGAGACTGGAATGAAAGATAAAAGCTCCTTTGAAAGGCACCACAATTCGTAATGCTTGATGGAGTGCTGTATAGGGGAGGATTTTCCTCTCTTTGCTCAGGTGTATAGCCAAAGATGAAGCTAGGAAGATCATCTTGGAAATTCATGAAGGCAGTTGTGATGATCACACTGGGGGACAAATACTGGCAAGAAAAACTCTCCACTATGGATATTTATGGCCGACAATAAACATGGATGTAGCTGACTACACCAGATAGTGTGATCGATGCTAAAGGTTTGCGAAGATTCCGAGAGCCCCATCTTCAGAACTTACGTAAATGGTCAACCCTTGGCCGTTTGCGATCTGGGGAATCAATTTAATCAGAGTACTATTAATAGAAAAAGAAGGAGCCAAATACACTATCATTGCAGTTGATTACTTTACAAAATGGGCTGAAGCGGAACCGCTTGCCACTATTACTACTAAAAAACCGATTAACTTTGTAACGAAAAATATTATTTGCAGGTTTGGAGTACCGCCGAAAATCATCACGGGCAATGGAAATTAGTTCGAGAGTGCTAAATTTAAGGACTTCTGCAAATGTTACAGGATTGAGAAGAGCTTTTCCACATAAGCGCATCCATAGGCAAATAGGCAAGTGGAGACAATAAACAAAATTATCAGATACACCATAAAAAGGGGTTGACGAAAGCTAAAGGAAATTGGGTTGATGAGCTTCCACTTGCACTATGGGCTTACATAAAGACACACAAATCTATGATCAAACACTCGCTGTTCATTTTGGCATATGGTTTGGAAGCTATTATACCATTGGAACTGGAAGTCCTCTCTCATCATAGACGACATTTCAATCAAAGAGAGAACGAGCAGTTATTGCTCGAGTCACTCAACTAGATTGATGAGAAGTAGGAGGAAGCTAAACTAAAGACCGCTGCTCACTAGAAGAGAGTGGCATGGTATTTCAATGCTAAGGTTCACAACTGTATTTTTAAAGTTGTAAATCTCGTCCTGAAATGGATCTTCCCAGGTACAGGAGCGCTCGGCCCAAACTGGGAAAGACCCTATGTAATCGACTAAAAGCTTGGAGATGGAACATTCAAGCTAGCAATAACCAATGGAATCCTTATTCCACATGCTTGAAACAGTGAGTTGCTGCGTTACTGCTGCATTTGATATCTATCTATGTATTTCCTATTTTCGTAAATAAGCATCCAGGGACACTAGGGGCATTGTAAATAGGCAGGATTTTCCTTTTTCCTTCTACTTCTTCAATAAAGCAAGCTACTTAAACCAATGGAACCGCGTTCTTATAAGCAAGCTGCTGGATTGATGGGAAAACCGATCCAATCGTCCTGAGAACCGGCGTTGCTCCGGCCACGTTGGGAAGGTTCAAACCGCCGAATCGACGAGGAAAGTCGATTCAAACCTTCTGAGAACTGACGTTGCTCCGGCAACGTCGGGAAGGTTCATCCTGCCGAATCTATGAAGAAAATCGATCCAAACCTTTTGAAAACCGACATTAATGTTCAAAATCGTTGAGGTCGACTGGAAAAATCGACTCAAATCGTCGGATCGACAGGGAAAATCGATCCATGCCTTCTGAGAACTGGCGTTGCTCCAGCAATGTTGGGAAGGACGGTACCTCTACGCGCCACACAATAAGTCGTATGTCACTTCTTGAACCAATGGAACTATGTTCTTATAAGAAATACCCTGTGTGCCACTAAATAAGCCACACGACCGAGAAAATACTTCTCAATGTCCAGGTAAGAAGTATGGACTCCTAAAGCTGCCGAGTTGATGGGGAATATCAACTCAAACCGTCGAATCGATGGGTAAAATCGATCCCAACTTCCTAAGTACCAGTGTCGCCTCCAGCAACGCTGGGAAACTCTTATGTTTCCTAGTTATCGTGCTACCCCAGAAACACCAAGGGCTATCAAACTTTCTAAGTACCGGCGTTGCCCCAGCAACACCGAGAAAGTTTTCAATTGCAGGATTGGTGGAAAATCAATCCCCACATTCCAAGAACCAGCATTACTCTAGCAACACTAGGAAACTACAAATTGCCAAGCTAATTGAAAAATCAGCTCATAACTATCAAAACTTGACATCGCCTAAAGTTAGGCGACATTGAAGAAATATCCAAGGACTTGAGCTGTTCGGGCATAAGTTTCTGAAGATAGAAGTTAATGCATGAACGTGATTCAATACTGAACTTCGAAAAGCTCAATCGTGGTCAAGGAATTAAATGCTCAAGACCAAACAAAACCACAAGTTCCTAGAGATAGGATTTATCACACAACTCAGACTAGAGGCAACCGAACGAGTTTCCCACAATACCTGGTCTCTTATCGAATGCTTAAATCTCGCATCCGGAGTAACCAGCCATGTGGAGTGGGGGCACATACACTAACACTTGGTCAAGATGAGCTCTCTGAGCCCGAATAGAAAACAACCGCGGAGTTGGCTAGACCAAGACACACCACAGTTCTGTTATGTTGAACAGAGTATTTTGGTAGCCACAACTGAACTAAGTAATATGTTATGCTAAATAACTACACGAATATTATTTATAGCCATAGAACTTTGGTAAATAAACAAGTCACGTTATTTACATGCATAAAGTTGTGGCAAATACACACATCACGTCACACAAAATAACAGTATATATAATATGGAAATTGTAGAGCAAGTAATCGTGTTATATATACTTGCAGTGGTGCACAAATAGACAAAGTACATAGAATGCAGGAAAAGTCCACAAGCAAGATTACAACAGAAAAGCTAAATCTTTTATTACTAGTATCATTTTATGTATAGTTCAAGTAGCAGGGCTCATACTCGCACAATATCGGCCAGTTTAAGACTCAAAAGAAAAGGCATAGACTCGATCGACAAAAAAACACACCAAAAGCACTCCACTACATCAACGGTTAATCAACTCATTACTTCTTACTGACCCAACGGGGGTTGATCTTCTCCTTTTCTTCCTTCGTCTTTACAAAAGGAGTCTGGCCTCCAGAATGAGTGTTCCCTTCTCCGGCACCAAAATAAAGCCCTTCAGATCCACCGGTAGGCATGTCTCTAGGCTTTAGCTTGCCGGTCTTGATCGTAAATTGTAGAACTTTGGGCTTGATGGCCCTGGCTCTGTCTTGAACTTTATCTTCTCTTCAGACTCTTTCTGTATCCGCTTTGCTATCAATTCTTCATCGATTAGTCTGGCCTCCAGAATGAGTGTTCCCTTCTCCGGCACCAAAATAAAGCCCTTCAGATCCACCGGTAGGCATGTCTCTAGGCTTTTGCTTGCCGGTCTTGATCGTAAATTGTAGAACTTTGGGCTTGATGGCCCTGGCTCTATCTTGAACTTTATCTTCTCTTCAGACTCTTTCTGTATCCGCTTTGCTATTAATTCTTCATCGATTGGATCAAAAGCACCAACAATATGAATGTCCTCCTCAAGCGATGTAGAGATGTCTTCCAATCCTTCAAAAGGTCGTGATTTGCTAAGCCTCAAAACCAGGCCTAGAGCCGAAAGTTTGGATTGGAGCACTCACGCCTGTGGAAACAGTAGTCAAAGGGGTGTAGATTACTTCAGTACCTAAACTCTGAGAGACAAGGGGCAGAGACGAGACATCAGGTTGGCCTACAAGTTTGAAAACATAGTTCTATAGTTTAATAAAGGACTCTGGAGTAAACTAAAGCTTTTGTAGAACTGGAGAAACAAGTGAAACACCTAAGCCTGGAGTCTGATTATGAACTTCACCTTCAGAGTCCCCTTCACTGGTTTCCATTTCAGTAGGCCGCTCAATAACTTGGGAATGGCACGACTCGTGCAGAGCTTCAGAAGCTGGAATGGTATTGGAGGTTGGAGGACCGACTACTGAAGTCACGGTAATGGTCACTACCGACTTTTGAGATTTGGGAGTGAATGTTTCACCTCAACCTGAAGAACTTGAGCCAACAAAAGCCTTAGCAACGGCCTCGACAGGGGCATTCTCCTTCTCTTTTTTCAGAATCTCCCTATCGGTCGTAAGAAAATCCATGTCCTTAGAACTGAGATAGGAGGCCATGAGTTCTTCTTCTGAGTGCACGTCCCCGACTCGCTTTGACTTAATCAATACTTCTTCCCAAAGGATGGCGAAAGTTTGGGGGTAGTTATCTCCTAGCCACCTTAAACTCCCCATGTACATAATGGTTCAAGTATAGAATTGCAGCACGGTAGCGTCCATGGGTCGTCAATTTATCATATTCTTTCTGAAGATCTGAAAGTTCCGATTGAGTGAACAAGTGATCAATTTTGACCACTAACTTATCAAATTCAATCTTTTCTTTCTCCTTGGCTAACTTTGCATTCTCCTCGCAGAGTCGAGTAAGTTCTACTGCCTATTTAGAGATAGTCAAATCCTGGGCTATGATGGAATTTTCTCCCTTAGTGATTCACTCTTTCAATTTGAATGACTCGTCATGAGTGTCTTTTAGCTGATCTTTAATTACAAGAATTGCTCTTTCATGTGCCCGGGTTGATTTCTTTAGCAACTTGTCACTTGTGGTCTTTCCCTTCAAGGCCGCGTATTTATCAATCTTCAGTTGAGCTTTTCATTATCGCGAACCTTAAGCATTCAATCATGATCATCCCTTTCTTCCTTAAAAGAAAGAATTTGCTGCTAGTTAGCTCAATTCACGTCAAAGAGCTCGGACTAGACATTGCCACTCAAACCTAGCTTCTACGTCCTCGCAGACTGCCTCGAGATTTCAAAGTGAGTCAACTTTGTTCATGAGCTTTATATTCTGATCAAACTTAACCGAGCAAGAATAAATTTGAGTAAGCAGCCTGAATATAAGATGGACTCGACGGAAGTGTGTACTTCTTTCCAGCTTAGAAGAAGCAGGGGCAGTAGTAGTTATAGCTCGGAAGGATGGGATTTCCTGCATTGCAGTAGTCGGAACCTTGTTGCGGGAAGGAGTGATGGATGATGTAGTCCCGTGACGCTCGTAGGAGTCCTTATGGCGCTTATGAATATCACTAAGGGCATCAGCTTCACCATCCCTTCTTCTCTTCTCTCTCCTCTTGCTGTCTCTCTCGACACGGTGGGCCTCATCGTCAGCTTCTATCTTTTCTTCTCCTTCTCTTCTCATCGGTTTCGCGGTAGGGGCGCTGAGCTGGATCTAGAGTTCGATCTCTAGAAGAGCTGAAATGTTGATATAACTGATTGAATAGTCCACGACCCATGGAACTTGAAACAAGAAAAAGAACGAAGTTAGCGTTGGATCTTCGAAACTTTACTCATTGAAGAAATGTATGTCTGTGATCCTAAAGTGGGGTGTGTAGTGCTGATGACCCCCTATATACTCTACCAACTGCATTGGAATGGTTTCAAAGTTAGAGTCTCTACGCCTTCGCTTTTGAAACCACGTGGAGATAGGGATATATCTGAACATATCTCGCATGTCATCTCACTAATTGTGAAGTCCTTGAATTCACTCAAATTAATGGAGATGTCTTGTAACATTCCCCACTTGGAGGCCCAAAACTAACGGCGACGGATACTGCAGTCCTCCTTAGTTATTAATCATCGACGACCAAATGTAGCAATGTTAGATACACTGATATAACAGAAACACATGGATATAAAAAAATTAAAACTATTAAACAAATTTCTTATTCCATTTCAAATCATTTCAAATTCACTACATAATCCAAAATTCAAGAACCACGTTCAAAGAAAATATACTTATTACAACATACACCAAGAGCAACATATGAAGATGCCCCCTTGGATGATCAGAGTATATGCATAGGCAATTAAACAACTTTGCCTTTACATCAAAACACAGCGGTATCAAATAGGAAAGAACTCCTAATAGCTAGCTTGCCTCCTGCACATCTCCGTAAGCTTATTCATATAAAGGAGTACCTGAAAATCTTAACTCTCAAACTACTCAAAATTAATTGAGCACTCGAGAGTTTAAAGGGAAAACATAAACTTCGAGTCGGACATAAAATCCGGTATGAACAATAACCTACCATCTCAAACCATTTAGATATCTAGTGAGACCACACCGCTTAGGGGAACGGGTTTCCCCTCACTAGTATCTCACCCAAAAATTTATAATAACCATATATTGTGCACCTGCATCCACAATGGTTAAAACATAACAATTTAAAATATCATGGTGATATGCAAACAAGCAAAATATTCTGGATTTCCCATCCCCATTCATTTGAAAATCTGTCTCAGTTGTTGTTTCTAGGGTCACTATTAACCGATTAGTTTTCATGGGCTAACTAATAACCTGTTCAAACCTTATAGACTACCTGTCCGGTGTCATAGTTTTCATGGGATCACAAAGAACACATTGGTCCCTGCCAATAACTTTATTCAATTATTTCATGGATTCTCCCTGAACCTATTGGTATCTCCAATAATTTCTTTCATAGCATAGTTTTTCTGGGTTGACTATGAACCTATTGACCTCGGATATAGTTTTCATGGGATCACTACGAACCTATTGGCCCCTGCCAATAACTCTTTCCCAACATAGTTTTCATGGGTTCAATACAAACCTGTCTATCTGACAACTTCTTTGATCAATTTTTGGGCAGCCCATGTTCTAGTCTGCCTGACCTCCTAGATGCAATTCTACTCATACAGGAGTTAACTCAATTTATATTCACTACTAGGTCAGCTTAGTTGGCTATTCTGCCCTTTTCTCCCCAAAATACAGTTATGGGTCCATTATATAGTGAATATGTTTATAGAAGAAGCAAATACAATAACATAACAATACCAACCTTTATGGTTTAATATCCTTGAAATCATTACCACATGAAATATGGTTAATCCCTTTTAACCCATTATTATTATCAAGGAACGCTTCTTCAAAAATTCCAAAATTTAAAAGCCATTTTAAAGCTCTTTTATATTGCCATGGGTTTTCCTCAAAAAATGAGATTGGGTTCTTTGTTTTGAAAACTAAGGCTTTCAAAACCTTAGACCTTTACTTTCGAAACCATTAGATATCTTTCGAAAGCACTCAAACCTTCTTTTCAAAACACTTAAACATATACCTTTCGAACACTATAAAATATCTCCATCGAAAGTATCAAAGTCTTCTTTCGAAACCATCAAAACATTCCTTTCGAAAGTATTAAAGTATAACTTTCCAACCTATAGAAGTATAGCTTCGAAACCATTTGAAAGTACCTCTTTCAAAATCATTGGGTTTATTATTAAATTTAACTTTTGGGTCAAAGTGAACATAAATGAAAGTACCTCTTTCGAAACCATAACCTTCAAGTAAAACGGTTTGGGGAAAACCAGATGGCTTCTGAACCATTCTTTCGAAGGCTTTAATCTTTTAAGTAAAACAATTGGGAGGATGGCATCGAAACACCTTTCGAATTCATTGCCTTCAAAACCTTTAGTTTAAATGGCTACCGAAGCCCTTTCGAAAACATTGTGAAGTGGCTTGTTATATTTATAAAACAAAAGCTTGCCATTCGAACTCATTGAAAACTTTCAACCTATTCTAAAGGTATGAAGATGGCAATAATGTTTCGACCTGGTTTAAAACTACCCTTTCGAAAGCTTCTCTAAAACATAATATAAGGCAACACATTCGAAAGCTACCCTTTAAACAAAAAGGCGGCAACCCCTTCGAAAGCTATATAAAAGTTATTCAAACCTTTCGAAAGCATCCACTAAAAGCAAGGCAAGCGACATCTCTTTTGAATGCAAAACAAAGACCTTCGAAAGCTTTTTAAAATGGTCTGGACCCCTTCGAAAGCTTGGTTTTGACTTTTTACCTTCCGGCTTTCTCCAATCCACTATGTACCAAAGCACTGGGACCATGTGTATTGGTTTCCACTTGGTTGGGGTGGAGGTATGGGGTCGAAAGGTAACAAACGGAAGTGGCGAAGCAGTAAAAATGTGCAAAACTGTTTTGTTGCCTTTTTAAGTAAATGCTTTTCAACTAACTTGCCTATTTGTAAAAATATAATTGGTTGCCATAAACTTTACCAAAATGTTTTCCAAAAGACTGCTGAATTAATCCAAAATTATTTAAAAATAATTAACAAAGAAGTCCATCCCTTTAACAAAACAATTAAGACATTTAAGTTCTCCAACTTAATTAATTTAATTTCCATAGTAAATCACTTAGGAAAAATTCCCAAAATTCACTTTTAATATGTTGTCTAACATTTAAAAATTTCAGACCCAAAATACTTTATATAATAGTCGAAATAAATTTCTAAACCCAACTACTTATTTCTTCCTTTAAAAATTCATAATAAATTATCCATAGCTTGGATAATTACGAAAATTTAATCCTGCCTCCAAAATAATGTTTACATAACATATTAAATCCTCATGGCATTTGATACCCAATATATACGATTTTAGCCTTGAAATTGAATAAAACATTTATCAACATACTTGTTTGAATCAAACATATCATATAATCCAAGCATATTATCATTAAAATCATCATAAAGGTTTTAAACTTAAAACCCGAAATCAAATGCTCTTTAAAAACGAAAATGAGATGGTTTTATTTATTATTCACCTTGCTTCAAATAGGGAACTTGAGATTTGATCTTGCCTAATTCACCTTGCTTGATCCCTTAGCTTTTAATTGATTTTTAATCCACTTTTTTCCCCTAGGTTATGGATGACTTGAGCTCTTTGGTTTATGTTTTTGAATTATGAACTTGTGAAATGAAAACGGGAATACGGGTTTAGGGGGTTAAGGGTTATGTGGATGCCTATTTCTCATAATGCCCTTGCCTTATTCTCTTATTAGTTAACTTATAAAACCATTTCCATAAACTCATTCTTTTAATTTTATTTAATTAAGCAGGACCTCTATTTAGTTTTCAAATCTCAATCCTCTTAATACTCTAAACTTTACATTATTCTATTTAATTTATCTAATTAAATCTCTTGAATAATGTTATTCAAAATTAGGTGTGTTACAGGCTCCCCTCCTTAAAGAATTTCGTCCTCGAAATTCAGTGAGGACTGAATACTAAGCACAACTATCATCTGTAACATCTCCTAACTACCATACTAGCCTACCTTACTTGCAACAGTCTATATAAAGCAAATATAGAACATACCCAACAGCAGATCTGGATAAGTATCTCTAATCCTGTTTTCTGTCTCCCAAGTACAGTTCTTCTTGTTGTTGCTCCACTGAACTTTCACCAACTTGACTGTCTTGTTTCTTAACCTATTCTCATCTCTCGCTACAACCCGAACTGGTTGTCTAACAAAAGTTAAATTCGGTTCTACCATCAAATCTTCTAACTCTGTCAGAGGAATAGCAGTCTCTGTATCATGCACATATTTGTGAAGATGAGACGCATGAAACATATTATGGACCCCTGCCATACTGCTTGGCATCTCTACTCTGTAGCGAGCTTTCCGATGTAGTCTACTCTATACTAGTAAACAAAGCATCCTTGTCATTGACTATACTACTAGGAATTCCATGTAGTCTAACTGTGTTCTTCATGAACAACTTAGCCAAAACAGGTGTCATCTTGGTTGACATAACTGGAATGAAATGGAGACTCTTAGTCAACCTGTCCACTATGACCCGTATACTTTCATTTCCTCTATTCGACTTTGGCAACCCATCTATAAAATCCATGGATATCGAATCTCATTTCCAAATTGGTATCTCCAAGGTTGAAGCAATCCACTCGGCTTCTGGTGTTCGGCTTTCACTTTTTGACAGTTCGCACACTGCCTAACCCACAAGCCAACATCCTTCTTCATACCTTCCCAGTAGAAGCTCCTCTTCATATCCTGATACATCTTGGTTCCTCCAAGAAGAATCATAAATTTGGATCGATGACATTCCCTAAGAACTTCTTTCCTTAAGTCCTCAACATTCGAAACATACAACCGTCCCTTCTTTCTCAACCATCCCCTCAGGTCAAGACTAAAATCCTTTAAATCATTGATCTTGATCCAACCTCAAGCTTTCTAATCTTCACAGCTAATAATGGATCCTCTTTCTGCTTAGAAGCAATCCTTTCAATCAATACTGGTCGAACTTCCAAACAGGACAACATGGCGGTGCTTTGACTAGAACTAGCAGTCGATCTTAACTGCACACTACAAGTAGTCAAAGCTTCTAAATCTTTCCATTCTGCCAACAAAGCTAACACCACATTCTGATGTCTTCTGCTAAGAGCATCTGCTACTTTATTTCCTTTCCCAGGTGTATACTCTATACGAAAACCATAAGCTGCTAAAAACTCCAGCCACATCTATTGTCTCATATTCAACTCCTTCCGAGAGAATAAATATCTTAAGGACTTATAATCTCTGTATAACTCAAATCTCTCCCCTAAGAGATAATGTCTCCATATCTTCAATGCGAAGATCACCACAACCAACTCCAAATCATGAGTAGGATATCTTACTTCAGGCGGTCTAAGCTGTCGTGAAGCATAGACAATGACTTTACCCTTTTGCATCAACACAGCTCCTAATCCGGTTATGCATGCATCAGTATACACCACCAACCCTTGGTTTTCGTCTAGAACTACCAACATAAGCGCATTGGTCAACAAATGCTTTAACTTAAGGAATGCTTCCTCACATTTGTCAGACCAAATAAACTTCACGTCCTTCCTGGTTAACTTAGTCAAAGGGACTGCTATCCGCAAGAAATCCTTAATGAATCTCCGGTAATAGCCAGCAAGTCAAAGATAACTTTTAATCTCAGTCACTGTCTCTAGTCTCTTCCAATTATTAACAGATTCGATCTTATCTGGATCGACTGACAAACCCTTCTCTGAAACTACATGACCAAGAAACTTAACCTCTTTCTTCCAAAAATGTCACTTGGAAAACTTCGCTTTTAGCTGATGCTGCATCGGCGTCTCAAGCACTACTCTAAGATGATCTTCATCCTCTCTTTCATCCTTACAGTATACTAAAATATCCCCTATAAACACTAACATGAACCTATCAAAGTATTCTCGAAAAACTCAATTCATCAGATCTACGAAGAATGCTAGTGGGTTCGTTAACCCGAATGGCATTACTAACCACTCGTACGAACCATACCTAGTCCAAAATGCTGGTAATGGAATATTGTCATTTGCCACTCTTAACTGATGGAAACCTATCACCAAATCCAATTGGGAAAATACTCTAGATCTATACAACTAATCAAATAGATCGTCGATTCTCAGCAAAGGATACTTATTCTTAATCGTCTTCTCGTTCAACTTACGATAGTCGATACACATCCTTAACGACCCGTCCAGTTTCTTCACGAACACCGCGACCGCACCCAAGGGGAACAACTTGGTCTAATAAAATTTCTCCCTTCTAGATCCACTAGCTGCACCTTCAATTCTTTCATCTCGATCGGTGGCATCCTGCTAGGTGGTCTACTTATAGGTTCCGCTCCTAGCACAAGATTTATCTGAAACTCAACAACTTGTTTCGATGTAACTGGTTCAAAAACATCTTCAAATTTTCTTGCTACTCAAACCTGACTTAATTATTCTTCTACTTCTGTAGCACTCAACAAAGCACAAGCACTCCGGTCAGAATCCTCCATCGATAATGTAGTTCGGTTATGAATATTAGGGTGTCTTAGTGATATTTCCCTATCTTGGCAAAATATCCTAGCATTGTATTTACCCAACCAATCCATACCCAATATGATTTCGAAGTCTAGGAAATCAAAAAGATACAAAATGCATGAAAACTTATGACCTAACAAATCAAGTTATAACTGGTGACATCTCATTCCCAGAGTTGCATACCCTCATATCGGATTTGCAACCCTTAAGGAAGTAACAAGGTATGTGGGTTCTAAACATAACCTATCAACCAAACACTGAGATGTAAATGAATGCGATGTAGCGGTATCAAATAGTACCCTAACTGGTATACTCTGAATCGAAAGTGCATCTTTCATCATAGTCTTTCCTTTCTCAGCAGCAGTTGGCCTAGCAGATGATGGCCCAATAGCAAAGACTTTCCCCTTGTCCGCGCTGACTGGTTCTGGACACTGATTCTTATAATGCCCAACTTGGTCGTAGTTAAAGCATTTCACTCCTTTCTCATCTGCGGTCTTCTTCCCTTTTCCTGTCTGGCACTCATGAGCATAATGACCCTTCTTATCACACTTAAAGAAAACTTGATTATCCTTTACCTTCTTGGCAGCTTCTCCCTTCAGGGTTCCCTTCTTCTTAAAGAACTTCCTCTTCTTACCCTAAGAACCCTGGGTTTCAACCCGCTTCTCCTTCCCATAAGTAGCAAGCATTTCCTCATGCCGGATTGCCATTTCCACAACAACGCTACAAGGATCACAGAGATGTGGCAAAGTCACCCTAGCAATCTCGGGTCTTAATCGCCGAATAAACTTCTCATTCCTCTTGATGAGGGTATCCATGGTACACTAAAAGACCCTACGATAGCGCCAAAAAATGCTATTAAAGCCTATAATAGCGGTTTAATAAACGCTTATAACGACATGTTATTAAAAACAACGACCAATTTATAGCACGTAAAAAGCGCTATAAAAAGTATTAATATAATAGCGTAAATAATCTGCTATTTTAAACATTATTATAGCGGCAAATTATGTATTATTGATTACTATGATAGCACTATTTGTCCGCTATGAAATTCGTTATTAGCCACAAATACTATTTGTTTTTTCTAAGATAGCACTAAAAATTCGCTATAAAAAATATTAATAGTGGATTATAAGCATTGTATATGGACACGTTATTGTAGATGTTGACTTATCACAACACCAATATACTGCTATAAAGATTCAACTACAATAGCGCTTATACTCTGTTATGATATGTTTTTTTATAGCGCTTTTTATAATACCATAGCGCTTTTTTTGTTATGCATCTGTAATACTGACAGATTTAATAGCGGTCATTCAGCGCTATTAAATATTTATAGCAGTTTTCAAGTGTTATGGTTTAGTTTCTCAATTCAAATATTTTCTACATCCTATTCATAAACTACACTATTAAATACCAATATCAAAATGCACAATAATAATCATTTTAAACATAAAATCATTAAAATAACGCCAGAATCATAAAAGATAATAAATATAGAGATGTAACACATTACATTAAACGTATCAAATATTGATACACATAATATCTTATAGCTTAAACCACATAAATCAAAATGTAGTAGCAAATGTTTTAAGCACACCCCAAAAAATAGTAGCAATGTTTAACAAACAACAAGTACATATTTAGTTGTTTGCATTAAAAAGAAGACCACAACTTTCGCATCCTTCTTCTTTCACACACCTGCAAATAAGACAAATATCTACATTAGGAACGAATATGAATAAAACACTGATGAAATTTGATTTTTAGACAGCACTGTGCAGTATGTGTGCATAAAGAGCTGATAAGTTGAAACTAAGGCCATTTTTAACTTGACTATAAAATACATCCAAGCCACATAAAATCAAAGCAACCTTAAAGATATTGAAATGAAGTGACAATAACAAAACCAAAATCAAGGGAAGAAAAAATCAACATAAACATACTAACTAAAAAGACACATGCACAGTAACACAAGGACATAGTGTCGAAACTTCCTATCATGCTTGAATCCTACATCCAATAGCACAAGGAAATATTTAGGAGTATTGAAGGTGAAACAATTGGTGGCAGTAGTTGAAATATGACTCTAAAAATTATAAGTACTTGAACTTCTAACATTGGTGCACTACAACAAAACAGTCTTTTTACAACGGGCAATGCCCGTTGTAATATGGTTTTCGCAACGGGCATGTACCCGTTGTAATAGGCCTCGTTGTAATAGATCCACCACATTTTACAACGGGTAATGCACGTTGTAAAAACCGTTGAAGTATACCTTTTTACAACGGGTTCTGACCGTTGTAATAGACTATAATACAATGGCCATAACCCGTTGCAATAGACTAACCATACTAGTTGCATAACCTTTTTCACAACATGCATTAACCGTTGTAAAAAGCATATTTAACAACTTGTATAACAACATGTAGTGACCGTTGTAAGAAGCTCATATAACAACGCACATTGCCCGTTGCAAAATAAATGCAAATTTAAAAAAAATTACAGCAGCATCCGTGCAATACATCCATACTAATACTAAATATTGTCGTAAAATAATAAAAATCACATACGAAAAGACTAAAAGCTAGAGTCATAGAATATACAACCCAAACCATTCCCAATCACACACCAGTCTTGCCACTTCATACAATTCCACCTCAACTTCATAACCAGACATTCCGCTTGAGCGCCAATACAACCACTAACCAACTACAATTGACTTCATCTACTGCACATCATCCCAGTTCATACAACATACGACCCAAATCATTCCCACTGCTGTTCTGTAACATATCACCACTACTGTTCTGTCACTTCTTCCAAACCACATTGTGCCATCAACAATACTTCCTTTGCCAACATCCACCACCAACATTTCAGATAACAAAAAAAAACATCTTCTGCCATAAAAAATTATGCCTAATGCACAACCCCCTACACAACTCTCCAGCTACAGCACCGCACATTCAACTCACATATTACATATCACCACCGTTACCGTATTAGTGCAACTTAACCATATCAGTGCAACTTCAAATACAGTCTTCGCAACAACTACCATTGACTTCATTTCACTGCTCCTCCCAATCAAGACTGTCACCACAACCAAACCCCTCCATCATCATAACAGCAGCCACTCCCCATCGACAATTCACTACCACAGCAAACAAATTACCATTCACCTTTGAAACCACACTTCAACACCAAACTTCCAACCACTGGCAACTCTCATACAAAATCATTCCCCTTACAACAACAAAACCATACAACCCATACAACTTGCAAAAATGAGAAGGCAGGAAACTAGACAACATAAGCAGCAATATCCAACTGAAATAGACAAAAGTCAAATTTCAGGAATGTATTGTCACTTTTATTAGATACAAAGCTACTCTGTTTCTGCTCTGTCTCCTCAAGAAGGAATTGCGCTTGCACTTTTTTCACTGAGCAAACCTACAAAATCAAACGGAAATTTTTAGAAGAAAATAAAAAGGGAAAATTAAATACATAAGACCGAACAAGGTTCATAAAACCACATTGCCGCTTACCTTAACTCAGAAAGCTTAAGGTGAGCCTCAGCATAGTCAGCAAATAAAGCATCCTCATCCTGAGTTCAACATATTAATGAGATGATCATATCAGAATGTGCAGTCAATATAATAAGAAATCTAAGGTACTCACTCTAAATAACTTAAATTTGGATAAATAAATACATATAACTGTTATAAATTACTAATGGCTAATAATAATAAAAACAAGAAAAGTTAATATGTCAAAGTACATACTGCAGCATATTTCTCTACAAGAGGACGGAAGACAGGATCAGAGAGAAGAGCCTTGTCTGATGGTAGTTGAAGAAGACCTTCCTTCTCACCACTAAGAAGCTCCCTATTACAATAACACACACATATAAGCGAGGTAGATATGCAAGAGTTAAATGTATTTACCGCAAAAGGCAATAAGACAAAGCGTGTAACTTATCTATCGAATGGTCATAACAAAATAAGTGCCTAAACTTCAAAAGTAATTGACAAATTGACCGAATAATATCCATGTTTTTGCCTCTCTACCCACCTATTCTCTATAAACAATCATTCACAGCTGTGCAAGGCCTTACATAAAGGTTGACTAACCATGAAAACTAACTATACGCTACAATAACTAATTTAGCAAAAAAAGAGGTCAAACCTATTAGAGAATATAGTGCTGAATTGTAAACGAGAAAGTGTATTTTGTATTTCAGAGAATGAAAAGTATATATATTACATTACGTGTTACAAGCTTATGTAGACTTGTACATAACGGTTCCAAAAATAAAGATACTTGGGCTTTTGGCCTTCTCTGCTTACTCATACCCGATTATAGTTATAGTGAATATATCTATAGGCTGTGAGCATCCGTTCATTATCTCTATTAAAACCAACCTCAAATCGGCTGATAGCCTTTAAAGTTCAGTATTATAATTACGTTCTTAATCACAATAATACTCTTTGCATTTTACCTTAGATTGTATGATCCTATTGTTAACCATGTGTATAGAAAGTAAATTAACCACCAGTAACACCAGAGCAAAACAAACACCTGAAAACATCCAGTAATATTCAAGCAAATATACATCACACACTACATATATTCAAGCAACATAAGACGATCAATCAATTATTAGCACTACCAGGAAGAAGTTTCCTAGATGAAAAAGTAGTAGACCCAGTTATGCCAAACCTAGCTGCTGCAGGGATGATTCTAGAAGGCGAAAGAACCTCCGCAATCGACATATTATACGAATCAGTCCCAAGACGACTCTACAGCCAGCCTCTTCCTCCTGAAAATCCATCACTCACCACATAACAGTTTTTGAACCCCAAACTTGTCAGTGACTTTGCCACAGTCTTTGTCACATCCCCATATCTAAAATGTACATCAAAAGCTACAAATTATTTCAAAAAATATGAAAGTTTCTGTATATATGAGATACTTGACAAAAAATGATACATTATACTTAAAATTGACTTACGAGTCAAGTATTACAATGTTAGAGCCTTTGTTTATCTTTTTCAGGTAAGAGATCTTCAATGCAGCAATCTTGTTCTTAGCATTGGATGGAAAACGAGGAATTCCTGTCTTATTCTTGTCTTTCTCCGATCTTATATCGATCAAAAAGTAGTTTTGTGCCGATACCAAATCAAGCGCCTGAGCTGGACTCAGACTACCTAGCATATGTAGTAACACTTGAAATCTTGCTAATATTGTGAATAGATAGCTTGCAACTCAAGCAAACAAGAATATCAGAACAATATCTTCTA
The DNA here is from genome assembly GCA_030737815.1 of Allium fistulosum. Taxonomy (NCBI): domain Eukaryota; kingdom Viridiplantae; phylum Streptophyta; class Magnoliopsida; order Asparagales; family Amaryllidaceae; genus Allium; species Allium fistulosum. The sequence continues at coordinate 73,954,829 of CM060906.1, forward strand.
TAAAAGGAGAATAACGATACCTTTATAACCACGAAAATTGAAAGAAAGCAATGACCAAAAAGGAGGAAAAAGAAGGTAAGCCAAGAACAAAGCTCCAGCTGATACTACAACAACCGAAGGATCCGATGATGCAATTGTTTCCACAGTTGCAGAAGCAATAGGCTTTGCTCCTTCTATAATTTTTGGAGTCTGGCATGCTACCGTCTATCATAATTGTAGTTTGATCAGCAAGTATTCTAATATATATAATAAGCCAGTAAAAATAAAAATAAGTTAGGAAGAATACAGATGCAGCAGAGGTAAAAGGAGTAGTATCAACTCCAGCTTCCTGAAGTGCTTCCAGCGCTTGCTGTGTTGCTTTAGAAAAAAGCGGAGAAGTGATCTTCAAAGCTGCTTGACCAGTGCTTTGGAGTACAGGTAGAGCGACATCTGCTGCCGGTTTCAGTGTATCATGAACTACTTATAGCTATGCTTTAATTGCAGTGGGATCCCATAAAGGGATGGCTTGCTTATTAAATCATGAAGTTCACTATTTGAGATGGATAGATTGTCATGATCGGCAGCATCAAAGACATACCTGAAAAGAGAATAATTGTTACGCTTATAGCTATGCTTTAATTGCAAATAATATACTCGTAAAAAAAATTTAAGCTTATTAACTGTAGTGTGCCTTTGGAAAATAAATTATCTATGCAATGAATGTAACAGACTATTTTGGCTAATTGAACTTTCGGGGTGTTGTCACATTTAAATTTATATGTTTGTTCAACATGTTTTGAACAGTTGATATGGATGATGGAAAGAAAGTCATGCAGCTAGAATTGAGTATATTTCTAAACTTTTAGCATAACCATTGATAAATTTAAAAGACATGTCATCTTTGATTTTATTTACTGAGTTCAATCTTTCTATTCATGTAGCTTAAGCAAACTGTTCCCTTAAATAGAGATACAGTACATATTATTACAAGTACAACTAAGTAACCTAAGAATAGTAATCCAAAACCGACTTGATCAAACTCCAAAATAATGCATCAAACAAAGGAAATACATGCATAATTAAACTTGACTTATTAAAAAACGATCGTCAATATCTGATAATGATTCTAGAATTCAACTCTGCACATGAAATAAACAAGAATTAGACATCCCAAAGAACAAACAGTTATTGAGATATGTAACAAGATGACATATATATCATAAACATAGATGAAACTATCAACTTTTGTGTCGAAGATCATAGGTAACAGTTTTAAGGAATTTGGTTGTTAAACCAAAGGCCTTTATTTCAGAAAAGAAAAAAGACATACTTAACCATTTTATTTAAAGAACCAATTTTGAAATCATTTAACCATCAAGAGATTTTTCAGAGTAGGAACCTTCCATGAGAAGGATAGCATGAACATAAAGATAAGAGATATCACTAGTAAGTGGTAAACTCGTCATGTATATTAAATGTACATAAGCATCATAAGGCAAAGTAATAAACAAGAAAATTTACGACCTCCTGAAGTTATCACCTTCTTCGGCTTCTGGACCTCCATCTTTGGGTAAGAGTTCAGGTGCCCCATACCACTTTCTCAATTTTGGTCCACCTTTAGTATTTAGTCTTATTATAACATATATTTCATTGGGTAGTAAGATCACGCCTTGTTTATCTAGGTAAATTTTTACGCATTTCTATATTTTTGTAATACAACCAATACCCAGGACACATATATCATTTGTAACCCTTACTTGTAGAGTATGCAATGGTCGAATCCATCTGCACATTGCTCTATGGGGCAACAGATGAGTTTCGACACACTAACAAAAAAAATTCTTTGTTATCTGCTACCAAACTTATATATGGACCACTTCAACTTTCTTAATTTTCCCCTTGTGGAACTCTTCTTTCAGACCAAAGCCTGATTCCCACATAATGTAAAACTCTGTTGAATCACAGAGATGGACCAATCCAACGCGGTTCATATTGAGCTGAAGCTTTACAACATTGTTCACAATGAGTTGAACCAATAGCATGCAAATTTACCCTTCCAGTGAAAGAACACTGATACTTTGATACTAAAAGACACTATCACATGTAACTTGTTTTACGCCAATACATTCAAACATTTAGTTTGAGAATTGATAGAAAACAAACAATTAACACACTGCATAACTTTGATTACTCAGGCTAATTTAGAACAATAACTGGTAAGCCCAATCCAATATACATCCCTAATCAAAGTTCCTTTCTTAATTAACAACACATAGTCACAATTAGCGCTGAGAAGATCGATGTGTGTGTGTGTAAATGCGTTGCATAAGTGCAAAGTAATTACCTAAACTTTCATCGATTCGATTCAGTCATAAGAATCGACAGTAATTTTACAAAAAGTATAGAAATTTATTTTAGCTGATCAAATCATAATAAACAAAATAAATAAATGACCTTCGATATAATCAAGGATTCGATCAGTGAAGCTTGTTTCTTTTTTCTTGGATGAATAACATCGAAATTGACCGCGATACTAGTGAGAAAGCGAAGAAAGAATTTGAGGAGAAGGAGGGAGAACTACAGATGAGAGATGATGAAGAGGAAGGAGAAGAGCCATTCAAAATTCAAAGCGATTACTGATTTCGGCAACAAGGCCCATTCACATGCCGAAGTGAACGATTGATGAAGGGCTTGCAACCCGTACATCATTTCGTGAAAGGGTTTAGTGAAGGATTGATGAAGGGATTGGGATTAACTAGGAATTGAGTAGAGATGGCAAGATCTAGAGAATGGAAGAGGGATTTGAGAAATAGAAACGAAAATGAAATGGGAAGAAATTGGATGAGGCGTGAAGTAACGATTGGAGCCAAAATATTTAGCACCGCGGAAAAGTTTGGAGCCAAATATTTAGATATCTATTACAACGGCCACCTATGGACCGTTGTAGAAAACTGATGTGTATTACAACGGACTTGAAAAAACCGTTGTAATATGTACCTATTACAACGGGTTATTTTTAACCGTTGTGATATGCGCTGCAAACTGACGTCTATTACAACGGGCTTGAAAAAACCGTTGTAATATGTACCTATTACAACGGTTTTTTTTACTGTTGTAAAATCGCTGTTGTAATAGGGTCTTTTTGTTGTAGTGGTGGCAGTAGTTAACTACAAACAATTATTGTTCATCATTAATTCATAATGATACAATTTGTCTCTAAATGTTGATTTCTATTTGTTTTAATTTATCTCCAGATTCTCAAATCCTCATTCCATATACAAGATTTCTATTTGTAGGCTACTTTTGGGTTCAAAGACTATTGCAATTCATTATAGTGATACAGTAAGAAAGTGTCTGTCTACACAGAAAGTAAAGAATGAAAAAGAAAGTAAATACCATGAATTAAGTAATGTTAATCTATGCTACTTCACTTTAGTTAAAGAAGTTGCCAAAATAAGTCCAAGCCTAAAATAAAAAATTGAACCTTTCAAAATTTCATCTGCATGACCTAAATAGTTAGGCATCACCAATTATTGAGAAATATCAATGACCATATGTATAGAAGTACAAATGTTAGGTGGATTTGTAGATACTATAAAAGATGCGAGTTAAATCATTTCAATTGGTACAAGGCAAAGAAAAACTTGAATATGAATATTTGTTCATATATGCAATGAATTTGAAAAACTCATGCAACAAAATAAAATAGAACAATAACGAAAATCACTACTGACCTTATCCTATTTCTTTATGCAAGACTCCATATTCTTTAGCCATTTCACTAGTTCATGTTTATGCTTTACCTCCATGTAATCGTGCAAGAAAAGTGCAAGTTCATCGTTCACACCCCTCTCTTCCAATTACTCCCATACTGCTTTTTGAAGATCTTCATCCATTTCACTAAGAATAATTAAAAAAACAAAACACAAGACAAGGTTTGGTTTACCTAAGATAAGAGAAAGGGATATAACTTATTATAAGTATCAGTATTATTATTATTATTTTAAACTTAGTTAATTTTTATAAAACTTAGTTTATTTATTGTTATTATGATTGTTGTTGTTTTTAGTATTATTAGTATGAACTTTGTTAATTTTCATAAACATTAGTTAAATTATTATTATTATTATCAACTTAGTTAACTTTTATAAGCTTAGTTAATTCTTATATAACTTAATAAATGAAGTTAATTTTTAAAACCTTAGATAATTTATTATTGTTGTTGTTATTATTGTTATTATTATTATTTCATAAATAAATTTAGTTATTTTTTTATAAAACTTAGTTAACTTGGTTAATATTTTATAATTTACTATTATTATTATAAACTTAGTTAAGTTTTATAAAACTTATAATTAATTTATTATTATTATCATTTATGATTGTTGTTGTTATTAGTAATATTATTATAAAATTAGTTAATTTTCATAAACATTAGTTATTATTGTTATTATATAAATTTAGTTAATTTTTATTAAACTTAGTTAATTTGGTTAATATTTTATAATTTATTATAAGTATTAGTATGAGTATTATTATTGTAAACTTAGTTAACTTTCATGAACTTAACTAATTTATTTTGATAATACTAATTATTACTATTATTTAAATTTAGTTAGTTTTGACAAAACTTAGCTAAACCTTGTTAATATTTTATAATTTATTATTATTGTTAGCACTAGTATTTTTTTTTGAATATACTCAGAAGATACTCATCCGACATCTACTCAATTCGTCACACCAACTAATGGTATGAGATCAAACCATACAATCCTGAACTTGGCAAGAGTTTAGTACAGCGGACTTATCCAGCCATCAACCAAATCTCAGGTTTTAGATTGGCACTCCTTACTTTGAATCTACATATAAGGGTTCATGTAGACCTATAACCCATACTAGTAGAGATCGTGATTTATTGATGTGTAGGTAGTTTGAGTCGCGGTGATGATTCCTTTGTCGCAGATCTGGAGTGCCTAACATGTATGTAGCATGATAAATATAAACATAAACAACGGTTTTGCCTTGAAAATATGAACACAGGGATACTAATAAAGCATACAGTAATTGAAAATCCCTTGACTTGATAATTGAACAAAATGGCCTTTGATGTGGTATTTACAAGATCAGAAACACTAGTGATATGCAAATCAAAGTAATATATACAAAATTGACATTAGGTTTCCAGACCCTAGTTTAACTAATTACCAAATCATAAACTCCAGAGTTGATTTGCAGGGATGTTATCCAATCCCCATCGAAGTCGATTTATGGAACTTTTCCAATATGGAACAGCGCTGAACTCGTGTATTAGAAAAGCATAGGCCCATGATTTAACCAATCAGAAACACCACTAATACATTTAATTTCTAGATTCTAGGCACTAAGAGATAGTTATTGTGCCTATAAATTTCATGCACGCCCAAAATGTTGCTTTGAATCTTTATGGGCTACCAAACTAACTAATCACCAAATCTAGAAACCAAAAATCAATTTCAGTAATCTTACCTAGATAGTGTATCTAACAATCGGAATATGATTTTATAAGGCATAACGATTGCCACTAACACATGCATTCTAGAGCCAGATCCCCAATTCAAAGTCGATCACAGGATGAATCGGTATAATAATTGCAGAAATGAAGACGCATTTCCCTTGTGACACTCGAATGGTTGTATCGGCATAGGATTTTGTAACGATATAAATTGTTTCAGGCTTTTACTAGAATTGATACGGTTGAATCGCCAATCGTTGTTAATTCTCTCCCTGTGGGAGAGAAAACTGTTTTATATGGTTATTATAAGTAATGTTTTAGATTTAAAATAACTTATATATGTGAATATTTTAATTTACAGTATATGTATATATCAATTTGATTTTAAAGTCTACAATTTAAAACAAACCTTAATTAAATATATTGACTATTTAATTCAGAAATATATGACTATTTAAAATAATCTAGATAGATTAGCTAAAATGTACAAAAAACATAGAAGCATATAAAACGAAACGTTCAAGAAAGATATGTCACCTGAATGCTTTCCCATAAAACATCTCTCAAATCATCACTAAGGTGCCTCCAATCATTTAATGTGACCGGAACCACTTCTCCTACCAGCAGCCCTAAAAAGGAAGATAACTCATTAGTGATATTTGATCCTGATACTTTATCAGAGTTCCAAGAAATTGTATCAGTTTGAGAACTCTGATAAATAGGTTCACTTCGCATATCCGATAAATTAGAGGTGGAACTTGTAAAGTATTCCTGTGAAGAAAAGGATTGACTTCCAGTTTCAGACTTCTCCCTATCACACTGACTTGGAACTGAAAGGAAACAAAGGTCCGAAGTCATACGTTACATGATTGTGTTAAAATTTACTTTAAATACAACAATTTTATTTATTAGAGTGTTCCCTTGAAGACTGACTGGAACTGCTATTACAAGAAGTAATACTTGAAGCTGCTCCATGCAATCTGCAGCTATCAATCTTCGATGTTAAAGCATGTATTGACTTTAACTTTCCTTTTGAAATGACATACATCGTACAGAATCTGGGAATACATTATGAGAGTCTAGATGAAACTTTGGTGCCTTTGAATTGGCTATAAAGTATAAATATAACATGGTCAGTTAAACACCATCAGAATAAGGTAGTACAGATGATCAGAAACTAATACCTAATAAAAATATTTCTAGAAGAAGCTCCTATAAAAAATAAACCGATCGAACAACAAATGAACTTTCATTTGATAAAAAAATCAAATTCATTAATTCTATTGAAATTACAATAATAAAAAAGCTAAAAAGAGAGAGGAACATAATTGATTTTTTCAATTGAAATTACATTAATGAAAAGGCCAAAAAGAAAAGGGAACGGAATAGTATCAGTGCTTAATAATAATAAACTGTAAAAACACCTGTAATAAATGCTTTGTATAATTAATAAATGAGCACAATATAACAGTGCCAAATCAGTTTATTCAGTGACAGATGCATTATACTCAAATTTGATCCACTGTTTAATTCATTCAGTGATAAAACGCAATAAGTACACTAAAGTACACAAAATAAGTTCATCGTCTCTGGTCATAGTTTTCGAAACATTTTATTTGCAAGAGAAATGTGGCCTAATTTGAAAATAACTCTCACCTGTTTATAACAAAGTTATCGATGAATCAAGAACTGCCAAAGCACAGTTAGATACCTTGTAACAGATTAATATTGTTGGTGTATACAGGTATATAACTTCGTCAGACATGTTTATACTTATTCTGTTGTAGTGACTTTGTACGTATATAGCTACGTTACATCTGCACATATATATACATGGAAAATTGAAAATTGTCCGTTAATTTCAGATAATTTTGTTGTTAAAAGGAAAGGGTGCTTTGGTAACAGATTAAATTAGCTACTGCAAATTTCCTAGGATTATATTTCTGTCCATATTAATTTTTGTTAGTTAACTAATACCTTTTGATAAATGCCCGTTAAATTCTGATAAATAGATTATTTTCATTTTATTTATTTATTTTTGTTGTTGTTGTTGTATATATAAAATTTATGTCGGTAACTAGGATTATATGAATGGAAAAAAAATGAATAGCTAGGGGTACACTAAGTACACAAAATAATTTGTTATCGTCGTCGTTGAAATTTTAGACATATTTCTGGAAACATCATGTTACAAGCGGAATGTGGTTCAATTGAGAAGAACTTACGTCTATCAATAACAATGTTTTTGGTGAATTAAGAACTCCTAAAAAGTATATATGTATAAGTATGTATGTATATTGCACGTTAATGTTGTTATTGTATAAGGTTAATTATGATTTTTAAGATTCTACTAAAATAGCATTGTGAGAGATATTTATACTTTTTTTATAGTGACTTTGTTTGTATATAGCAACATTACATCGACGTATATACACATGGAAAATCTGCCAATTATCCACTATTTTCGGATAATTTTGTTGTCAAAAGGAATGGCTCATCCTAGGAACAAATCAAATTAGCCATTGCTAATCACCCGGAAATATACACATATACTTATATGATAAAGACAAGAATATTTAATTTTGGTTTGCTAACTTAATACACTTACTGTTGTGCACTTCTCATAATTTCTGCTCTTTTAGGTCCAACGTTTTGTCGAGCGCTGCCTTTAGATATATTTGAGTAAGGAAGAAACAATCTACATCCTGGAGGAGGAGGAAAATATTAATCCATATTTTACCAGAATAGGTTGTTATCTTATTTTAACAAAAGATATATGTATAAGTGCAAAAATGTTAAGACTATTACAATATTTACATATATATAATCAACAATGATATTCTAAGGCAGGGCCATTAGCTTAGTTGCATACTGCCTTAACCCTAGATCGAACGAAGACAGTATTTCATTTGCTTGTTTAGAAATTACACCTATAGATCAATTTCCAGTTTACTTGGATATTCTTGAAACATCAATATAGAGATGCATGGTTTACCTCAATCAGAGTGACATGAATGTGGTCTTTGACGTGAGAATAACTTTCGCGGACGTCTTTCATAATGAAGTTGCTCAATTCACCACGAAATTCTACGCCTGTAGGGCCACCTCCAATGACCAAGCGGTGTAAAAGGCGTTTCTTCTCTTCTTCTGAAAATGCCTAAACTAACAAGAAAAAACGTTAAATATTACATGTAGGAGAACATTGAATGGAATGGAATGATCTGATTCATAAATTACCAGGATTTTCTGACAGCATCAAGTTTGAAAGTAGCTTCTTCCTTATGCTTGTGCGTCGTTTACTTCACAAAGAAAGAAAGCATGCTCCTTTACTGCTTTAATATTAAAGGTTGATAGCTCGGTGCCAAATGCAATGACATGCTTATCGTATGAAACCTTAAAACACTGTGCATCTTTTGGTACCCCAGAAGTTATTGCGGCTTCACGATATACCTAAAAGTCAAGTCAAAATGTTCACAGAAAAACAAGTTAGGCTTACAAAACTTTGCTCTACTTGCCAACTAAATACGCTAACTAATATACCGGGGACAATCAACACTACTGGTTGCAAATATTGAAATCAAGATCTAGTTAAGTCATGTTGATAGTACATGAAATATAAAGTACCTTGTGGAAAAGTTGCAAGGTCATTTATGTGTACATCTCATCAGCTTCCACATATGTTTATAATAAGATTTGTAAAATAGTTAAAATCACAAATACACTATATTGTAAGAACATATACCAATTTCTTTGGCTTTTGCATAAATATTCTAAACTAAGTTAGAATTACATTCAATAAGGTTTTAGTTTGAAATAAAAAAGCACGCTAGAACACAATCCTAAGGATATCCATTTAATCTCTTCAAAAACTATAGACTTAAATTACGAAATAAAATAGCATTACATCATTGATAAGTAGAAATAGAGCTATCCATTCTCCAGTGGATGCTATATTATGCAGGTCCTACAGCCTGTAGACATAAACAGTCTTGTTGCTTTCCTTTGTGGTCAGTGGTATTTGATATTTTTATTGCATTCAGCATTAAATATCCATAATCCAACCTACTAAGTTTCTTTAAATCATCTAAATGTGACAAAAATACTCATAGAAATGGAAATCTATGTTTATGAAAACATGTTATAGAAGGTACATTTTGTTTGGACCCAAATTAACCACCTATTTGAATTGGTATCAGTAATGACTCTAGTTCCTGTAAACTTTGAATAGAATAAAGTGTAGAGTTACTACTAACTCTAGTTCTGACAAGTTAACCAAGTAATGTCCATCAGAAATACTATTGGTCAACAAGAGTAAATAAGCTAAATATACCTTTTGAGAAGATTCATCACCTTTGAAACTCATTTGAACCTCATACCTATTGAGTACATGATTTTCATATATTCCATATATTGCTTGTAAGAAACAACAAAGTCAGATGGGCATGTTTTGTAGTAAGATTGATAGTGAGTAATAAGAACTGTAGTTATAACTGAAGAAACTAGTATAATTTCCCTCTTCGCTCATACAAATAATTGCACTAATCAAACAAGGGGCTGTATCAAATTCATTAAGACACTATACAAATATCATCAAAACTAATATCAGTTTTAATGGGTGAAGATCCATATTGATAAGTAGGTGGGAACAACTAAAATTTAACTATCAAAAGATATAAAATAAAAATTGACAGGTATGAGTAACAAAAACTTAACATTAATCACAAACTGGGTGTTCACAACAATTTGGAACAAAATGTGTATTGTGGGTTGTTGATAACTTTGAATTCTCTCCATATGTCTGACATCCTGCCATGCATTTACAAGAACTTCAAGATGCATATTTTTACTAGATATGCCCAAAGATGAAAAATATAAGATAACATACCTTAAAAAGATAAAAGCATCCATGGCCATTAGTTTCTTTGCACTTGCAAACCCACCCAACCACATTGTAGCAGGTGCATTTTGGGATTACCTATAAAAAAATTGTTTACAAAATCTATTTTTTGCAAGACTAACATCTATATACACATTATAATAAAATTGGATGTAAATAGTTTCAAGAAATATATACTGCCTACCTATAATAATAAATTTTACTTCTGTAATTTGAAATATTGGCACTAAATGAATACCACTGAAAGAAAATTAAACCTGTTTAATAAGCTCAAAACTAAAAAAATTCTACAACTACATAACAAACAAAAGACATATTAATCCAACCTTTAAAAAACAAAAACTAGAGTTGAATGCTTACTTGGAAATAACATTGAATTTATGTTTGGCAGATGCCTCTGAACAAAGAAAGGCCTCCAAGATACAGTTGCTCCAACATATGTGGTGGTTTCAAAGACATGTTCAGAATCTATACATAACAGAATGGTGATATATGGTTGAATATATCTCTGTGGAGAAAAAAATAGAATTTTTTTGAGAAATTACTAGACAAATAACTGACAATGATTTGTCACTGTAATTTTGCATAGAAGAACACATGTTATTAGAAATTAAACTTACTTTTGGACATTTGAAAATTATATGTAACATCAAACACCCTAGTGTATGCATTTTATCACCTACAAGCCTTATCCAAGATGAGTTTTGCCTAAAGCGGTTTTCAAGAAACAATAAATGAGGAACAATGAATTTCTCAGAATCCAATCCAGAACACACTGCAGCAGCGAGTGGGTTGCAACATTGCAAAAAAAAAAGATAAATCAAGGCTAAATTAAAATATAATTTAAGTAACAAAATTAGGTTTAAATTAATCGTAAGGCCACATTTGTTAACCTCATGATTTGATTTCAGAATTGGTTATGTATTGGTTAAAACATAAATTGATTACAGAACAAATTTAATTGACAATGCGTTTTGAATATTCAATGTGTATGTCTCCTTCATAGGTGGTTGAAATGGAACATTTAATCTATGTTTTGATCTCAGTCCACTTGATATCTACTCATAAACTTGTAAGATATCTGAATACTAATGTTCTTACTATATACGACCTACATCTTGTTACCAAACCCTCTACAAATTTATCTTCAAATTTGTTTGTAATATAGTCAGACCACTTATTCCCAAATTCATTTCACCAAACCTATGTGCCTACGTACCTAAAAGACGCATCATAGAAGATAATATTAGCCTATGACCAAGTTAAAAACTTCATAACCAGTGTTAAAATTGTCTATCACGATTTATTTGCAAAAGAAAGACCTATGATACCCTCAATAGAGACTTCATCCTTTATTTATTATGCCATACGTGTTTCCCTTATAAATGGATCCTTTTTAATTGAAAAGTTGATCAAAAGCACCTTCATTATAATTTATGAAAGATTTCCAAATAGTTTATTTACTAGTAATAGAGGAATTAGATATGGTGACCTACTGTCACCCTTTTTGGTTATATTATATAAAGAATTATAATCCTACGATCATGGGTTTGCTGGAAACCAAGATACATATATCTTCCAAATTTCAGTAGTTAAGGTTACCAAAAATGTTACCAAAGATACCTGAATCTGTTTAAATCTGATTTCCCTATGTTATTTTAGTAAGAAAGTTCATTTTTATGTTAGCATCTCTTATTTATGTAGGAATGTTACGAAAAAATGAATAGTGAATTGGCTTTTTTTCAGTCTATTATTGGTATATTTTCCTAAAAGGACATTTGCAGTAGATTTAAAAAAAATTAATATATCCGTAGTGTAATTTATTTATTATCAAAAAAAAAATTATGGTTAATATTATATTGTGTATAGCATGTATGTTACGGGAACATAGTTGATCTCGCTGACATAAATATAGCCGCAAATATCTTAAATTTGAATAATAAATATTGTGGTTATTTGAGAAATTATATGGTCCGCGCCAATTAGAATGGTCTTACTATCCAAAATTGAAGGAAATAAAATTAATAACTTTACCCATTTATTCAATGTCAAAATTTTAATGTAATTACATCCTTCTGAAATCGGTTTCCATGTAAAAATAAATTAAGTTAAAATATGAAATTTTATGGCCTTTTCTAAATTTTCAAGTTTTTAGTCGACCCGCTAATTTCTCTCCTTCCTTTTCTTCTCTGTTCATTCTTTATTCTTTTCAATATTTTTCCTTTATTTCTTTTTAACTATTAGGTTTTTGGTTTTTATATAAAACCACATACTTTCTTTTAAAACCTATAGCGCTTCAGATTTGACTCTTCATTCAAATATCAAACTACATCATAAACAAAAACCACTATAGATGTAAGTACTGTCATCATTTGGTTGGATACTAGTCATTCATTTAGGCTTTTGTATGCCCATGTATTCAGGAACGTTAGTAACTTACTTTGGAAATTTTATAGTTACTGTAGCCAAATTCCGCATTTGCCAAAATGTTGTAATATTTTAGATCCCTTTAACTTAGTTGTCTGGTTCTCCATCATTTTCATGGTTTTCCATTAAACAAAAATATATTACAACTGATTTCAATAGACCGACTAGTTTAGATAATATATATAGTACAAATATAGGATTTACCAAAATAGTTTGCTCAATTGAATAGCATACTCAAACATATACCATACATTTCACAAACAATTATGATATATGATATATTCAATAAATGAAAATTGAAAGAAGATACTTAATACCTATTATTCAGTACATTCAATAAGTGTAAATGCAACTAGGAAATAAGCAACACTCACATAGAGTGAATTCATTAAATATGGTGCCGAACATTTTTATATGAACAATTCAAATTTAATTTTTGGGATCAGAAGTTACTACCTAGAAAAAAACTTTTTTTCACCGCTGGTACATGTTGTTTATATACGACTTATATATTTTGTGTTTGAACTAAAAAAAGGATATGGTCTACAAAAACTTGCTTCTAACAAGTAAGTCCATGAGAAAACAAGCAAACATACATGCACAAATGCATGCATTTACATGACAAAACTAAATGAAAAATAAATCTTTTTTTACTTATGTTGTGTTGATTATATACATGCGTATATACATACATACACACACACATATATATATATATATTGATTTATATTACAAGATTGAATGCCCAAGTATGCTTTATTCTTGGATGAAAATGAGCTACTTTTAAAGCTGAAGAATACGTAAATAATTTGTTATGACCTTTTATTCCTTTAAATAGGAAAGGTAAAAAAACTAAAATATAAAGTTACTTATATGCTAAGAATAGTATAATTAAAATAACAGTTGATAATATGCATACTATATTTATACATAAGTTATGTTAAAGGATATCTTACCTATAGAGACCAAGTGAAGTTGCAAGACCTGCAATTCCATCACCAACTATCACCACATCTTCAACGATGTGTCTGTTGATCAATACAAATAGTTTTGAATACTTGTTTTTGTTAGCTATGCAAGAATTGATGTATTCTGTTGAAATATATATACACTTAGAGATCGAAGATATAGAAATATAAAAGTAGTGATGTCATTGCTGATGAACTTGATTGCATCTGTTCTCTGTTCGATAATAGACTTGAAAGAAACATGTTCAATTTTGGCAAGAGGAACATTGCCCTACATAGTTTAATTGCAAAACCACAGATGCATTATCGACTTCTTAATAGAATTAGGCAAACATTCGGTGGTAGAAACCACCTTGCAATGTCCAAATTTAGACCACACATTTATTTATCAGTTAACAACAAAATGCACATTACATGAATATGAAACAATATAAAAACATACAATAGCAATATGGATCGCTACTGGCATGAAGCTTTTTCCCGTATTTTTATTCAAACAAAGCAAACAAATATTTCAAAATACCGTCCGGATTCAAAACCATAATATATGGAATTAATTTTGATTTTCTTTTTCTTTTTTGGATATAGCAATATAAGGAATAAAGTAGTATGAAATGAGATTTAAGTGGAATTGACTTACTGTTTACATGGAGTAGAGGATTGACCCATCATATCCAATTCCTCAAGTTATTTCTTAATTTAAACAAAAAGATTACACTAAAATAAACATCAAGCTAAAAATTCATGTTCAGTACATCCAAATAATATAAATTTCAGCGGAAGAATAGCTAAAGAGGATCGATCTCTTTTTCAAGTCGAGCAATGGCGGCTGACAAACGGTGTTTTCCTAAATAATCCCCGTTTCTTTGAGGCTGCTGATGGTTATTATTTCCATTCATCGTCATGCCAATTAAAATCTCGGACAACTTTCTATTGACTTTAATGTGAAAACAAAATGAAAGGGAGAAGATTTGAAAGAAGGAGGTGCTGAAATGGACGAGAGGAAGCAAAATAAAATATTTTAACGAAATTGTAAAATTAGCTGCTCAAAATCAAATTAGGGCAGGCAACTAGCAGCAACGTAACCAAAGGGAACGTCGTCAATTGGTGTTGAGGTGGCTGGCAGTTAGAGGTGGTTGGCATCGACGCGGCTAGCATGTGACAGTGCGGTTGCAAGTAGATGGCGTTAGGATGACGGCGTAGTGGGAGACAATGGAATGGAAGGAGTAGCAGCGCTATAGAGAATGAAGCCACGGCTTTGGAAATAGAGGACAATGGGGAAGTGGATTTAGGTGCTGATAATTTGATGCAGACTTAAGATTGAGGATTAGAGAAGATAATTTGAGGAAGAGGGAAAGGGGAATAATTTGGAGAATTGGCGGCCAACAAAAAACAGGCCACTTTGAATGCGTTACATAGACGATATATCCTCTAAACCAAACAAATTTAAATACAATAACACTATCAAATAACCACTATTAATTTGTGTTATAAAATCAACTTTTCTTGTAGTGGTAGCATATCCATATCTGGATAGCTCATCAAACTTAGCATACTCAATCACCGACATCTCGCCTTGCACTAAATCCATGAACTTCCTCAATAATGTCGACTTAGAAACTTTAGACAAAAACCTCTCCTCGAACCTCCTTCGAAATTCTGCCCAAGTCAATTCTTCCTCGGGAACTCCGATAGTAACACTATTCCACCAATGAAGCGTTGCTCCCTGCAACTGCCTAGAGGCTAGTCTCCTCTTCTGCTCATCATTTAATTCCAAGTCAGCAAAGATTCTCTCACAATGCAAAAGCCAATTCTCAACTTCTATAGCATCCTTCGATTCCAAAAACGGCTTCCGACCAAGACTAGCATAATCTCTGCTCAACTTAGCAAAGTTGTTTCCAATAGGAGCCATGGGATTAGCTCCTCCAACATTCCCAACTACTCTAGCAGCTGCTCCAGCTTGCATCAAATTGACGAAGAACTGATACATCATCCCCATATCTACTGGTGGATTTCCAGCACCTACATCGGCATCTGCATTTTGATTAGCATTTTCCTGTTGACCCTGATTTCTCATGTTAGGTCAAGCATTTCCATTTGTTGTGGTGCTTCCTCCATCGAGATTTCCTCTTCCCTTTCCTGCTTCCATATCTTTCTTTCTCGCAAAAATGCATATGAGCCTTAATAACATATGGAAAAATGGTCTAAGAGAGAGGGGAATATATACTTATATGTGTATATATATATATAACACAAGTACATTACTATAGCGTTAACCCAAACCCCAATCTTATTTTTTGATTCATTGGATTATGTTTTGAAAATCTTTTAGGTTTAAATTTCTTTTTGAGTTTTTATAAACTTATGCTCTAATACCAACTTGTAACATCCTTCACTTAGAGGCCCAAAACTAACGGCTACAGATGTTGCAGTCATCCAAAGTTATTAATCCTCGACGACCAAATGCGGTAATGTTAGATACATTGATATAACAAAAACACTTGGATATTAAAAAATTAAAACTATTAAACAAATTTCTCATTCCATTTGAAATCATTTCAAATTCATTAAATAATCTCAAATTCGAGAACCATGTTTAGAGAAAATATAATTATTACAACATACCCTAAGAGCGACATATGAAGATGCCCCCTTGGATGATCAGAGTATATACATAGGCAATTAAACAACTTTGCCTTTACATCAAAACACAACGGTATCAGATAGAAAAGAACTCCTAATAGCTAGTTTACCTCCTGCACATCTTTGGAAGCTTATTCATCTAAAGGAGTACCTGAAAACCTCAACTCAAAAACTACTCAAAATTAAATGAGCACCTGAAAGTTTAAAAGGAAAACATAAACATCGAGTCAGACATAATGTCTGGTATGAATAATAACCTACCATCTCGAACCATTTAGATATCTATTGAGACCACGCCGCTTAGTGGAACAGGTTTCCCCCTCACTAATATCTCACCCAAAAATTTATAATAACTATACACTGTGCACTTACATCCACAATGGTTAAAACATAGCAATTTAAAATATCATTATGATATGCAAACAAACAAAATATTCTGGATTTATCATCCCCATTCATTTGAATATCTGTCTCAGTTGTTGTTTCTGGCGTCACCATTAACCTATTAGCTTTCATAGGCTAACAAATTACCTGTTCAAAGCTTATGGACTACCTGTCTGATCTCATAGTTTTCATGGGATCACCAAGAACCTATTGGTCCCTGCCAATAACTTCATTCAATTATTTCATCGGTTTTCCCTGAACCTATTGGTATCTCCAATAACTTCTTTCATATCATGGTTTTATGGTTGACTATGTACCTATTGAACTCTGTCGATAATAATATCCAGATATAGTTTTCATGGGATCACTATGAACCTATTGTCCCCTGCTAATAACTCTTTCCCAACATAGTTTTCATAGGTTCACTATGAACCTGTCTATCTGACAACTTCTCTGATCAGTCTTTTGGCATCCTATGTTCTGGTCTACCTGACCTCCTGGATGGAATTTTACTCATACAGGAGTTAACTCAATTTATATTCACTACTGGATCAGCCTAGCTGGTTATTCTGCCCTTTTCTACCCAAAATACAGTTTGGGTCCACTATATAGTGAATATGTTTATAGAAGAAGTAAATACAATAACACAACAAGACCAACCTTTATGGTTTAATATCCTTGAAATCATTACCACATGAAATATGGTTAATCCCTTTTAACCCATTACTTTTATCAAGGAATGCTTCTTCAAAAATTCCAAAATTTAATAGCCATTTTAAAGCTCTTTTATATTGCCATGCGTTTTCCTTTAAAAATGAGATTGGGATCTTTGTTTTGAAAACTAAGGCTTTCGAAACCTTAGACCTTTACTTTCGAAACCATCAGATATCTTTCGAAAGCACTCAAACCTTCTTTTCCAAACACTTAAACATATACCTTTTGAAACACTTTAAAACATCTCTTTTGAAAGCATCAAAGTCTTCCTTTCGAAACCATCAAAACATTCCTTTCAAAAGTATTAAAGTATAACTTTTCAACCTATAGAAGTATAGCTTTGAAACCATTTGAAAGTACCTCTTTTAAAATCATTGGGTTTAGTCTTAAATTTAACTTTCGGATCAAAGGAACATAAACGAAAGTACCCATTTCGAAACCATTAACCTTTAAGTAAAAGAGTTTGTGGGAAACCAGATGGCTTCTGAACCATTCTTTCGAAAGCTTTAATTGTTTAAGTAAAACAATTTGGAGGATAGCTTCGAAACACCTTTCAAAGCCAGTGCCTTTGAAATCTTTAGTTTAAATGGTTATTGGAGCCCTTTCGAAAGCATCAGGAAGCGACTTGTTATATTTATAAAACAAAAGCTTGCCTTTCGAACTCATGGAAAACTTTCAACCTATTTGAAAGATATGAAGACGGCAGTAATGTTTCGGCCTAGTTTCTTTAAAACATAATTTAAGACAACACATTCGAAAGCTACCCTTTAAACAAAAAGCAGCAACCCCTTCGAAATCTTAATTCAACCCTTTCGAAAGCATCCATTAAAAGCAAGGCAAGCGGCATCTCTTTTGAAAGCAAAACAAAGACCTTCGAAAGCTTTTTAAAATGGCCTCGACCCCTTCGAAAGCTTGGTTTCCACTCTATACCTTCCGGCTTTCTCCAATCCATTACGTACCAAAGCATTGGGACCATGTGTATTGGTTTCTACATGGTTGGGGGTGGAGGTATGGGGTCGAAAGGTAGCAAACGGATGTGGCGAAGCAGTAAAACTGTGCAAAATTGTCTTGTAGCCTTTTCAAGCAAATGATTTTCAACTAGCTTGCCTATTTGTAAAATATAATTGGTTGCCATAAACTTTACCAAAATCTTTTTTAAAAGACTTTCGAATTAATTAAAAATAATTAATAAAGAAGCTCTTCCCTTTGACAAAACAATTAAGACATCTAAGTCGTCCAACTTAATTAGTTTAATTTCCATAGTAAATCACTTAGGAAAAATCCCCAAAAATCATTAAAATTCACTTTTAATATGTTATCTAGAATATATAAATTTCAAACCCAAAATCCTTTATATAATAGCCGAAATAAATGTTTAATCCAACTACTTATTTCTTCCTTCAAAAATTCATAATAAATTATCTATAGCTTGGATACTTACGAAAATTCAAACCCATCTCCAAAATAATGCTTTACATAACATATTAAATCCTCATGGCATTTGAAATCCAATTTATATGATTTTAGCCTTGAAATCGAATAAAACATTTATCAACATACTTGTTTGAATAAAACATATCATGTAATCCAAGCATATCATCATTAAAATCATCATAAAGGTTTTAAACTTAAAACCCAAAATCAAATGCTCTTCAAAAACAAAAATGAGATGGTTATGATTATTATTCACCTTGCTTCAGATAAGGAACTTGAGATTTGATCTTGCTTAATTCTCCTTGCTTGATCCCTTAGCTTTTAATTGATTTTTAATCCTCTTTTTTCCCCTAGGTTATGGTCAGCTTGAGCTCTTTGGTTCATGTTTTAGAATTATGAACTTGTGAAATGAAAATGGAAACAAGGGTTTAAGGGGTTAAGGGTTATGTTGGATGAATATTTCCCATAATGCTCTTGCCTTATACTCTTATTAGTTAACTTATAAAACTATTTTCATAAACTCATTCTTTAAATTTTATTTAATTAAGCACGGCCTCTATTTAGTTTTCAAATCTTAATCCCCTTATCACTCTAATCTTTACATTATTCTATTTAATTTATCTAATTAAATCTCTTGAATAATGTTATTGAAAATTAGGGGTGTTACATGTGTCTCAGAGGGTGATAACGTGCGGTGTCTCCAACTGGAGTCTTCATGACTTGACCTCTGATTGATTGAGAGGTCTTAATAATTAGTTGTTCTGGAGGAGGTGAGTGAGGGAGATTGGGGCTCATTTTCGGCGATTCACAGTAAGATTCATCCCCTTCCTTGGTGGTTTGAAAATCACTATCATCGTCATCGTCGGCAGCCACTTCCTCCTCCTCCATGACCATCGATTATTTCCGTTTTCTTCTCTGGATCAGTTCATATTCCTCTAGGATAGGGGATATCCTACTTATTTCATCCCTATCCCTTAGGATATCATCTCCTATGGTCAGATCAGTCTCAACATTGGGGGATTCTTCAGGCTGTACTTCACCTGACTGACCAAGTGAGCCTTCTAGAGTGTTCTTGTCGAAGCTAAAAGATGGAGTAGAGGAACGGGTTTGCATCCTAGAGTCACCCGAGGTTGGAGACTCGGCCACGATGGATCTCTTCGAGTGAAGCAGGCCGTACGCTCGTAGATTTTCATTAGTCGGAAGAAAACCCATGAAGCACTAGGAAGCCCTTATTGCTTTCAATATATTGAGTGTTGCATCATGCTCGTTGCTGTTGTTTCAAGCTAGAATGTCTGCAATGAAACATAAAGCAAGTTAGATACGTGGAACTCTTGGAATGGCAAAAGCAGATGAATATATACTTACTTCCGGCAGCCAAAGATGGTTGAACCCCTTCGGACATCGAGTGAAGAAGTATACGTTCTTAAAAGTCGAGCGTTTATTATGAAGGTTTTCAATCAGCTTGCGTCCCTTCCATGCCTCGATAGTCATGTGGGATGGACAATCTCTTCTTCTTTTAGAATGGAGGAGATAAGTTAACTCATTGAGTCTTGGAGGCCGATAAAGCCTATTCATAAACAGAACGTATAGGGAACTTAAGAGTGCATAGTCATCATCTCCCAGATTAAGTTCGAATGTACTTGAAATGAAGCTAGTCCAAGTTCTTTCTGCACTACCATCAGTAATCAATTGAACGGTGACATTGCACCATCTAAGCACATAAACAAGTTGCAAGCGGTGAAGCTCAGCGGGTGGTTGTGTGCAATTTCGGCTCTTGATGATAAAAGTACATCATCTTCTGGAATGCCATGCTGAAGACATATATCCCTGAGTGATCTAGCAGAAAGGACCCAAGGTGTCTACTGCGATGGGTCGGGTAGAATTCTAAGTCTCGCTACAGGTACTGCTGGAACTAGTGGGCTAAAATATTCTGAAGTGAATGGTTGTCTCGGTCCGGCAGGAACAGATGGTGATGCCAGGGTTATTGTGGAACTAGCCTCTGAAGTTCTAGGCGCTTCCTCACTGGGATTAAGACGAGGTAATCGATGTGCCATTCTAGATAATAAAACTCGAAGTTCAACACAGTCAGGTATGTTCTATTTTAAGTGAAATTCCCATGTGACCAACACCCGAAATCCAAAGGAAGTCGGTGTATGTTGACCAGCTTGATTCTGAGCATTGACCGGAGCAAGTGCAGTATGCTATCTATGCGAAGCAAATCCAGTGTCATGAACACCGCTAACGGACCATCCACTATAGATAGCTTGCTCGTGTTAGAAAAACGAATCGCATCGTACTTTTAAAATTATTTCTTTGGAACTTACCCATTACAAATTGAAAATCGATAACAAATCCATTGTCCGGAGAGATGCAAAAAGAAAAAAATTTCTGGATCACTTGCAGCGCGAAAATGGAAAAATGGTGCGATGAGATAATCTAGAACGACCAATTGTTGGGAATGAATCATCGTATTAGAATAGGGTGATCGAGACATAGCCGAATTTCAGAGAGAATTGGTTAAAGCCGAAGAATAGGTCTTGGCTCTAGATGGAATACACTTGACTAGGGCAGAACTTACTCATACCACTGTTCCAATGCAATTCAAAATTTAACCAATTCCCTTGAAATCACACTCAACTAAAACCTATCATCGTTATCATCGTCACCATCGTCATCATCACGGATTTCACCATCGCCAAGATCAAATCAAACTGATTCAAATTCTAGAGTTCGATTAATCTGGCTTCGAGTTATTCGAGTCAAGAAGAGGTAGTGGTAGATGGTTCTAGGTGGCGGTGGCGGCTCAAGGTAGTGGTGGGATCTGGTGGAAGTGACGATGATCGATCGAAGTTGGGCCAAAGATGGATCAACATGAGTGGGGCAGGTTGAATCAACTGGAGATTGATTCAGTAGTAGGAGTACTTGGGTCGAAGTTAAGGAAGTCTTGGAGGGAAAAGTTGAACGCAGGTGAAAGTGAATCTAAATTTTCACTAAGTTCTAACTTACAAGGGAATGACTCCCTTGCCCATTCCAATGCGAAATCATTACAGAGGGTTCCTATGTCAATCTAGATCACAACGTAGTCTTCGGAATGTAAATTACATCACCGATGCAAAGAAATGGAATTTCAACTTGAGTTAATATGAATAATTAATGAGAAATTGAACAAGTGAAAGAAACATATCGCTGGATAGTAATCCACAACATAACTCGACCTAGAGCACACCTTCTTTTCAACAAAAGTACACTCTAGAGAGAAAATGTTAGCTGGATTTTTAACTAGGAAGATATCAAAAGGAGTGAGAACATCGAGACGAAGACGAAACAAATTAAAACTTGGCAAGTGTACTTAGAAGTGGGAAAGAAAAGATCTTGGAAAGTTTGACCCCGAGATTGCTTAGGAATATCACCCGGCACCGGCTCGAACCACTCGATGCCGACTCATTTTTTCACCCAGAAAAAACTCATCAACTTTATACGACCTATTTTCTAATTCTCCAGAGTGTGCCCAAGTGTTTTCATATGATTTTGATGACCAATCATCAAGTTTGAAGAGAAGACAACTCAAATACCAAAGCAATCCAAGTGATGAGGGAACCATCTTCAAACTCAACCAAATTGCTAGAAAAATGGTACGAAACATATCTTATTCGAAAGATATGAAGGAGATAGAAAAGGGGTAGAGGCATTTCCACTTAAGGAAATGACTCGGTACCGAGCCAAATGACTGGGTATCGAGTCAAATGACTCAGTACCGAATCATTTATCTGACTCAGATGACTTTGACTCTTTATATATAACTCTGGGCCGACATCTGAACTCTGCTCCAACTGAACTACTGGTCCAACATGACAGTTTCCCCTATATATACAAACAATAGAGCAACCAAAATAGGATCTAGTTGCTGCCATCACTACACGGAAGCTCTACATCTTCGATATTCAGACAATAGTCACCAAGGCAGCTACTTTGGACATTTCTAGGACTTAGAATCCATCAAACCCCTGTACTAATGGCTTATTCTCTATCAAATCTCTTGTAATCTCATAGATTGCCGAACCACTATAAAATCTTGTGTCTCTCTACTTTGTTTTCTATTTTTTTTATTTCAACAGTTATCTGCTAGATTATGATCTCACAGGTTCCCTATAATCTATTCTTGGGTGTTGATCCATTTTTGGCATCAACAGTCCCATTGCTTTGGTGTGTTGCCAATGATAAAACCAATTTGGTCATAATGGAAGTACACGAAGGGGCTTGCAGTGACCACACGGAGGGGCAGACCTTAGTGAAAAGATTCTTCGCAGTGGATACTTCTAGTCGATAGTTGATCGTGACACAGCTAATTACACTAAAAGGTGCAATAAATGCCAAAGGTTCACTAAAACTCCTAGAGCCCTACCGATAAAGATTACATAGATGTTCAGTCTATGTTGGTTTGTAGTTTGGGTAATCGATATCATTGGTGTGCTACCAATGTCCATGGTTGGCGCGAAGTACACCATCGTTGTTGTCGACTATTTTATGAAGTAGGTTGAAGCAGAGCCGCTAGCCACGATTACTAAGAAGGTGATCAACTTTGTAGTCAGAAATATCATATGTTGCTTTGGGGTCCTATAAATGATCATCTCTGATAATGGGACCTAATTCGACAGAGGTGAGTTTAAAGACTTCTGCCATGGGCATCACATTGAGAAGAGATTTGTAGCAGTAGCACACCCACAAGCAAATGAATAGATATAATCTATGAACAAAATAATTAGGTCCATTCTCAAGAAGCGACTGGAGAAGACCAAGGGCAAGTGGGTCGATGAACTACCATTGACACTTTGGGCTTATAGGATGACTCACAAGTTTGCAAACGACCATCCCCATTTGGCCCAGCTTACGAATCAGAGGCTATGATTCCAGTTGAATTCGAAGTACCTTCCCATCGAGTGGCTTATTACAACCCTTGAACAAATGAGGAACTCCTGCTGCATTCTATCGACATAGTTGATGAGAAGCGTGAAGAAGTTGATTTGAGAGCAGCCGCAAACCGAAAATGAGTCGTCTGATATTACAACACCAATGTCAGGAGCTGGACTTCTGAAATTGGCAATCTCATTCTCAAACAAATCCTTCCAAGCCCCGTGAATATAGGCATGAGCTGGGAAGGTACGTATGCAGTCGAACATAAGCTTGGAGATAGAATATTCAATTCGACAACCATCGGAGGTATCTCACTACTGCGAGCGGGAGTGGCGAATACTTGCGACACAATTTCACTTGAGCTTTGACTTTGTAAATATTTAATCAAGTATGATGTAACAAGACAGAACTTTTTAGTTTCTATGAATATAAAACGAAATGACTTCCTAAATCTATGATTCTGTCTCCATCTAACCATAAACTATGAATTGTGATGAACATGAATGGATCTGCATAAGTATAATGTAAGTGTATAGGTACCAAGAGATAAGTGCCAACCGAATTTCTACGGTCCTTGATCGGACTTTAGAAGTAAAATCATCCTTGGCGTCCGAAGATGGATGCCTACTATCTCCTTCACCCCTTGACTTGAGGGCAGGAGTATAAACATTAGATGGTGTAACAAGACAGTTCGGCCCAAAAGCTCATGCCCACAGTTTGGCAGAGCCCCAACACCTTGCCCAAAAGATGGCAAGATGAACGACCAATGCCTAGAGTCAGGAAAAGCCTTGTACAACAACACCGACACCTTGTCTAGAGGAAGGCAAGGCTGAAGGTCATCGCCCAGAGTTAGGCGGTATCTCATTCAAACCCCGATCAACACTAAGAGTCAGGCATTGTCGAAGACTAACATCCTGAAGAGGGATGACTAAACCACCATCCTGGATAGTCAACTCCAATTAATGCCAGGAGTCTTGCATGGTTGGGAACGAATATCCTAATGAGGGATATCTAAATTATCGTTCTAGGTGACTAACTCCGATCGATGCTTTGAGTTAGGCATGACCGGGGCAAACACTCCAAAATAGGATATTTAGACCACTATTTTATATGATCAAAATTCAATCGAACCCGGAATCTGAAAAGATTGATGAAGGATACCCGGAGATGGGCACTTGAGCCGTTAAGCTCCTGAGGAACAATTTAGCATAATGCAAGTCGCTATTGCAATTCAATCAAAACTTTATCAAAGTTAAATAAGGCATACTAATAATTTGGTTAAATGACAACAGAGGAGTGGTTCGTGAGTATATAAACAAGAATACTAAGTGCATTTCTCATAACTCGAACAAGTCAACATAGAGCTTGAAAAGAAAACCAAATTTGTATTCACAAATCATTTAAAACAAAAGCGGGGGATAAACCCGCACAAAACCAGCCTATGCAAAAGCAGATCTTATGGCTATATAAAAAAAAGAATGAGCAAACTGTCACACCAATGTTTCTTCCGCTTCTTCCTTTCCTTGGATCCCTCTCCGAAGGAGTGCGCTCCAGGGTACTCTGGTTTCTTTCTACCTCTCCCCTGCTTCCATGGCCCTTAGAAAGGGTACTTTATAATGATCTGGCAAATACACCTTGAGTTCTTCTGGACATGGGGAGAGTGATCGGAGAAAAAATGGTCTGGTCAGGAAAAGCTATGGATGGAGGAGGAGGAATGAATTCAATTGGCTCTTTCTTATTCTCCTTAGACAATAAAACTTGAGCGTGGAGAAACTCTTGCATACTGGGTCCCTAAGAAGGCTCAGAAGACCTAGTTATGAGAACATCCTTCTGAGCCTGAGTTCCTAGGAGATCGCCGGTCATCTCCTCTTCCAAGGCGTGAATCATTTGTGCACCGAGTCCACGGGACACACTAGGTAGGATATTCAGAATAGCCTGAGAATCAGGCACAACCACTGATTCAGTCATTGAGGCTTGCTGTCCTAGCTAAGAACCTTTTTCCAGGAAGGCGATGATGGCAGGCTGACCTAAAAGTTAAGAAACATAAAAGGAGAGGTTAGCGACATCGGTCGGTGTCATGTGGACCTTCTCAAATATAGTTGAGGTCAGTGAGATTCCTTTACCAGACTTAGACTCGGTATGAGCGATAGTGCCGTCAGAATTCCCCTCCAAAATAGGGGACATAATGGTTGTCTTTTGCATGTGGGGTTCATCCAGATTGTATTGAGGATCCGATGGAGAGATAGCGGTAGTCGGAAGCCTGGAGGTGAGACTTGTGGTGGCATTTTGAGGAGTAGACCTAGAGCCTTCACCTTAGTCTTTCTATGCTCCAATAGCCAGTTTTGGGTGCAGGTTGAGCTCACCAGTCCTAGGTGCTCCAATCTCATCTGACTCAGAAGTTCGCACTCCAATTCCTCCAAGTTTACCCTACCTCCTTCCATGGACTAATGCTCTTCTTCCACGATTTGCTCCCACACCAAGGCTACAGCCTTGGCATAATCATTGTCGAGCTATTCCAGAATTCTAAATTTGAGTGCATTGGCATTGTAATTGATGATTATTGGCTTAATTTTTTCTTTAATCTGCCTCTCCGCGGTTTTGATCTGTTTCTTTAGATCGTTGGCCTGAGATTCTGCCTTGTCTCTTACTTGGCAAGCATCTACCAACTCTTCACAGTATTTATGAGCTTCCATAAGAGCGTCGCCCTTTTCTTTCTTCTCTTCATTCAGTTGTCTCTTCATTTCATCTAATTCTTTGGTTAGATGCTCATTCTCTAGCGACGGAGTGCGGTTCCTATGATGAGCAGTCTCAATTTGTGTCTCGTGGCTCTGTTTCTCTTGCTTGAATGACTCGGTCAGATCTGCAACCTTCTTCTTCACCTTTGTCAATTTCTTTTTCAGTCCTGTGACTTCCTCATCGAGATGGGCTATAGTCTCCTTGTCCTGCTCAGCCTTAAGCTTTAGTCCATCAACCTCTACTTTTTTGTTTTCAACAGACTTGTAGAGCACTTCAGCCAGTCTCTTCCATTGGAAGTATTGTTCATCAACGTCATTAATGTAAGCCATGGTATGACCTTGGACTTCCAGTGGGATATCTTTATATCAGGAATGAACTTAACTCCATCAAAATAGATCGTTAGCAACATACACTTCAAAGCAGCCATATGAGGATTTGAAGCAATTTCTTTCTTTGTTATAGTGGTGGGAGGTTGGATAGATTTCTTATCAGCCTTATGGCGATAAGAGTCGGGGGCAACAAGTTTGGATGACTACTTAGACTGTCGGTGGGAACAAGGCAGCACTGTTTGCTTTGTGGAGAAGGGAACCAAAGTAGAACCACGAGAAACATCCATGGGAAAAATGTCAACAGGTCGAACGGCGAACCTGTCCAGACTTTTGGGTAGGGGAGACCTAGATCTAGATCTATGCCTTAAGGATGAGTTGTGAGACTGATACCCCTGTCTTGGCCCTCTCGGTCTCGGCTTGATCGCCTACTAGTGTTTGAATCATGGCCAGTGCCATGTGAATATGTGTGCGGGCTCTGCCTTTTTATGCTTACCCACCTGATCCTGGAGGGAATCAAGCATGAACCTTTACTCCATCGAACATTCAAGTTAAACAAAGACAAGTTCAACCTAGCAGGATAAAGCACAATGAAAAGAAAGCAAGATGCAGTGCATGTATATGTGTATCCTAGTGTCCCCCTAATGGACCATGGGTTTGGATTTTGATAACAGAGGTGACCGCCCATGCGAGGGTGGTTGGCAAGTCACCATGTAGACGGATAGGGGAGTCGATATACCCAAGACTCATGTTACCCAAACCAAAAGAGCTAAATTCATCCGTAGTAGGACCAAGGCCCTGGTGGACTTTATCGAAAGGAAGGATAGGAGTCACCATTGCTACAGTAGTTGGCGGAAGCTGTGTAGGATTCTTCCTCGTAACAATCTTTAATTTGGGTCGTATCCTTAAAAGGAATTCTTGGCCACCATTGTCAATGGAAGGCTCGTAGCGTATGTTGGCATCATCATGGTTTGCTCTGCCACCTTCACCATCTTCAACATGCTCATACACTTCTTCAGCTTGAGACACATGACTTTGGAATGGGGCACCATTGGGTCCTTGTCATTATTTCAGGATGAGGAGTCATCCTTATCACTATCAGTAGCCGTCAAAATTTGATCAACGCTACGACCCACTTCTAGCAGATTGTAGGCCTAGAGATTATCATCGGTAAGGAGTGTTCTCGCCTTCTTATTAGCAGTTGGAACTTCGAGAACAACCTTGAGAGTGTTTGCAAAAGCCATGCTGCTAGGTCTCCTCAATATATCTGAAAGGGTAAAAGAAAATGATTTGAGCAGACGAAATTATAAAGTGTCTTCAAATGAAAGGATTATAGACAAGACTTACATCCTGATATCCATCGTTGCATGAATCCAGGCGAGCAGTAAACAAAGAAGAACTCACAAAATTTAGGACTTGACGAATGAAATAGCTCAATCAAAGAAGAGACTCTTAGGCGAATATTTGACAGACGAATGAATTAATTCTTGAAATCACAAGACAATGAGTTCAAGCCTATGAAATCTAAGAATGAAGTATATTGAAAGCTTTTGGATTTGGAGTGATGAACTATGACAGTACACTCCAGTTTTTTATAAGGTCGGATGTCAATGGGTATGAACCAAGCAAAGTATTGCAACGAATGGCCAAAGGCGTTACATTTCACAGGAATAGTCCTAAAGAAAGGTGACAACCATTCGAAGTGTAAATCAAAATATGATGCAGGAGTTCCAACTTGTCTCAATTCAAAGAATATCATGTTGGAAACAAGATATACTTTGGGGGGCAAGTGTTATCTAGCCTTTCGACCATATCGTATTTGGAC
Source organism: Allium fistulosum (assembly GCA_030737815.1). Lineage (NCBI taxonomy): Eukaryota > Viridiplantae > Streptophyta > Magnoliopsida > Asparagales > Amaryllidaceae > Allium > Allium fistulosum. The sequence continues at coordinate 73,983,564 of CM060906.1, forward strand.
GAATCTGACTAGTCGAACTTGTAAGTTATCGAGGCAAAGAGCCTAAAGCGACAGCTACCGAACCCAAGCGCCAAGTACGATCAAGGTTGCGAGCCCATGATGAAGCCATCAACTTCCAAGAGAAAGCCAACATCCCATGCATTAGCACACGACATACCAACATCCAACTTCAAGTGAAGTTAAGGATCGATACCTATCCCTGGTCAAGGATCAGTACCAATCCCCATATTCCTTCCCAAACCAGATGTCACCTCATATTCCTCTAAGCTATGGTGATTTCCACCTATTCCAAGCTTTCTTGGATTGTTCTTTGTCAATTACCATTAAGGAACTCGTGTATGTGAAACCAGGAACACCATTCCACCACCGATCTAACTAATTCAACCAGAAAAAGCTCTAGCAAAGCAATCAAGGTGAAAAACACAAATCCACAAGCAATTCAGATCTACCCAAGGCCACATGGAAGATCCATTAAGCTATCTTATGGATCGGTGTCGATCCTCGACTATGGATTGGTATCGATCCCTGATAATGGCTGATGTGGCCATGATCTTTCGAACATATCTCTTTCTGGATGTGGGGAACATGGCTGTAAATGTAATGGAGATGATTTTGGCAACCTTTAGCTATAAATAGAGGTGGAGGGCGATGTTTTGAGGGCCTTTTTCAGTTGTTTATGAATTATTTATAGTTCTTTTAGTCCCTAGGATCGTTACCGATCCATAAGAACTTCCCATGTAAACAGCAACCAAATCAGCAATAAAGTTAAATGGACGTAGGTGACGATTAGCCGAACCACTATAAAGATTGTGTGTAATGATATTTCTCATTTTCATTTACTTTCTTCATTTATTTCTCTACTTTAATTCTCTAGATGTTTGTGCCACTTTTTGGTATAAAAAGAAATACATGCTAATATTCATGAATACAAAGCTACTAAAGCCAAAAGGTATATAAGAAATGTCAATTATGATAGTAAAAGTGAAAATCGGTGATAATTACCAAAAAAATAAAACATAAAGCTTATTACATAAATTACTGTTTTCAAAAATTAAAAACAACTTTTTAGATAAGAAAACAAAAACGTTAAGGAGTAGGTCATTATGCAGCATAATTATTTGCATCATAAATGAATCAGTAGAAAACTCATACAAAGTCTAAGAGTGAAATCTGGCTTATGGTCATCTTCAATAACATCAATTGGACCCATGCTTTCATTAACACTTCCAACATCATAGTGACCAAACCTTCCATATATGTATATGTGTATGAATAAAGTTCTCATTTTCAAGTAAACATACATATATACATATATACATACACACATACACAGATATATATATATGTATGTATGTATGTATTAGGCATAATCAAAAATGATTCACAACCTGTATATCTAAGAGAGAGCAAGACATATTTGATAGACTACTTAGAAAGGGGTTATATATTGGGAGAATAATGCCAACAATAGGATACTGTGATCTAACTCCTACATATGGAACGATTGGTCACTATGATGCTCGAAGTGTTAACGAAAGCATGGATCAACTGATATTACAAAAGATGAGCCTAAGCTAGATTTGACTCTCAGACTCTAGATGAGTTTTCTACTGATTAAATCATGATGCAAAAAATTATGCTACATAATGACCTACTGCTTAATGTTTCATTTTCTTATCAATAGAGTTGTTTTTTTAATATTACTTTAAGTAATAAGCATTATATTTTAATTTTTGGGTAAATGGCTCAAAATTTTACTGCTTCTGTCTTAATTCATGAAATGCCATAATTCATGAAATTAAAGCTCTAAATAACATCATTCAATTCTAGGCAAATCAAAAAAGAAAATTTGAGATAAATAAAATTTAAACACTTATCTGAATAATGGACTACTGAAGCCAGTGGTAAGCACATCGAAAGTATCTATGTCAACCCAGATCTAAAAAATCAACTGAACACTGCCATGGTATACATGTTAATGACGAAGTGAGAA